>OZ010581.1:19673039-19853039 GCA_963932145.1 Acanthosepion lycidas | reverse complement strand
TTTAAAAAATAAGCGGGGTATAATACAAAGATATTTTTATCACCAGATTTATTCAAACTTTGTAGTGAAGCAAAACTGAGAGAATTAGAAGTTCGACTATGATTCATTCTTGGTGGACACAATATTAATTATGTAGACCCCTGTGAAAATTAATTAAAACAAAACGAATAATTCCGTTATTATTTACTTTTTTTTCGTATTTTTTTCCAATAAAACATGACCCAGCGCACATGTTAGTACTTCGTATGGCCATTACACGAAATTGTTCCTTGGAGATTGATCACAGATTCTCGATTGGATTTTAATCATGAGAGTTTCCGGGTCAGTCTATAGTACTTTGATTTGCTCACTGGTAAGGCTTGCCAGTGTGTTCGTGCAGGATTACGATTTTCGTACGCTTCCTTGTGCTAACGTCTATCGCAGACAATGGTCGTAGGACAACTAATCGACAGTCGTGACAATAGTGTCTGGGCGTAATGAAAATATGATAGAATTTCCAACTGAACTCTTAATATTTTAATTGTCTTCAAGGAATGCAATCTCTAAACAATCGCTCGAAGCATTAATCGTGTGTTTTTATACTTCAAATTAAAATCAATACAGAATACAGGATCTCTAACTAAAATGTCGTGTTACTATAAAGTTAACATTCGTTACTATTGCAGATATTATCTTCTAAAAAATTTAACACTGACGTATATCTGTATCAGTTTCTACATGATAAAACAATTTTGAGTTATTCCTACTCCAAGTATTGACTGTCAGAATTAAAACAATATATATATATATATATATATATATATATATATATATATATACACTTATTTATCGCTGCCTGACGCCGCAAGATGTGGCACAAGGCCGAGTTTAAATTGGGGTATCCGAGCCTGTAGGCTAGGACAAAAAATCCCTATAGACCACGTAAAAATGGAGACAGTTTCCCGAGACGAGACTCTGCTCTTCGGCAGAGCTATGTCTGGATGATACCCTCTGACATAAGCCTGGTATATATACCTAGCTTATATCAGAGGATATATATATATATATATATATATATATATATATATATATATTCGTCGCCATGTCTGTGTGTATGGTCACTTGTGTGTACCTTTCATTGTCTATGTATGTTTTCATTTTTTGGGGTTTTTTTTTAAGCTTCGTGGAGATATTTCCTGTCCCGTCGCTTCTTCGCGTGTTTATATATCTAAATAGATCTGCGTGTTTATGAATTATAATCTGATTGTGTATGTTTTGTCTTTTGCATGACTTCATCCTCCCTTGCCCATGTTTTTGCTTCAAATGGATTTATGTTGTCATGAAGTTCAGAGCAGCATTGGATCTAAAAGTTTATTCCAACTTAATTTCAATAAAAGCAGAATAAATAGAAAAAATATTTTTTTCCTCGGTATCTTCTTTAAATAACTTTATAATTTTAAAATTAATATAGATTTAATTTAAAATTTAAAAATTGTAATTCTGAATTTAAAATTCTATAGTATAATTGATTACTTATTAGTTAGAACAAATTCTACTTAATCTAACACTAACATTAAAGCATTAAATAATTATTATAAACTTAATGTCCGTTGTAAAGTTTTTTGAATTCCCATATACTTGTATTTTGATTGATCATTCCAGCTTATGTAACAGCATTTCCCCTAGCGAAGGATGTTTGATTGATTTGAACCTTTTAAAACCCTTTATTCTACATTCAACACCATCACTTGAATAGTCACCAGAAGTGTTGAAATAAAATGCATATTTATTTAGTGATTTTATAACATGTATATGTTATAATTTTTTAATAAATAATTATATATGCTGTACTCTGTATTGAGCACTCTTTTAAGAATAGTATTTGTTGATGATTGGAATTTATTTCGTATACACCAATACTATACTTGTATATATATATATATATATATATATATATATATGACTCTCCCCCGTTGAATTCGCCATGACGGTCAAGGAGATCAGTTCCGAGGAAACCAACAGCTCAACAACAGCACACGAGATTTGATTATAATGGTGAAGTTTTCCTGCAGAACCATCCACACTTTTTGAAGGGCCGAATACAGAGACTACCTGCCACAAGGTCCCCAAACGCAGGTTTTGAATTCAGAGTTGTCCCTCTCCTAGAACAGTTGCCATCCAAGGCTATAGAACCCTCTCTGTCCTGATATTTCCCCATAACTGGAGGGAGAAGGAATGAATTTGCACCTTTCCCAAGATTACGTAAGTGAATGTAATATATTACATCATTATTTTTGCAGCAACCTAATATATATATATATATATATATATATATCGGAATATATTTAAATTTTAAATTATCTATAGGAAAGAGTACTGAAGTTTTGCATAATATCAGTTCTATAGAGCAGTGAATACTTGACAATCTCCTCACAGATGACGAAGAGACTTAAAGCAATGAAGATGGCGTTCTACAGAATAATACTGAGAATAGCACGAACCGAAAATCTGAGCAACGACTAAGTTTTAGAATAAACGTAAACAATTAGGAAACTAATACTGAACACCAGGAAGCGACATTTGAAAATTCTAAGGAAATAAGAGGACCTCGATAATTTGACACCCACGGAACATATTTATGGCACGATAAAATCACTGTATAAATTACATAACGAGCTTGAGTGAATGGATGACAGAACAGAAGTTTAGGATAGTTAACAGAAAGCCAAAAATTTATGAAGAGCTCCAAAGGACATGGAACTATGGAAAGCCATAAGCATCTATGTCCTGAATGAACAAAATATATAGAAGAAACGGAAAGGACAAACTAGCAATATATGAAATTCCCAGATGCATTGTGATTCCATATCTGAAATACTTTCGATGTAAAGCATTTCTTTACAATTATCTGAAATTAGTTCTATCGAAAAAATAAATGGAGCTTTCTCAGTAGGAAGAAAATGTTCTACACTTCTGTCACATTTCATCCAAGAGGGCGTAAAGTAGGTAAATCGTTTAGCGGCATGATTCGTGGCTGGAAATAATCCACGACACTTCTCAATAAGGACTGTGTCAAGAAAAAAAATTGAAAAGGGGGCATTATGATTCATCGTAGATGATGTGCTTGTTAGAGTCTTTGATTCACTTATAAAACATCCCGACCTTTTTTTATGATCCACACGCTTACGTTTTATATATGTTTATCTCCTTACTTCTTTACAAAGAAAAATACACAAATATCACGAACTGAACCTTTTATTTCGTCCATCGGGGTAAATCGCTCTCGTTCCACGTGCAATGCCTCTTCCTGATATTCCCACTCTCCAAGTTTTCTGGAGTAGCCAGGTATTGAACTAACAATACTTTGGTTCAAGTCACTGGATCCAATCAATACTTTTCTCGCCTACAACGGCCGAAACGTCGTGAATATGCTAATAAAGATGTGAACAGCAGTTTGAACAATGTACATAATGCAACTAATGAAGTTTCCCCACCACCGGGAAGACACTGAACATTTTCCTCTCATTTATTTCGTTGACCTTCGCAAATAAAGGGTTCAATTCGAAATTCCAATCACTTGAAGAAAGCCGGAGCGTGTAACGGTCAAAACGCCGTGAATATGGCAAGAATGCTGAATACAACAGCCAGAGCAATGTAAATAATTACAATCTATTTTGTTTTAGATAGAGTAAGTTGATAAAAACTTTTTTTATTCCAAATTACTATGTATATTTGTTTTATCAATCTAAAATTCTTGAAATAGATATACTTTGTTTATTTTCTAACTGTAGCCGATATCATCTAATCAAAAGTTTAATTTGACCTGCTTCCCATACAATTGAGGTGCGATTGTAGGATTTTAAAATATCGCTTCTGGGTGTAAAGCGACATATAACTCACAACTGACTGCTTTCTCTCTCTCGTTGACTTAATATGATTGCAGGTACTCAAGATGATTGTTGTCCAATTATATTCTCGAATATTCCGCTACGTTAATTTATTGGATATGCTTAATGATTATCTCCTCTCAATAGCTTAAAAGTCTCTTTCTTGTTGATGGAGCAAATGTGTGACTTCTTCAACGTCGCACTTTCTTCAGCTTTTATCTTACTTGCGTTGCCACTTGTGGCAACACAGAAACAGGACGAGAAACGATCGATTGATTTTCAACTTCCACAGACAGATCGAGGAATTTTCTGGATTTACCGTCAGCCGTTTAGTAGGCGTGTATATTCACAGTCTCATCACTGGGAGTGAATTCGGCGAATAGATTTCAATTCTCTCTCGCTCCATATCGCTCACTTCGTGTTAATACCATGGAAAACCGGACGAAACCATCTCCTTACAGATATAGCTAAAATAGCATAAAATCTTTCAAGTGTAACATTACTTGTGAGCTATCCGACCAGACAATGTTCAGTTATTAGCGTTCAAATCTAAATTAACAAACGGCAAATTTTGCATGTTCGTCCGTGTTTTTGAAATCCTTCTAACTCGAGCCACACTTGCTCTATAGAGAGATATTACATATTTTTGGAATCATCAGATGCCAGACATGGGATTTTTGTCCTGAAGAAGAAGGAACATTTAAAGATTCTAATTTTAGAATAACTTAAGAAAACTTACTTGGGTTCGTTTAGCTTGTTTTCTTTTACGGCATATTAACATCAATGAGTTATTTAATGCCGACAAGATTTCTTTTGTGTGGTAATATTTTTTTGTTAAAACAATGTATTGTTTCAAAAATGTAGTGTTGGTAATATTTTTTCTCAAAAATTTATTGCTGGTAATTTTTTTTTTCAAAAAAGTAATGTTGGTAATAAATTTGTCTTCAATAATTCATTGCTGGTAATATTTATTTACAAAAATATATTGCTGGTACTAAAACCTATTTTTACACTTTCATCGTGTTTCGATCACAGTATGGGGTTAACAATTTGCTCACAGTTGTGACCCTAACAAGTGCTACCATCCCGTGTCAGGGTTGACCTGGGAACACCAGCAATTAAGAGTTAGTACCATGCTACACAAATTTTTTTGATTCGATGGCTTGCAGTAGGATACCTTCTGTTGTAAAAACGTAGGATACTTAAAAGCAGAAATGTAAAAGGCAAAAAAACAAAGCGTAAGAAAATTGACAATAAAAATTCTTTAAAACATTATTAATTGGTAAAATAAGAAATTAACATTTCGACATCGTCAGTTATTCGCCTCAGTGCATAAATACACTACTCCCTACACATAAACATTTACGTGAGACTTATGAAGTCCTTCGAGAGCACAGAAACACACTACACAGGATTTTTACATTTTGTCATTTAATAACCTAATAGAAATTTTATATCCTAAAATTGCATTCATATATATATATATATATATATATATATATATATATGTGTGTTTGTGTGTGTGTGTGTGTGTGTGTGTGTAGGTGCATGTGAGTGTGTGCGTGTGTGTGTAAATGGCTCAAACACTAATATTCCATGGTTAGAATTCATTACATTGGAATCGTAATCACAATCCATTTCATCAGACCTACAAATTCAAAAAGTATTTATTTTGAATTTGTAGGTATGATGAATTGGATCATAATTACGATTCCAATGTAATAAATTATAACCATGGAATATTAGTGTTTGAGCTTTTTTTTATATTATTACTCTGTCCTGGACATTGAGTTCTACCTTGATTCTATGCTCTTGGGAATTATATATATATATATATATATATATATATATATATATATATATATATATATATATATATATATATATAGAGAGAGAGAGAGAGAGAGGGGGAGAGAGACCACTAATAATAATATACATATATATGATATTAGTGGTATATATATATATACATAAATTTGCAAGATATATATATATATATACATTGTATATATATATATATATATATATATATCTTGCAAATTTATGTATATATATATATATATATATATATTTATGTATATATATGTATTTATGTATATATATATGTATATATATATGTATATATATCATATATATTTACCACAAATAGTATATATATATATATATATATATATATATATATATATATATATATATATATATATATATATATATGTATGTATGCATGTATGTATGTATGTATCTATATAGAAACAAAGCAAAATTTTGCAAAGATTTTAACGGCATATTTGCCTATCCCATAAAATGTTTAAACTAATTCAGTTTCTTTTTTCCAAGTTTTCAGATAAGACATTTAGCCAACTTGACATTTGTTGTGCTAATCACTAAAGAACACTTAGAGTTATATACCTAGAAAGAGAACATGTTAAAAACATTTTTTGCCAGCACCATTGTCTTCCCAAATGAGCAATGGTGGGAGGTAAAAGATCATTCAGACATTCAGTAATGGTACCAACATCCATACTCTGACTTCCATGTTGAATATTCATCCAAGTACAATCAAAGATTTTATATCATATAATCATATTCATATATATATATATATATATATATAATATATATATATATATATATATATAGTATGTTTTAATATATATATAGATAGATAGATAGATGTATATAGCATGTTCTAATAGATATATATATAGCATGTCCTAAATTCTACTAGATGATGTTGGCTTCGAAATAATTCGCATAAATCTGACGTGTCATCAGGATCTGCATTTGCAGTGACCATGATTAAAACAGTCGGTGTGCCGTGGTGTAATATAAGAACAGAATTCCCTTCTGAGATTCCTTTTAGACTTCTGTTGACAATTTTTATTCAAGTCCAAGCAATTTTATCCTTAAATACAACATATAGTAAAATTATATCTTTACCGTATATATATATATATATATATATATATATATATATATATATATATATATATATATATATATATATATATATATATATTACCGCCAAAAACCACACATTACCTCAATATCGGAATAGACTATTTGAAACTGTCCGTTAACGGCTTTTCGTTAGCCACCTGACGAAATGTGGCTGACAAAAGCCGTTAAGGGACGGTTTCAAATAGTCTATTCCGATGTTGAGGTAATCTTTGTGTTTTTTTTGCAGTAAAAAATACACATGCTCTGTTAAAATAAAATAAAAATCGAGCTCCCTGTGGATCAGTTTTAATAATTATTATTAATAGGATCCACCCGGATTATATACCAACGGATCAATTACCTGTACTCTCTTTCTCTCTTTCTATTTCTCTCTCTCTCTCTCTCTCTATATATATATATATATATATATATATATA
The DNA here is from genome assembly GCA_963932145.1 of Acanthosepion lycidas. Taxonomy (NCBI): domain Eukaryota; kingdom Metazoa; phylum Mollusca; class Cephalopoda; order Sepiida; family Sepiidae; genus Acanthosepion; species Acanthosepion lycidas. Next base: position 19,845,796 of record OZ010581.1, on the reverse strand, counting down.
TATATATATATATATATATTGCTGATATATTGTGAAACTCTAGATTCCGAATGCTGAAGATAACATCAACCAACTAAATCACAAATTTCACTCACATGCATCGATAGTGTAAATTTTAAATTCATTTTTCATTTCACCTTTTGAAACTGAAGTCTGAAGATTCAGTGAAATACATTATTACAAATGCAGCCTTAAAGTGGTCTGCTCTTCTTTAAATTACACTATTCTCTCTGACTTAACATCGAGCTCTCAGGATTTCATCCTCTTTGGGATTATCCATACGGATTACCAAGATCTTCGTCACTTAAACATACATACATACATATATATATATATATATATATATATATATATATATATATATATATATATATATATATATATATATATATATTTAAAAGAAAAACACACCACTTTAAGGTACCATTATAATAATTTATTTTACCAGAGTCCTTTTAAAGGTTTCCGGACCATCACATAGCACTTCCAAAAATGAAATGAAACGAAAAATCTCCTTGGGATTACCAATACGGATTACCAAGTTCTTCATAACTTAACTATATATATATATATATATATATATATATATATATATATATATATATATATATATATGGTGCGATGGATAATTTGTCGTTTGAATTGCACAAAAATGAAAATAACTCTTTTCATTTTAACAGCTATATTTAATAGAATTATGTTAAAATATATTGAAATACTAAATTTAATATAATCACCATTAGATTTGCATTATATATATATATGTGTGTGTGTGCGTCTGCGTGTGGGTGTGCGTGTGCGTGCGCGAGTGTGTTCAATAATGCAATTAATGTTCAATTGATTTATCTCGTTGTTCAAATAATTCATGTGAAATCTCTAGTCAGGGCTAACTAATAAATCGACTTGAATTATTACGAGTTCTCATAGTCATGTTTGGAGTAAACGCTCAACATAAATTTCAAACATTTTTTTTCAGAGTCTCTTTAAAAAATGTAACAACATTTAGTTTTCAAATCAGTATATTTATTCATATACTATATATTTATCTATAATAATTATATATATATATATGTGTGTTTGTGTGTGTGTGCATGCATGTGTGTATGCGTGTATGTTCTGACGAAAAATGAGATTGCAACATTGCATATCTGCATAAATTCACTTAAGATTAAGCAGACATGTAATATATTTGGATTGCGGTAAATCATACCAGACGAAGGTCAATACGTGCCCAGATTCCCAAATGGGGTTATATCAAAAGAACTCAGATTTCATGTTAACACGTTTTCTATCTTCATTGGCGTCAACAAAGACCTGTATTCATACATTGATAGGTTCGTACAGAAGGCGAATCCCACCCTGCGATAGATTATTACACGCCTCATGCATCTGTTGAAGAAAAGGGACACGTGTATAGCATGACACCTGCGAGCAACGGACTCTTTAACGACGCTGAAAGATAACGAAGCATGTCCCACTAACGAAACCTCACTCGCGGATGGGAAAGTTGTATGAAAGGGATCAAATCCCTAGATGACTTTGGAGATTAAATCAGAATATCAGACGATTTGCTAGCATATATATATATATATATATATATATATATATATATATATATATATATATATATATATATATATATATATATACAGCATAAAGTTCACAATTTTCATCATCCAGGGTGTTGTAGATTTCTTCTGCCTCAGTGTATTTATGATCTCACACTATCGACTAATAGTTTGGATAAAAAATATATATTTACTAGACCCACTTATTACTTGTCTTCACTCTTTAATAATAATAATAATAATAATAATAATAATAATAATAATAATAATAATAATATTTTTTTTATTATTTGTAACATTTGTAAACCCCACCCAGTAATCTTGAAAATAAGCGATTTTCAACTTGAAAATATTCTTTCATTGTGTGCGAAAACATATTAGGTAAGAAATTTACATTAAATTAATTAAATTTAATTTCATTGCATTCCTCTATTTATTACTTTATTGCATTCGTTTTTATTATATTCCTGAATGATATTTCATTATGTTACATGTATATATATATATTATTATATTATATTCATTATGTTACGTGTACATATATATATATATATATATATATATATATATATATATATATATATATATATGTGTGTGTGTGTGTGTGTGTGTGTGTGTGTGTGTGTGTGTGTGTGTGTGTTTTCTAAAGAATTAATGAATTTATTTTTTATTTGATATTTTCATTGCACCACACGTTACAAATAGTGGATACTCGTATTTGAAATAGACGAACCGTTTTTCGTTTTGCTTTAAACACTATTGGCCTGCGTAATCGAGAAAATAAAGAAAATATGCCATAAAAAGGGATAAAAAAAACCTGCACCGTTATTTGTAGAGCCATTTAAAAGCAATGCTTTATTGTTGCTTGATTTTCGATGTGTAAACTCCCACATAGATTATTGGCAGAACATAATCTTCGATCCGCATTTCTACCATTTACGTTTGCATTGTAATAGGCTTGTTAAATAGGTGCTTATTTATCTATTTATTGGCTGGGACTGTTGCATTCCTCTTCTGAACCCAGAGTTTCCTGTTCAAAACTACGCTTTGAATATTCAATTTCAAGCTTAAGCGTCATAAAAAATGGTATTTTGCCGCCAGATTGTCTTTTTGCGAGCCATGACGGTAACCTTCAGACTGTTGTTACCTGAGGAAACAAATAAAATCTCAATTTTAACGCATCCAAAGCGAAACTACTGTCCTTTTTTAAACTTAGTGAACATTTTTTTACCTTCCATCAGTATGGCTAATGCTAGCCTCCAGAAGGGTCAAATATTACGCCTTTTCAGTTTGAAATTTCCCACTCATATGAATTGAAACTATCATATTGAATCATATTCTATGTTTGCTTCTTAGAGAATTGATTCACTTAGCTATGTTAGGTAATATTTCTCGCTAGAATCATGCATATTTAAAGGGTATACTATTCGCTTGCCATCGTCATTTACAATCACATCTTGTTTAGTGCTTTTGACATGTATCTAAAGATTCTTGACATTATTCAAAGAAGAAGCTGCAATGTTTAGGCATATATTCCAAAAGCCTTTTCTACAAATACGCATGATAAAATTTATGGTGAACCTTTCTTTCTTTTGTTAACCCGTCTTTCTGGATTTAAGCGGATTACTAGATTGGCAGATAGGTCTCAACATTTTACTGTTAACATTGTCGCAACCGTAAGCATTAATACTAATGTCTTCTTTATTCGTCTTTATTGCTTGTAGGACTTTTTTGTGGTTTCTTGTTTGCCTATCAATTACATCCTTTTAATACGTCCTCTTTAACTTTCAGTAACCTTTTCTTAGGTCCCGTCATTCTCAGTAGCCTGTTGCTTTCTTAGTAGCATTGATTAAAAAGATAACTTCACTCTTCTGTATTATCTTAATTGATATAATGGAATATGCGTACACCTGTGGTCCCCCCTCACCGGAATATGGTTGGCTGGTGTCCGTCATAAATACCGACTGACGTGTAGGAGAGTCAGAGCCTTAGTCTGAGAGCAAAGTCTATAACGACGCCCATTGGACTACGCCATTGATCTATACTTCTTACCTGCGACCACGACGCGTACCCGTCGATTACTGCTACCGTATTCTACTTGGTTATAGTAGCCAAAACTATTTAGCTACTTCGTTCAAATAGATCCCCTTCCGGGAGATATGATTAATGCTGATAATCGCGGAACAGCTTTTAGCCATGTTCCTATGTAACGGTCTCTGCGACAAACACGCCTTCGTGATCTCAGCAATTTCCCGCCTGTTATAACTCTAAAGCAATTTCCATCTCAAGAGTATTATCATGAAAGGAATAGAAAATACATCAGTTATAAAGTAATTAGATCGCTAATCATTACATTATGACGCTCGCGACTGATATATATATATATATATATATATATATATATATATATATATATATATATATATATATATATATGTATATGAGAACAGAAAAATTGTCGAAATAGTGTAACACCATTATTGTCTATCCAACAAAATGCCTAAAAAATACTAAACTAATTGAGTTAGTTTTTTTCCAGGTTTTCAGATAAGACGTTTAGCCATCTTGACATTTCTTGTAAATATCACTGAAGATCCATTTGATCTATTCAGCTACAAAAAGAATAAATTAAAACCGTTTGTGTCAGTCCCACTGTCTTCCTAAATGAGCAATGGTGAGAGGTGAAAGATCATTCAAGCCTTTAGTCATGGTACCAACATTCATACACTGGCTACCACCTTCAAAGTCTATTCAACTACCATCAACATAAAAGGTGATTTAAAAAAAGAAACTGGATCATGAGGTCACAATAGGAAGAGGGTACAAAATACATAGAAGCTAGGAGTAATCATTGAGGAGGGTGCACTGTATATTGATGCTTGATAACAACATTGATAACGAAAATATCTCGTAGTGATTTTCAATTCGATTAAATACATCAATGAAAATATTCACCTCGTGAAACTAAAGTAGCAATAACAATCATTGAATGTAAATCACAAGTAGAGATGTCACTCGTAACCTTTTGACGGTATCCAAATATATCCATACTACATGAAAGCCAGCAAACCGGAAACCATTTATTGATATTTCTCGTGACTTTTGCTTTTCACAACTTAGCAATTGCTTAATTTTGTTTTTTTCCATCTATTCTAATTGAGCGCAAGACAGGAGCTATCAATTCCCGAGAATGCATTTTAAGCCACATTAAAACGAAAGAGTAAATTAAATACTTATAAGCCAAAAAAACAAAACCAAAAAAAAAAACGAAGAAATAAAATGATATTAAGCAATTCAAGCCATTCACACTTTATCCTGATGCGAAGTAGAAATATTAGAAAAAAAACAAATGAAACTAAAGTGCATTGATTCGGAATAATTCACTTGTTGACACGTGATTCTCGCCATTTCTCTTAACGCTTAGTTTTTCTTTCTCGTTTTGCCGAGATTTCGTCATAAATTGAATGCGTTTCTTTTATTTTACTTTTGAAATCATCTGCCATTTTGTTTTTACGTTCTTTCCTAAACAATGATATTTGTCTTCTTTCAATTTTTTTCCCATTCAATTGCATCAAAGCGATAGGAATTTTATTATAGTTTACATAAGCCGCACCAAACCTATTAGGAGAAATTAAACCTTTTGAGAGCAGAGGTGCCGTATTTAAAGACAACAATGCAATAAAAGAAAGCGAAATAAGGAATTAATAGAGCGGGTATGAAAATTTGGAATACTATAAATATTCTTGTCTCTGGAGTATGCAGATTTCCTTTGCGTTCCTGACAATATCAAACCATTGTGAAAAATCAGTTTGGATTTTTTGTTATTCGATTTTCACCCTTCAAAAGAAATTTGGTCAACTCTTAACGGCATGCATATGTACATGGTTGCTAACTTTTATTAGGTCCGGCAAAAGGCAATGAGGAAAGTCTGTATATATATTTTGTTTAAATATTGATTCTTTCTGTTGACTGTTATTTTGTTTATCTATCAATTCACACCACTAGGTTGTGGAAGATTTATTCATTTACGTCACGTCAAAGCCCTCTGTTAAAATACTGCGGCCCATTTAAAAATTACTTTTTGTTAACACAGATGAAACTTTGTGTCTTTGTCTCTCTGTGTGTGTGTGTGTGTGTGTGTGTGTGTGTGTGAAAAAATCTGTAAAATAGAAAGGCTTTCATCCAAGAAAAATAAAATTGTCCACATACCCCCAAGCACACACACAGACATACACACACACACACACACACACACACACACACACACACACACATATATATATATATATATATATATATATATATATATATATATATATATATATATATATATAATCTCGCACATTAACTGCTTGTTTAATAAAATTGTGGTCAATGTAGAACGCAACATTTAGGTGAAGACTGAGTTGTGCTATCATTGAGGAAAAATGTATATTTATAATAATAATAATAATAATAATAATAATAATAATAATTATTATTATTATTATTATTATTATTATTATTATTATTATTATTATTATATATCTGAAAAAATTAGGAGTTCAGCAGATCACGCTAGATTGGTTTCAATTTTCGATATCTTCAAGCGTAATAGAAAGCGAGGAGAAAAGCAAGGGTATTGGTTATCGAATGTACTTTTTAATACTACTGCTTCCTGGTCTAATTCAACTCTGACCAGTATCTTATATATATATATATATATATATATATATATATATATATATTGATTCCAAAATTAGCTTGAAACTTAACTTACTTAAGAGAGATACTTAATTCATGTTTGACATTCCAATACTAAACTGACAGTGAAGTATTGTTTTCGTCTACCATTTCAGCTTACTTTATGGTTATAATATCTTTTTTTCCATTCGTTTCTTAGTAGCTTCTCTATACGTTTTTTTTTTTCTAAAGTTCCCATCTTTATTCATTACTCCTGTTTTAGCTTTATAAACTATATTCCGGATCAGATACTTTCATTTCATTTTAAATCCTACAAAACAACGCAGCACTAATTTCCCTGATTCTTTTTTATGGTCATTCGTAAGCATTTGCATATTTTTATTACAACAAGAATTTATTTCACATTATTGACTTTAAATAGCTTACTTGGAGAAGCGGCAAAATGATCCGTAATTGGCTTTTTTGATTATTCTAGTGTAATGGGTAATGGCTCGGAATAAGAAAACATGGAGCCGAGTTCGAATTCTGGTTAGATTCGTTTCATTCTTTTCCGAGATAATATTCTTGGTAAAGGTATAGTTCCATAGACGCGTTGCATAGCAGAACATATCGAGTCATATAACCTTGGTTGGCAACCAGTCTAACGCAGAAAGAAACGGCGTTCTACCACAGGAAATCGTTTGCCTCGTAAGACATAAATCGAATCTTGACAAAGAGAATTAATCGCCCAAATGTGACTCACGTATGTCACCTGAGTTGACAAATGTTTATTCTGACTCTTTAATATAAAGCGACATCCTCCCTGGTTTCTGTATTATATAAATCGCCTGTTATTAAGTTCCACTATTACTGGAAATACATCCTCAGTATATATGGAAACAATTTTTCACGCTCTATTTATCTGACTGCATCTATGATAAAAAAATATTTGTGCTAACTCCTGTCCTGTGTATTACTATGAACTAAATCCGGCAACAAAGTCTCTGATCGGGAAGTTATGAGAAACGTGGAACCACCTCTTAATTGCTGTTGTTCCCGGGTACACTGTGACTCGGGATGGAAGCACCTGTTAGGCACCCAGCTATGGGCAAATATTTAACATCCAAACCGATGCTCAAACTCTATGAAAGTATAAACATTTTATAATAAAAACACCAGCCAAGTATTTTCATAGTAAAAAAATATACCAGCAATGAATTTTCGCAAAATAATTTACTAATGTCACCCACAAAATCATATTTCGACATTAAATGACCCATAATGAGTTGATATGACGCTAAACAAATAAACATATTCGTACTAACTTTGATACTCCTGTTATGTATCAAAATCCAATTTTTACTTTTGAATTTTTAACTCTTTTGTCCATATCTAGTATTTTTTTTTTTTTTTTTTCTGGGAGCGTAAGAATATTTAACTGGATTGTTATCCTTATCTTTTCATCAAATATTTCTTTAAATTTCTCAATTAAACTTATCACACTCCTCAGTAATGTTTTTGATATTGACGGGCACAAATCCTTTGTTAAATTGTACAAATCTCTGTTACTTCTATTTTATCAATAAATTTTCATGAATTAACCGACCCTATCATAATTTTATAAAGACTGATCTTCAAATACATTTGGTATCACATCTAAATCACTAAACCTTAAAAAACACAAGAAATAGTTAAAGATTCAAGTTTTCTATGTATCAGATAGTTGATATTTGACCTTTTCTGAATATTTTCCAAATAGTATGTGCTGAATGAAGATAGGCTCAGTATTTCAGAACTTGACGGAGTTTATTCTAAATACCAATTATGCCAATTATGATAATTCAAAGTTACAATTTGTACAGTTTTAATCATGTATTTTAGATCATTAGTTCCGGATAGAATATTTTTCTGTTTATTGTTGCTATAAAAGTCATTCTAATAGTGTTGCAATGAATGCTATCAGTGACAAAAACATTTAAGTTGTCGCCATATTTCAAAGTGTATCAAAATGGCTTTGTGTCAGTTGCAAAACACCTTTCAGTTAAATTAACACATTTTTGCTATGGTGATTTTCCAAGCATAATTTAGATGTGGCACAAGACCGAAAGTATGGGACACCCAGTGAGGATCGAACTAACTATCCATTTGTAATTTTTATAGCGAGACAAACTTTTTAACCATTACACCACGTGAAGCTTCCCTGATTTTCCAAACGTAGCTTAGATGTGGCACAAGGCCGAAAGTATGGGGCATCCAGTGAGGATCGAACTAGCTATCCAGTCGTAATATTTCTAGCGAGACAAACTTGTTAACTAATTCACCACGTCGAGGTTCCCTGATTTTCCAAGCATAGCTTAGACTTGGCACAAAGCCGAAAGTATGGGGCATCCATTGTCAATCTAACTCACTACTCAGTCATAAATGTTCTAGCGAGACAAGCTTTCTAAACATTACATCACGTCGACGTGCACAAATACATTTTTACTATGATTTGCCTTCGAATAACAGTAGTAAACATTGTTTTGTTTTTTTTAATTTTAATCTAAGTTCCCAAATATTAGTACAATGTACAGTTGGAACATATAAAGAAATTGTTCTTGTAAAGATATTTAAACCTTTTAAATATTTTCGTCCGCAGTCCCTTGCAGATTTTAAATTGTTCACTAACTGCTTTTCGCACGCTATCCCAGTTAGCAAATATCAGTTTTCAACATAACTTTTCCTTGTATTCATTAAAACATCACTATATTGACCTCTGTTCTTATGTCTTTTGGGAAGGGCTCCTAAATTAATATTTTGCACTGGAATTCTTTCCAAAAATAGTGTAAGTTAGTTAAATGTCAAATCTAAGCTCTTTTCAAACTTTTAGCAGTTCTATAGACATCAGAGTTTCTAGGCTCAGAGTCCTATTTTGTTTTTTATTAGAAATGGAACAAAGAAAATTAATAGTGTTCAATAAATGAGATGAAAATAATTCAGTGTTCTCAAATCTGACAAATGTCTACTTGGCTGTATTGTGCATGACGTTTGTGTTTACTGTACATCAGTCACTCTCCTATTGAGAATCTTTTCTGTCATAGATATGACAACTCCATATTATTCATAAAATTCAAAATTTAAATTCATACCTGACTTCTCAGCATATATTTCATTTCTATTCGGAATGGTATATGCAACGATGAAGACACTAATTAATAATAACAACAAAGATAAGCACACTCGTCCGAATGTAAATAAAAATGTTAGCAATGTTTTTTGACAATGCATAATTTCTTTTTGTCTAAATTGAAGATTTGATAAGACATGTTTCTATGTTTGTTTGTTTTTTGTTTTGTTTTTTTCGGAGATAAATTTAAATCTAGGTATGACAAATATTAAAAGTTGAAAGACACTTTAATTCACTTTCTAGTTTCTTTGATAAACGAGTGCCAAGAATCGTCTGCCCACGAAATGTCTCTTTTAACAAAATCATCTGATGAGATGGACTTCAAGGAGAGATAATTCATTAATGATTGTTTTATTTCAATTTTCAGTTCGATTAGATTATAGAAATGTCCAAATTTTTCTGCTTTCCAAACTTGTTGCATTTTACAACTTTAAAAAAAACATATTTGTGAATTGTTATATGAGTTCGTAAGCTAGATACAAATACAGGTTGCGATGGGTATATTGTCGCCATTTTATATATTTTGTTTTTGATTCGACTGCACAGTATAGTAGAATCAGTTGGGCACCCTCTGTGAGGTAAGTCACTCCACCCAAAATTTGGAAGCGGCTTACTCTACTGCTTCGTATTCTCACTGAAAACACCAATATGAACATTTCAGAGTGGTTGGGTGTCAAACAGACAAAATGAGATGTCAATGTTTTTTTTTTTCCTTTTTGCGTAATTTAGACGACAATTTAATCTATTTCTTACCCCTCTATATAATTGAAAGAATGTATATAAAAAGAATTAATCCATTAAATTTTGAATTAATAATTAAAGACAGAACTGATAATTATTAACGAAATATTGTCGCTAGCCACAACTTCTAAAAATTATTTCACGTAACCTATGAACGGTAAGGTAATAAATCCTCTAAGACGCAAGAAGTTACAGAGTGTTAATACATATAATAAAAATATACTATTTTTGAGAAAGGACAATAAAAGAACAAAATTTACGAAGATAGAATATAACGATTGACATTGTATTTACTGGAAAGCAAGAAGACGGAAGAGAGTTCCAGAATCGAGAAGTGCGATAGAAGAATCTGTTAACATAGAACTTATGGTTACATCTATTCATTTCATTTGTAAAATGATGAGACCTTGCCGCCAATCTAGTACTGCAGTTAAATTCATAATATCTAGGTATCATAGACGAAAGCTCATCAGAACAATTACCATGAAAATATTTATAGATAAGGTAAAAGGAAGCTTCGTTACGGCGGTGGGAATGTCACTGAAGCCGAGATGTCAGTTCAAGACCAATAACGTTACAGATTATTCTTTTGATTTTATCAAGAAGCTCTAAATCTATATCAGGAGCACTAGACCAGATGCAGCTGCAATATTCAAAGAAAGGACGAAACTAATAAACATTTAAAATTCTGCTAAGAAATAATTGTCTCTTGCAAATGTCAGAACCGGTGGAATTAAAAAAAAAATAGTGCTAATCTGGAGATTTACCATGGGGATATAGATAGATAGACTGACGATAGACTTGCGACGTTGAATTTGTGGGAAAAGAGATGCAGAATGTTGGATTTCTTACCGAGAAAACAGTATTAATTATATTGACCTTCGTCAAGGATGGTATGTAAGGATTAAGAAACTTCAGTCCCGATATAGCAGCAATACTCCATTGTTTTTTTTTTTTTTGTTGTATTTTTTTTTGAGGGGGGAGCTAACCTTACAGCTCGTAAACGTCTAAACTTGTGAGAGTAAAGAATAAAGCTTATTTGAACGTTTACCATGCACGGGTTGGTTAGCACAGGATAGTAACGTTGCAGCTGCAGAAAAGAGAAATCGCTTTTACGCCAACAAGTGACATTCAGATAAAAAGGTGATTTTAATTAACCTATATTTTGAATTAACTTTTCAGATGAATTCTTTGAAATAAATTTCTGTTCTTGTTTCTCTTGATGATCGGGCGAGTATGTTTCTAAGGTTTTGAAATAAAATGATTTCTTTATTGCTCATATCATTCAAAGGTTTGCATTCATTCTATTGTTATAGACACAACTTTTTTGTAGATCAATTTTGGTTAACATCCTCTGATCTATGCTCTGTTTAGTTTTCCAACTTCGCAAAAAAATTCCGACCACTACGAATTACGTACTTTCGTTATTCGTCAAGACGACCAGACAGACTGAACAAAGATGTAACTTTGCTGTGAGAATTCTTGCTGGGTTTTGCTGCTCTGAGTCCCGTAATTGGGTGTTAAGCTCACGTGATAATATCAATAAGACAACGGAAGTCCGTTTACACTTTCTATAGGAGGTGTTAATATTTAAACTTCTGGTCGGACGTTCGTTAACTATTACTTTTTCTCCGCGTAGAATAGATATTTCCGGCATAGGCTTCCATAATGTTTTGTGTTCTCCATTTCTCGTAACATTTATTTTTTTACAAAGTCAAATGTTTAGCTTCTTTTAATCTACAATATTTTTGATTTATTATTTAAAACTTTAGTTTTTCCACAGGAACTAGCGAGTCGTTTTTACTTTCCGCACGGGTTCTGGCTATTCTTATATTAGTTTCAAATCGGATAATAATTTTCTCCTTTTTTTTCAAGCCGGATACTGGAGGGAGGCACGCTTCTGCTTTATATTTCTAATCACAACCTGTGATATTTTATTAGCAGAACTGCATCTTATATTTCAACTGAAGTTAAAAAATGCCTAAGCCAGCCCTGTCGGTACTTAGATGAGGTTCCACTTGGAAGCACATCAATCTCCTACCATCTGAAATATATTTCGGTTTTTGATGTAATGAATATGAATACACCTGAGTACCCCCTCACAGTAATATGATTGGCTGGTGTCAGCCATAAATACAGATTGATGTGGAGGTACAGGGACGCCTATTGACTACGCCTATTGTCTACCACAACGACGAGGACCAGTCCATTACGGTTACCTGCTAGATTGTCCTACCCGGTTACAGTAGTCAACAACCACTTTGCTACTTCAAACAAATATATCCCTTTCCGGAACATATCAGTTTTGAATAAACATACAGGGTTGGTAATCCGTACAAAAGTAAATCTGAAAACAAATATAAGAGAGAAAGTCAAGAATTATATGCATACCTTCCTTACTCTTGTAAGATCGAGCGTTTTGATAGGAATCTGCGTGTGTTCTGTCTCAACAAACTTGCCTTAATACAGACAGAACACAGCTGAAATACCCTGATGAATCCAGTCGTCTGCATAATATTTGAATTGCCATCATAATTTTAAAAGAAGTTATTGTGATATATAATATATAAACAGCAATTTTGGTTTGGTTCTTACTTGTTTTTCTTTAAGGGTATATCAACGACTCTATAGGTTATTTCACGCTACTATGATATATCTACAGTCCGTTTTCTACTATAGTATGATATCTACTATTCATTTTCTACTATGATATTATATTAATTTAATTTATTTATTTAAAAAGATTTTAAATTTGGATTTTTTTTAATATAACTATTACAACAAAAACATTTCGATTTCATTTTTGCCTTGAAAAAGTCGGAAGACGAAACGCGTCGACAAAATCTAAGATCTTTTCCCAATTCTCATTTTATATCAATCTGTCTTATCCACAGAATTGACCTGAGAATTTAACTATTTTAATATTTGTAAACGGATTTGGTGTAATTTAAAACAAAAATGTATACAGGCTATCGTTTTTCCATCTGTTATTTAATATCGAAATCTAAATAATTTATACAGTTTTCTTCTTTCTCGGTGAACGTATGTTTTAGAGATATATAGTTTGTAGATGATCTATTATAGATCTTATGTTTTAGTATAAACCTATTTCTTTAAGGCAGGACGTTATGTAGAAGGTTTTAGTATTTTCAAATAGTTTTCTCGTCTTATTTTCCTTGCATTATTAATGTCTTATAGGAGCTAAGTGAATAAATTCAGTTAAAATTTATTTCACAGCTTAGAATTTTGTACAAGTTGGTTGGTCTTTATTCTTCAGCAAGTATGAATGGATGAGTTATGTGTGGTCAAGCGAGTGTAACTTCATCTTTTCTAGAGATTTGTATCCATTCATCTGGGATTGGTTTAATTGTAAGAATTTACTATTTATATTGTGGTTCTAGCACATTACTGTTCAGTGCAACCGTTTGTTTTACTTTTCAGGTATGTACAAAGGATCTTGAAATTATTATCAGGGGGTTCATTTTGGGATAACTTTGCAGCTGAATCTGTTTGATCATTCCCTCTAATTTCTATGTCGCTTGAGATCCAGCATTTCTTTAGCGTTGGATAATTGCAATGTTTGGTTATTTAAGTTGGAAAATAAGTAGAATTTGCTGAAATGCAGCGAAATAAGGACTTCTTTCTAACTACTGGGAAATGGTTTTCGTGAAATACCTTGTCCTCTTTTACGTCCACAATATTAATGCTCAGCAAAAATATTTGATTTATTTCTGCCAAGAATGTTCGTGTCTCGTTGCAGAAAAGGCTGGGTTCTTTCAAAGGGTTAAAAGTGTCAGTTTTCAAAGTCGAACTCTAAATATGTCTTTGATTTCCCGTCGCATTACTGAACTGGAAAAATTCACCCGAAATACTATAAATAACAATTTCCTGATAGAGTGGCGAAACCATTTCTGTGCCAAATTGTCAGTTAAAAGTAAATGACCGTTTCTGACTAAACTTTAAAGCTTCCTTTTCAAACGAAATTCTAAGCAGAGGTCGGCAAATACTTATTGCCCTTACCCCCATCAGAGCTATTTCTAGTTATGGCCATACCATTAAACTTGACATATATTCATATAGTCAAGTAACATTTCCTGAGATAAATTGTAATTTATATAGCTTTGAAAGGACAAGTATGGCTTTGAATATTACATTAACTTGAATTTCATGGATGAAGTGTCATCATTTTACACTTTATTTATATTCGGACCCAATTTCTTCAAATTCATTGCTAGTGTTATGTTATCATCTCCGGCCATATACAGGTTTCTTTAGATGTCGTCTTGTTATTTAGTACACTTGACGTACTTTTCGCCACTAAGTCTAAATCCGCACCGTTTAGCGGACTTGCAATTACTGTCAACATTTTCACAAACCAACGCTTTAAACCGCTAGACCATCGCCTCTCAAACTATCTGCTATAGCGGACTGACATTTTTTTCTCAATGTGCCATGTCCTGTATTATTTCCTGGTAATATTGATTTATACCGGAAACGATATATATATATATATGTATATATATATATATATATATATATATATATATGGTTAGTCATGTATTAAAAGATACATGATCGCCTAAGCGTGTATGACACATAACTGAGATGTTTTGATACTGAATTATCTTTTGCAAATGGAAAATAAAAAATAGTCAACTTTTATTATATATATATATATATATATATATATATATATATATATATAAATAAATAAATAAATAAATAAATAAATAAATAAATAAATAAATAAATAAATAAATATAAATAAATAAAAATAAAATTTGACTACATGTGTGATACACGCTTAGGCGATCATGTATCTTCGGATACATGACTAACGAGGCAGGTCTTTTCCCACAGTAAGTTGCTATCTCTTTCTTCTTCAGACTAGATACTATCCAATTGTATATATAACTCGGTCATTCCTTCTATTTACCCATAGCTGGGGGGGGAGACGAGGATTCATACCTTTCTGAAGGCTATTAGCTCGTAAGCGAATGTAATGGATTCGACTGGAATTCGAACTCGATTCTCCGATTCCTCAATCCGAGCCGCTATCCATTACTCCACCGAAATCAATATAAAAAAAATCAAATCATATGAAAAGTAATAAAAAAATTAAGCAGTTTATTAACACAAAAAGAGAAATTATATAACCTTAATCTTTACAAATGATTCTTTAGCATGGGCTGGGCACTGGCCGCGTACCGTTTGCAAGTGGTTCGCGATCCGGCACCGGTCTACGGACCACCACTTTGAGTAGGACTGCGCTAGACTATTTATCTTTGAGGGAATATTGAACTTAGAAAGTGGAACATTAAACCTAATGTTCCCCTACGCAGCTACCTAATGACGCTGCTTCAGTCGCATTCACGCTTGGCAATATTCACCAAGATGTCTCGGTTCTTATTGCTGCTGATGGTGAAAATTTCTCATCATTCCCCTTCATCCATGATTACCATGCGGTATCAATTTCTTTCCTAGAGCTTCATAGTACAAATTATCTTATGATAGCAACAAAGATGGAGACATTATTAAGAACGTAAAAATATGTTTCTACAGAAATATACACTTGAAAATGTGTGGGGAACGCTACTAACAGGTCAGGTCAGGTCAGGTCAATCAAACAAGGCGAATAGATAGAGGCACGTATTCAGGACTCAGGGAGCCGAGTTCGAATTCCAGACGAAACCATTACATTCACTTACGAGCTAAGACGCTTCGTAATGGCATGAATCATCTTCTTCTCCCCCAGCAATGGGCAAGTAGCAGGACAGACCAGGTTCTATAGCCTTGGATTGCAACTTTTCTACCGCAGAAAGAAATGGCAATCTACTGCGGAAAAAACTTCTGCCGCGTCAGTCATATATCGCAAGATACATGATCGCCTAAATGTGTATCACGCATGGCACATAGCTGACTCAGTTGATAGAGATTAGGATTGAGTATTCGGAGAGCCGAGTTCGAATTCCAATCAAATCCATTACATTCACTTACAGGCTAATACCCTTCGGAAGGGTATGGATTCTCTCCTTCTCCAGGACAGGCCGGGTTCAATAGCATTGGATTGCAACTGGTCTACCGCAGAAATAAATGGCAAGGTACTGCGGGGAAAAAATCTGCCTCGTTTGTCATGTATCGAAAGATACATGATCGCCTAATCGTGTATCCCGCATAGCATTAAAGAAGAAGAACCTGATGAATTATATATAAAAAAAAGCTTTGGTTTGTCTGGGCGGCATGTGCGCATTTTAAACTCATTTTGTTCATATCCGTTTACTTATTCATTAACCTCATTAATTTCGATTTACCTCATCCAGAATAAATTAACCTATTTGCAGGCCAGTGTTTCTCAACCTTTTTTTTTTTTTAATTTTAGGGTGCACTTTTAGAATAACAACTCTGGAGTGTACTTTAAATTTATTAAGGAGAAACTAGTGATGATATTTGAAAATATGAAATTTGGGTTTAGCATTCCCAAAGGAGATTAGCAGTACAGTTTTCATTTAAAGTGATTTATGCAGAATCTGATTTTTTTTTTTAGAGAGGCCGATAATGACTGATTTTATTCCCTTGAGTAACGCAAAATGGAAAAGAATTATATATTCCTTCTTAAAGATTAAGGAATTTAGCATGAAGTTTAAAATATCAAATGAAAAGATTTGGGTTACACATGGGATCCACGTGCTTGGTGTCACTTGCTTTTTAAAAATAAAGATATTTTTAAATCATACTTATTATAAAACCCAGGTTGTGTGTGTGTGTCTGTTCGTTTATATATTGGATCGGATTTCCTACATTTTTCAACCGATTTCAACAAAACTCCACAGGACTACGTAAAATTACCTTGCGGTGGTTCTGACAGCGTCAGAAATTGGAAAAACAATTGTTTTTGCAAGAAATCAGTTTCAAAACACGATTAAGAGGCATCACTCCTATCGAGTTATGCTTATTATAGAACCCAGGTTGTGTGTTTGTGTGTGTGAGTGTGTGCGCGCGCGTGTGTGTGTGTGTGTGTACGTTTATATATGGGATCGGATTTCCTACATTTTTCAGTCGATTTCAACAAAACTTCACTTTTGTTTTTGGCAGGTAGTGTTTCTTATTGTCTTGCACACTTTTTTCTTCATTTTTACATTCAGAATGCTTTAAAAATTCCATTTACAAGGCAATTGTTTATAATAAAATTCTATTCAATCGGTAGACTTATAACGATTGAAAATAATGTTTTTCTTTGAGTTTGGGTTTGACCAATTCGTAAAAAAAAAAAAAAAAAAAATATTTAAGACATGTGTGTCAGTCAACCTTAAACAATAATCTTTGTCAATTTTATTTTTCAGTCTTTATGATGGTCGATACTTGATCTATCTCTTACTATTACATCCACGGGCAACGCCGGGCTCTACTGCTAGTATAAAAATAATTGGTAAATTACTCACCGTTAACTTGGGGTACATTTAACTTGGCTATATTTCAGGGCTCTTTCGTGATCCTGGGCGCACCAGTTGAGAAACCCTTCATTAGACAATTGTAAATACGGTAGGCTTATATATAAAAAACACCATCTTTATTAGAGTTTAACTAATTATAACTATGGGCATTCCACAAAATTTGAAGACAAATCTAAGCCATAATATAATATCTTTGTTGTTCTTTTTCTATTTGATAAAACATTCCTTTCATTATTTTTAATCTTCCATTTTTCTGCAATGTCTGTTTTTATTGAAATCTTATAAAAATATGCTTTAATTCAATATACGAAATAAAGAATGCAGATTAGATTTTGGCTTAATCCAAAAATGGTTGCACTTACAGACATATCACACTGAAACACCGGTCCCCGTGCGATCACCGAAGTTAAGCAACAATGAGCCTGGTCAATACCTAGATGGTTGACCGCTTGTGAATACAAGGTGGTGCAAGCTTGGATGTGCGGATGGTGTGATGAATAATGGCTCAGAATTATTAATCGGAGAGCTAAGTTTCAATTACAGTTGGGTCCTTTATATTCACTTACGCGAAAATATCCTTGGGAGCGGCATAAAGCCCACTTGTCTTTCCCCAGTTATGGTTTAATTACGAAGACTTAAACCATTATCTCCAAAACAAAAATTATTCCAACCTAAAATATTTTATCGCTTTAAGTAACCTGTGATAGGTTGATAAACCATTTACAAACGAATCGGTCAATTAATCGATCTATTTTGTAATTTCTTGTTGTGGTAGGATCCACCTAATTTGCATAGTGGAGTACCGACCATATAAATATGGTTGGTACCGGGAAGAGACGAAGGAATCAAGAGATTTCTGAGACCGAGAGACTGACTCTCGGTGACTGTCCAACTCTCTGCATTAGCAGAGGGGAACCCGGACGAGGCTTTGCCAAAGGGCAAGGTTTCGTCCGGGGAGGTTGACAGGGCCTGAACCCGTCTAGGCGGGTTCAGAAAGGCCATATTTTAGGCCGAGCCTACGGGCTCGGGGATACTCACATTAAAACGGTCCTGTGCCACATTCGATCCTCGTGGGTGGATTGATAAATACAGGAATCAAGAGATTCTGAGACCGAGAGACAGACTCTCGGCGACTGTCGAACTCTCTGCATTAGCAGAGGGGAACCCGGACGAGGCTTTGCCGAAGGGCAAGGTTTCGTCCGGGGAGGTTGACAGGGCCTGAACGCGTCTAGGCGGGTTCAGAAAGGTCATATATTTGGCCGAGCCTACGGGCTCGGGGATACCCACATTAAAACGGCCTTGTGCCACATTCGATCCTCGTGGGTGGATTGATAAATACAAGAATCAAGAGATTCAACTAGAGACTCTGCCGGACTGCGACTCAGTCAACACATTCTCCAGGAACGGTCTTCCCAGGAATATACAAAAGACTATATGTAAATATTGTGTACACTTTCTTGTTTCAATACATTTTGTTCTAAGTACATTTTGTGTTGCATTATTATTCCATGCATTAGTCAAGTTTCAACATTTCTATAATTAAAGATATTAATATAGATGAGGAGCTGATATAGCTGCTCAGATTGAGGAATCGGAGAGCCGAGTTCGAACTCCAGTCAAATCCATTACATTCACTTACGGTGTTAATATCCTTCTTCTCCAGGACCAGGAGTTGGATGGCATCTGGTCTACCGCAGAAAGAAATGGTAACCTACTGCGGAAAAAAAATCTGCCTCGTCAATCGAAAGATACATGATCGCTTAAGTCTGTATCCAGCATGGCACATAACTGGCTGATTGGAAAGAGACTAGGACTGAGAAATCGGGGAGCCGAGTTCGAATACCAATCGAATCTATTAGATTCACTTACTTACTAATACCCTTCGGAAAGGTATGATTCCTCTTCTTCTCACCCAAGCTATGGGTAAATTGCAGGACAGACCGGGTTCTTTAGCCTTGGCAACTGGTTTACCACAGAAAGAAATGGCAACCTACTGCGAAAAAAAAAACTGCCTCGTCAGTCATGTATTGAAAGATACATGATCGTCTAACCGTGTATCACGCATGGCATATAACTGAATATAGATGTCACAATATTATTGATAGATATTAGGTTGGTGCAAAAATAATGACGTAATAATGTTGTTTATGACGTTAAAAATACGTCAAAAAACGACATTATTACGTCATTATTTTTGCACCAACCTAATATGTTTATTACTTTTAGTTGACATGGGAATTTATATATGTTTATTGAAGTGTTATTTCGATAACGCTGTATCTTGTTCGTACCTGCTAAATAAGTTTATACTCGTTCACAAGCGGATCTGTAGTTAGAATTTAGTACATTTAGATGAAAGCAAAACTTGATTAACCAAAGGCTATATATACAGCACCAACTCATCGAATGACATCAGTGGTCGTTTTTGAATTCTTTAAGGCTAATACAATTCCAAATCAGGTAAACGCTTATTGGCTAAATATTTACCCATCCTCGAATCAAGTAAATACTTATAGACTCAAATATAAACAGCCAATATTTACCAGTTTCCGAACAACGTAATTCTTTCTAGTCACAAATATAAATGGTCAATCCTTGAATCAAGTAAATAAATATGTATAGACACAAATAAAAACTACAAATATTTACTTATACTTGAAGTAAATGGAACACTTTGGCATAGAGTAATGGTCAGCAATTTGTACTAGGTCAGTTATGCGACATGTGTAGTACACGCTTAGACGATCATGTATCTTTCGATGGCAGATTTTTTCCCGTAGTATTAGGTTGGTTAAAAAATAATGTCGTTTTCCCGCATATGTTACTATGTGAGAAAACGAAATTATTTTTGCACAACCTAATATAATTAAATTTAAAGTTTTATTTTTTGATTTTGATACATGGTAATTCCTGTGTAGCTATGCGGCCATATATTAAATTACTAAATTTATTATATATATATATATATATATATATATATGTATATATATATATATATATATATATATATATATATATATATATATATATACCCAAGTATATGATTGGTGTATATGGAATGAATTCCAATAACCAACAATTACTATTCTTAAAAGAGTGCTATTCAACGTCATCACTTGATAAGACACCGAAGGTGTTGAAACAAAATGGCTATTTTTGTAGTGATTTTATAACATATTTATGTTATAAATTTTTTTTTTCTTTAAAAATAAATAATTATATATATATATATATATATATATATATATATATATACACGTATGTATGTATTGGTTAAAATTTAAAATATAATAGGTTGTCATTTCTTTCTGAGGTAGACCAGTTGCTATCTTAGATCTGTCCTGCTATTTACCCATAGCTGGGGATTAAGAAGAGGATTAATACCTTTCCCAAGGGTATTAGTGCCTAAGTGAATGTAATGAATTCGACTGGAATTCGAATTTTTATCCCATTCCTCAATCCGAGCCACCATCCATTACTCCACTCCACCTCTTTATCAAGTACTGACGGAACATATTCTTTCTGTAGGATACCTCCTCATTTGTTCGGACGCAATTAATTGTGCTTGTAGGTTTTTTGCAAAAATCCAGAATATTGAATTTCTTATGTCGAAATGTATCCCTTTTTAATTTCAGTTCATAAAAAATTTACTTGATTCAAGGCATAATGATTTGCTAAGCATGCCTTAGATGTAACCAGACGTAGGTAGCATCCAGTAAAATTAGAACCCAATTTGTACTTTTAGATCAATGACGACAGAATAGTGATTTCAGTTCTTACTAAGTGCTTTATACTTTCGGTATTATGCCACATATAAGGTACTTTTAGTAATTCTCCATATCTAGGTACCTCGAAGTGTTGTAATGGTTAGCAAGCTTATCTCGCTAGATCAGTTACGAATGAATTGTTTATTTGATCCTCACTGAGTGTTCTTAATAAATTTTATAAACAATATTTCCATATATTTGAATGAAGTGAGATACTTCGGAATGACGTAATGTTTATCAAGTTTGTTCCATTAGATCAATTAAGACAGGTTAGTGAGTTCAATTTTCAGTGAGTGCTATAAACTGCAAGCCTTGTAAGCTTAATAAATCGCTGTCCACTGTCACTTTGCCGCAGTGTAATGGTTAGCAAGCCTGTCTCTAAATCAATTGGGACTGGGCAGTGATTTCGATCCTCACTGGATGCCACCTAATTCTGGCAACATCAAAGCCATGCGTAGCAAATCATTATCCTTGAACCAAGTAAATTTTTATGAACTTAAATTAAAAAGTGGAGTATTGGCGGAACACAGTCTTTCCGTACTTCCTCATTTGTTCGTACGCAATTAATTGTGATTGAAGGATTTTACAAAAAAAAACAGAATATTGAATTTCTCAATTCGAAATATTCTAGATTTTTTGTAAGCACAATTGCGTACGAACAAATGAGGAGGTACGGAAAGACTGTGTTCCGCCAATACTTCACATTTATTTAACCCTCCTGTCTTGAAACTCCCGATAATTCTTGATGTTTCTCTGAAACCGATCACCTACCCTGGGTATCTGCTTTAACTGACTGTGTGCCTTTTTCCAAACAAATGACGTGCTAATGTCTATTTCTCAAGGTGCACGTTTGTAGAGTTTTCTTTTTGTGATATCGCATCACGTTTGGCTGTGTTTAACTTCAAATCCATCCGACAGATAAAACTATCGGATAAGGTCAAGCAAATGTTTCTATTGAATTCCATTTTCGGCTGGGTGGCTTCAATTTTTCATTGCCTGATTTATGTAAATAAGTGAACGAATTTTGTGGGAGTGAAAAATAATCATTCGTAAATTTCCCTAACAGGTTTGTTAATTGTTTGCTTACGAACATTTAACAGTCAGACGTCAATCAAATAAATATTAAAATTTCAGATATTTGTTTCATATACTCTAATAAATTAGAGAAAAATGTAGGATTAGTAATAACAACCATTTCACTACATTTTAATTTAAATTATTTAAAATTATTTATCTTGATTAAAAAAAAGGTACATGTTAATAATAATTTGGAAGTTTGAACAAAACGATTAATCTTTTCGTCTGTCATCAAATAGTTGACACATTGTAACTTACTCCATTAAAAAAAGTTATAACTTGGAAGCCATTTTTCCCTTAATATTCTCAAACGTCTGACCATAAGCCATGCATCTTAATAAAATATTTGAGGAGCATTATATTATTTATACATTAAGGCTTATTTCAAATAAATTAGCCATTGAAATAATGTTCAAGAAAAATACCAATAAAAACGAAAGAAAATCCAGAATTAGTAAGACTAGAAAAATGCGCAACTAAATAGACCATATTTATTACCCCAAACATCAAGTTTTCAAATTTTGTAGATTATGAGTACGCGCTCGTCGGTGTAATATAATTAACAAGTATGTCGACAAATTGCAGTTCTTCCTTTATTGTCATCCATGTACTGTTCGGTGTGTGTTAGTCTCAATTAGAAACGTGACAGTTTTTTACTTCGTCTCTGGTATCATACTGATCTAAAGTTGCCTGACTATGTATCTAAGGGGAATAACTCCACACATTTGTCACTGTTTATTTATCGACGTATGTATATGAATGTGACATAAAGTGTATTGCTTGGATGGAATCGTAAAATAAATATTCTCAAAACACTAAATCTATAACCTCCAACGATATTTACTATTATTAAACAAAATTAACTTAATTATGTATCCTCAAGGGTACTCGTCGCCAAGTTGTTGTGGCCTTGTTGAGGCCAGACTAAAGGCACAAGATTGGATTCGAGTTAACAAATATATTAACGAAATTCGGTAATACAATAATATATAAACGAGCTTCAATATTAAGTCCGAACTGTCAGAGCTGAACTTTGGAAAAAAAATCTCTACTTTGACAAAAAGAGTACCTGCTTTAATTTATAGTTGGAAGAGTCCATTCGTGTATGGGTACTTTACCATAACAGATTATCAAAAGATATCGATGAGAATACGAATTTATCTTTATCACAACGTTTCGGCCGTTGTAAGCTCCGGCCTTCTTTGGGTGGTTAGAATGTTGAACTGAACCTTTTATTTTACTCACTGGGGTAGACTGTTCTAGTTCCACGTGCCATATTTAATGGATGTCAGTTATCTCCTGCTAATTCCCCTCTGAAAGTTCCCCACTGCCTTAACCAGGTATTGAATCCACACTATTGTGGTCCTGTCACTGGATCTAACTAACGCCTTTATCCACTGTACCCTGTGTCCTTGAGGGTTCAGTTTGACATTCCAACCACCTGAAGAAGGTCGGAGCGTACATTGGCCGAAACGTTGTGATAAACTAGTTAATATGGACATTTATTTTCTAACAAATGTCTTTCTTTTTAAGAAGCCAGTTTAGTGCCTGAAGGTCTCCATAATTTGGGGCCGCACGTCCCGAAAATATATTGTTTATTTTAACTTAATTATGTAAATACAAATATATTGGATCAAGTTCTAAACTTTACGACTAAGACCCACCATATTACTCATATTGTGTTGGACCACGATCTTTCCATTCGAATTCCATTGGTGAAATGTAAGTTCAACTCAAGCAGCTTCCTCCACGACTCATTGCTTCCCGGAGCTGACTCCCAAGAGGATGCTTCCCCGATCACAACAATTTTAACCTGTCCAAGTCTAGCGTTAACCATTATCTTCCCCACATATCCACATCCACTGTGCCTCTTATTCTGTAATACTCTACCTCGAGTGGCTCCCGAGCCCGGTAAAGTGTTAATATCATTGTAAAGAAACACAAATAATGCTTCAAATATTGTTTTTTTTTTTTAAATGATGTTCTTTCACATTTTTTAAATGCAGGTTTCTACAGACGTTAATATGGCGGCTTAATTAATTTTTAAATAAAAAATAGAATTTTTTTAATAAAAGTTTGCTAAAATTACTTATATTATCACCATGGATGTTTACACATTTTTCATTAGATCGGTATTCGATTGTTGTTGGGTCCAGAATATAGAGGTCTGATTTCCTAGCAGGAGCGAATTCTCCAATTTGAAGACTAATATCAGATAATCTTCCTCCCTTAGTCGATATATAACCTGCTTGTCTTGTGTCGGGCTAAAATATGCTTAGAAAATATCGATAAAGTATGGTTGCTGAATTTTGTCTTTTTGTAATACAGACAACGAAAATAAAAACATGGAGCGTGTATCTCTCATTACTGAAAGAGGTCGGTGTTTGTGTTAGCTTCTAAATTAATGAAACAAAAAACTAACATCGACAAAACTAACCTGTCCGTTTGTCTAGAAAAGCACCTCCAATCGGTTGTGGACTGGGACAGGAATTGGTTGGTTAAATTTAATGCCTCAAATACGAAACTGCTCTCTATTACTCACCAGAGAGAACCATCCCTGCCTTCCATTAGAATGTCTGACGCTCAACTCCACGAGAGCACCTCTTTGTGACTGCTCGGTCTCACATTGTCCGCTGACCTGAGATGGAACGAACACATTGAGTCAATAGCTTCGTCCACCGCTAGGAAAGTTGGCTCCCTGTGCTGCGCCAGGAAATTATTCTCACCGGAGTCGATCCTTCAAATCTACAAATCCACCATTCGCCCTTGCATGGAGTATTGCTGACATATATGGTCTGGAGCCCCTTCTATTTGTCTCAAGGTCCTTGATAAAAAAGACGGATATGCATTTAAGCGTTCAACTAGACTGGCATCTCGCTCTCACCCTTTCACTGTCGAAACTGTTAACTGTAGCCGTCTGTTATACTACAATAGCTTCATGTCTCGCACCTCTCGCCTGTGGAACTCCTTCCCCTTCTCCTATTTCCCTGATAGCTATAATCTCCAACTATTCAAATATAACGTCAATCGACGTCTCCAGATGCCATGATTTATCCCCTCATGTTTCTCTTTATCCTTTTCTCTATCACTTCTCTTTGCTTTCGCTTCAACTGTCTGTAACCCCTTATGTGCTAGTGGCTTCCCGCCTTGATTGGGGTTGAAAGCTTAAAAAAATGAGATATTTTGCAACACTGTTAAGATATTTAATGTTTTCTTTTATTTTTCAGGTTTGTTTGATCGTAAATAAAGTTGTAATATATATATATATATATATATATATATATATATTTAATCATTTCACCTCAAGCAAGGCGGGAAGCCACTAACACGCAAGGATTTACAGAGAGTTGGAGCGAGAGCAAATAGGAGTGATAGAGGAAATGATGAAGCGAAGGATAGGGGATAGATCAAGTGATCTGGAGACATTACATTTGAATAGTTGGAGTTTATAGCTCTCAGCGAAACAGGAAAATGGGAGGTAGTTCCAGAGGCGAGAAGTGCAAGACATGAAGCTAATGGAGTAGAAAAGACGGCTACATTTAACAGTTTCGATAGTGAAAGGGTGAGAGCGAGATGCCAGCCTAGTTGCACGCTTAAATTCATGAAAATCACAATATAATCACAGAAAATCGAAAACCATCTTTTCAAAATGAGTTTTTTTTCTTCTAATACTAAATGACAAAACGTAATGAGGTCAGTATCGTCAAATTTTATTTTATCCAATAGGGAATCGTCGCCGACAGCCTGTAAATGATGGAGTCAGTACAGTGAATGAAAAAATTTCCGCATCTGCTCGCTACCAAGCCAAAAACTTCAATGAAGAACTGTTTTTTTTTTAAACTGGAAGTCTCGCCATTTCCTTAGCTGCTAATTACTCAATTCAGAGACCAAGTGATAGACTCCGCCACATTCTGCTTCTTTTCCTCTTTTCTTGAGGACTTGTGACCGTCAAGTGACTGTTTAAAATATACCGAATTTCAGAAATATGATATATTTCTAACAACATGTATGTCTATTTACTGAAATTCGTCTGTCGCTCTATTAATTTTAAGAGAGAGAGAGACATTCACCTGAGATATTTACTGCCTTCATTTACTTTTCAGCTTTGTTTGATCATAAATAATGTTGTAAAATCGTTACATTGAAAAAAAGAAAGAAAAATCAAGTTTTCATAAAACAATTTCCATGCAGTTTGATAATGTTCTACGGTTATTATATTCATGGAATAGCATTATACCTTCTTTCAACAATGACATTTCTCAGAATCGAAAAATATGCATTTTTAAAAAATAATCTTTTCCGATGGTGCTCATGTATATAATGCAGTGTCTCCTTAAAGTCTGGACACGTCGGCAAAAATGAATATTTTCACGAAATTTTCAACATTTTGTTGCACTGGAATATTAACAAATAACATTTTCAATATGATTTCCATCGTTTGCGATGCAAACTTTGCAGGATTCACGTAAATCCGATGCAATATATCTATTAGGTTGGGGCAAAAATAATGACGTAATAATGCCGT
Source organism: Acanthosepion lycidas (assembly GCA_963932145.1). Taxonomy (NCBI): domain Eukaryota; kingdom Metazoa; phylum Mollusca; class Cephalopoda; order Sepiida; family Sepiidae; genus Acanthosepion; species Acanthosepion lycidas. The sequence goes on along the minus strand of OZ010581.1, from coordinate 19,818,839 downwards.
TTTTTGACGTATTTTTTAACGCCAAAAAACGACATTATTACGTCATTATTTTTGCACCAACCTAATACATTGCCGCCATTTTCAGCAAATTCACTCTTTATGCGTTCCATTAAATGCGTTGCATCTGCGATGTTTTTTATTGATTACACTTTCTCCTTTAGTATACCCAAGAAAAAGAATTAATTTCTTTATTCTTTCAACAAAAATATGTTTAATATGTGAAGGTAAAAAAATATAGTTAATAAAATTTATTATGTGTCCAGACTTTTGGGACACCCTGTGTATCTATTTATCTATCTATCTATCTATATACATATATATATATATATACATATATATATATATATATATATATATATATATATATATATATATATATATATATATGTGTGTGTGTGTGTGTGTGTGTGTGTGTGTGTGTGTGTGTGACATAGTAGTTATTAGAGCAGATAGCGAGATCATTCTTTCCCCTATCTATCTATCTATCTATCTATCTATCTATATTCAGCCTCTCTTTTTCTATATGATACTATTTTATCTATCTTCAGCCTCTCTTTTTCTATGTATCTATCTTCAGGCTCTCTTTTTCTATCTATCTATCTTCAGGCTCTCTTTTTCTATCTATCTATCTTCAGCCTCTCTTTTTCTATCTATCTATCTATCTATCTATCTATCTTCAGCCTCTCTTTTTCTATCTATCTTCCGCCTCTCTTTTACTATATGATACTATTCTATCTATCTATCTATCTATCTATCTATCTATCTATCTATCTATCTATCTTCAGCCTCTCTTTTTCTATATGATACTATTTTATCTATCTATCTATCTATCTATCTTCAGCCTCTCTTTTTTCTATATGATACTATTTTATCTATCTATCTATCTATCTATCTATCTATCTTCAGCCTCTCTTTTTCTATATGATACTATTTTATCTATTTATCTCAGATAATTCATATCCATCTAGAGATTGATAGAGACAGTAAAATTCGTAAAATCCTACTAACACAATTAATTGCATACGGACAAATGACGAGGTATCGTACAGATAGTATATGTTCCGTAAATACTCACATTTATTTGACCCTCCTGTCGTGAACCTCCTACTAATGAGATTTCCTATGTGTCCTGACTTTAGGGACTCCTTGTATAGAAACTGTGTCAAGTTGACCCCTTATTTCTTAAAGAATTCAGTACTTAGTTTTTCTTTACAAGTATCAAGTCTGAAACTAGGATTAAATCATTGATAACTGCTGACGACTTATATTGATATATTGTCGTATAGTTATTAACAAAGGAAACAGTTTCAAATTTAATAATTTGTAAATACATTTGTCTATAAAAATAATCAAGGTTCGATTTGGTCTTTTGAACATGACCACATTTATATGGTTGGAAATCAAAATGTTCGATTCTGGAAAACGTAGGTAGCGGAGGTCTAATAATCATTAATATACAAAAAACATTCCCCCACAAATGTTATTCTTATTTTTTACTAGTGAAGCAGTTATCTCCTCTGGTTCTAGAGAAGCCACCAACCTTCCATCTTTACTGAAATGAGTAAGGTTCTGTCGCAGAGTTGGAATCCGTGCACCGAGACTTACGACATAATATTAAAACGAACAGATATTATATTTTAACCTCTACCTCTTTGTCTACCTCTCCACAATAGAATGTGCCAGAACGTCGGTTTTAATGTTGCCTATTCATTCGCGTACATAAGGGCCAATGACTTGGGAGCTTTCAAGACAGATGAAAACCATGACTCTACAAAAGGTACTGGTCTTGATAAAATCCCTACCTTTATTTTTTAAGCAGCTTACCCCAGAGATATCGCTAATCTTGGCAAAGATGTTTAACCGTTACCCGAAGACAACTTCTTCCCATGGAAAGTGCCAGTTTTTTGTGCTACTTAAAGAATTCGGGAGAGCACTCACCCACTTAACAATATCACCTTATCAGGGTCCCTTGTGCTATCAACAAACTTTTAGAATTATGATCGATAAGCTGTTCACCCCCTGAAAAAGAAAGCAACCTACTGAGCGGAAATTATTATGGTTTTCGCTTCTTTTCTAGTTTCTTGTTATTATGCTTGATAATAAACATATCACAAACGATTGCGTTAGTTATCTCGAGGGTCTTGGAAATGGCGTGTAATCTCTGAGTGAGTGTACTTTCTTTCTATGTGTCATGTCCTTTCAGGAGGTACGCGATTATAGCTCTCCCCATTCCTTCTATCCCTTGCAGTCCTCAACAAGTTCCTTCAATCTTCCACCTCCCACTGTCCTCGTTTTTTCATCCACCTGCTTAAGCCCTCTAGGTATGTCATGCGTTGTTTTCCCTTGTCCCTCTTACCCTCTATTCGACCTGAATGTGTCCCAGAAACTTCAGCTACCACTTCCTGATGTTAAGTATAAGCCTACTCCTTGTTTGCATCCTCTCTAAGACCTCATCTTTGCTCACACGCTCAGTCCATGATATCCTTAGCCGTAAAGAAAGACAGATGTCACGTAACAGCTCAGTATCATTTTCTTTGTTACCAAATAAATCCTCCTGATTCGCAATACTCAGCTTTTTGAATGCGTCTTTGGTCACTCCAATACGTCTACGGATCTCAGTATCGCATTACCCCCCTCTGTCAAAACACTTTTCAGATATTTAAACTTACGCACCTGCTTGATTTTTGTGTTCCCGACCTGCAAATCGCCTTTCGGGTTCATCCTTTTACTGATGGCCATGCATTCTGTCTTCTTGTAGTTTATGTTTAGCCTTTTCTTCTCACTCTACGTCGTTACCTTCTGTAGGTAATTTTGTAATTTCTTTTCCATGTCTGCTCTCAGTATTGTGTCATCTGCATATCTTATGTTGTTAAGATTGTGTCAGCCAATGCTAAATCCCGGTAGGGTTTCCAATTCTCTCAGGATTGCTTCGATGTATAGGTTGAACATGTCTGGTGAGAAGACGCACCCTTGCCTTACGCCCCTTTCTATTTTTGTATATTCGCTGAACTCGTTCACTATGCGCATGCATGCTGTTTGCTTCCAGTATAGGTTCTTGATTATTCTGATATCCTTACCGAATATATCGAGGTTGCTGAGCAGTTCCAACAGAGTGTCCAAATTCTTCCTATCAGGTAGGTGCATCAAAGTCATTGTTAATGTCTGTCATGATATACAACAGTGTTATCTCCCCTTCATACTGACGATCGGCCTTTAGCAAGATTTTTAGCAAGCGTACATGCTGACGATACCACGGTTTATGCGAGCACATTTCAAATTTAATATAAAATGAATGTCTTAAACAATTTATGTTTAAAGATTAATTCTTCGGCGGCTTTGATTTTTATTTTGCAAAATGTTGCCGAAATATTTGTCACATTTACAACTGTACTATTGAAACTAACATGTTCACATTTCTATATAATATTAGGTTGGTGCAAAAATAATGTCGTTTTCTCACATAAAGTTGGACGCTAAAAACGACATTGTTTTTGCACCAACCTAATATTTTAAAAATAACATTATATATATATATATATATATATATATATATATATATATATATATATATATATATATATAGCTTGGCTTGTCTAAAATTATTTTTTCCAGTTATTTATAAGTTTGATATTTTTCAAATATTGTATGGTCTTTTATTTACTTAATATTGTAAAAAGCATGGAATGTTATGTTATCCGGATTGGTCATTTTTATTTTGTAAATTTCCTTACGGAAACACAAGTGTCGCGTTTGAACACCACGCGATGTAGTTATTTTTTCTTTTCTTTTTTTTTTTTGTGTGTGTGTGTGTTTGTGTGCGTGTGTGTAAATACGCCTCTGCTTCTTTCTTTGTTTTGTATTTGATCATGTATTTTTTTTTAGGAAAAAATGTAAAACAGACGAAATCTTTAAACTACAAACCTGACATAATGTCTCAGGAGAAAAAAAATATCGGCAAAGCGTATAAACCCATATAATATCATGTATTTAGGCACATAGGCACACGGTCATACAAACGCAGAAAGAGAAAACAAACAATAAAATAAACAGAAACAGGCCTAACTGTGCAGTTATATATATATACACGCACATCACCGTGAAGATAAATTTACATGCACGTAGTAGCAAAGATGTGATTGATTTTGAAGTAATAAGATTTACACACGAACTTTTTAATATGGTTTTTGAAATAGAAACACTCTTAGAGTGAACATATTTTGTCGTTCTTATATTTGGAGATGGCAGGGATGTAAAGGCAAACTTAAATTCGACTTCTTTCAAAATAACTAGCATACATATATTACTAGCATACGTGTTTTCAATCGTATATATATATATATATATATATATATATATGTAGGCACAACAGACACGCAGACACCCCTACACGTATATAGATGTTAAATTTCTCCGAGTAATTCTGATAAGACAATTTGTTTACAAAGAAGAAAGGCAATTGTAAAATATATTCCTTAGTCATTGCTGACGCGTTTCGTCAGTGCGACTTTATCAAGGCAAGTTAAAAAGGGAAATGTTTTAGTTACGTTAAATTCAATATATATATATATATATATATATATATATATATATATATATATATATATATATATATATATAAGTAATTCATATATATATATATATATATTTAAGTAATTCATATATATATATATTTAAGTAATTCATATATATATATATATATATATTTAAGTAATTTATATATATATATATATATATTTAAGTAATTTATATATATATATATATAATATATATATATATATATATATATATATATATGTATGTATACTTAAGTAATTCATATATATATATATATATATATATATATATATATATATATATATATATATATATATATATATATATATATATATATAATGATGATAAGTATTAACGAAATGCGCCGGCATTGACTAAGAAATATATTTTCCAATTGTCTTCTTTTTATCCAGATTGTTTTATCAATAGAATTAAGCTGAGAAATATGTCAACATGGAATAATAAAATCAATTCTTATTTTAAAAAAAAAAAAAAAGTTACCAACATCGAGAAAGAGGCTTACACAGGAGCGGCTCCTTTATATTTGAATTTAATGTGACTAAAACACATTTCGCTTCTAAAAATTTGCCTTGATAACGTCGGATTGACGAAACGCGTCGACAATGAATAAGAAATATATTTTCCAACTGTCTTCTTTATATTTATATATATATATATATATATATATATATATATATATATATATATATATATATATATATATATATAACGAAATATAGATTTCAACTATGGTAAATTTATGTTAAAGTGCTCAATATCAGAGATGGCACGTATGCAAATTACGTTCGGACACTGATGTCAACAGCCAAAGACGACAGTCCCTTTCATGCTAAATATGACCATTAGTTCATAACGATTGCGTTTAATAGGAATCAGACTTTTATGTATCTCACTTCTCTTCTCTCTCTCTCTTTTAAGTTTTAGAAATAATTTTATATTCGAAAATCTGTGATTTTTCTTTCTTCCTCTGTCCCTTTCTTTTCTAATTTCTTGCTTTACCTACTGTTAATTTAGTATATCAGTCCGTCTGAATCGTCTCCACTTATTAAGAACATTCGGTCTGTAGAGATGAATATTACAATATTCACAAAATAAATTATAAGCGAAATGGATCTTTACGTGTTTTTATTATTGTTTAATATGATTATAATGCTATTAGGTTGGTGCAAAAATAATGGCGTTTTTGACGTTAAAAAATACGTCAAAAACGCCATTATTTTTGCACCAACCCTTATATGTAGTTTACACTGAGGTTTCTTTGGATTAATATCATCTTTTTAATTACCCTTACCAGTCACAAATTGGTATTATATATATATATATATATATATATATATATATATATATATATATATATATATATATATATATATGTAACACAAGACCGGATTAGCAGAATCAACGAAGTTCTCTCCGGATAAGGATAGAGAGCCTAGAAACCATCTTGACTAACCACTGACTTTTATGAGCCGGACACCTTTCCCGAATACCACACATAAGCCTACCCAAACAAATCCAATTCTCTGAGCTCGAATCTGGTAAGAGACCACGTGAGACCCAACGTCGTCGATTCAAGGATCAGATCAAAAGCCCCTTTCCGGTCATTTGGGAGACAATCAATTATGACGAAAGTTGCAGAAAGAACCAATCGGAGAAGAGCAATCTACTAAAAAAACAAAATCCTTCTAAAACACGAGAAGACCAACAGAAGAGATGAAGTGAGTAAAAAGAAATACCTGAGCTCTCCATTTCCCGAAACCTCCTACCATGGGGTAGCTGCAGGCGTCTCTTCCGATCCAACATAGAACTCTTTTAACACAGAAGAAAATGTCGTTGGATAAGGGCAAACTGACAACAGTTTTACATACATACATATATATATATATATATATATATATATATATATATATATATATATATATATATATATATATATATATATATATATATATATCGTTTCGGATAGTAGAGCCAACGTATAGTAACAAAAAGCGGAGTCGTTTTGTGTAAATGGGCGACAGTAAAAGGGTTAAGAGAGAAAGTAATGATATAAATTCTACTAAGAGCTACAAAAGAAGGGTTACCGTTAAGAGACATGAGAAAATAAGTGAAACGTGGTCAAAATCTGCTACACTGAAGAGGAAAAGTGAAAATAGAACAAAAAATGTTACGCTGAATAAAATAAGTGAAAAGACATCAAAATCTGCCACACTGAAGAAAATTGGTCAACATCTGCTACAGTGAAGAAAATAAGTCAAAATACTTAAAAATCTCGTACATTGAAGCAAATAGATCAAACCCGGCAACACTGAAGAAAATAAGTGAAAATAGATCATAATCTGCTACATCGAAGAAAATAAATAGAAACAGATCAAATGTGCCAAAGTGAAAAAAATAAGGGAAAATATAACAAAATCTAAAAAAGTGAAGAAAACATGTGGCAAGGGATCAAAATCTGCAGCACTAAAGAAAATAATTGAAAAATAAATCAAAATCTCGTACATTGAAGAAAATAAATCTGAAAATGTTCAACTGAAAAAAAAAAGAGAAAATAGATAATGTCCTGTAATATGAAGAAAATAAGAAACAAAATAGATCAAGAACTTCTATACTGAATGAAATAGATCAAAAGCTGCTACAGTGAAGGAAACACATGAAAATCGATCAAACTTTGCTACAGTGAAGATAAGACGTCAAAACAGATCCAAATGTACTACACCGAAGAAAATAAGGGAAAATAGACCAAGAACTGCAAGACTGAAGAAAATAATTGAAAATAGATTAATAGATGTTACTTTAAAAAAATAGATCAAAATATGCTACAGTGAAGAAAATAACTGAAAATAGATAAAGATCTGGAACATTGAAGAACATAAAAAAATAGCTCGAATCTGCTACACTGGAGAAAAAAATATCAAAATCTGGTACACGAAAGAAAATAAGTGAAAATAGATCAAAATCTACTAAACTAAAGAAAATATATCAAAATATACTACAGTGTAGAAAATACATGAAAATACAAGGTCTGAGACACTGAAGAATATATATGAAAATAGATAGAAAATAAATCTACTATATTGAATAATATACATCAAAATCTGCTACGATGAAGAAAATAGTTCAGAATCTGCTATATTAAAGAAATACATTCAAAATCTCCTACGATGAAGAAAATATTTGTAAAGATATGAAAATATTCTACATTGAAGAAAATAGATCAGAATATTCTACACTGAAGTAAATATGTGAGAATAGATCAAGTACGGTGAAAGTGAAGAAAATAATTGAAAACTGGTAAAAATCTGCAAAACAGAAGGAAATAGATCAAAATTTGCTTAACTGGAGAAAATAAGTAAAAATGGGTCAAAATTTGCGAAACTGAGGGAAATAAGCGAAAATAGATCAAAATCTGCTACACGGAAGAAAATAGATCAATATCTCTTACGCTGAAGAAAATAAGGGAAAATATGTAAAACTGCTACACTGAAGAAAATAGATCAACATCAGCTGAATTAAACAAAATAAGTGAAATATATCAAAATCTTTTATACTGAAGTAAGATCAATTTAAAGATAAACTAAATAAAAGTAAGTGAAAATAGGTGAAAATCTTCTATACAGAACGAAATACATGGAAAACAAGTAGACTGAAGAAAAAAGATCAAAATCTGCTATACAGAACGAAATACATGGAAAACGGGTAGACTGAAGAAAATAGATCAAAATCTGCTATACAGAACGAAATACATGGAAAACAGGTAGACTGAAGAAAATAGATCAAAATCTTCTATACAGAACGAAATACATGGAAAACAGGTAGACTGAAGAAAATAGATCAAAATATTCTATACAGAAAGAAATACATGGAAAACGGGTAGACTGAAGAAAATAGATCAAAATCTTCTATACAGAACGAAATACATGGAAAACAGGAAGACTGAAGAAAATAGATCAAAATCTGCTATACAGAACGAAATACATGGAAAACTGGTAGACTGAAGAAAATAGATCAAAATCTTCTATACAGAACGAAATACATGGAAAACGGGTAGACTGAAGAAAATAGATCAAAATCTGCTATACAGAAAGAAATACATGGAAAACGGGTAGACTGAAGAAAATAGATCAAAATCTGCTATACAGAACGAAATACATGGAAAACAGGTAGACTGAAGAAAATAGATCAAAATCTGCTATACAGAACGAAATACATGGAAAACAGGTAGACTGAAGAAAATAGATCAAAATCTGCTATACAGAACGAAATACATGGAAAAAAGGCAGACTGAAGAAAATAGATCAAAATCTTCAATACAGAACAAAATACATGGAAAGCAGGGAGACTGAAGAAAATAGATAAAAATCTATACAGAACGAAAAACATGGAAAACGGGTAGACTGAAGAAAATAGATCAAAATCTGCTATACAGAACGAAATACATGGAAAACAGTTACACTGAAGAAAATAGATCAAAATCTGCTATACAGAACGAAATACATGGAAAACAGGTAGACTGAAGAAAATAGATCAAAATCTATACAGAACGAAAAACATGGAAAACGGGTAGACTGAAGAAAATAGATCAAAATCTGCTATACAGAACGAAATACATGGAAAACAGGTAGAATGAAGAAAATAGATCAAAATCTGCTATACAGAACGAAATACATGGAAAACGGGTAGACTGAAGAAAATAGATCAAAATCTGCTATACAGAAAGAAATACATGGAAAACAGGTCGACTGAAGAAAATAGATCAAAATCTGCTATACAGAACGAAATACATGGAAAACGGGTAGACTGAAGAAAATAGATCAAAATGTGCTATAGAGAACGAAATACATGGAAAACGGGTAGACTGAAGAAAATAGATCAAAATCTGCTATACAGAACGAAATACATGGAAAACAGGTAGACTGAAGAAAATAGATCAAAATCTGCTATACAGAACGAAATACATGGAAAACGGGTAGACTGAAGAAAATAGATCAAAATCTGCTATACAGAACGAAATACATGGAAAACAGGTCGACTGAAGAAAATAGATCAAAATCTGCTATACAGAACGAAATACATGGAAAACGGGTAGACTGAAGAAAATAGATCAAAATCTGCTATAAAGAACGAAAACATGGAAAACAGGTAGACTGAAGAAAATAGATCAAAATCTGCTATACAGAACGAAATACATGGAAAAGTGGTAGACTGAATAAAATAGATCAAAATCTTCTATACAGAACGAAATACATGGAAAACAGGTAGACTGAAGAAAATAGATCAAAATCTGCTATACAGAACGAAATACATGGAAAACAGTTAGACTTAAGAAAATAGATCAAAATATTCTATACAGAACGAAATACATGGAAAACAGTTAGACTTAAGAAAATAGATCAAAATATTCTATACAGAACAAAATACATGGAAAACAGGGAGACTGAAGAAAATAGATCAAAATATTCTATACAGAACGAAATACATGGAAAACTGGTAGACTGAAGAAAATAGATCAAAATCTGCTATACAGAACGAAATACATGGAAAACAGGTAGACTGAAGAAAATAGATCAAAGTCTGCTATACACAACGAAATACATGGAAAACAGGTAGACTGAAGAAAATAGATCAAAATCTATACAGAACGAAATACATGGAAAACGGGTAGACTGAAAAAAATAGATCAAAATCTGCTATACAGAAAGAAATACCTGGAAAACAGGCAGACTGAAGAAAATAGATCAAAATCTTCTATACAGAACGAAATACATGTAAAACAGGCAGACTGAAGAAAATAGATCAAAACCTTCTATACAGAAAGAAATACCTGGAAAACAGGCATACTGAAGAAAATAGATCAAAATCTTCTATACAGAACGAAATACATGGAAAACAGGTAGACTGAAGAAAATAGATCAAAATCTGCTATACAGAATGAAATACATGGAAAACGGGTAGACTGAAGAAAATAGATCAAAATCTGCTATACAGAACGAAATACATGGAAAACGGGTAGACTGAAGAAAATAGATCAAAATCTGCTATACAGAACGAAATACATGGAAAACGGGTAGACTGAAGAAAATAGATCAAAATCTGCTATACAGAACGAAATACATGGAAAACGGGTAGACTGAATAAAATAGATCAAAATCTGCTATACAGAATGAAATACATGGAAAACGGGTAGACTGAAGAAAATAGATCAAAATCTGCTATACAGAACGAAATACATGGAAAACGGGTAGACTGAAGAAAATAGATCAAAATCTGCTATACAGAACGAAATACATGGAAAACGGGTAGACTGAAGAAAATAGATCAAAATCTGCTATACAGAACGAAATACATGGAAAACAGGTAGACTGAAGAAAATAGATCAAAATCTGCTATACAGAACGAAATACATGGAAAACGGGTAGACTGAAGAAAATAGATCAAAATCTGCTATACAGAACGAAATACATGGAAAACGGGTAGACTGAATAAAATAGATCAAAATCTGCTATAAAGAACGAAAACATGGAAAACAGGCAGACTGAAGAAAATAGATCAAAATCTGCTACACGGAAGAAAATAGATCAATATCTCTTACGCTGAAGAAAATAAAGGAAAATATGTAAAACTGCTACACTGAGGAAAATAGTTCAACATCAGCTGAATTAAACAAAATAAGTGAAATATATCAAAATCTTTTATGCTGAAGTAAGATCAATTTAAAGATAAACTAAATAAAAGTAAGTGAAAATAGATGAAAATCTGCTATACAGAACGAAATACATGGAAAACGGGTAGACTGAAGAAAATAGATCAAAATCTGCTATACAGAACGAAATACATGGAAAACAGTTAGACTGAAGAAAATAGATCAAAATCTGCTATACAGAACGAAATACATGGAAAACAGGTAGACTGAAGAAAATAGATCAAAATCTGCTATACAGAAAGAAATACATGGAAAACAGGGAGACTGAAGAAAATACATCAAAATCTTCCATACAGAACGAAATACATGGAAAACGGGTAGAATAAAGAAAATAGATCAAAATCTATACAGAACGAAATATATGGAAAACAGGTAGACTGAAGAAAATAGATCAAAATCTGCTATACAGAACGAAATACATGTAAAACGGGTAGACTGAAGAAAATAGATCAAAATATTCTATACAGATCGAAATACATGGAAAACAGGAAAACTGAAGAAAATAGATCAAAATCTTCGATACAGAACGAAATACAATGGAAAACAGGTAGACTGAAGAAAATAGATGAAAATCTGCTATACAAAACGAAATACATGGAAAACAGTTAGAATGAAGAAAATAGATCAAAATCTATACAAAACGAAAAACATGGAAAACGGGTAGACTGAAGAAAATAGATCAAAATCTGCTATACAGAACGAAATACATGGAAAACAGGTAGACTGAAGAAAATAGATCAAAATCTTCTATACAGAACGAAATACATGGAAAACAGGGAGACTGAAGAAAATAGATCAAAATCTTCCATACAGAACGAAATACATGGAAAACGGGTAGAATAAAGAAAATAGATCAAAATCTTCTATACAGAACGAAATACATGGAAAACAGGTAGACTGAAGAAAATAGATAAAAATCTTCTACACAGAACGAAATACATGTAAAACGGGTAGACTGAAGAAAATAGATCAAAATCTTCTATACAGAACGAAATACATGTAAAAGAGGTAGACTGAAGAAAATAGATCAAAGTCTGCTATACAGAACGAAATACATGGAAAACAGGTAGACTGAAGAAAATAGATAAAAATCTGCTATACAGAACGAAATGCATGGAAAACAGGTAGACTGAAGAAAATAGATTAAAATCTGCTATACAGAACGAAATACATGGAAAACAGTTAGACTGAAGAAAATAGATCAAAATCTGCTATCGGGAACGAAATACATGGAAAACAGGTAGACTGAAGAAAATAGATCAAAATCTGCTATACAGAACGAAATACATGGAAAACAGGTAGACTGAAGAAAATAGATCAAAATATTCAATACAGAACAAAATACATGGAAAGCAGGTCGACTGAAGAAAATAGATCAAAATCTGCTATACAGAACGAAATACATGGAAAACGGGTAGACTGAAGAAAATAGATCAAAATCTGCTATACAGAACGAAATACATGGAAAACGGGTAGACTGAAGAAAATAGATCAAAATCTGCTATACAGAACGAAATACATGGAAAACGGGTAGACTGAAGAAAATAGATCAAAATCTGCTATAAAGAACGAAAACATGGAAAACAGGTAGACTGAAGAAAATAGATCAAAATCTGCTATACAGAACGAAATACATGGAAAAGGGGTAGACTGAATAAAATAGATCAAAATCTGCTATAAAGAACGAAAACATGGAAAACAGGTAGACTGAAGAAAATAGATCAAAATCTGCTATACAGAACGAAAACATGGAAAACGGGTAGACTGAAGAAAATAGATCAAAATCTGCTATACAGAACGAAATACATGGAAAACAGGTAGACTGAAGAAAATAGATCAAAATCTGCTATACAGAACGAAATACATGGAAAACAGGTCGACTGAAGAAAATAGATCAAAATCTGCTATAGAGAACGAAAACATGGAAAACGGGTAGACTGAAGAAAATAGATCAAAATCTGCTATACAGAACGAAAACATGGAAAACAGGTAGACTGAAAATAGATCAAAATCTGCTATACAGAACGAAATACATGGAAAACAGGTAGACTGAAGAAAATAGATCAAAATCTGCTATACAGAACGAAAACATGGAAAACAGGTAGACTGAAGAAAATAGATCAAAATCTGCTATACAGAACGAAAACATGGAAAACTGGTAGACTGAAGAAAATAGATCAAAATCTGCTATACAGAACGAAATACATGGAAAACAGGTAGACTGAAGAAAATAGCTCAAAATCTGCTATACAGAACGAAATACATGGAAAACAGGTCGACTGAAGAAAATAGGTCAAAATCTGCTATACAGAACGAAATACATGGAAAACAGGTAGACTGAAGAAAATAGATCAAAATCTATACAGAACGAAAAACATGGAAAACGGGTAGACTGAATAAAATAGATCAAAATCTGCTATAAAGAACGAAAACATGGAAAACAGGCAGACTGAAGAAAATAGATCAAAATCTGCTACACGGAAGAAAATAGATCAATATCTCTTACGCTGAAGAAAATAAGGGAAAATATGTAAAACTGCTACACTGAGGAAAATAGTTCAACATCAGCTGAATTAAACAAAATAAGTGAAATATATCAAAATCTTTTATGCTGAAGTAAGATCAATTTAAAGATAAATTAAATAAAAGTAAGTGAAAATAGATGAAAATCTGCTATACAGAACGAAATACATGGAAAACGGGTAGACTGAAGAAAATAGATCAAAATCTGCTATACAGAACGAAATACATGGAAAACGGGTAGACTGAAGAAAATAGATCAAAATCTGCTATACAGAACGAAATACATGGAAAACGGGTAGACTGAAGAAAATAGATCAAAATCTTCCATACAGAACGAAATACATGGAAAACGGGTAGAATAAAGAAAATAGATCAAAATCTATACAGAACGAAATATATGGAAAACAGGTAGACTGAAGAAAATAGATCAAAATCTGCTATACAGAACGAAATACATGGAAAACAGGTCGACTGAAGAAAATAGATCAAAATCTGCTATACAGAACGAAATACATGTAAAACGGGTAGACTGAAGAAAATAGATCAAAATATTCTATACAGATCGAAATACATGGAAAACAGGAAAACTGAAGAAAATAGATCAAAATCTTCGATACAGAACGAAATACAATGGAAAACAGGTAGACTGAAGAAAATAGATGAAAATCTGCTATACAAAACGAAATACATGGAAAACAGTTAGAATGAAGAAAATAGATCAAAATCTATACAAAACGAAAAACATGGAAAACGGGTAGACTGAAGAAAATAGATCAAAATCTGCTATACAGAACGAAATACATGGAAAACAGGTAGACTGAAGAAAATAGATCAAAATCTTCTATACAGAACGAAATACATGGAAAACAGGGAGACTGAAGAAAATAGATCAAAATCTTCCATACAGAACGAAATACATGGAAAACGGGTAGAATAAAGAAAATAGATCAAAATCTTCTATACAGAACGAAATACATGGAAAACAGGTAGACTGAAGAAAATAGATGAAAATCTTCTACACAGAACGAAATACATGTAAAACGGGTAGACTGAAGAAAATAGATCAAAATCTTCTATACAGAACGAAATACATGTAAAAGAGGTAGACTGAAGAAAATAGATCAAAGTCTGCTATACAGAACGAAATACATGGAAAAAAGGTAGACTGAAGAAAATAGATCAAAATCTATACAGAACGAAATGCATGGAAAACAGGTAGACTGAAGAAAATAGATTAAAATCTGCTATACAGAACGAAATACATGGAAAACAGTTAGACTGAAGAAAATAGATCAAAATCTGCTATACAGAACGAAATACATGGAAAACAGGTAGACTGAAGAAAATAGATCAAAATCTGCTATACAGAACGAAATACATGGAAAACAGGTAGACTGAAGAAAATAGATCAAAATATTCAATACAGAACAAAATACATGGAAAGCAGGTCGACTGAAGAAAATAGATCAAAATCTGCTATACAGAACGAAATACATGGAAAACGGGTAGACTGAAGAAAATAGATCAAAATCTGCTATACAGAACGAAATACATGGAAAACGGGTAGACTGAAGAAAATAGATCAAAATCTGCTATACAGAACGAAATACATGGAAAACGGGTCGACTGAAGAAAATAGATCAAAATCTGCTATAAAGAACGAAAACATGGAAAACAGGTAGACTGAAGAAAATAGATCAAAATCTGCTATACAGAACGAAATACATGGAAAAGGGGTAGACTGAATAAAATAGATCAAAATCTGCTATAAAGAACGAAAACATGGAAAACAGGTAGACTGAAGAAAATAGATCAAAATCTGCTATACAGAACGAAAACATGGAAAACGGGTAGACTGAAGAAAATAGATCAAAATCTGCTATACAGAACGAAATACATGGAAAACAGGTAGACTGAAGAAAATAGATCAAAATCTGCTATACAGAACGAAATACATGGAAAACAGGTCGACTGAAGAAAATAGATCAAAATCTGCTATAGAGAACGAAAACATGGAAAACGGGTAGACTGAAGAAAATAGATCAAAATCTGCTATACAGAACGAAAACATGGAAAACAGGTAGACTGAAAATAGATCAAAATCTGCTATACAGAACGAAATACATGGAAAACAGGTAGACTGAAGAAAATAGATCAAAATCTGCTATACAGAACGAAAACATGGAAAACTGGTAGACTGAAGAAAATAGATCAAAATCTGCTATAAAGAACGAAAACATGGAAAACAGGCAGACTGAAGAAAATAGATCAAAATCTGCTACACGGAAGAAAATAGATCAATATCTCTTACGCTGAAGAAAATAAGGGAAAATATGTAAAACTGCTACACTGAGGAAAATAGTTCAACATCAGCTGAATTAAACAAAATAAGTGAAATATATCAAAATCTTTTATGCTGAAGTAAGATCAATTTAAAGATAAATTAAATAAAAGTAAGTGAAAATAGATGAAAATCTGCTATACAGAACGAAATACATGGAAAACGGGTAGACTGAAGAAAATAGATCAAAATCTGCTATACAGAACGAAATACATGGAAAACGGGTAGACTGAAGAAAATAGATCAAAATCTGCTATACAGAACGAAATACATGGAAAACGGGTAGACTGAAGAAAATAGATCAAAATCTGCTATAAAGAACGAAAACATGGAAAACAGGTAGACTGAAGAAAATAGATCAAAATCTGCTATACAGAACGAAATACATGGAAAAGGGGTAGACTGAATAAAATAGATCAAAATCTGCTATAAAGAACGAAAACATGGAAAACAGGTAGACTGAAGAAAATAGATCAAAATCTGCTATACAGAACGAAAACATGGAAAACGGGTAGACTGAAGAAAATAGATCAAAATCTGCTATACAGAACGAAATACATGGAAAACAGGTAGACTGAAGAAAATAGATCAAAATCTGCTATACAGAACGAAATACATGGAAAACAGGTCGACTGAAGAAAATAGATCAAAATCTGCTATAGAGAACGAAAACATGGAAAACGGGTAGACTGAAGAAAATAGATCAAAATCTGCTATACAGAACGAAATACATGGAAAACAGGTAGACTGAAAATAGATCAAAATCTGCTATACAGAACGAAATACATGGAAAACAGGTAGACTGAAGAAAATAGATCAAAATCTGCTATACAGAACGAAAACATGGAAAACAGGTAGACTGAAGAAAATAGATCAAAATCTGCTATACAGAACGAAAACATGGAAAACTGGTAGACTGAAGAAAATAGATCAAAATCTGCTATACAGAACGAAATACATGGAAAACAGGTAGACTGAAGAAAATAGCTCAAAATCTGCTATACAGAACGAAATACATGGAAAACAGGTCGACTGAAGAAAATAGATCAAAATCTGCTATACAGAACGAAATACATGGAAAACAGGTAGACTGAAGAAAATAGATCAAAATCTATACAGAACGAAAAACATGGAAAACGGGTAGACTGAATAAAATAGATCAAAATCTGCTATAAAGAACGAAAACATGGAAAACAGGCAGACTGAAGAAAATAGATCAAAATCTGCTACACGGAAGAAAATAGATCAATATCTCTTACGCTGAAGAAAATAAGGGAAAATATGTAAAACTGCTACACTGAGGAAAATAGTTCAACATCAGCTGAATTAAACAAAATAAGTGAAATATATCAAAATCTTTTATGCTGAAGTAAGATCAATTTAAAGATAAATTAAATAAAAGTAAGTGAAAATAGATGAAAATCTGCTATACAGAACGAAATACATGGAAAACGGGTAGACTGAAGAAAATAGATCAAAATCTGCTATACAGAACGAAATACATGGAAAACGGGTAGACTGAAGAAAATAGATCAAAATCTGCTATACAGAACGAAATACATGGAAAACAGGTAGACTGAAGAAAATAGATCAAAATCTGCTATACAGAACGAAATACATGGAAAACAGGTAGACTGAAGAAAATAGATCAAAATCTGCTATACAGAACGAAATACATGGAAAACAGGGAGACTGAAGAAAATACATCAAAATCTTCCATACAGAACGAAATACATGGAAAACGGGTAGAATAAAGAAAATAGTTCAAAATCTTCTATGCAGAACGAAATATATGGAAAACAGGTAGACTGAAGAAAATAGATCAAAATCTTCTATACAGAACGAAATACATGGAAAACAGGTAGACTGAAGTAAATAGATCAAAATCTGCTATACAGAACGAAATACATGGAAAACAGGTTTACTGAAGAAAATAGATCAAAATCTTCTATACAGAAAGAAATACATGGAAAACAGTTAGACTGAAGAAAATAGATCAAAATCTGCTATACAGAACGAAATACATGGAAAACGGGTGACTGAAGAAAATAGATCAAAATCTGCTATACAGAACGAAATACATGGAAAACAGGTAGACTGAAGAAAATAGATCAAAGTATGCTATACAGAACGAATTACATGGAAAACGGGTAGACTGAAGAAAATAGATCAAAATCTGCTATACAGAACGAAATACATGGAAAACAGGTAGACTGAAGAAAATAGATCAAAATCTTCTATACAGAAAGAAATACCTGGAAAACAGGCAGACTGAAGAAAATAGATCAATATCTTCTATACAGAACGAAATACATGGAAAACAGGTAGACTGAAGAAAATAGATCAAAATCTGCTATACAGAACGAAATACATGGAAAACAGGTAGACTGAAGAAAATAGATCAAAATCTTCTATACAGAACAAAATACATGGAAAACAGGGAGACTCAAGAAAATAGATCAAAATATTCTATACAGAACGAAATACATGGAAAACAGGTAGACTGAAGAAAATAGATCAAAATCTGCTATACAGAACGAAATACATGGAAAACAGGTAGACTGAAGAAAATAGATCAAAGTCTGCTATACAGAACGAAATACATGGAAAACAGATAGACTGAAGAAAATAGATCAAAATCTATACAGAACAAAATACATGGAAAACGGGTAGACTGAAGAAAATAGATCAAAATCTGCTATACAGAACGAAATACATGGAAAACTGGTAGACTGAAGAAAATAGATCAAAATATGCTATACAGAACGAAATACATGGAAAACGGGTAGACTGAAGAAAATAGATCAAAATGTGCTATACAGAACGAAATACATGGAAAACAGGTAGACTGAAGAAAATAGATCAAAATCTTCTATACAGAACGAAATACATGGAAAACAGGTAGACTGAAGAAAATAGATCAAAATATTCTATACAGAACGAAATACATGGAAAACAGGTAGACTGAAGAAAATAGATCAAAATCTGCTATACACAACTAAATACATGGAAAACAGGTAGACTGAAGAAAATAGATCAAAATCTATACAGAACGAAATACATGGAAAACGGGTAGACTGAAGAAAATAGATCAAAATCTGCTATACAGAACGAAATACATGGAAAACAGGTAGACTGAAGAAAATAGATCAAAATCTGCTATACAGAACGAAATACATGGAAAACGGGTAGACTGAAGAAAATAGATCAAAATCTGCTATACAGAACGAAATACATGGAAAACAGGTAGACTGAAGAAAATAGATCAAAATCTTCTATACAGAAAGAAATACATGAAAAACAGGTACACTGAAGAAAATAGATCAAAATCTTCTATACAGAACCAAATACATGGAAAACAGGTAGACTGAAGAAAATAGATCAAAATCTTCTATACAGAACGAAATATATGGAAAACAGGAAGACTGAAGAAAATAGATCAAAATCTGCTATACAGAACGAAAACATGGAAAACAAGTAGACTGAAGAAAATAGATCAAAATCTACTATACAGAACGAAATACATGGAAAACAGGTAGATTGAAGAAAATAGATCAAAATCTGCTATACAGAACGAAATACATGGAAAACAGGTAGACTGAAGAAAATAGATCAAAATCTTCTATACAGAAAGAAATACATGAAAAACAGGTACACTGAAGAAAATAGATCAACATCTTCTATACAGAACCAAATACATGGAAAACAGGTAGACTGAAGAAAATAGATCAAAATCTTCTATACAGAACGAAATACATGGAAAACAGGAAGACTGAAGAAAATAGATCAAAATCTGCTATACAGTACGAAAACATGGAAAACAAGTAGACTGAAGAAAATAGATCAAAATCTGCTATACAGAACGAAATACATGGAAAACAGGTAGATTGAAGAAAATAGATCAAAATCTGCTATACAGAACGAAATACATGGAAAACAGGTAGACTGAAGAAAATAGATCAAAATCTGCTACACGGAAGAATATAGATCAATATCTCTTACGCTGAAGAAAATAAGGGAAAATATGTAAAACTGCTACACTGAAGAAAATAGATCAACATCAGCTGAATTAAACAAAATAAGTGAAATATATCAAAATCTTTTATACTGAAGTAAGATCAATTTAAAGATAAACTAAATAAAAGTAAGTGAAAATAGATGAAAATCTTCTATACAGAACGAAATACATGGAAAACAGGTAGACTGAAGAAAATAGATCAAAATCTGCTATACAGAACGAAATACATGGAAAACAGGTAGACTGAAGAAAATAGATCAAAATCTGCTATACAGAACGAAATACATGGAAAACAGGTAGACTGAAGAAAATAGATCAAAATCTGCTATACAGAACGAAATACATGGAAAACGGGTAGACTGAAGAAAATAGATCAAAATCTGCTATACAGAACGAAATACATGGAAAACAGGTAGACTGAAGAAAATAGATCAAAATCTTCTATACAGAAAGAAATACATGAAAAACAGGTACACTGAAGAAAATAGATCAAAATCTTCTATACAGAACCAAATACATGGAAAACAGGTAGACTGAAGAAAATAGATCAAAATCTTCTATACAGAACGAAATACATGGAAAACAGGAAGACTGAAGAAAATAGATCAAAATCTGCTATACAGAACGAAAACATGGAAAACAAGTAGACTGAAGAAAATAGATCAAAATCTGCTATACAGAACGAAATACATGGAAAACAGGTAGATTGAAGAAAATAGATCAAAATCTGCTATACAGAACGAAATACATGGAAAACAGGCAGACTGAAGAAAATAGATCAAAATCTGCTACACGGAAGAATATAGATCAATATCTCTTACGCTGAAGAAAATAAGGGAAAATATGTAAAACTGCTACACTGAAGAAAATAGATCAACATCAGCTGAATTAAACAAAATAAGTGAAATATATCAAAATCTTTTATACTGAAGTAAGATCAATTTAAAGATAAACTAAATAAAAGTAAGTGAAAATAGATGAAAATCTTCTATACAGAACGAAATACATGGAAAACAGGTAGACTGAAGAAAATAGATCAAAATCTGCTATACAGAACGAAATACATGGAAAACAGGTAGACTGAAGAAAATAGATCAAAATCTGCTATACAGAACGAAATACATGGAAAACAGGTAGACTGAAGAAAATAGATCAAAATCTGCTATACAGAACGAAAACATGGAAAACATGTAGACTGAAGAAAATAGATCAAAACCTGCTATACAGAACGAAAATATGGAAAACAGGTAGACTGAAGAAAATAGATCAAAATCTGCTATACAGAACGAAATACATGGAAAACAGGTAGACTGAAGAAAATAGATCAAAATCTGCTATACAGAACGAAATACATGGAAAACAGGTACACTGAAGAAAATAGATCAAAATCTATACAGAACGAAATACATGGAAAACGGTTAGACTGAAGAAAATAGATCAAAATCTGCTATAAAGAACGAAAACATGGAAAACAGTAGACTGAAGAAAATAGATCAAAATATGCTATACAGAACGAAATACATGGAAAACGGGTAGACTGAAGAAAATAGATCAAAGTCTGCTATACAGAACGAAATACATGGAAAACAGGTAGACTGAAGAAAATAGATCAAAATCTGCTATACAGAACGAAATACATGGAAAACAGGTAGACTGAAGAAAATAGATCAAAATCTGCTATACAGAACGAAATACATGGAAAACAGGTAGACTGAAAAAAATAGATCAAAATCTGCTCCACTTAAAAAAAAGTATGAAATATACTGCACTGCAGAAAATGAGTATAATTAGATAAAAATTTGCTACCCTGAAGGAAATAGATCTATTATACTGTTATACTGAAGGAAACATACATTCTGCAAAGGCTGCTACATTCGGAATGATTCACCAGCTTTATCAACCGTGCAAATATGAGCAGCTGGATTGGGAAGAAAGAGTCTTGAACATTACGCAAACTCTGGAGGTCGAACACCTGTGGCAGGTGTTCGACCTCCTGAGGAAAACATTTTTGATCCATTTTTTTCAGTGTAGCAGATTTTCATCTGCTTTCTTCAGTGAAGCAGATCTTGATCTATTTTCTTCAGTGTAGCAGATTTTGATCTGCTTTCTTCAGTGTAGAAGATTTTGATCTTTTTTCTTCAGTGTAGCAGATTTTGATCTGCTTTCTTCAATGTAGCAGACTTCGATCTATTTTCTTCAGTGTAGCAGATTTTGATCTGCTTTCTTCAGTGTAGCATATTTTGATCTATTTTCTTCAGCCTAGCAGATTTTGGTCAATTTTCTTCATTGTAGCAGATTTTGATCTGCTTTCTTCCGTGTAGCAGATTTTATTCTATGTTCTTCACTATATCAGATTTTTGTCTATTTTCTTCATTGTAGCAGATTTTGATCTACTTTCTTCAGTGTAGCAGATTTTGATCTATCTTCTTCAGTGTAACAGATTTTCATCTGCTTTCTTCAGTGTAGCAGATTTTATTCTATATCTTCTGTGGCAGATTTTGATGCATTTTCTTCATTGTAGCAGATTTTGATCTGCTTTCTTCAGTGTAACAGATTTTGATCTATTTTCTTCGGTGTAGCAGATTTTATTCTATGTTCTTCAGTGCAGCAGATTTTGATCTATTTTCTTCAGTGTAGCAGATTTTGATCTATTTTCTTCAATGTAGCAGATTTTATTCTCTCTTCTTCAGTGTAGCAGATTTTGATCTATTTTCTTCAGTGTAGCAGATTTTGATCTATTTTCTTCAATGTAGCAGATTTTTTTCTATGTTCTTCAGTGTAGCAGATTTGGATCTATTTTCTTCAGTGTAGCAGATTATATTCTACGTTCTTCACAGCAGCAGATTTGGATCTATTTTCTTCAGCGTAGCAGATTTTCATCTGCTTTATTCAGTGTAGCAGATTTTATTCTATGTTCTTCAGTGTAGCAGATTTTGGTCTATTTTCTTCAGCGTAGCAGATTTTGATCTGCTTTTTTCAGTGTAGCAGATTTTGATCTATTTTCTTCAGTGTAGCAGATTTTCATCTGCTTTCTTCAGTGTAGCAGGTTTTTATCTGCTTTCTTCAGTGTAGCAGATATTGTTCTATTTTCTTCAGTATAGCAGATTTTCATCTGCTTTTTTCAGTGTAGCAGATTTTGATCTGCTTTCTTCAGTGTAGCAGATTTTGATGTATTTTTTTCAGTGTAGCAGATTTTGATCTGCTTTCTTCAGTGTAGCAGATTTTGATCTACTTTCTTCAGTGTAGCAGATTTTGATCTGCTTTCTTCAGTGTAGAAGATTTTGATCTACTTTCTTCAGTGTAGCAGATTTTGATCTATTCTCTTCACTGTAGCAGATTTTGATCTGCTTTCTTCAGTCTAGCAGATTTTGATCTGCTTTCTTCAGTGTAGCAGATTTCGGTCTATTTTCTTCAGTGTAGCAGATTTTGTTCTATTTTCTTCAGTGTAGCAGATTTTCATCTGCTTTCTTCAGTGTAGCAGATTTTGGTCTATTTTCTTCAGTGTAGCCAATTTTCATCTGCTTTCTTCAGTGTAGCAGATAACGATGATAGTGAAAATTTTAAGCTATGAAAACTTGGATACGTTAATTCTGTTTACTGAATAACTAGCGACAACATATTGCTATATTGACGAAATTACATGGAAATTGAAAATTATTTAATATAAGAAATATTTTGAAATTCAAAATAATGAAAATATTGCAATTAAATATATAATGAATGTATTTACTGAATTAACAGCATGAAAATAAACATACATTTGCTACACTGAAGAAATAATGGAGAAAATAATGAAATTTATTTAATATTTAACAAGAAAGAGAAAATTGTTCGATATTCAAAATAGTGAAAATATTGTACGTAAATAGATAAAACGTGCTTAATGAATAATTTTCATGAAAATAAAGAAAAAATTGCGACACTAAGAAATTGCCGTAAAACATAGCTAGATTTGGAATAATGATATCCCGAAAAGAATATTTAAAATAAAACAAAATCATTTTCGATGTTTCAGATTAAAGTTACAGTAAACTCATAAAAATCACTTCAGAAATTTAAAAGTGAGATATTGACGGTAATGAAAATCATGCAGTATTATGATTTTGATTATCTTAGTATTATGAGGTATCACAGTATAATCTCTTTCAGCGTTTAGAAAACATTGATATAGTGACATGTATCAATTTTTACGTGTAATCTAAAAAATTGAATTTTTGAGTTAAGCACTGAAATTTTAAACTATGAAAACTTGGATACGTTTATTAAATTTTAACGTTGATAGTGAAAATTTTAAGCTATGAATACTTGGATACGTTTAAAATGAAAATTTTAAGCCTTGAAAACTCGGATACGCTTATTTAATTTTTACGTTTATAATGGAAATTTTAATGTTTAAAAACTTGGATGCGTTTATTTAATTTTAACGTTGATAGTAAAAAATTTAAGCTATGAAAAATTGGAAACGTTTATAATGAAAATTTAATGTTTGAAAATTTGGTTACGATTATTTAATTTTAACTTTGATAATGGAAATCTTTAAGCTTTGAAAACTTGGATACGTTTATTTAATTTCAACGGTGATAATGAAAAGTTTACGCTTTGAAAACTTGGATACATTTCTAATGAAAATTTTAAGCTTTGAAAATTTGAATATGTTTATTTAATTTTAACTTTGATAATGAAAAGTGTACGCTTTGAAAACTTGGATACATTTCTAATGAAAATTTTAAGCTTTGAAAATTTGGATATGTTTATTTAATTTTAACTTTGATAATGAAAAGTGTACGCTTTGAAAACTTGGATACATTTCTAATGAAAATTTTAAGCTTTGAAAATTTGGATATGTTTATTTAATTTTAACTTTGATAATGAAAAGTGTACGCTTTGAAAACTTGGATAATTTCATTTAATTTTCATGTTCATAATGAAAACATTACCTATGATAGGTTCTATATTCATTAAGCATCAAATACTGAAATAGACGACGCTGCATATGAAGTAATTAAAATGTAATCATTTCAAGGCGAGGTTCATTGTATAAAAGGCAGTGACTTTAAAGGCGACAGCCTCATTCCATCGGCTGAATACGCTACAAAGCAATGAACACTTTATGTGAGCACCAATCTTGATCTACATTTAATATATCAATCGGCCAATAACCAAACGTGATAATGCATTGTGTTTATACATCTCACTGTGTTACCATTAGTTTCCATTTTCCCATCGATTTCAACTATAATAATGTCTCCTCCCATTCTTTCTTTTTTTTTCTTTTTTTTTCTTTTCGAATGCATATATAGCGTGTCGCGTTGTCGTCGCATCAAAGACAGAGGTGCTTATAACACTATATCAACTCATTTTGATTTATTCACAAACACGTGAACGTGACGTATTTCCTCTTAGATGTTTGACAAGGGAAAAAACCGGAGAGCGGAATCAGGATTGTATTCTAAGATTGATCATTGTGCGAGAAAGTTTAGGGAAACGGACAGTGTGGTAGAGGAGAGATATAATAAATGCATCAGGAATCAATGCCCCAAAGCAGGTACAGTGTAACCCGGATATAAGAGACCCGGATATGAGAAACCCGGTTATAATAGAGATTTTCCCTGGTCCCAAATTTGAGCCTGTGTTAATGTATATAAAATAGACCAAACCCGGATATAAGAGAAACCCGGATATAAGAGAAATCCGGATATAAGATACTTATTCTCCGGTCCCGACAACTCTCTTATATCCGGGTTACACTGTAGTTATATTATTTGGCTGTTTACATAAAACTTCTTCAACCACACAGAATGCTGCTGCTTCTTCTTCTTCTTCTTCTTCTTCTTCTTCTTCATGGACTTCCTCCTATTATTCTTCTTCGACTTCTTCTGCTCCACCTCCTCCTCCTTCTTCTTCTTCTTCTTCTTAAATATCTGCTATTTTCCTCTTCCTCCCCTCCTCTTCTTTTTCTTCTCCCCTTTTTCTCTTTTTTTCTTCTCCTTGTTCCCCTCATCGTTCCCCATCTCTTCCTCCTTCTTCACCGCCTCCTTTTTATTCCTCTTCTTCTCCTCCTCCTCATCTTCCTCCCTTTCTCTTTCTTCTTATTCCTCCACTTATACTACTTTTTATTCTCCCCTCTTCCTACCCCTACTAATTCTTCTTTTTCTTATCCTCCTTCTTTTTCTTCTCCTTCCTTTACTTCTCTCCTCTTCCTCATTATTGTTCTACTCCCTCCTACTCTTCCTCCTTCTTCTTCAAAATAGCTAGTAATACATTGATCGATTTAGTGGAGCTATATGAAGGACTATATGCTTATGATTAGACCGAAAACAATCTACACTATACAGTCAGTTAAACTAATCACTCTTTATGCGTATGAGTTCATGACTATTCTTCTTAACACATAATCTTTTTTCGTCGTAATTCTTTCTTCTTGAAACTCATTTTAGTGAACAGAAACTTAACCGGTGTTAAAATGAGCAGAGAAAAATGAAAAAAAAAAAAAAAAACCTTGCATCAGACTAGAAGAATTTTTAGCAAAGCCTAATGAAGCATTACAAGGAATTTGTGTTGAGATTCACGCCTAATTTGTGCAAAGCACGTTACCTGAATTTGTTAGTCATTTTAAAGATGGCAGAGACATTCAGAAACAACGTTAGATAATCGAGCATTAGATCAACAAGAGTAAATAGAATGAGGCGCTTTCCGAAAGTGACTCAGATGGGCTATCATTATTGATCTTAGGATATTTCAAAACTTTCTGCTGTAATGAAGTAGGAAATTTATTAACATAATTACATTGGATTTTTTGTGCATTTCAGCATTTTGATTCAGGCTTAGTTAAATTTTGTCCGATTTTTATTAAGATTATAAGCATTTTCTTAGTTCGGGAATAAGTAAATATTTGTCGTTTGTATTTGAGTTTTTAATTTCAGAAAGAGGTTAAAATTCTACGTTTGTATTTAACTCTATAAGAATTATCTTCGCTCAAGAATAGGTAAATATTTTTTTTGATTGGGTTTGAGTAAGTATTTTCTTTGTTTAGGAATAGGTGAACTTTGGTCGTTTATATTTGAGTATATACGCATTTTCTTGGTTTGTGGATAGGTAAATATTTGTCTGTTATATTTGAGTATATAAGCATTTTCTTGGTTTGTAGATAGGTCAATATTTGTCTGTTATATTTCAGGATATATGAATTTTCTTGGTTTGTGGATAGGTAAATATTCGTCACTTATATTTGAGTCTATAAACGTCTTCTTTCGGTAATAGATAAACATTGGTTGTTTATATTTTTATCTATATAAAATAAAAACAACCGCTATAATCGACGCAGCGGTTTTTGATAATTAACTGTAGTCCTGGGTATGACGATAAACTACATCTGGCAGCAAAATAAGATTGGATGTTTTGAGGAGCGTGGAACCACCTCTTAATTGTTCTTTTTTTCCAGGTCCACCCTGACCCTCGTGATAGCACTTGTAAGGTTCCCAGCTATGGGCAAATAGTGAACCTCTAAACAAAAAAAAAAGACTATGAAAGTACAAAAATACATTTTTATAATGAAAATACCACCAATATATTTTTCTAAAAGAAAGATAGCCAGCAATACATATGGCAAAGTAACCAATAATACTGTCATAGATGACAATGAGTAACTACCGACACCGAGGTTTGAGCGTGACACTCTGGACTTAGGAATATATATTTTCGCTAGGCTGTTAAATAGCGGTGTCAGTCTACTGACTGAAGTGATTATTGAATGACTATTCAGTGTAACTATCCAGTCGAATTAGTGTGCATTATTGTGCGTCGGTTATTTCGGTGTTGATTTAGGATTTACCAGAAGTTAAGCCGAGCTACCAGCAAGGTATTCACTGAAATATTTAATTATCTTTGGTTGACTTTTACTTCATTTTACTTGTATTTATTTGCAGTTGTAATCAAATAGAGTTTTATTTAATATCGGCGTCTTGAATTACTTAACTATTAACGGCACAAGCAGCGGATATATATATATATATATATATATATATATATATATATATATATATATATATATGTGTGTGTGTGTGTGTGTGTGTGTGTGTGTGTGAAAATATTGTAGAAAATAGGAAAGAAACTGGTTTGGTAAATAATCCAAAGTTCCTTAGTATTTTTGTAATTATTTTTAAAAAATAGTGCTCGATACGAAAGTAGAGCATAAATATAATTATTTAATTAAAAATATGATTCCAACACGCTACATAAGAGGTCTCATGTTTCAAAACATGAGACCTCTTATATAGCGTGTTGGAATCATATTTTTAAATAAATAATATATATATATATATATATATATATATATATATATATATATATATATATATATATATATATTGGCTCCTGAAATAAATATTAATTTCAGTTGAGCTCTCTAGGCAGTAGGCTTGGTTTTGTAAACAGTGACTATTATAGCTTATATATAGCGAGACTCTTCGCATAGCGAATCGAGTCACTGTCAGTCACTGGGCGTGTTTCTAAAAATAAATACGCTAAAAATCCACCTGCTTCCCTGCCGTGCGCCGACGGCTTAGTGGTAAAATCTACGGCTGATACCCATTCAGTCGGGTTTCGATTCGACCTAGAGGCAACCGGATGTCTAGCCACACTCTGTCCGTGGATGACGTTATGTATATATATATATATATATAAATCAGGCGTAGCCAAACTTGCTCAATATAAGAAACACATACAATAAAGTTCGAATGTTTAAGAATCGCAATACATGAAATTTAAATATATTTTTTGTTAGATGCACATTAACATTAAACTTACGTTATAATGGACGCTTAATTTATAGCCGGCAAATAATTATAAAGCTTCAAACGTTTCTTATTTATCTTTTAGTACTCGGACATTTGGCCAACGGACATTTGGCCGACGGACATTTGGTCGAAAATGTAGTGGCCTACTTACATGTATGTCACACTCGTTATACTAATGTGCTACATATAATTATATTTATTTATTGTATTAATTTATAATTTTTCTTTTTTTCTTTTTTTGACAGGCTTTTTATTAAATCAATTCTTTATATATTATATTCTACTTCAAATGTTACTGTAAGATGATAAATATTTTGAGAAAAAGTATATTATACTACAGCAAAAAACTTAACTGTCTATATTTCTGAAATGAGGTATTATGTACACTATTTACATTATTCGGATTATTGTCCTCATCCTTGTCGCCATATTTATTACAATGTTTTGGCCGTTGTACGCTCCGACCTTCTTTAGCTGGTTGGAATGTCGAACTGACCCCTTTATTTCGCTCACTGCGGTAGACTATATTAGTTCCAAGTGCGATGTTTAATGGATGTCAGTTATCTCCTGTTAATTCCCTTCTCCAAGTTAGCCAACGCCTTTATCTACACAGGCATTGGTAAGATCCAGTGACAGGACCCAAAGAGTGTGAGTTCAATACCCGGTTAAGGCAATGGAGATCTTGGAGAGGGAATGAACGGGAAATAACTGATAACTGACATCCATTAAACATGGCACGTTGAACTAGAACAGTCTACTTTTGTGAGCGAAATAAAGGGTTCAGTTCGACATTCCAACGACCTGAAGAAAGCCGGAGCGTACAACGGCCGAAACGTTGGAATAAATATCGTGAAAAAGATGATGACAATAGACTGAATAATTTAAATAGTGTACAAAAATCTTAAGCTTTTCCGATAGGAAAGATCTTTCAAATTCACTTTTAAAGATCATTATCTTGAAGGCATGAACCAGCTTTTATCTTACTGTTAAATACGAATTTAAATGGGTGCTACTTTTTACTCAGATATTTTTTTCAAATACTAATTTCAATAAACAAATATTGAAATAAGAACACTTTTAACTTTAGAGTTAGTAATTTAATGACTTGAAATTCATTGGTAATTATTAGTATTATTCCACCTACTAATTAAAATACTTAATGTATTGTTTTTTCCTATTTTTACTTGTACTTTTTCGCTGAAATGTCTGCCGGCCAAATGCCTGTCCGGACTAATTGTCCGGTCACGTTATCTTTTGTATTAACTGTGATGAAAAAAGAATCGGAGCCAACATATTTCCACTAGCCGCATATTAAAGGCCAATAAGATTCCATAATATTAAATTATAAAATGATTACATATTCTCTATTATTTTAATGTATAATAAGGGAAACCGGAAAACAGAAATTGGAACTAACTACAGTGTAACCCGGATATAAGAGACATGGATATAAGAGAAACCCGGATATAAGAAAGATTTTCTCTTGTCCCAAATTAGAGCCTGTTTTAATGTAAATAAAATAGACCAAACCCGGATATAAGAGACTTCTTCTCCGGTCCCGACAACTCTCTTATATCCGGGTTACACTGTACAAGTGAAAAACAGAATAACGGTAAAAATGCGGCGTCCATGTTGATTTTCTATTCTCACTACTGTTTGCTGATACACTGAAATCTATATGTCAAAGTTTCAACCAAAATTATAGATTCACAGTAGCTCAGAAATATTTAATCACATCGGATATTATTTTAAGATATACTAGTAAATAATTCCCGTTTTTTTTCTTTTTCTTTTTTTTTTTTTTTTTTGTTTATCAATGATCCACCTTGTACTTTTTGCCAAGTGCGGAATCTAAACTCTTTGCTTGCAGTCTAGCGTATAATTTTCAGTTTTTGCATATAGTGGTAGATTGTGTTAATCCTCGATTACTTTGCCGTGGATTGCTTTCCAATAATTATTTTGGAAATTCATCGCCATATTTCGATGAACGCTGGCTTCATTTTCCATCAACGTTTCTCCAGAAGGAACGTTGCTTACCAATTCCTTACCCACCGGACTCTTCCAACTGTTGAAATATAAACCTTCCTTAATTTTATAAATGTCTCCTTTACTTGAACTCCATGACAATCTATCAATTAGTAGGGTTAAATCCATTGTGTATGATGCCACTTCCGTGCAAAACTAAAGTATAGTCGTGTACTTCAAATTTTGTTTTTTTTATCTGTCATTTAGGATTAATTGTATCGGACGTATTCAACCTACACCGCAAGGCGATTTTGAGAAAACTAGAAGTCCTACCAGGATTCATTATTAATGGCTACAATCTTAACAACATAAGGTATGTAGATGATACAGTGTTGACAGCAGACACAGAAAGAAAGCTACAAAAACTCCTACTTAAGATAGTGAAGAAAAGCGAGAAGAATGGATTAAACATCAATTGAAAGAAAACAAAATGCATGGTTGTTAGCAAAAGGTTGAACCGAAAGTTCAAATTACAAATCGGGGATATCAAAATCAAACAAGTGCGGAAATTTAAATATCTGGGAATTATTTTAAAAGAGGAGGGGATAAACAAAGATGCATCCCAAAATCTAAGCAGAGTAATAAAAAATAGCTAGAAAAAGGGAAAGGCTACTAAACTACTACGTGAGATCTGCTCTTCTGTATGGCACTGAGTGCTGGCCGTCCTGGGTATGATGATAAACTACATCCACGTCCAGGGTAAGACGCTAAACTACGTCCAACAGCAAGGCCTCTGATCAGGAGGTTTTGACAAGCGTGGAACGACCTCTTAATTGCTGGTGTTCCCAGGTCCACTCTGACCCGGGATGGTAGCACCTGTTAGGGTCACAGCTATGGGGAAATAGTTAACCCCGAAACTGAGGTAAAAAAGCATTATAAAAGTTTAAACATATGTTTGAATATCCAGATATATTTTGTAAAAATTATTACCAGAAATAAATTTTTGAAGAAAAAAAATATATTACCAGCAATACGTTTTTGAAAGAATAATATTTCCAGCTATACCTTTTTGAGGAAAAAAAATATTAAGAGAAACAGATTTTTGACAAAACGAAAATATTACCAGAAAAAATGTTGTCGCCAATAAATGACCCAATGTGGTTGATATGCCGTAAAATAAACCAAACAAAACCAAAGATGAAACGGAGAATTGAAGCAACAGAAATGTGGTTCTTCAGGAGGATGCTGAGGATACCGTGGACCGAACATGTGAGTAACTACGTAGATTTGGAAAAAAAGGAAAACAAAAAAAGGAAAAACAAATTTACATCAGGAAGTGACAGATTCTTGGATATATCATATGGAAAGAGTGCTTGGAAAATCAGATACTTACGGAACAAATAGAGTGTAAGGGGGACAGAGGAACACAACGAATAACATACTTAGTGACCTTGAGTAAATGGATGGTGAAACAGGGTTTAGGAGAACTAACAGAAAGACAAATTTTAGTAAGAGCTACAAAGTAGAGGAAGTTGTCGAGAGCCATGATCGCATACGTCACGAGGGGATTTGACATATAAGGAAGAATAAATTAGAGTGATACATCCGTTATTACATTTGGTTCAAGAAAGCGAGAAGTAATTATGATTCGAAATAATACATCGATTAGCTTAAAGTGTATATATATATATATATATATATATATATATTGAACGATAAAAATATATTAAAAATTAAAATCTTCAGACATACTGTGTTGTAGATTAATATTCTTTCGTTTTTATTATTATTATTTCATTCCTCGACTAGTTTCGGCCAAAATGGCCATCATCGGGAGAAGAAATATTTCTGCTTGCTGGTAGCAGTAAACTACAGAAAAAATATATATATATATATCATACCAAATTGTAATAGATAGGGATATTCCAAATAGGGCTCTTCGTCCATATGAGGGCGCAATGTAAGATACATAGGAAATTATAAGAATAATTAGGAAAGAACTTAAAAATCCATATTCGGAAATAGATGTATTTCCATGAATATAGGTATATACATCTCATTTTACCGACTACATTTTAAAACTAAATTAAATTGCAACATCATATAATCGATAATTCTCGCATACTACTACTACTACATATAATAATAATAATAAAATTATTAGAAAAATATAAATCTAAAATTTGTATACCTATAAGTAAGAATAATATATGATAAAGATGTTGTCTATTATGGCACCACTTTAACTGCCTCAATTTATAAAATTTGTTTAAAGCTTTTGGGTCCTCTGTAAAAATTTGACCTTTCTATCAGTTTACATTCTCTTATCCTTTATATTAACTTGTTCCATCATCTTAATGTAAGGCGCCAAGAAAACTTTTCTAGCGCAAATTTTTGCTGTTGTTTCATCTAGAATATATATTTTTTTATTTCTTTGCTTTTTTTTATTTTTGAATATCTGTCTTTTTGGATATATTGATTCCATTTTAGAAAATGTAATCGGTATGATGAAATGAATATACCTACTTCATCGAAAGAAATCTATTACCATATATGGATTTTACATTTTAACCAATAGATACATACGTGTATATATATATATATATATATATATATATATATATATATAAAATAAATTTAGTAATTTAATATATGGCCGCATAGCTACACAGGAATTACCATGTATCAAAATCAAAAAATAAAACTTTAAATTTAATTATATTAGGTTGGTGCAAAAATAATGTCGTTTTCTCACATAGTAACATATGTGAGAAAACGACATTATTTTTGAACCAACCTAATAGTCTTAAATTAAAATCCATAGTACTGTTTCATTTTCAAGCGATTGATATATATATATATATATATATATATATATATATATATATATATATATATATATATATATATTTATATATTCATTTTATATATATAAATTCATTATATATGTTTATATATATATATATATATATATATATATATATATATATATATTGGATATATATATATATATATATATATACATAACTACATACATATATATTATATATATATATATATATATATATTGGATGTATATATTCATTTTCATATATATATATATATATATATCATTTTCATACTATTTTATATCTATCTATATCTCTCTCTCTATATATATATATTAATAAATGCATGAAATCTGATAATTATTTAATATATTTTCTCTTTATACGTTATCTTAATAGGTACAATTTATTTAAGTAAATACCTCATTTTTTTCATTTGTTTTTTGCGATTTGTTTTTTCTTTCGTTTTGTTTTCTTTTTTTGTATTTTTTGTTAAATAAAAAGTATTAATTATATTTATCAGCCTGAATATTCGCAAAATTTCGTAGAAAATAGGTTCTTCTTCGACATTTTCTTCTTCCTGTCGGAGAAGCACGTATTTTCTATATATGTAATATTCATATAAACAGAAAATATTTTGCATATATTGATATATTTTTAATGAATGTTTCATCTAATATCATTTATTATAAATCTATTGTTTAGGTGGTAGACCTATTGGTCTGCTTATAAATAAATATTGGTCTGCTTATTGAGAAATACTATTTTTGAAATAACAATAAGAACTTAAGTCTTTAAAAATAACACGTTTGAATATATCAAGACCAACAAGTAATTTCATCAAATCTTTTAATAAACTAACAGCAGAAATAAAACCTTCGTGTACATAAGAACTATAGTAAATATTTTCTCTTTCTTGATTGTATGTCATGGTAAAGGTTATTTAAGTCCCTTTTGATACTCAAGCAGTATCATGTACAATGGAATAGATGCATTCAATTGAGACGTCTTTAGTTGACTTTTTTTTTCCCAAATGTGAAAACAAAATTCACTCAATGTGCTAAGTTATCAGGTATTACTGATAAAGTGTATCAGTTAATTTGAATTTTGGCGATAAATCGGAAAAAAAATCAGTACTTTTATGTTAAAATCATTGACTCAAAAACACTTTTTTTCCTATAAGAATAGTTTATTTCACATAAATTGATTGGCCTACCTGAAAATTGATGAGTTTCTACGACCTTTATTAATTAAATTTTGTAATCACACAAGATCGTAAATTGATATCTTTTCCAAAAAATGATCAATTTTAGTACAACGACAATGGTAGCTAACCATGAAAATCTTAGGTCATTCTCGGAATAAGCACCATCAAATTAGCTAAAAAATGGGTTTGTTTTTTTTTTCTTGGCATCAAACATAGTTTTCACCAATGTAACTGACTAAATTCTAATATACAAATATTCAGTGAGGTCGGGGGAATTTGTAATCCAGGAGAAAATTCGATAAAATACAGACCTAGTAGAATTAAACTTCTTAAGATATTGTAGTTTGGGTTATATTAATGGATGGTAACGTTGGATTAACAATTATTGTGCGATTTAATATCGAAATCTTTTTTTTTCAAGACTGATATTTAAAGATTATGTATGAAAATATAATATATATATATATATATATATATATATATATATATATATATATATATATATATATATATATATATGCACACATACACATACATATATATATATATGTATATATATATATATATATATATGTATATATATATATATATATATATATATATATATATATATATATATAGGCATACATACATACACACAAATAAATACAAGGTATTATCAGCAAGAAGAAAAGTACTCATCGTAAAATTCTGGATCCAACAATATAGCAACAAAAAAGGCTAATTAGCTATAACTCCACACTCATCAATGGTCAGTCGAGGAAAAAATATATAAATATGTAGAATAACTTAAAATTAGATGTCATTAATTTTTTAAATCTCTATAAAAAATCCTACCTCCAACACAGATAATTTAACTGTTTTATTTTATTTAAGTCTATAGGCAAACTATAGTCCAGTTTAAATTTGGATTTACATATGAATTATGGTCAGATTATCGATGCGTATATAATAAATCATTGGTTGGATTTGAATCCATAGGTAAGCATTGTACGACTTTATACTTGAGTCTGCAAGAATCTATCTTTAAGTCTATTTGCAATAAATACATACGGCCTATAATCAGGCCTGTCATCAGGCCATGAATATTGTGGAGTTTTTAAGAGATTTGTAACAACAGCATTTTCATTATACTTTTGTCTTAAATTTTGTCTTTTCTAAATGCTGTGTCCCTTCCGAATGTAATCCATTATGGCTTTCGACCACAAGATTTTCGCTGAACCTCCAGGATTTCTGTTGTCTTCTAAGTTTTTATTTTTAAGTCAGTGCAGATTGGCTACCCCCTGTATTCATATGACAAACTGAGCATCAGTTTATTCCATAGTTGAAAAAAGAATAGATGGCACTGGCGCGACGATATGGTAGCCAACTAGAATGAAATTTTTACTCAGTTCGCTTATTCGACATTTCGTAAAGGTAAACGTTTCGCTATACGCACATCCTGATCTATGGAAACATAATTAAAAAATAACAGAAAAAATGGGCTTAAATGATAGGTGAATATCTTGCTGGAATTATTGTTAGGTAATCCAAATCATTCCTAAGCGCTAAGAATAAGGATATCCGAGTTGTTGTCCGATGAAAGGTACATGCCAAGTTCTTTCGACAATTTCAAATTCTCATATTCAGGGCACAATTTTCCCAGACATGTTTATCTGTATATCTGTACTAAATTATGTAAACCAATGCATTGCAAGCACTATGAGGAAATATGTGTAGACGGAAAGATTGGTTTTTAAAATTATGCTATTTATTGAAAGTTGAATATGTAGGAGGCACGGTGGAGTAATGGATATCAGCTAGAACTGAGTACGAATTCCAGTCGAATCCATTACATTCAATTTTTTTTTTAAGTATTTCACCCCAAGCAAGGCGGGAAGACACTAGGACGCAAGGGGTTACAGAAAATTTAGAGCAAGATCAAATAAGAGTGATAGAAGAAAGGATGAGGAGGAGGGTAGTGGATAGATCAAGGCAACTGGAGATGTCGATTGATATTACACTTGAATAGCTGGAGATTATAGCTCTCAGGGAAACTGGAATAGGGAAGGCAGTTCCACGGACGAGAGGTGCGAGACATGACGCTATTGGAGTAGAAGAGACGGCTACATTTAGGAGTTTCGACAGTGAAGGGGTGAGAGCGGGATACCAGCCTCTTAGGGCACTTGAACTCATGACGTCTGGGAACCAGCGAATGCAGATCCTTACGTGCTAATACCCTTGGGAAAGGTGTGAATCCTCTTCTTCTCCTTCCAGCTATGGGTAAATAGCAGGACAGACTTTGTTCTATAGCCTTCGATGGCTACTGGTCTAGGAGAAGGAAAACTCTGAATTCAAAACCTGCGGAGGGTTGGGGAACTTGTAGCACGTAGTGTAACAGGTCTCTGTAATCGGCCTTTCAAAAAGTGTGGATGGTCTTGCACGAAACCTTCACAACTATAATCAAATCTCATGTGCTATACATGCGGGTTTGGGGATCGCTTGTGAATTCCAAATTTCCATGAAACTCCAATATGGCTCAACCCACCCCGGGCGAATGCCGTTACAAGAACAAGAGAGAGAATATGTTTTTGATTGTGCGATGCTGCGACGTTATTTTTCTTGTTGAAATCGATCAAGTGCGAATTTTGTTTGAAATTTGAAAAGTTATAAATCAACGAAATTTTCTTGTTATATATTTATCTGTTAAATTGAAATGGACTTAGTATAATCCAATTAGTAGAGTAAAATATCTTAGTAGCTTTCCAGGGATTTAAGATTCTGATTATTAATGTGCTGCGGATCTGATGTAGTAAATATATTAGTGTGCAGCATATATTTTATATAGTAAAGAAATAATTTATACAAAGAATTAAATAACAATGCTAAAGTGATTGATCGCAAAATCACTCCGGCAACAAAACTTACTGCGACATTAACTTACTATCAATTCCTTGAATAATAAGATCCTTATATTTGAGGTGTTGTCAAGTACTTTCGACAATTTCAAATGATCCTTTTCAGGGCGCCATTTTCCATACATAGGCAAAGACCAAGACGAAATATGTGTAGACCGAAATATGTGTTGTTGTTTTTTAATTACGCTATTTATTGACAGTTGAATATGTTTTGGAGCGTGTGACGAATATCTGTACTAAATTATGTAAACAAATATTGTTTTGTAAGTAAAATTATATGATTAGCTCTAAATAAATACTCGACGCAACCTTTGTATAAAAATGTATCCCCTGATCAATGATTAACAATGGCTTCTAGTGAATGGATTTTTTATATTTTAAAAAAACAACCCGTAAACAGATTTTTTTTTAATATCACAAACAAATAAAAAAAAAACTACCTCGTTTTGGAACTTTTCAACAACAACAGTTTCATCTGTTCTAAAGATAATACATAGAACAAATCAGGAAAATAATGGTACCCTGAAGATCTCAACATTCAACCCTACTTTAAACAAGTTTTAAAAGGACCCCACTACTAATATTCGAAAGGACGATTATTTTTAGATGACTTAACTATTGTAATTTTCCCGACAATTTTAAGAAACAAATTTTTAAAATTTCAACTGACATTAGCGCTAACTGTTCGGTCAATGAGTGTCAAATGATTTCTACAAGTAAACGACTTACTAATCATAATCATTGACATTTTTCTTGTTTTCTTGTTGATTTTTGTTTCATGCTGTCTCTCATACCCTCAGTTCTATAAACATTATTTCGCTATTATAAATCCCGTACATTTCAGCTCACTCTAATTGTGCGTTATAGCTTCCTTGAAGATGTTATTTTCTTTAATATTTCTATTTTGCTTACATATTTTGCCCAAGGTATTCTCAGAATGACTATATTCACAGGTTACCAAACGGCAGCTCACGAGCCACCTGCAACCCTTTCACCTTTAATATACGTCACGTGGAAATATGTTGGCTGAGATCAATTTTTATTACTGTTAATATCAAAAGCTAATAAGAAAAATGTCAAGCATTATAATTATTAGCAGGGTATAAATTGAGACTTTGGATTAAAACGTAAGTTTAATGTCAAAGTGTATGCAAAAGAAACAAAAAAAACAAATGTGCACTTCATGCCTTGGGGACCTTAAACATCTGAATTTTTCCGAATGTATTTCTTACATTAAGCATTTTGACCATCCTTGCTGTATAGAATTACATTTCCGCTGTCGATTTGTTTCTTGTCCTGTATTCCCTTTGCTTATCTCACCTTCACTGTGTCATGGGAATGTTTCATTCTCTAGGACGTCTTTCCATATTATCTAACCGAGAAAACTCAACTGTTTTTTCTTTAGTGTTTTTGTCAATTCCTTTGTAGACTTGATGCTCTTTAAAATTTCATCCTTACTCACATGTTCTGAAGATAATGTCCCCATATGTAAAAGATGGGGAAGGCCATGAAAGCTATTATTTTCCAACGTTGTGTTTCCTAACGGTATATTTTGATATTGCTTTATCACATATATATATATATATATATATATATATATATATATATATATATATATATATATATATCAAAAGACAATTGGAAAAAATCTTACATTTTGCCGACGCGTTTCGTCTTCCGACTTTTTCAAGGCAAAAATGAAATCGAAATTTCGATTTCATTTTTGTCTTGAAAAAGTCGGAAGACGAAACGCGTCGGCAAAATGTAAGATTTTTTCCAATTGTCTTTTGATACCAATCCGTCTTGTCCACAGAATTCATCTAGGAATTTAACTACACACACACACACACACATATGTGTATATATATATATATATATATATATATATATATATATATATATATATATATTGAATATATATATATATATATGTATATATATATATATATATATATATATATATATATATATATTGAATATATATATATATATATATATATATATATATATATTGAATATATATTGAATATATATATATATATATATATATATATATATATATATATATATATATATATATATATATATTGTTATGGTGTCCTTTATTCATGTAAGCCTTCACATTCCCGATGTCAAACTTAGCATTGTTGGTTGAATTTTAAATATGCCCCAGATAAAATAGGCTATAGGTTGTAAATCACAAGACACCAAATGTTAGGGATAAAAATGATACTGAAATTGCTAACCCTTGTTTCGCAACCGCTACGACCGGATTAGACTATTATCACGAGTAATACTGGACACGAGCAGCGTAGGATTTGTATATGATGTGTTCGTGAAACTGATTGTTAACTAACACATGGAGCTGAATATCCAACGGCCCTTCATTGATTTTCTCGGTTTCAGTCGATACTAACTTCGACTTAATCGACGAAGAAATTGCCATTTCTGATGGAAGATAATGTTTATTGCTTTTGTCCACTTAAGACACACTGAGTGTCAATTCTTATCTTAAACCCGAAGTACCTGGCGACATTTAAGAAAACTGCAATCTCGTTTTCTTTGTTGCTTGACGATTATAACAATGAGAACGGCATGCCTTTTGACCTCCGATTTAGAATCAAACTTCCATAAGCGGGCTGAAAAAGAGACAATATTTTTAGTTAAAGTTGGTCACTTATGGCTTTCTAAAGATGTGTAATCAATCCTGAACAGGCATCTTGATTTCAATCACTTTATCACCGATGTGAAATGGCTTCCCCCTGACTTTTCTAGAAATAATTTCATGACATGTGCTCTGACGAGATTTTTGTTCTGGTACCCCAACTACATGAATTCATGCCTGATAATAGATTGGCATCTATGTCCCACCCTTTTAGTGCTGTGATAGCTAGATGTAACGGCCATTTCTACTCTGTTTCTTTTCTAGCAGTTCCCACCTGTGGAAATTCCTTCCGTTTATTGATCCCATTATAACTACAATGCTCAAAGATTTAAAAGCAGCATTAGTCGCCATCTACTCTTTTCTTGAATCCCGTCTATCTTTTTCCTTTCCTCAATCCTCCCTATTCTCAGTCTCCTCTTTCAGATTCACGCACTGTAACCACTGCGTGCTAATGGCACGCCCGCCTTTCTTGGTGTGAAATGAATAAAATCCGGTGATGGACTCTGTAGTTGATAGATTGGATATTGTAAAGAGGGATTATGATTATTTAGAATGTATATGAGAAAATAAAGAGGGGAATCGTGAAACTCATATTTGCCTACGTTATAAAAGATCACTTGACATAAAATAAGCTGGTACAAAACGAATAACAACCAATTTAACGCGTCCTATAGTGTTAGCTGGTCCACGAAAATCTTTGCGTTATTTATAGAATTATCTCCAACCCTAATTCGATCCAATTTTAGAAGTATTTACTGTTGAAACAAAGATATCTTGTCGTCATTTCTACGTTAAACGAATTTCAAATTTCTCCCGGGATATATCATTTCTAAAAAGTTAAATTGGCCCACACTGATTAGAAAAACAGAAAATCACGATCTTTTGCTTCTCTATGCAGTTTCCCGTAGGGCCGTAGGCTCTCCACAGCCATCTGTCTTGCGACTCTTAGCAGCGTTCCTCCGTTTCTTAAACCTCTCGCCCTAAGTTTTGTCATCCATTCACAGAAACTCATCTGGCAAATAGATCTCTACTTCCCTAATTCTCTTTGTCCGAGATTCCAAGTCCCTCTTCTTCATTAGGTGTGCAAGCATTTTTAGCTGTCTCTTTCTTTTTGTTACTATTGTTATAAGACGGTCTCGTTGATTGACTTGACTTGACTTGTATCGGTTTTCACCCTAGTCGTGTTGAGCCAACTTCCTCCCGAGCAAGTACAGCATCACGGACCATTGCTGACCACGCTCGCCGATCCTGAGCCAGGTCACACGAAATGGCGAGCCAATCGTGATTCAATCGTCGAGGATCAACTACTTGTGGACCCGATAGTACTGCTAGGTTTTCCTTGATCGTGCTAGCCCACGTACTCAGCTGCCCACCGATACGTTTTCGCCAGCCAGGAAGAGAAGGATGGAGAAGTACATCGCGGATGAGCACTCCCTACGGGCATCGAGCTGCGTGCCCGAACCATCGGAGACGACGCTGGAGCAGGACGGGTGGAAGAGGACGGAGACCCAGGCGACGACGTAGAGTGGCTGTGAGCACACGATCGATTCGGCGACATCGTAGAATGCAGCGAAGGCAATCGTTGTCGAACACTTCAAGCCTTCGTTGATTACTCCCTTCTGTCCATTGAATTCTCTATATACTTCAGTAGAATCAAATTTTCTTTGCCGGCAGTTTTGTTTACATCCGTGGGGAGATTATAGAGCCTTTTCTGTCATCGATATATCATATAAACGCGAAAACCCTGAGACAAAATGGCTACCGTTTATTGGATCAACATGTAGCTGTAAGAAATCAGGAACTAATTAGTGTACAATTACGCCAAGATTTAACCATGAAAGCCGAGAGATTATCTACGACCGAGAAAATAAAGAATTACTAAGACACCAAATATCGAAAAAAGGGTTTAAAGAAATAAAATAAAATTAAAATATAAAATTAAAAATAGCAAATTAAGTCAGAGAAAAATAAGAGTGAAGCAAAGATAATAATATGCAGAAAAATAATCGATGAGTAACACAGATAGTGAAAATAATCGTTTTTCTATGCTTCTACGGCAGTTTTCATGTAGTCTGAGGCCATTTTCTACTGGCCAGAGTGAGAGCCCATAGCTGGCTGCCACGAATAGGAAGGAAGATACTATTGGCCAGCGCAAGAGCCAACAGCTGACTGACACGAATGTTAACTAGCATGCTACCATGCAAAATAATCGATAGCTGCATTTATCACAAGTGGGAAACATTTAAAACTGCATGGCACTTTCCTCCAATTGGCTCATTCGCTTGCTTAAACTCAACGTTGATTCTGATTCAGAAGAACTGGGTTGTGTGTGAAAAAGTATTTGTTGTTAGCATTCTTTTTTCATTCGGTTTTTCCAGTTACGAGTCGTTTTTTAAAGCTGATCGTTTTGTGTTCATTTTGTTTAGTTCTTTTTCGTAACAGATTTAATGTTTAGTATAGAGCTTAGAAAAAATTCTCACTGTGAGATAGGCAAGTAGTAAGGCATGTAGCAACATCAGCACGGCAAAGGGCACTCCTTTAAAGGCAAGGAAGGGCAAAAAGTGATAGCGATTGCTGTATGTGCCGTACGATTTTAGAATCAAGAACGGGCTACGCCGGGCCATGCTGCTAGTATTCTATATAGATGTCCAAGGAACCTACAAGCTACAAATGGATTCCCCGATAACAAAGCTGGAATTTAAAAATGAAAAACCAGATAAAAGAGAAAAATAAATCGCTGATACACAATGTTCAAAATGTCTGCCTGATGAGGTAACAGCTAACAATTTTTAACATACCACATGTGTTAGCACGTGCGATACCCTGTCTTCATCAGCCGCCGACCAGGAGTGATATCACGGTTTCGGTGGCTATGGCGGGACCGCCACCCCTGGCGCCACCAGCAGCGTTTGCCACCAGGCAGGGTATGAAGATAAGCTAATTGATCGTTCCTTTAAGTAAATTCTATCTGTAATGAAAGTTTTCTGAACGCGTGTGCCGTTATTATCAAAAGAAATCACTAATATAGTGTTTTCTTGTCTAATTGAGAGGATTTCTACTTCATCTAAGCGGCAGACATATCAACACATATTGAAAAGCCTGCGGGATATGTTACCTATTGCTAAAAATGACACTGGATGAAGTTCGATGAAAACTACAATAGAAAGACAGACTTGATGCGAAAAGGAAAGTCAACATTTATTTATTTTTTTTTTTTTTTTAATGAGGGTTTTTCTTATTTGGCTTTGTACCAGACTTAGCAACAAAGAATGAAAAATCTGCCTCGTGGCCGATAGGTTGAGCTGTTGTCAACTGGAATTAAGTAAAAGTGGCTGATGCTAAATAAAAACAATGATTCTGAGTGCACATTAGATGGAAAGACTTAAAGTTTCTCAACGCCTCAAACGGAATCAATAAAGCAAGTTACAATTTTAGTTGTGTTTTATTTTTCCTTCTCTTCATATCGTCCGATTGACCCTGGGAAAGTCTTCAAACTGCCTCTCTGTATAGCATATACCTCTTACGTATTAATGCTTTGCTTTTAGGGAAATGATTAAAAAAGAAACCTTGTCAAAATATCTTGTCAATGGCGGAAGGGCAAGGTCGCGGGAAAAGGAGAAGCTCTGTAAGCGATTGGCCAATCTACTCGCATGTAATTTATCTACCAAGACGATATATTCTCTAAACAGTCTTATCAGGATTAACTTTTATATTGTTGCATTACACTCAACCCAAGTATGATGAGGTTTAACAAAAGAGAAAATGCTTGTCTGAGATGACTTATTGTAACTACTTACACAATTTACATTTTTTGAACTCTTTATTGTTATTGTCATATTCACGACGTTTCGGCCGTTGCACATTCCGTCCTTCTTCAGATGATATTAGTTGGAGAGAATGTTTGATTTCCAATAAAGAAAAAAGTAACACGAAATCAAATAATCCAGTTTTTCTTTTAA
This sequence comes from Acanthosepion lycidas, assembly GCA_963932145.1. NCBI lineage: Eukaryota > Metazoa > Mollusca > Cephalopoda > Sepiida > Sepiidae > Acanthosepion > Acanthosepion lycidas. Next base: position 19,774,363 of record OZ010581.1, on the reverse strand, counting down.
GTACCTGTGAACTATTTTTAAGTCAGCATTGCTTCTTGAGAGTAAATAATTACATTTGATATATATATATATATATATATATATATATATATATATGTGTGTGTGTGTGTGTGTGTGTGTGTGTGTGTGTGTGTGTGTATGAATAACTTTGCTTTAAACTGGTACCGATGAAGTGATTAATTAAGTGGGAAATTAAAAATTAAAAAAAAAGGATATTAAGTAAAATAATACTGAACTGTAAGGTAATATCTGTCCTCTTATTTTGCAGTGAATGCTGGGAAGTCTCCTCAAAGATGAAGAAGAGACTGCAAGCAAAACAGAAATGTGGTCCTACAAAATGATGGTTAGAATAATATGTGAGCCAAGACGAAGTTTTAGAGAAAATGGCAACAAAAAGGACACTTATATTTAACATCAGGAAGAGAGAGTTGGAATTTAGAGGTCATATAATGAAGCTTGGCAAATTCGACACACTCTGGACATATTGAAGGCAAAAAGAACAGAGAGAAAACAGCACCTAAGCTTCCTAAAGATTTTGTGTAAATCGATGGTAGAACAGGGATTAGGAGAGATAGACAAAAGACAAAATTTATTAAAAGTCACAAAGGACAGGAAATTGTGGAGAGTCACGTTCCTCAACCCCCTGAGCAGACATGGCACATAGAAAATAAAGAAGATATGTGTCATTTGGATGACCATCACAATGGAAAGAAATCAATCGTTAATCTTATCTCGTCAGTATGGAAACAAAATAAAAAGGGACTGGATTTTTTTTCTTTTTTAAGCCGATAATCGCTTTGGTGATCATGGGATAAGCCCTACTTCCGTTATTTACATTTTATTCCTTATGCATTTCTTTTTTTTTCTTCTGGGATTTATTTAAAAAATAATGTGACACCGAAATCCGAAGGTGCATTGCAATTGAGAAAGATGCCTCCCGAAAGCTAAGCAAAGTATTAAGAAAGAAGGAAATTTCGTTAGATACAAAGAAGAGTACTGAACCTGATATGCAATATCCGTCCTCTTATATTGCAGTGAATGCTGGGAAATCTCCTCAAAGATGAAGAAGAGACTTCCAGCAACGTAAATATGGTATTATAAAAGGATGGTTAGAAAAAAATAGATCAAACTTGTGAGCAACGATGAAGTTTTAGATGGAAACCAAAAACTTATAATTAAAATCAGAAAGAGAGATTTGGTATTTGAAATGTTGAAAGAAGTCATGGCAAGAGGAACAGAGAAAAACAATGCATAACATCCGTTAGAAAGATTGAATAAATGGATGGCGGAACAGGATTTAGAAGAGATAACAAAAATGACCAAATTTATTAAGTACAACAAAGTAAAGGAAATTATGGAGGACTATGATCGACTATACCCTGAAGGCACAGAGAAAAAATAAATTTAAGATTGAACTGCAGATTTTTCGATTTATATACAAAAATGAAAGTTAAGATAGAAATATTGATGTTAAGCTAAGCCGTTAAGCCGACTCTCATTTCGTTCTGAGGGAATCAGAAAATTGGTCTTCATTATCGGTTTTACAGCCTTGTACAAATTAAGAGAAACAAAATGAATAATTCCGTTATTATTTACTTTTTTCTATCTATTCCAAGGAAACATGACCCAGTGCAGATGTTATTACTTCATATATCGATTCCACAAAGGCGTTCCTTGCACATTAACAACTGATTTATGATTGGATTTAAATCAGGAGAGATCCCGTACCAGTACTTTGGTTTGCTCACTAGGAAAGCATGCTTTTGTGTTCGTTCAGCGTTACAAATTTTCAAAGGCTTTTACAGTAACGTCCATCGCAGACAATGACCGTAGGAAAAATAATCGACAGTCAAGACAATAGTGTCTGGGCGTAATGAAAATCTCATGCAATCAAGGATGGTGTAATATTTTTCAAGGCCAAGCAGATTTCATCATACACCCTGAAAATAGATTCATATTACTGCACACCACTGCAAATGACCTATTCTCAGGAAAACAAATAGAAATCGATTACACTCTGTCACACCAGTGGGACTAAAACTGACTGTACGGTGAAAAAAAAAAGGAAAATGAAGCCGTTGTTTTAATTAAGTTACACATGGATGTAATTGCAATTAAAAGACGGTATTTTTTGTTTTCTTTCTTTCGTGAGTAAATGAGTTGAGTTGTAGAATGTTTTTTTCGAAATCTTACAGAAAAGTGAAGCAGTGTAACACAAACTTACAAAAAATATTCTAAAGGTTTGGGTGGGGGAACTACCCGTAGAAGAAGGAGTAGAAAAATAGTTCAGCATTCTCATTAGTTTTTGTATACTTTCCTTTTGTCCTCCAGCTGAAAATACTGACTATTCTTCCATTTCCTTCGAGGGGTCATTTTAATCTTCCCACCAAAGAGACGTAAAATCGGAAGTGGACTGAAATGTACAAGATTTATAATAGTGAAAGAATGTTTAGAGAACAGAAAGCTTGAGAAGACAGCGGGAAAGAGATTAACTTCACGAATCTATGTAAACATATAACAGAACAAAACAAATATCAATGATTATGGTAAGAAAGCCGTTTTTGTCGAAAATATTCGGCATTTATTGACCGAAAAGACAGAATTAATGTTACTTGAAATTTATAAAATATTTTTTCTTAAAGAAAATTACCGGGAAATTAGAATTGTTAACTCATCTAAAATCTATCGTCCTTTCGAGTATTGGTATGGGGGAAGGGTTACTTTCAAAACTTGTTTAAGGTAGTGTGTAATATTAGCATCTTATTTTCCTGATTTGTTGCCTGTTGATGCTGTTGTTACTGAAAGTACTGACATGAGATAGATTTGGTTTTTTGCTAATGCATTTGGTTGGTGATTGGTAAAAATCTGATGAACGATTGCCATTTTTAAAACCTCAAGTATCCATTCACTTTATAGCGATTGTTAATCATTCATTTGGGGAAACATTCTTATATACATTTTATATACATATAGCGTCGAGTATTTACTTTATCATCATGACCTTGACTTTTGTAATTGTAGGGCGGATCCGAATGAAGAAACCACACTAAATCTCCTCCCCAATGGTCTATCAACGGCAGCCATTAGTAAATCTGTCACAGTCATACATGTCCATTGTTTGACATTGTGCAACCAGTTTTTGCATTGTCGTCTTTTCCTACGTCCACCATCAACGGTGCCTTGAATGAAGGCCTCTATTTAGTGCTAATTAAACAATTTAGTTAAAAAAACATTTTTACATAATTTAGTATACCTATTCACGCACACACACACAGAGTGTGTGTGTGCGTGTATATGACAATATATATATATATATATATATATATATATATGTATAATTAATTTTAATGTAACCGGCATTAACTCCATTGCATTCATATTTCCTGTAAAATGATTAACGCCTTCTGATGGTGTTCTTTACTCATGTTGGCATTCACATCCTCGTTAGCACCTCTTAACATTTTGTCCATGCTTGTTGATCGCATTCTCAACGACGTCCCAGACAAAATAAACTATAGGGTTTAAATCAGAAGATACTCGACACCAAATGTTATTGGATACTAAATCTGATATTATGCCATCTTTATGTTATCATTTCTTAAATAAATAATATTTGCTCTACTCTGTATTAAGCACTCTTGTACACCAAACTTATATTTAGGTAGATATAGATATAGATAATGGACTCTCCCGTCGTTTTTCGACGTATGAGTCTCAAACAAACCAGTTCCTAAGAACCGACTTCCAAACCCCTGCATATGTGATTTGATTATAGTGGTGAATGCTTTGTGCAGAACTAACCCGACTTATTGATGAGCCGAATACAGAGACCTTGTGTGCCGTGTGCCAAAAGGTCCCCAAATGACCATCCGTTGGTTTTAAATTCAGAGGTCTCCTTCTTCTAGACAGGTTGCCAACAAAGGCTATTGAAACCAGTCTGTCCTTCTATTTACCCATAACCGGAGGAGGAGGAGAAAAGTATTCATTACTTTCCCCCGGTTATTAGCACGTAAGTAAATGTAATGATTTCGACTGGAATTCGAACTCAGCTCTTCGATTACTCATCCGAGCCGATATATATATATATATATATATATATATATATATATATATATATATATATATATATATATATATATATATATAATAAAAAGAACAGTAAGATATATAATCCGGTGTTCTTTTATTTTATTTTTATTTTTTTATTTTTGTTTTTATAAAACAGTGCTCAATGTAAAATTACAAAGCATAAATATTATAAATTAACTGATTTAAATTATGGTTTCTTCGCTATACAGGAATTACCACGTTTCAAAAACCGAAACTAAAAATTTTAATTTAATTACATAATTAAATTAAAAGCATTAGTGCTGTTTCATCCTCAAGCGAATTTTGGAATAACTTATTTTTAAATTTACTGAGTTTTAAATCCGCATACATTTCATAATTTTTTGTTTGCAAGGATACAGAGAAATCCAATCATTTAGATAGTGGCGGTAGTGTGTTCATTTTTATTAACTATTATTGTATAAATTATGAGTTACGTACAAAAAAGTTTAGGTAGGGTGGGGGTGCATTTTTCTATGAATTTTGACATCCGTTCAACGCATGTCGTCTGTTTTTTATCAACGAGTAAAAGTATATATATATGTACTTTCATAACATTATATATATATATATATATATATATATATATATATATATATATATATATATATATATATATATATATTAATAGTATATTAAATAGTAATGTTTAGCAAGCTAGCACACTTAAGACTTAGTAGTAAGTTACGCTTGGAAAATCACTATATATACTTTCTTGTTAATTGCTCTAAAGAGGCTTCTGATTTCCTACCTCGACTTTCGGAATTTAAGCGAATTATATGTCGTCAGCGACTTCTCATCATTTTACAGTTGAAATGGCTAGATATAGCCGTAAGTCCTTCCTTAGTAAATTTCTTTTCGCACTTCCCTCTCGCGGAAATCTCTTCGGGTTCTAGCACCCCACTCAAATTATTTGCATTATTTGGACTGCTATCCTCATCTCAATTTTTCATATTCACAACGTTTCTGCCGTTGTACGCTCCGTCCTTCTTCAAGTTGTTACAAATTCATGACGGTCGTCTTCGAGTATAGAATCCAGACGTTGGCAGTGAATATTTCGGAGACAGTAGGAAAGCGTAGTTCAGGTTCGCAGTGGATATCGTAGCAAAGTAGCAGAGCGTAGTTCTTCCTTTTATCATCTTCGCCTGTTAAGTTGGCACTGGTCCTTCTGGAGGGCAAACAATGATGGCCGCCTTTATACACGACGGATACAATGTCCTGCGGCTTCTGACTGGTTAACCTTCTATTGGTAGACTATAAAGTAAGTTAAGTCATCTGGATTGTCTCACTAGTCATATACCAAAAAAAACCGTAACACAAGTGACTGGAATTTCGAGCATCAACCTGTATTTCATCCACCGGTGTAGATTGTTCTAGCTCCACGTTCCATGCCTCTTTTGGATGTCTCAGTTAGTTCTGTTTAACTCAACGTTCCAGGTTTTTTTTAGTTCACCGCTGCTGTATCTTTGTATTCAACTGAAATCACTTCAGGTCTTGCTACTGGATCTAACGAACGTCTTTATCCACAGGGCCATGTGTCCCTGATAGGTGTACAGCGAAACGTTGTGAATATGGCAATGAAGGTGAGAATAACAGTACGAATAATGTAAATAATCACAATACCACATCGCAGAGATATAGACAGATGTAATTAGAGTGTCAACCGTTTGTCTTAACTTCTTTTATTGTATTCTCCACTCTCCGACATATGTTTTCTTCAGTATCTGTCTATATTTCTGAGAGGATATCCTTGAGTTTAAAAAAAAATGCTGAAGACATTAGGTTCATAATACCCAGAAATTCATGCACTGATGTCCTCAAGGACACATGGCACAATGGATAAAGGCGTTAGTTAGATCCAGAGACAGGAGCCAAAGAGTGTGAGTTCAATACCCGGCTAAGTCAGTGGAGAACTTTCAGAGGAAAATTAACAGGAGTTAACTGACATCCATTAAGCAAGGCACGTGTAACTAAAACAGTCTACACCAGTGAGTGAAATAAAGGGTTCAGTTCGACATTGCAACCACCTGAAGAAGATCCGAAACGTTGTAATAAATATGGCGACAAAGGTGCGGACAATAATCCGAATAATGTAGATGACTTCTTTTACTTATATTCTTTCATACTCAGTAACCCCTTTTTAATGTCGTTATTGAAGTGTATGATTAAACAGAAAAAAAAAGATAATAAACATATGTTTCTAATGTATTTATTCATTGTGAGTGCAGAAAAGCAGCCATTATTTAGGCATTTAGATTTAGAAAAAAAAAATGATGCATGTCATCCCTCTTAGGGGAACATTTATTTCAGATAATGATATTCAGAAGCACGTCTTATTGAAGGCAGATATTTATCACAAAAGAGCAGAGCACGTGCACTGACATCTAAAGCCTTTTAGAAAGAGAAGTAAATAGATGATTCGTGTTTTACCATAAATGTTTGAAGGGTTTGTAGCGTTACACTCACACATTTGAAACAGGCAGGTAACCACACCTTTTTTTTTCTTTTTATCGGATTGTCACAAGATATAAGAAAGGGGACTGTATTTCAAAACAAACGTGAAAAGCTGTTGTTCTATTCGCGGCTGTGAATACGGCCTCTCATAACGAGTGATAATATTGAAACGAAAGACATATAGTCGTAATTGATAGATATAAACATTTAGAATACAAATTTCATTAGTCAGATCGAAAGCAATATTGTTAAGTGTGACGAATGCCGAATCCTGGACTGTACGGATCAAATATATTCATTGAAATATCGCCTGGAATGAAATGCTGATGTATCCAATGAAACCACAAGTTGAATTCGAAAATAGCAAATACGAAATGCGACACAGAGTTAGCTCGTTATGAAAGATAAAGACAGGAGAGGTAGTGATGAGAGGACGAGGCCCGGTAGGAAATACACGCCTGATACTTTCTCTCAAGTCTTTGAGTCTAGAAGCAACCATCATGACAGCTTTGTCATTTCATCGTTCATAGCCGTTGAGACGACAGAAACATTCCCCCTAATTACATCACCGACAGTTATCGGCGGATATTACTAACCTTGTACTTCCGTTGTCCACTTTGAGCATTAGAGTCATTAAAGAAAAAAGGATCCGCCATTTCATGTTAACGATTCCCGCGAGAAAAGTCCGCTGTAATCGTTTCCACGGACAGTCGAAAACCTCATTGACATCTGGGAGCAGCTGAGACAATCAATCCATCCATTAAATCTCTTTGGGGAGACCCAGCATCATTATTACGATCTGGTCCTGTGATAGAATCATCCTTTTGTTACACATCTCTTTGATCATTTCAATTATCATCCACTGATTAATCATGATAAACACCGTGCATATATTTATTATCCACGTGGCAAAGCTAATCGTTGTCAGAATCCTGCATCTTTTCTGAATAGAAAGCTTGTCACACTGCAGACCAACAGTTCAATACTGATTCAGGATAACAAATCTAGGAGTTGAGTTTTTTTACGGCATATCAAACTGTTGTAGCATGCCTACGGATGATAATGGGTATGTCTCCATTCGCATAAATACAGTAGTAAATACTGTATGTTGGTCTGCAGTTGTGCTAGTCAAACTCTCTGCCTCCGGGCAGAGAGGATCGCCAGGCGTGGCTATCTCAAAGGGCAGTCTCGTCTTGGGGAACAGCTACCCGACTCCATTTTTTATGGGGTCTATGGGGAATTTTGGGCCAAACCAAAGGGCTCGGATACCACAAATAAATTCGGCCTGACTGCGTGTGGTGGCTGTTAGACATGCTGTAGTTGGAGATTCGTCTCCTGCTGTTATGATCGGGCTCTCTACCTTCGGGTAGAGATGGTCCCCAGGCGTGGCTGTGTCGAGGGGCAGAGTCTCGTCTCGGGAAGCAGCTGTCCGACACCGTTTTATACGGGGCCGAAGGGGAATTTTGGTCGAGTCTACGGGCGCTGATACTTCACATTAAAATAGGCCTTGTGCCACATCTGAACGCGTTAATCGGTTGGTAGATATCCTGCAGTTGGAGATTCATTGTGCAATTCAGTTGGCTCACTTCTAGCAGTTTACTACTACATTTCCGGGCTGCTGGCGAATCTTATATGCGTTGTTCTTGTCCTAAGTATTATCGTTCATTTCGCACCTTCGTGTGATTATTCTATTCAGTAACCTTCCCTGGGTTACAACACAAACTCAATAAGTTATTTAATGCCGACAACTTTTTTACAATTGGTTTGTATGAAGAGAATATGTATTTATAAGAAATCAGTTTCTAGTTGTCACGTTTCGTTGGCGTATTTTTGTAAAGTTTTTTTTTTTTTTTTGCCGAGAGTCAAATAAATTGCTGTTAATATACACCCTTGTGAAAATTAATTGAAACAAGCGCTTCATTTTGCTTTATTTCAGCATAAGGTCAGTTTTAGACCCACTACAGTGACAAGGTGTAATCGATTTCTATTCTTTCCTAAGAATATGCCATTTGCAGTAGTGTGTGCAGTTATATGAATTTATTTTCGGGGTGCATGATGAAATTTGTTTGGCTTTGAAAAATATTACATCTTCCGTGATTGCATCAGATTTTCATCACGCACAAACACTAGTGTCTCGACTGTCAATTAGTTGTCCTATGGCTATTGTCTGCGATGGACGTTACTCCAAGGAAGAGTACTAAAACTGTAACACTGAACGAACATAATGGCAAGCCTTACCGGCGAGCAAATCAAAGTACTATAGACTGGCCGCGAAACTATACTAACTTAAATCCAACCGAAAATATATGATCAATCTGCAAGGAACGACTTCATGGAATGAGCTTACGAATTACTAACGTTCGCACTCACTTATGGTTCGTTGTAAAAATATGAAAAAAAGTAAATAATAACGGAATTATTTATTTTGTCTGAATTCATTTGCACAAGGGTGTATATTTTTTCAAAAATATATTGCTGATATTATTTTTAATGTATTTATGGTAATTCTTCTTTTAAATATATGGCTGCTAATTTTATTTTTCAAAAAGTGTATATAAGTTCTTTTTTTTCATACTTTCATATAGCTTTGAGCCCAGATTTGGGGTTTTTGTTTGCCCATAACTGGGACCCTAACAGATGCTACATCCTCGGGTCAGGAGTAGAGACCTGGGAACAATTAAGAGGTGTTTTCGTCGCTGCTCAAAACCTCATGATCATATGATTTGCTATCGGATGTAGTTTATCGTCATCCCCAGAAAGAGAAAATCCTGGAGAAAATATTTTTTTTAAAACAGGAACATAATCTTCAAACCTAAAATCTTTTAAATTCCACTCGATTTTATCTTCAGAATATTTTTATTTCAGGATATTCAGAAATGAGGAATATGTTAGTTCCGGTTTAACCTCTTTTGTTTTCATCGGAATATATTTTTTATTGACAGAGAATATATGGTTTTCTTTTACGCCTAATTTCTCTGAATACTCATGATGGCTATTAATGTCATTTGAATTCGTCTTTAATTTACTTGCTAAAATGCGACCTTCTTTCTAAATGTATGATAAACATTCAAAATGGATTCAAGTCGATAGACATTATCCCGCCATTGTGCTTTAAACTGAAAAACAAAATGTCAATTCACTTCTTTCGTTGTCAGATAACAGTGCCATTTTAGACCGGGATTTTTTTATTAACCAAAAGTCTGTTGAATATTGGTTAGCTTGCAAGTGGTCAGACACACAAGTAGACTTATGTAGCACAATTTAAAACTAGACCTGAGTCATTTAATGGAAAGATATATGGATGAATAGAGACCACTCATGCAAATGTTTCGCAGTTCCATTTTAGAAAAAATGGAACAACCCACCTGCTGCATTAGACACTCTCCTATAAATGAGGTAAAATTAGCTGGCTTGTTTTTCCAAGAAGTCCTAAGAAGGCAGCCATGTTATCAGGTATGTCATTTGACTTCTACAAAGTCAAGCGGCCATTTCTTGCTCATTAAATTAATTTATGGGTCGATCTGATAGCCATCATCAATCTTTAAGTGGGATTGTGCCTTAAGGGTGGGGATCAGAAATGATTAAATTAACACATACAGATCGTGTAATAAGAGTTGAACACTTTCTCTCTCTCTTTTTTTCACTCTCGCTCTCTTTTTTCTCTATCTCTCTGTTATATTGGAATAAAGTGTCGTCCATTTTTTTTTTATATTAAATATCCAAACGTTCGAATTTCCAACTATAATAAAATTAAAATAAATAAAACATACGAAAGACTGTTAAATAATTTGGATTTACAGAGATATGCACATGAATTCAAAAGATTTAAAATGGTGTTAGATAGTCTTCAGTTAAGTAAAATACTTTTAAATAGTTGGTTCCCAGAAAGAATCTGCGACAGAGCAAAGGCTTTACGTTCATAGATTGAACTTAACTGTGGTTGTTGTTACAGATGATTCGTTTGAAGCCGCCGACTCATGGTCGTCAGCGAAGAATCATCTTTCGTCTCTGCTGCTGTTGTTGTTGAAGATGATTTGTTTGAAATCCACAACACACGTGGTGGAAGAAATATGCCATGTCGCCACGTCTTCTCGTCGGCATCCAGATAGACGTAACTCTGCTCTCTGAAAGTAGAAATATGTGGTTTTCTGTGAGAACTTTTTTTTCCTGGAAGTATGCGTGAGACTAATAGGGCTTTAGTCATCACTGACAAGTCAAATATTTCTTATGATGACGTTAATTTTTAACCAAAAGACAATTTCATTTAAAGATGCGTGTTGTATTGTGGAATCGTCTTGGTATCATTGTAAATATTGTCTGCAATTGGGTAGAAAATAATGCCTGTGCTTGCTTTACTAGGGTTTATTTCACACACACTCACACACACACATATATATATAACGATATATAATTGTTTATAATTTTATATATGAACAAACACTTGTGGGAAATAGTATGACAAACTGGAAAAACTTATACATACACCCATACTAATATATACACTTATGCATATCATACACGCAAAGAACAAATGATGACATACACTTAGCACGCACACATCCCCATCCCAGCAATCAATAAAACTGTCAAAATGAGCAATGGAATTCTGAGTCGCATGAATCTTCACAGCCTTTATCTTAAAAACAACTTAAAAGAGACCTTTTAACCAACAAAAGGTCTGACCAAAATTAACGATTAAAAAACAAATGAAAACTACAGATAAAGTTCACTTTCTTCAGAAAGTCAGTCATTCCTGTATCCCACTGCTAATAACAAGCAGGAACTTTTTTGCTTGACAATGGCTTTGCTGACCGAAACTAGTGGGCGAACTTAATTGAAATAATAAAACAAATTATTAATAAACAACCCAGTCTGTGTAAAAATTTTAATTTCTTTATTTTTTAATATTTTTTTATTTTTCAAAACATATATATATATATATGTGTGTGTGTGTGTGTGTGAAATTTCTAGACAGTATTTCTTAGCAAAAACATTAAACAATTTTTTTTATCAATTCACACCAAGCAAGGCGATAATATCACTAAGACGCAACAGCTTACGAGGTGGGAATTAGAATGAGAAGATCTAACAGGAAACAATTGATAAATCTGTTTCCATATTTTTTTTTTCGTTTTACAAAATGATACAAAGATTTAAAAACTGAATCTCTTAGTCGTTACAAGCGATGAATTATGATTCGAAAGTAATAATATCGTAGTTGTAACTTAGTAAGCAATATAAATAATCACCTTAGCAAAAGATGGTGTCGAAGATTTGACTCTGATCGATACTATACCAGAAAAAATGTAATCTCTTGGACGTTACTAATTTAAAATCAGAATGAATAATAAATATAAATATATTGGCAAATATGATTAGTAGGGGGAAATGATAATTGAGCAGCATGTACTGACTGTGATCCGTAGATGAAAATTTATATGTGTTTCTTTATTCTTCCGATTCTTCCATTGAAGAACATGTAATAAGTAATCGTAGGTTTTCTTATAAATCATCTGTACGCATTTGGTTTACAATTTTAAAGGGCTTGGCATGATGTATATTAAATCTAAGTAACCTTATCTCTGTAATCAGAAGGAATTTTTTACTGGGACTTAATTTAATATGTATGTCGTTTATATTCCTTGTTTTCTGGTAGTATTTCTTTTATTCCCTCTCCTTTTAGTCGTCTTGTGCATATGGTTTCTTCTAGTCACTACACTTCACCATGTGACACTATTTGGCTTGCTAAAAAAAGAAAGAAGAAAAAAAAAGGAAAGGCGAGAATTAAAGTTAGGTGATAAGAAGCCATCACGAAAAGGACACTAAGCGGTGTTATTTTTCTGACAAAGAAAAGTGGTAAAATTTGTTATTTCCATTGTCGAGAAAGGAAGATACTGGATTTAATCTGATTTATGTTACGGGGCGGGTGAAAATTCCAGGCTGGTCAAATGACCTACAGGACAGAATTCTAAATAGATAAAAATTATTTAGGACGCAGAAAATGCCCGTTAGATCAACCGCAGAATTACAAAAACAAATGACTGAGCCGTTGGCTATCTACGAAGATCTTTTGAAAAAGGAATCTGTTTTGTACCAGGGTCTGGCTATGATAAGAAAATTATTTTTAATTAACGCCAAAATGCGATCTCATCATATGACCACACACTTGATGCTGGTGAAAAGCTGGTTGACGAATTCCAGGTGATCCGGTTAAGATAAAGAGTCTAGGGTCTGAGGTCTCCTCGAAGAGAAGAGAGAAAAGGAAAAGAAAGAAAAAAAAAGGAAGTAATTTTTTTTCATTGAGCAAGATTTTTTAAACCGAGGCTAGTCTGGCCACACCCACGCTGCTGAGCGCCCATTGGCTGAATGGTGGCATGAGCGTTAGGCGGAGGTAATCATGTGAAGAAGGAGGGGAGGCCTGTTGCGCCCCCTGAAGGGATAGGTGTGAGAATCCACTGTGAGAGAGAGGGGAAACCCGTTGACACCCTTTGATGGTATGGGTGGGATACCAATATGAGAACAGAAGGAGGTGGGAGACGAAAGACTTCCAAAAATGGAAAATAATAAAATTTTCCTGACCGAAAACAAAGAAATGGATTGTGAGTTTAGAATTATCAAGGAATCTCAAACCCCGACAAGCCCACCCCGGTTTTGGTCGGCCTCCATATAAGCAGAGTCGCAGCGAGTGAAAAGCAGTTGAGTTCGAGTTCCAGTTGAGTGAAGTTCGCAGTTGGGTTTGGAGACAGACAGGCAAGCAGTTGCAGTGAGCTGAGAGCTCTGAAGACCCGCCTCGAAGAAGCTGACTAAGGTTCGCGCAAATTCTCAACTCAATTTCTAACCAAGAACGATTTATTTTTGAAGAACGACTTCAACTCACACCACCAAAACAAGTTTTATGAATATACACCAAGAACCAGTTTCTTAAAGAACAAACAACTTAAGATGTTAAGACTCGCCTAACAAACACAAAGTGTCACGAATCCATATAGCGGGTTGGGAAGTAGACGCAGTCCTGTATTCAGCAACCAGATATAAAATATTGTTATCCTTTTTTAACACATTTGAACTTTTCCAGTTATTATTTTATTTTCTTTTACATATACTTGTGCGATATCGCCTTCTTCAGGTGGTTGGACTGTCGAAATGAAAACTTATTTCGCTCACTAGAGTAGACTGTTCTAGTTCCACGTGCCATGTCTAATGGATTATCAATTATCTCCTGTTAATTCCTCTGTCCAAGTTCTCCACTGCCTTAACCGGGTATTGAAATCGCACTCTTTGGGTCCTGTCACTGGATCTAACTAACGCTTTTATCCTGTGTGAGATGAAAGCCAGAGTATACAACGGCCGAAACGTTGTAATAAAAATGGCGACAAAGATGAGGACAATAGTCCGAATGATGTAAATAGTGTACATAATCCCTCATCTCAGAAATATAAATAGATTACTCTTCGTATGGATGAAAAAAAATTGGAGAGAGAGAAATCAGCACTGTTTCAACACTGACATTCTCAAGACATCATCAACCATTAGACAAGTCGTTTGATCAAATGGCGGGATGATCCTTCAAAGAATATAACTGTCACTATGCAGGTTTTGATTTATATACCAAAATGTTTATACTTATATAGTCTATATTTATACCGCCAAAATGTTAATAACGACATACGTTATATATTGTTTTTTAATTTCTCAACAAGTAAGGCGACAAAGGCACTAAGAAGCAAGGGGAATTAATGTGTATGAAATAATCTAAGAAGAAATCATTGTTAAGTATGGCGGACAATAACAGAACAGGATAAAAGGAGACAGAAAATGAGTATTGGCATGGAAATGACATTTTTGAACGGCAGAATTGACTGGAAAGAAAAAGAACGGAAGAAGGATTCACAAGACAGAAGAAAGTGTTAACATGGTTACTTCTCGCAATTTAAACTCTAAAATGATAAGAGACAACTGCCAAAGTAGTAGAGCGATTTAAATTTTTATAGTCTAACTAGCAGCATTGCCCGGCGTTGCCCGTGCTTGATTAAAAAATCGTACGACTCATAGAGCAATCGCTATCACTTGACTTAAAATATTTTTGCCCTTCCTTAGCTTTAAAGGAGTGCCCTTTGCCGTGCTGATGTTACTACCACTAAAGCAATAGTGTTGACAAAGTCGAATATGTCATTTGTGGCTCAAAGTCAGAACTGGTAGCAGGGATAAAAAAGCCGAATTTCAATGGCCCTGCACCCATTCCAGAATTTGAGGTCAAATGTTTTCTTCCCCTCCACTGCACACACTGACCTGTTTCTTCCTGCGCATAGCGTCACCTTAAATTAATCTGCATTTATGGAATACCCAACCGGAAAAAACATTTTTAAGGGTTGACCGATTGTCGATTTGCACTCTGTTTGGGGGCCGCTCAGAGTTGAAACTTCACATGGTGACTCCCAATAGCCTCTTCATAAATCCGGTCGGTTTTCGCTAAAAACCGACATGCGGTTCAGGCGCCATCTGTGCGAATCGGTTTTTGGGTTATATCGATTTTCAGCGCTGTTTAGGGGTCAGTGGCCATGAAACTTCTGGATAACATTTCTAATGACAGACTTTAAGAGGGTGTCAAATTTGGTTGAAATGCGATCATTCCTTCTGTAAGCAGGTTTTTTCGATTATCGATTTTTTCGATTATCGATTTTTTCGATTATCGAGATTTTCGGAACCTGAGTCCGAACTCAAAAATCGTCCTCCGTCATGTCCTTACGGGAGCCATTTGCAAACTTGTGGTGAAAACCGCATCGAAATCGGGGGAGAATGCGGCCTGGGCGAGGTAACAATGCCCACGACAGACACACAGACAGACAATAAGAGAAATATAGATAGTAGATTACCAAAGAGGAAAGTCTATCAGAAAAAAATGAATGAAAATTATTTATAGAAATGGCACAGGGAATCTACATAGGGTGGAAGAGTGAATGAAGCCAGTATGCCATTATACGATATTGAGCATTTTCATTCATAATTACTGTAATATTTAAAAAATAAAATTTTAAAATTATTCATCTCACCAACGTAACGTAGCTTCTCTGTCAATTTTAGAAAAAAAATTAATGGCAACTACTTTGATGAGGTTTTTCCCGTAATGGTACGAATTCATGAATGTAAGGGTATTTTATTTCTTTTGATGTGCCATATCCTTTCAGGGCGTAAGTGATCATGTCTCTCCACCCACCACTAAACCTTGCAGCTCTCAAAAAGTTCTTTCTCTCTGTCACCTACCTCAGACCACGTTCTATCAACCACTTGCTTAAGCCCGCTAGGTATGTCACACGTTGTTTACACTTGTCTCTCTTTCCCTCTATTCGACCCGTGAGTATCAGATTCTCCGGGTCACCCTTCCTCATTGTGTGTCCCAGAAATTTCAGCTGCCTCTTCCTGAAGTCCTACACTTTTACTGTCGGAATAGATAAACATAAACACCACTTCTATTCAAACAATTTTTCACGCACCTTCCACCTGTGAAGCTCCCTTTCGTTTTCTTTCTTCACTGAGAACTACAATCTTCAAAAATTTAACTGCAGCATCAAACGCCAACTTCTTGAATCCGCCTCATCTTTTCTCCTTTTCCGATCCTCTCTATATTCAGATTTCTCTTTCACTTTTCGTATCCCCTGTGAAGTAGTGCCATTACCCCATTGCTTGGGGTTATATATATATAACTGGTTTGGTAAATAATCCAAAGTTCCTTAGTATTTTTGTAATTATTTTAAAAAAAATAGTGCTCGATACGAAAGTAGAGCATAAATATAATTATTTATTTAAAAATATGATTCCAACACGCTACATAAGAGGTCTCATGTTTCAAAACAAGAGCCGAAAACTTTCCCAAAAAATTCCGCTTGAAGATGGAACAGAGCCTACTTTAACTCAAGTTAATTCAAATATTATTTTGATGTTTTCGGCTCTTGTTTTGAAACATGAGACCTCTTATGTAGCGTGTTGGAATCATATTTTTAAATAAATAATTATATATATATATATATATATATATATATATATATATATATATATATATATATATATATATTATGGCATAAAAAGCAAGAAATTTTATATTATAGGTCATGATAGATTTAAAATAAAAACACAAACAGACACCAGTCGACCGATTTCGTCCCCTCTCATCAGAACTGTTAACGGGGAACAAATTATGAAGAGAAAAAAAAAATGAAAGTCTGTCATGGATAACATGATGAATGGACAGGGACAAAAAAATATATAATTATAAAAATTATACGAACAAAGATGCTATAAGCGCAGTCCAAGCAAACAATCTCTTTGTTTACAAAGAGAAGGTCGCCTGGACCTGATGTACAGCGTCTCCAACACCTTAAGATAGAAAGTGGTTAAATGTCCGGTATATCTTCATTTACTGTGGTTGGGTAGGATTAGCTAATCCTTCGTCAAGCGTATTTCATGCAGTCCACGTGTTATTTTGCAGCGAACATTCGTGTTGTTTTTCAAACTAAGACCGTACATCCATCTATGCGTAAAGATGTTCTACCCTCCCCCCACCATATTAATTCTGTTATTTACCATTTCGAATGTAGTTGTGGACGCGATTACATAGGTAGAACGACACAGCGGTTGGACGTTAGAATTAAACAACACGTACCTGCTATAATAATGAATAAAAAATTTTCGTTAGGCGATACCATTCGTAACACGTATGGGTCTTCGATTGCGGATCACTTTATAAAGAATCCTACTTGTGCGATAGATTTCAGTGTGAACTGGTTAGCCGTTTTGGCCAGAGCACACGCATTATTCCATTTTAAAGTGTTGGAGACGCTGTACATCAGGTCCAGGCGACCTGCTCTTTGTAAACAAAGAGATTGTTTGCTGCGCTTCTATATATATATAAAGTAATTCGTCGAGTCTAGAAGAAACCTCAACAGAATGCAAAAAGCACTGGACGGCCGTTTCGTGCTATATTCAGGACTCATCAACAGTGCACATCCACTACGAAAAATTGAAACTCAGGCAATTACGTTATCAGGCAAACGCCATACTAACTGTACCACCGGGACACGGTGACGATGACGTAGCGAATTAGACTCGATATAGCGTCGCTCGAACACATATTCTGTGGTGGAACTCATCCGAGTTTCCTTTACCAATAGGACTGTGCCTTCCACAAGCCACGAATATTATCCCCAAGCCGCTCCATTTAGAGCATTAGAAGCCGGTTCAAGCAAGGATATACAATTGACAGAAATTATTAGGAGGATTTGAGATAATTAAGTATCTCATCGAGTCTAGAAGAAACCTCAACAGAATGCAGTAAGAGGCCCGTTGGAACAGTTGGTATGACGTTTGCTTCATAACGTAATTGTCTGGGTTTCAATTTGCTGTAGTGGATGCGCACTGCTGATGAGTCCCAATGCATTCTGTTGAGGTTTCTTTTAGACTCAATGAATTACCTAATTATCTCAAACCCGCCTAATAATTTCAATCAATATATATATATATATATATATATATATATATGTGTGTGTGTGTGTGTACATTTAAGAACCAGCAGATAATTCTGTATATAGTGCTCAATATTATATATAATATTATATGAAAAGATTATTAACTTTTAAATATCAGTTTTATCACTACGCAGATGTTGTTTTACCGTTCAAAACCACAAGCCCTGAAGTTTGACCAACATATATATATATATATATATATATATATATATATATATATATAGTCATCCACAAATAGACTGTTTTGCTGTATCACAGCTCATCAGTGTGGATAGATGTCCTGTTGCCTCTAGCTAGGATCGAAATATATATATATATATATATATATATATATATATATATATATATATATATATATAATAATGATAGTAATAAATATAAAACCCTCTCTGTTAAGTTTTAATCTCCCACCTTCTCCCGTATGTTACCCCTTTCTTTAGCTCTAACATTCGTCCTAAACTCTCATGCCTCATACTTACACTCTCTCTAAATTCTATTTTTATTTCCGGAGTTGTTCTTTTCTGTTTTCTTTTTGAATTTGTAGGTCTGATGAATTGGATCGTATTTACGATTCCAATGGAATAAATTATGACCATGGAATATTAGTGTTTAAGCCTTTTTATCATATATATATATATATATATATATATATATATATATATATATATATATATATATTATACTAATAAATGAAGTGCATGTTACCCCATCTGAATGTCAACACTAAAAAGTTAGATAAAATAAATATGGAGCCTAACTTTTTTTCAATTATAATTGGAGACAGGAGGAAAAAAAATAAGAAAAGACTACAAATAAACGAATTTTATTTCACCTAATCTTTTGTAAAAAGATGAGGTATTTTTTGAATTTCATTTATTTGTAATTTATACATATGCTCTGTAATACATGCATTGAGCTCTATTTGTAGATCAGTTTTATTATTTTATATTATGATTCACTTGGATTAATTACGGATTTATATCTATATATATATATGTATATGACGTCACTCCGGCCTCTCTCTGCCCCCGTGGTATCCTGTGACGACCAATGTGACTTGGTATTGGTCGCGGCCCCAAATGTGACGTGATCCTGTTGTCACGGCACCAAATGTGACGTTCTAACCCTTGGCTGATTCGGATAGGAATCTGGTTAGATTCGGTATCAGCTGTGTCGTTCCCAGCTCGCCTCCAACGCCTGCTTACCGAAGTAACTGCTTTCACTTCTAGTCTAACCTACCCACGTTGTGATTTGAGGTTAGGTAGACGAAATCAATCAGCCGCCAGGCAAGCCGAATTCGAGCAAAGTTGACATCGCACAAGCATATGTAAAAGAAAACAAAGTAACAACTCGAAAAGTTCAAATGTGTTAAAAAAAGAATAACAAATATTTTTATATTTGGTTGCTGAATACAGGACTGCGTCTTTCTCCCAACCCACTTCTATGGATTCGTGACACTTTGTGTTTGTTAGGCGAGTCTTAATATCTTAAGTTGTTTTTCGATAACTGTTTTTTTTTGTGTGTATCTTCAGGTGATATTCGTAAAACTTGTTTTGTTGGTGTGAGTCTAAGTCGTTCTTCAAAAATAAATTGTTTTTGGTTAGAAGTTTAAGTCGGAATGCGTGGATCTTCAGTCAGCTTCCTGCGAGGCTGGTCTCAGAGCTCACAGCTCAACTCTGTCTGCGCCTGCGTCTCTCACTCCAACTGCAACTCTCCAACTCCAACTCTCCAACTGCCACTGTCTGCTGTCTGCTCCGTTTATATGGACAACGACCAAAACCGGGTGTGGGCTTGTCGTGGTTTGGGTTCCTCGATAATTCTAAATCCACAATAAGGATTTTCTTTGTTTTCGGAGAGGAAAATTTATCACTTTCCATTCTTGGAAGTCCATTGCTTTCTGCTCCAGTGGGGTTCTTAAGGGATTTGTCCTCCCAAATTCCTCCTTTCTCATATTGGTATCTCACACCAATCCCCTCAGAGGGCGTCAACAGGTTTCCCTTCTTTCTCATAGTGGTATCTCCCACCAATCCCCTCAGAGGCGTAAACAGGACTCCCCTCCTTCTCATATGTTTACCTTCGACAACCGCTCACGCCACCACTCAGCCAATGACGCTAGGCAGCACGGGTGTTTACAATTATCGCTCAAAGGAAAAGAAATTATCTTCCTTTTTTTTCTTTTCTTCTCTTTTTTTCCCTCCGCCAGAGCCCTACGATTCGTAGTGTGGTCCTTAATCTCTATCTTAACTGAATGTCATCTGGAACTTATCAACGATATTTTCGCCAAGCTTCAAATGGGTGGTCAACTGGACGTCTTCGCACCCTGTCGCTAATTATCTGCCCCGGTAAATTTTTTTTATTTTGTTCAAGGTCTGAACATAAACAGGTGGTCTCTTTCCAAAACCAAATGATATCCCCGAAAGATAGTTAATGGTTTATTCTTTTCTCTTCCTTTTTCTTCGGGGGTGACCTAAGCCGATGCCAGTTTGTCTTCCCGTGATAGCTTCTTCTCGCCATAATTATTTCTCGCTTTTAATTTTCGCGCGAGAGCTAAATAGTGTCATATATATATATATATATATATATATATATATATATATATATATATATATATATATATATATATATGAACATTTTATTAAATACGACAGACAAGGTACTTTATTTAGTTTTTTTTATATACAATTTCTCATACGATCTAATAATTTTTTTTTCTTTTCGGATTATAAATTATATAAAATCTAATCGAACGTTCTTTTTATCCGAGCGCTTCCGGCTATATATTTAGCCCTTTTCAAGGATTAAATATTTTAACTGTTAAATGAGAAATAGTTTGTTGCATGTATGTTTTATAAACTGTTTTCCTTTTTTAAAACACAGTCAATATATAGTGTCCATGTTCAAAGTTAATATTATTACGTGTTGCTTTGTTGATTTTATTAATAAGGCTTCCATTATTTTTAGCCTTTTTTGCATTCAGATATATCATCCTGTATAAGACGTTAAACTATATCTGCGTCCTGGGTAAGACGATAAACTACATCCAGCAGCAAGATCAGGAGGTTTTGAGGAGCGTGGAACCACCTCTTAATTGCTGGTGTTCCCAGGTCCACTCTGACCCGGGGTGGTAGCATCTGTTAGGGTCCCAGCTATAGGTAAATATTTAACTATTACCAGCAATACCTTTTTGAAAAAATTATTACCAGCAATACAATTTTGAAAGAAAAATATTACCAGAAATAGATTTTTGACAAAACAAAATATTATCAGCAATAAAAAATTTTGTTGGCATTAAATAACCCATTTAGGTTGATATGACGTAAAGCAAAATAACGCAAACCAAACAAAACCTATATTAGTGTTGTCTGCTGCATTCAATGAAATGTGTATAAAAGAAGGATTGCTACCTAAATAAACAAATATTCCACACACACACATACACACACACACACACACACACACACATATATATATATATATATATATATATATATATATATATATATATATATATATATATATAAGATTGCCAAGAATCCACAATTTCTTATATTGAGAAAAATTCGAATGGACATATTTTGATTTATTTTGTTTATTTTAATATGTGTTTATAGGGAGACGCCAGAATTATTATGAAAACAAGATATGCTGCATGATTGGGGCTAGGACTTAAACAATTACACTTAAAATTATGGATATGGTTCCTTACTTGGAGGTATGGAAAAATGGCGCCTGTTGGAACGAAATTGTCGCTGTTTTGTGCAATTACGGCATACCAAACTTACAATCGAATGTTGTTAAACAATTGCACAATTGGAAATTGAAGCATATGTTAAGTAATATAGAATTGCATAAAATAATGTACTTAAAGAAATAAAATTATGGTTTGCCGGTCAAAATATTGACATTATTATAAAGTGATGTTATCACGGAATACAAAATAGAATAGAATATTCAAAACATGAACCATGGGAAGATGTTAATAACAAGATCGCTAATACCAATATTAAACGGAAACGGTAGTCTTTGGTTCCATCACCTGAATAATACAAACGACAAACACTTCAGTGACGTTCAGATTTCAGTCAGTCAAATACTGAATTCGGATGCTCAGAAGACATCTCCAAGCCTGATACTTTCTTACAGGCTTAAATCATCTCTATCCAAGCAAGTCGACTAAACCTACTAAGACATAAGTAGTTGCTCAGACTTAAAGCAACAAAGAGTAAAATAGAAAAAATAGTTTGAAAAAATACAAATGGCGATGATGAATATTGCATTTCATTTTTGAAGATCGTACTTGAAAGTAGAGCAAGTAACCGGAAGAGAGTTCAAAAAGCAAGATGTGGGAGAACATATTCCCTCGACATTTTATTTAATAAAATTGCTGGATTGTGATCTGGAATGGGGACTAGTAGATTAAGGGTAGAGTAGATTTAATTTGTTTGAGAGAAAGATGGAAAAATAAACAGATGAATGATTATGTTGTAAACAGTAAAATGGATTTAAGGAGGGTTCCAAAAAGAATCGAACCCAGAAACAACTAGCCAAATTCAGTAAAATTGAGCAAAACTAAATTCTCCCGAACCTATCTACTTCGCTCTGATTAAAAGAACACAAGAATAATATGTTGCTCGAAATTAAATAATGTATTCGTTTACATTACTAATATCTATCCAAAACGATTATATCCTTACAGAAAAGAATGACACAGATTCTCTTAAACAAAGACGGATATGCAGTTTAAACTTGTGGTTTGTTTATATTAATATCATCGGTACAGAACACCATTAATCGTATTGAAAGACTGAGCAAAAATGTTTAAAGAATAGGGAACAATGGGTTTAATAATAGATTCTCTAATATTAGGGCGGTCAGAGGTGGAAATATATATATCTATCTATCTATCTATCTATATATATATATATGTGTGTATGTGTGTGTGTGTGTGTGTGTCAACGTGTTTGTGCGTCCACGTGTTTCTGTGTGTGTGTCAATGTTTTCTGTTTATACGTTATTTTTATAGATACAAATTCTTTAAATAAATGATCTGTTGTTTTTAATTAAACAGTATTTACCGGCCTGAATTTTCGAGAAGTTTCGTAGAAAATATGCTTTGAAAATGTAACTAATAATCTTTAATTAAGAAAAATAATCATTTACTTAATTAAATTGTATCTAGAAAAACAAATGTAAACTGAAAATATTTTAAATAATTGTTAATGCAATTCATTATCTGTTGTCAATATTTATGTTAAGATACGTTTCGTGTACAGAAATGATCGATCTAGAAAAATCGTCAAACATTGTGTTTATAAACAGTAATTCGGACTTTGCTAACCAGACGCTTCACTGTAGCTGAATGGTACAGCACGTCAAGCCAAATAACGGTTTCCTTATAGGAACATAGGTTCGATTCCTATCGGAAAATGCATATTTTCTACGAAATGTCTCGAGCATTCAGGCTGCTAAATGTAATTAATACTGTTTAATTAAAAACATTGCAATTACTGAAATAAATTGTATCTATAAAAATAACGTATGAACAGAAAATATATTAAATTATTGATGAACTTAATCTGTTTCACTTCATATATATATATATATATATATATATATATATATATATATGTCAATATAAAATTTTACGAGTGTAACTATATAATTGAACGCTGAAGGGCCCCAACACAAAAAAGGTAGTCGGACCCAGGAGAGAGTCGTCAGAAATTTTCTCTGGGTTGTATGGACTCCTGTCACCTCACGAGCACACTCGCATTTCCATGACAGGAGTAAACACAGAGGCACAGAAGCAGTAGTAGACTAATTTCTACTGTGGAAATAGAGTTATTTTATTCACTAGTGTTTTTTTTTAATTTTATTTTCAATAATAATTTTTTTAGAATTATCAAGAGTGTTTATCATTTTATTGAAGGAGTTCCAGCCTTGAAATTACCTTAGATAGGAATTACGCTATCTTGTATGCCGTACACAACGTACATATTTGCCCACACTAGCTTTCGCCGTCAATTCCAATATTATAAGATTTGGGAAAACACGAACAATACCTACCGAGACGACACACGAGTTCCAAAAACGATGTGAGAGTTACAATAGAACGTAACGGTACGTTAAGCAATTTAAACAGTGAAATTATGATATCTCGCTGCTAATCTAGTACCGCGCTTGTCAGTTTCACACCCCCTGGATTGACAGCGTGTAATCAATTTCTATTTTTTCCTCAGATTAGGTCATTTGCGGTGGTGTGCAGTAATATAAATCTATTTTCGGGCTGTATGATGAAATTTGTTAGGCCTTAAATGATATTGCGTCATCCGTGATAGCATATCACACCCAGACACTATTGTCTCAACTGTTGATTACTTGTCCTACGGCTATTGTTTGCGATGGTCGTTACTCCAAGGAAAGGTACGAAAATTGTAACGCTGCAGGAACACACCTGCAAGGCTTACCAGTGAGCAAATCAAAGTGCTATGGACTGGCCAGAACACTCACCTAATTTAAATCCAATCGAGAATCTGTCGTCACTTTGCAAGACAAGACCTCGTGGAATGGGCATACGACATATTAATATGTGTACTGGATCATGTTTCATTGGGAAACTAGGAAAAAAAGTAAATAATAACGGAGTTATACGTTCTGTTTGAATTAATTTACACAAGGGTGTAATTTCTTTGGTGATTGTAAATGGGAGAAAATGAAGAAATCAGAAGTTATTTCCACATGCGAGGAAAAAAAACTGCCAGAATAGAAGTAGTGTTTGTATCTAGTTAATTGAAACACAAAAGGATGGGACCTAGATGCCAATCGTGTAGGACCCTTAAATGCACGTAGTCGAGGATCCAGTATGGGAAGCTCATTAGAACAGTTTCTATGAAAATATTTGTAGAATAAACAGAGGTAGGGGACATGTCTATTGGGTAAGTGACTGCTGTCGAGATGCCACGTCAGAATCGATTACATTACAGACCCTTCTCTGAACTTTATCAAGAATCGCGTGATATACACCAGGAGCACTAGACAAGATATGACAGTAGTATTCAATGCACGGGCGAATAATGAATATATAAAATGGATTCTGATGATAAAAATTTTCTAGCACGACACAGTGAACCTATTTACCGAGAAGTAGACGATACAATATAATTCAGACCACGTGATGATAGTGAAAAACATAAGTTAAAATCTATAGAAACCGTAGTTTCTCTCCTGGAATGTATTGGAATATGAAATTGGAAAAGATAGTGCAATGATTTCTTTTTGCCTTCTGTACGAGTTTTCCTTCTCTTACGCTGGTAGCCACCGAAGATTAAGATAATCCTGCTGCTTAATCTATTCTTAAAAACAGGAAGTGATTGTTTCATGCACTTTTCCAATGACCTTTATGCGAATGTAAAATCCGGAATTTTAACACGGATATCCGATTCCAGGTTCATCGTCGAAAGCAGTTCCGTAACAGATTAGGTCAGATATTTATCTAATCACAATTTCAAGCCAGTAAATGAGGTTGTAAATCTCTTCAGCAGCCATAATCTTTAGCAACCAAATTACCGATAAGTGAACGCGAAATCGTCAGTATATTGTTTGGCGTCGTTCAAGATTACAACTACAAGACACACGACGAAATAGCGAGGAGTAAAGAAAAGGACTAAGACTGCGAAGACGTTGTAGAATGAGGCGAATAGAGAAGCAACGGCGAATGGTTACACGACTGCAACAACGGATTTGTGAGGGAAAAATGCATGGTGCCGTGAAGCATTAACGGGCTGCTTCATCAGGAGATCCAAAGCTACCAACTCGAAGCTCGTCAGCATACAACCGAATAACGCTAACCTATTGAATTCGAAACGCCGATCGAATCAAACGAAATATTCCTTCTTCTATAGTAAAAAAACTTCAGTCAGTGCGTCAGTAGCAACTGGTAGCGCCGGTCAGCGCGTTATAACGATGCGAACCCTGATATATAATGAACACTTTTATCCAGGGAAATATTTATGTTACGTATCTCATGTCATTGCATTTGTCATTCACTATTTACTAATTAAACAAAATACATTCCGCATAGATATTTCTCATCCAGAAGACAAAGATAATCTGTCGGAATCACTCAACTTTTTCCGAGGAGAATAAGTGTCACATTGAGGCCTGACAGTTCACGATTTCATTCAAGAAAACAAATTAAGACAAAAATAAAGCCTTGAAACCGGAACATAATCACGAATCATATAAACTTTAGATTACGACTGGAATCGATCTTCAGAGAATTTTTTTAGTGTCAGGATATTCATAATTAAGACGTGAAGACGAAGACAGCTGAAAGCTGTCCAGCTATCACTTTTTCAATTTTTTAAAAAGAAACTAAGATATGTCTTAGCTTCTTTAAAAAAAAATCGAAAAGTGATATACATTCGAAAATGATTTTAACTGAATGTTTTGGAATTTTTTTTTTTTTTAGATTTATTTTAAATTATGAAAAAAAGCGGAAGTTGTTAAACGGTTTGGCTTCAAACCTGCAGAAAACGAGGGATATAAAAATACATTTTGTTTTGTTAAATACAATGGCGCCACTGAATCGTACTTGCAAAGTAAGCGTTAATATACGTCAAAAATTATAAGGATTTACTACAGTGAATAAGGAAAATCGGTGAACATGCTAAAATAATCAGATCTTGACGTAGAGTATCCTTTAGCAGGAATATTATAGTAATTTTAATACATGTGTACTGTTTACCCAAAAGGAACTGGTGTAAATTTCTGTCCCATCAATCCATCTATGTATCTATTAATCTCCCATTATATATCGTCTCTCTCTTTCTCTCTCTCTCTCTCTCTCTCTCTCTCTGTCGATATATATATATACATACATATATGCGTGTTTGTTGTTGTTGTTGTTGTTGCTGTTGTGTGTGTGTATGTGTGCGTGTGTCTGTAGAAGTTAAGTATAAGCGAAAGGAAAAGTGCTAAAATCATAGCATGTATATCATGTATATAGTAATTATTCCCTACGAACTACCATACTGTATAATTACTATATATATATATATATATATATATATATATGAAAGTGAACATAGAAGTCAACACTTAGAGGCGACAGTTTGTTTCATGCTCTATGCAATCGCCAGGCTTCTATGTTCACTTTTATATTTACACACGCTCTATCTCTGATATTGAGCACTTTATCCCATAAAAATAGTACACCTTAAGACTATATTTCTTCATATATATATATATATATATATATATATATATGTGCGTTTATATGTGTGTGTATGCGTAAGTGTGGGGATGTAAAAATTATACACATAATTTTGAGATAAATACTAATACCGCTTTAGTAATTCGAAAAAATTCGTGTAAAATAACAATTTCTTAACGTATCAGTATTGGTGCTATTTAGCGAATTTTGAACCCAACTCCAGGGAATTAATATGTTTCTATTCTCATCTTTATTTATTTTTTAACGTCACATCTCGAAGCTAAAGTTGAAAGTAAGCGATTTTGCGACGGAAATTAGCAAGAAACATCTGGGTTCATTGCTTAAGCGCCAGACATCGTGGCGTGCATCTAACATTTTTCACTCTTTAAGGGAATGAAAGACTTTTTACAGTACAAATAACAAAACTATTTTTTCTTTTTGCTCGATGCATCAATGTAGCCACAAATATCTTTCCCCTTTTGTTACGAAGAGGGTGCAGTCTCGGGTAGAAATACCTTATATAAAATTCACCATTGTATTCTGATTATTCAGCATATCAGGCATGTCACAGATTAACTGATTCATTCGCATTTTAAAGCAGGCATATGCTTGGATGTGCGGCCTAGTATGGTGATTATCGATATGGCATATGCAATTAACGTATCGTGTTGGAATTAGAAATGTAGCAGTTGCGTTTGCTTTCGCAAAAATACACTTTGAAAGATTGTCTTCTGTTCTCATCTGGAGGTTAATAGTTTTGTTTGGCTCTCAGTCTATAGGACATCTCCGACTTCAAATTTGATAGGTTTCAAAGTTGAAGCTCCACCCTCAAAAAGTATTTGCTATAGAAAACACAGCAGTAACAACTGGAATGGCAAGGCTGCGACCTTATACCCCAAAGGTGAGTATACAAGATTTCCACTCATACGTATGAATTTTTAGAGGTTAGGCTACAGTTTACTGTAAATAACTTTCATTTATGTATGTCACGAACCATCTTTACTTTTAATACACTAAATAAATCCTTGTGTTACAGTATAAAACATTGTCTCTCAACTATTTTTGTTTTTTGTGGTCTCGGTGAAATTAAGTACAGCGGAAGAGGATAGCACGTGAGGCGGAAGAGGATAGCAGGTAAGACGGAAGAGGATAGCAGGTGAGGCGGAAGAGGATAGCAGATAAGACGGAAGAGGATAGCAGGTGAGGCGGAATAGGATAGCAGGTGAGGCAGAAGAGGATAGCAGATAAGACGGAAGAGGATAGCTGGTGAGGCGGAAGAGAATAGCAGGTGGGGCGGAAGAGGATAGCAGGTGAGACGGAATAGGATCGCAGGTGAGACGGAAGAGGATAGAAGGTGAGACGGAAGAGGATAGCAGATGAGGCTGAAGAGGATAGCAGGTGAGGTGAAAGAGGATAGCAGGTGAGACGGAAGAGGATAACAGGTGAGTCGGAAAAAGATAGCAGGTGCGACAGAAGAGGATAGCAGATGAGACGGAATATATTGCAGGTGAGGCGGAAGAGGATAGCAGGTGAGGCGGAAGAGGATAGCAGGTGAGACGGAATAGGATCACAGATGTGACGGAAGAGGATAGCAAGTGAGGCAGAAGAGGATAGCAGGTGAGGCGGAAGAGGATAGCAGGTGAGACGGAATAGGATCACAGATGTGACGGAAGAGAATAGCAGGTGAGACAGAAGAGGATAGCAGGTGAGGCGGAAGAGGATAGCAGGTGAGACGGAATGGTTGAAAAACAGTCAAAGATTTAGAAACAGTTACATAAAAAATCCATATGCTAAAAATAATTATGATTTCAAAATTATAATATTATTATGGATTAACTTAAATTATTTGCATTGTTTTAACTTTAGTCCTCATCTTTTAATGTCATGTTTACGACGTTTAGGTCGTTGTCCGCTCCGGCCTTCTTCAGGTGATTGGAATTTTGACCTGAATATTTCGTCCACCCCGGCAGACTGTTCTAGTTCTACGTGACCTGCTTCTTCCTGATACCCTAGTTATCTCATTTTAACTCAACTCTCTAATTTTTTTTTTTTTTGTCAACACTGATGTAGCCAGTGACTTGAACCAAAAATATGTGAGTTCAATATCTGGCTATGTCAGTGAGGAACAAACAATAAACTTGTAGAGATGAGGTGAGATAACTGAAATACACCCTTCAAACTGAAGAAGAGAGTTATCAATGATAATGTTCTGTTTTCGAGTCCGTGTTTATCTCTCTTTATGCCTCTCTCCGATTCTTATGTTTAATGTACTTTTTATCACATAAAAGTATGCGAGGCGCGAACAAAATTTAATTCCGAAACTGCGGCCCAGAGAAAATTTTTTGGGAACCACGGAATTAGACAAACATGCTTTTAAGTTTATTTTACCAGTCTCGGTAAAATAAACAGCCAGACTGTTTTCATTATTATGACGACAGGTAATATCAAAAATAACGACACAATGATTTAACACAGAAGCTTATTTATTTTCCCCATCAGTTATTAAGACAAATTAAAATCTTTTACGCCTACAATTGTTAAAACACAAGTTAAAATCATTTATACATCAACAGTTATTAAAAGAAAATAAAAGTCTCTGAATATTTTAAGCACTTCAGGTATATCAAACTAAATCCAAAATTTTCCCTTGGGTATGGTTATCTTGCGAATACACTTCCGGTGAACCTACTGAAGACAACAGGCACAGACCACAGAATCCATGCCAATATAAATCTCGCACAATCACAGCGCTGACAATGGCAAGCCTCCTTATAATTTGGCACAGCTTTCGAACTACCTGGATTAAAATATTAGCGGATCTTCTGAATTGACAGAGTTTTGTTCCACAATATCTTCAGATTATCCTGCTCTATCTTTTCCACAAATGCACATCGTAGGTTGGTAATGGAGATTCTTATCAAGAGCGAGAACCCCTTATAACCTCGAACGATAGGTGTGATCTATGTATTACGGGAAAAAAAAAATTATTAGAGATAAAAATCAAGATGGGTTGCTGAATCTTCGTAGTGAGATCATTTCCATATGTAGACATAAAAACTGCTTTAAAACATAAACACAGTTTTATGACGTGTTGTTGCTTATAACAGTTCCATCTTGGATCCCTAACATCGGACATGACATATAAATGGAATGACTCGTATGATTAACTATATATAACATTGTCTGAGTTTATAGAGTGCTATATATATACTTTTTCTGTGATCATTTAATTTGTGTTAGCAAACTTTATTCATGTGTTGGTATATGTGCATGTGGGTATGTAGGTAAAAAGTTTTCCTAGATAACTGATATACAAAATCTGATAGTTTTCTGATACTTATATATACCTAGGTATATATGTAGACTTAATAGATATATATTCTTATTCTGTTCTGGCCATTGAATTCTAACTAGATTCTATCCTCTTGGGAATTTATATATATATATATATATATATATATATATATATATATATATATATATATATATATATTAACCATTATTATCATATATATATATATGTGTGTGTGTGTGTGCGTGGGTGTGTCTGTGTGTGCGTGTGTATGTGTGTGTGTGTGTTTGCGTGTGTGTATATGTATTAATATATATATATATGTACAGATATATATATATATATATATATATATATATATATATATATATATATATATTGACCACTAATATTATCAATCTATATATATATATATATATATATATATATATATATATATATATATATAAAGAACCAGGCAAACCTACCTAGGTTTCACGTAAACGGATCGACAGGGAAATGCCGGCATTTCCCTGACGATCCGATTAGGTCCTAGTTAATTTTGCCTGGCTTTTTAGGTTTATATAAGGTTTGCTCTACTTCGTGTATTGATTTCTTTACGTAATTGCTTTTACTCGTTTTGGAGGTTTTTTTCTTTGGACTCTGAACTTGAACTCTGGACGATTGTTTTCACCTGAATTTCATGTTCTTAGTTATTTCTTTTTTTGTTCCTCATTTTTCCTTGGTTACTAGTTTGTTCAAATACAAGCCAACATACCCAAGGTGTTTTTTCCAAGCATTACCAAGTATTACCAATTATATATATATATATATATATATATATATATATATATATGTGTAAGTCTGTTTCATGTTAAATAAGCCTGTTTCATGCTGGACACAATCGTCAGTCTGCCTGATGATTGCGTCCAGCTTGAAACAGGCTGTCTCCTCTGAGTCTTGACTTCAATGTTCACTTTTATATTTATATTTACATTCGCTCTATCTCTGATATTGAGCACTTTATCCCATACATATAACACACCATAAAACTATATTTCTTCATATATATATATATATATATATATACCAGGAAAAAAGTCTTCGTGCCTATTTTACCGACACTAGCAAAATAGCCTAATCGTGTTTATTTTAATTGAGGGCGCACTTGTAGAATATCTATAACTCTGGCGGCACTGTAAATGTTAATAGGAAAAAATTGTCATTAAATTTGAAAATAAGAAAATAGTTTCCTGAAATAAGAATTTATTTTTAAGACACTAAATTCTATATTTAATTATCCCCGTGTGAAGCCTGTGTTTGATGCGCTTTTGAAATATTCTGCATATTAGCAGTTACATGTGATAAACATTCTCTTGGCTAAATATTTGATCAAGTAATCAGTGCAGAAAATCATATTTCAGAGAAGTATGATGTGGAAAATTGTAATTAAATATCCAAAGATTTACTAACTGTTGAAGGATATTATTCTGAAATGAAAATCTAAAATTGATCAGTCTTTATGCTTATATACAGTGATATATTAGCATCAGGGCCCGATGTGGCCCGTGCTTGATTCAAAAATCCTACGACTCATACAGCAATCGCTATCGCTTGACTTAAAATATTTTTGCCATTCCTTGTCTTTAAAGGAGTGCCCTTTGCCGTGCTGATGTTGCTACATGCCTTACTTCTTGTCTATCTCACACTTTTTTCTAACCTCTATACTAAATCTAAAAAAAGAACTAAACAAAATGAACACAAAACGATCAGCTTTAAAAAAGGACTCGTAACTGGAAAAACCGAATGAAAAAAGAATATTAACAACAAATACTTTTTCACACCCAACCCAGTTCTACAGAATCAGAATCAACGTTGAGTTTAAGCAAGTGAATGAGCCAATTGGAGTAAAGTGCCATTCAGATTTAATTTTTCCCACTTGTGACGATTGTAGCTATCGATTTTTTTTGCATAATAGCATTCTAGTTAACATTCGTGTCAGTCAGCTGTTGGCTGTCACGCTGGTCAATAGAATATTCCTGCCTATTCGTGGCAGCCAGTTATAGGCTCTCACTCTGGCCAGTAGAAAATGACCGCAAACTACATGAAAACTGCCGTAGAAGCATGATAAAATCGATTATTTCCACTATCGATGGAAGTTGGGAAATGCAAAGTCGGTCTTCGACTTCCCGCTAATTTGAAGTATGTGCATGTAAATTTTGGTGCAATTCTGTCGAGAATTCCGGCCGTGCATTCGTTACACACACACACACACACACACACACATCCTGCCTTTTATAGATAGAGATAGTCATATATAGTGGTCAATTCCCCTTCTTTTATTAACATTAAGGCAACGTCATCTGTTGAAAACTTTAACTGAATGAGACATAGAGGTCATTGCTTAGTTTCTCTAACTTTTTTAAATAAGGATTTTTAAAAAAATATAAAACCAATCCTCAAATTGAACTTCTGTTAACTCTGGGTGCGCCTATCCACCTCGAGATGGTGTAATGGTTAGCATGCTTGTCTCGATAGAACAATTGAGACTG
The DNA here is from genome assembly GCA_963932145.1 of Acanthosepion lycidas. NCBI lineage: Eukaryota > Metazoa > Mollusca > Cephalopoda > Sepiida > Sepiidae > Acanthosepion > Acanthosepion lycidas. The sequence continues at coordinate 19,741,246 of OZ010581.1, read as the reverse complement.
AGTAGTGAGTTCAATCCTCACTGAGTGCCTCTTACTTTCGGCCTTGTGCCACATCCAACCTACGCTTTGAAAATCCCTATCTACCTTTTAGGGCGCATGCACGCCCAGATGAACAAGTCGAGAAATACTGGTGTTATTTAACAACATGATTCAGATTATTCTCATCCTTATAGACTGATCAGTGGATTGCCTAGTTAAGACTGAAAGGAGAAAGATACAATAGCCTTATTTAGCATTTTAGCAGACTATCCCAGGAAAGAAAAAAGAATGATATATATAAACTTAAGTCTCGGCCTGCAAGCCTTGTGTTTCCTTATTTTTCCAACAAGTATCAATTCGTGGCTTTAGAATAACTTTCCTAGTCGATTGAACCAAAGAATAAAAGAGATATATCATCTTTGACTCATGTGTGCCTTTTCGTTCTAGCAGAATATGGTACGGGGAATTTCCAGGGTATCACAGCGTGGAATTATTTATTTTATCGAAGGCTTTTTCTTAGTTTTATCTAGAGCCATAGAAATTAACCTTCTGAAGCAAGTGTTCTATGCGGCGAAAGCAATAACGTATTAACATGCAAGCAAAAGTAAATTTCTATTTTCTCCAAGACCCGAAGGCTAAAACAAAAGTAAAAACAATGGAATAAACCAGATGAATTGGCGAATACTCTTCATTGCCAAACAGACGCATGACATTGGGGTTAAAAGACCTGCAAGAACACACATAAACAAATGTCTCATTTATTCAACTCTATCATGAATAGCGGAATTATTTTTCACGAAGAAAACGCAAACCAGGTCTTGTGATTTGCACGCAGAAACCATGTTTGGCTCTATCTCATTCGCCAACCATGAACTTCAATCTTAAAACTTGTTCCGTTACACACGCATCAGAATTAAGAATAGAAATTAATTAATAAACTCTGGTGGTTTCGTGACAAAGCTTAGCCGACCAAAGAGACCAACAACGCTAATTTAGTGGAAGATAAATATACAAAAATGTTCGATACACATCACAGTAAGTATATGAATAAGAAATGTTTGTTTTCTCTAAAGAGACGTTATTATTAGCGATAAGGTGGGTAGAGATTGAGAAAAAAAAAGAATTACTTAGATTCTGATAGGCTTCCTATCTGCTTCAAACGAAGAGAGGACTGTGAAATGCATTTGATTTAATATGTAGCTAGGAAGCACCATATTTAAGTGATATATATATATATATATATATATATATATATATATATATATATATATATATGTGTGTGTGTGTGTGTGTGTGTGTGTGTGTGTGTATAAATATTCGACTCTCCGTCGAATTCGACTTACGAAGGTCAAGAAAGGAACCGACATTCAGACAATAGCACATATGATTTGATTATGGTGGTAAAGGTTTTGTGCAGAACCATCCACACATTTTGAAGGCCCGAACACAGAGACCTGGTGCACTACGTGCCACAAGGTCCCAAACCGACCTTCCGCATTTTTTTTTTTTTGTTGTTTTTTTTATTCAAAGTTGTCCTTCTCCTAGAGCAGTGGCCATCTGAGGCTATAGGACCATGTCTGTCCTGATATTTTCCCAAATCTGGTGGGAGAAGACGATTCATACCTTACCCAATGGTATTACCAACATACATGAAAGTAATGGATTCGACTGGAATTCGAAATCTGCTCTTTGATTCCACATTCGAAGCCGCTTACCGTGCCTCGAATATATATATATATATATATATATATATATATATATATATATATATATATATATATATATATATATATATATATATATATTCGCAAGTACAGGATTGGCGTAGACGGAATAAATTCCAATAAACGAAAGTAATATTCTTAAAAGTGTGGTCAATACAGAGTAGAGCAAATATTATATATTCAAAAATTATAGCAGAAACATGTTATAATATCACTACAAAACACTTATTATATCTTATCGAGTGATGGTTTTGAATGTAGAATAAAGAGTTTTAAAAGGTTCAAATTAACCAATCATCCTATTACATAAGCTGCAATAACCAATCAAAATACAAGTATATGAAAATTCCAAAAACTTGGTAACGAATCTTGGATGTAATGATTAATGCCTTAATGTGAGTCAAAAATTCAAATCATTCTGACTAATTACAAATGTTACTATAAAATTGAAAATAAAAATTTTCATATACCAGTATTTTGGTTGGTCATTTTAGCATTTGCAACAGCGTTTCCCCTATTGAGGGCTTTTTGATTGAATTGAATCTTTCAAAACTCTTTATTTATTCTACATTCAACACCGTCACTTCATAAGACACCAAAATTGTTGAAACAAAATGGTTATTTTTGTAGTGAGGTTATTTTATTGTTATACGTTATTTGTATAGACACAAATATTTAAGTAAATGCTCTCTATATGATAAACAGTATGAACAATATTTACCGTCTTGAATGTGCGAGAAATTTTAGCTGAAAATATGCGCCCTCCGAAATCATGGAGAATAGTAGTTTAAAAGCAGTAAAATCGACCTTGCGAACCAGACGCTCCTCTGTACCTAAGCTGGGTGAGCCCATCAGGCTATAAGACAGTTCCCTGTAGAATACAGTTTCAATTCCTGTCGGAGGACGCATATTTTTCTATGTTCAAGCTAGTAAATGTAATTTACTTAAATATTTTTGTCTATATAAATAATTTATAACAATAAAATATATTAAAATAATTGTCGGACTTTTGTAGTGTGTGTGTGTGTGTGTATATATATATATATATATATATATATATATATATATATATATATATATATTGAAGTCAGGAGCTAGAGGCAAGTGTTTGTTTCATGCTATACAGAGTCGTCAGGCCGTTGAACTAAATGACCAGTTTTATATTTGCATACGCTCTATCCCTGATATTGAGCACTTTAACCTATAAATATATCACACATTTACAATATATTTATCATATATATATATATATATATATATATATATATATATATATATATATATATATATATGTGTGTGTGTGTGTGTGAAAATATTGTAGAAAATAGGAAAGAAACTGGTTTGGTAAATAATCCAAAGTTCCTTAGTATATTTGTTATTATTTTTAAAAAATAGTGCTCGATACGAAAGTAGAGCATAAATATAATTATTTATTTAAAAATATGATTCCAACTCGCTACATAAGAGGTCTCATGTTTCAAAACAAGAGCCGAAAACTTCAAAATAATATTTGAATTAACTTGAGTTAAAGAATTTAACTAATCTAAACTTAAAGATAACAGTCTCTTCTAAATTGAAAAAGGTACACTTCCTCGACGTAACCCTAGACTTACCGAGCAACACGTACCAACCTTATAGAAAACTAAATGCTAACCCCTTATATATACACCCGAAGTCAAACCACCCTCCATCCACAATTAAACATATACCCTCATCAATAGAAAATAGAATTAGCAGTAACTCCGCTAACAAAGATATATTCCACCAACATAATGACTTCTACAACACTGCCCTAAAAAGTAGTGGTTATAAAAATGCTAACATTAAATATAGGGACAATTGCAATAACCAAAAGAAAAAAAAAACAGGAAAAGAAACATCATTTGGTATACACCTCCATTCAACCAAATGGTTAGTATTAAACTAGGACAGAAGTTCTTAGCTCTAATCAATAAACACTTCCCCACCAAAAGTAAGCTTAGTAATATATTCAATAAGAACACACTAAAATTGAGTTACAGCTGGACTGAAAATCTAGAAGGTATAATAAGAAGACACAATAATAAAATCCTGAACAAACTCCCTTACCTGAATAGTTTTGATAACTCTACACTTAAATCAGATAATAATAGGGAAAAATTATGCGATTGCAGAAACCCGGTAGACTGCCCATTAGAAAATAAGTGCTGCATCAAATCTGTGGTATACCAATACACTATATCACCCACGGAGAACCCTAACAATAATATGATATACATTGGGTCCACGAAAAATGCCTTTCAAACCAGATGGAGGCAGCATAAATGCTCCTTCAACAACATAAACTTAAGACATCAGACCTCTCTATCTAAATATTTTTGGCACCTGAAAGAAAAAAATAGGACACCTAAAGTAAAATGGAAAATCATTAACAGGACTAGAACTTGCAAAACCGGGATGACCCATGCCCTTTGTGCCTCCATGAGAAACTACACATTATTAAGCTTCTAAACAATAAAAACCTATTAAACAACCGGCAAGAATTAACGGTTTTCTGCCGACACAACCGAACTTACGCTCTGAATAACTAGCTAAAAACACGCATACAATAAAAAAAAAATTAAACTCCATAGTCCATATACATAGTTTTAATACCCTACAAAAAATGACAACCCTTTATGAAGTCGCCAAATAACAAACGTCACGGCCTTTTTATATACACCAATCCCTTTCATAAAGAAATATAATAAAAGAATAAAATAAAAATAAATAAATCTCCTTAGACGCCCAAGCCTGACTATGCGAAAACTTCCTCCGTCGTAAATTTAGCCACTCCCACCTTACACTGACCCGACATCTATGAAAGTAACTCTATACCGATACAAATTATTAACACCCCACCCTTGCCTATTCTAAACAATCCGCCCTTGATGTTACCATGGAAATTTTTCATTTCAATTCTGACTATACTATTAAAACCCGTAAATTTCAGAAATAAATCATCCCCAAAAAAATTTCGCTTGAAGATGGAACAAAGCCTACTTTAACTCAAGTTAATTCAAATATTATTTTGAAGTTTTCGGCTCTTGTTTTGAAACATGAGACCTCTTATGTAGCGAGTTGGAATCATATTTTTAAATAAATAATTATATATATATATATATATATATATATATATATATATATATATATATATATAAACTACATAGAAAAGAATACAGAGCTACTTCATTCAAAAAGCTATTTCGAATCACAACACTTCCTTATAGGCCTTGTCAACCAACTCAGGATATCTGTGAGATGACAAGGCCTACAAGGAAGTCATATGGATCGAAATAGCAATTCGAATGAGTTAACTTTGGATTTTTTTCTATCTAATTTATATGCTCTGTTATGATAAATATATTGAGATCTTTTAAACGTTCATAACATTTATTTAAATCTCGTCTAAATGCAAAAAAGTAACGCAATATTTATTTATTTTAAGTTTATTACATATAGAATTTTTCTTGTCCATTTATGGAAATTATTCTTTTATTCTTCCTAAAATATTAAACAAATATGCATGTCTGTAGTGATTACTTATTTGTTCGGATATTATATAGATATATTTTATTCAATATATATATATATATATATATATATATATATATATATATATATATATATATATATATATATATTGTGTGTGTGTGTGTCTGTGTGTGTGAATTTTAGCCAGCATTTTTTTCATTTCAATGATAACTCTAACATTTTTAGGCATTTAAGACATGTCTGGCCGCAAATACAATTCCGGAAAATCATCGTTGAAACCAAACTATACTTAAACATGAAAATAATAAACAAAAACTAAAAATTCTTGAAGCCATATACTTAAAACCGATGAAACCTAACCTGAACAAAATAAACTATGAAATCTCCAAAAATATTTTTAAATGACTATAATTTATAACAGAAGCCATTGGTTTATACCAACGGCTTCCCATAGTTAATATTTCTCGTTTTCATTCTCGCGTGGTCATGTGTGACGTCATGAGATGCAGTGCGATTTTCGCTTCCAGCATATCGTATGCACGATTTTGTCATTGCTTGGAAATCTTCCATGTAAACATAAATAGACTATCATTATTATTTCGCCCGTGTATTGGTTAATGTATTGTATTGTAATTGTCATCTTTGATAAAGGCTTATGTAAGCCGAAAGCTTAGATAGGATTAAAAAATAGGTATCAGTATTGTGATTTTCTTTTTTAATGATAATGTTATGAAGCTTATCGGACGATATGAAAAGAATTTACATAAAATAAATAGACAAAACTTGTCTATGGTATTTAATGAAATATGCGTCAATATATATATATATATATATATATATATATATATATATATATATATATATATAAGGCTCAAACACACAACACTAATATTCCATGGTTAAAATTTATTACATTGGAATCATAATCATAATCCAATTCATCAGACCTGAAAATTAAAACTGATTAATTGGATCATGATTACAATTCTAATGTAATAAATTATAAACATCGAATAGTAGTGTTTGTTCATTTTATATTATATTTTTACTCTGTCCTGAACATTTACTCGGTTTTCAGAATGTAAGAGGAAAGTTCGATTTAGGCAGCTTTTCAAGAACTGCTATTTTGTGGAAGGAACCCGATGCACTTATTTGAAGACTACAATCTTAACCTTCTTATTTTTATAATCATTATTTATTTTTCTTCCTTCATGTCACAGGTTTCATTTAGTATTATCAATGTGACTGTTCACCTCATAACGTAGGTCTCAAACTTGAAATCGGTTGAATTTAATAAATGCACACACAAACATATATATATATATATATATATATATATATATATATATATATATATATATATACGCTTTTTCTTTGTGTATGTGCGTGTATATATATATATATATATATATAAATATATATGTATGTATATATATATGTATGTATATATACATATATATATATATATGTATATATATGTATGTGTATATATATATGCATATATATATATATATATAAACTTATATATATATATATATATATATATATATATATATATGTATGTATGTATGTTTGCATGTATGTATCTAAGTGTGTATGTATATACAAGTATAAGATTGGTGTAGACAAAATAAATTCTAATAACCAAAAGTACTATTCTTAAAAGAATGCTCACTACAAAGTAGATCAAATATTATTTATTCAAAATTTATAACAGAATCATGTTATGACATAACAACAAAACTAGCCATTTTATTTCAACACTTCGTATGTCTTCTTATCAAGTTATTGTGTTGAATATAGAATAAAGAGTTTTCAAAGGTTCAAATCAACCAGACAGCCCTCAATAAGAGGAACGCTATTACATAAGCCACTATATATATATATATATATATATATATATATATATATGTATGTATATATATATATATAAGAGGAACGCTATTACATAAGCCACTATATATATATACATATTTATGCAATTATAAATACATATAGAGATAGAAATCGCGATAGATAGATAGATAGATAGATAGATAGATAGATAGATAGATAGATAGATATTTTTGCATTTGTAGTAATGAAAAAAGGATGACGAAAGGAAGCATTCGTCATGCCTCCAAAGAACAAACGAATCACCAACCTGAGTCGGCCGGATTTTAAATATGCAGCTTCAATTCTCTTAGGTGTAGAAGCACCAGTCGATTATTCTGTCGTCAGCTGTGATTCCTGAGAGGCTGGCAATCCCCCACATAGGGCGGTTCGACAAATAAATGTCGATGGTGCCAAGTTGTAAATCCGTTGAACTGAAAGAAATTCATTTACAGTCGACCACCGTCCGTGAGATATATTCTAATCTTAGCAATGACAACGATCCCTAAACATTGGGATCGCTTGGGACCTTCTGGTTCAGCCGTTTGCGCGCTGTTGTTTTGACACTACCGTTTGGTGTCCAGCTGATTTGACGCTAGGGTTTCGAGCGCCGGACATTTGGTCGCTAGGAAAAATGTTAATTGATTCATTAACTTGTGTAAAAATATACATTCTTTGAATTGCCAGCAATAAAAATTACCAGCAATAAAAATTGTCGACATTAAATAACCGATTGAGGTTTTGATATGCCGTAAAACAAAACAAAACAAAACAAACAATATTGCGATGAGTACGATAGTATGACCTGCACAACAAACAAATCAATATACCGTAATGTTGTAACATCTCGTTTTTGACGGCATAGAAGTCACGCATACATATTGGACTCCCACACTTATCAGTCTTAGTCAGAAAAAGCATTTTAATATAATATTTAAGGTATTATTGTTTAAACTATGCTAGGAATACAATAAAAAAAACACTTGAACTATGTTCGAAAACCATTAATGTCTGTAAAAGCAGTAGAAAGATGAGTTCTAATTCTAGTCAGGTTCATTATAGTCACTTACGTCCAAATCTCCTTAGGAAAAATATGAATCAACCTCTTCTACCCCACCTCCGAAAGCTAAGGGCGAATTAGGAGGATTTTTTTTTAACAAACTCATTAAAAAATTCATACAATCCTATATTTTCTTGTTTTATGTTACCTATAAAAGGTTGATAAACCGTAAAAACAAACGAATCACACAACCCATTAAAGTTGAACATAAAATCGAACAGATTCAATTTTTCATTGAAAACATTTAAAGTTTTTCAGTATCTTGAAAATAATTTTCCTCGTCAAAACCCGTCAAGGGTATGACGATAAACTACATCCGCTTCCTGGGTAAGACGAGAAACTACATCCAACAGCAAGGCCTCTGATCAGGAGATTTTGTGGAGTGTGGAACAACCTCTTAATTGCTGGTGTTCCCAGGTCTACACTGAACCGGGGTGGTAGCACCTGTTATGGTCCCACCTATAAGCAAATAGTTAACACCCACACTTGTGTAAAAATAGGCTTTAATGCCAGAAATACTTTGTAATAAAAAGAATTATTACAAGCAATCATTCTTGAAGGAAAAATTATTATCAGAAATAGTTAAAAAAAAAATTACAACCAATACATTTATACATTCTTAGAAAAAAAATATGACCAGCTATAAATTTTTTCAAGGAAAAATATTCCCAGAAATATATTTTTGAAGAAAAACATATTACCAGCAATAAATTTTTTTGTCGGCATTAAATAACCCATTGAGGTTGATATCCTGTAAAACAAAATAAACCAAACCAAAATAAACCAAAGAATACATATTCTATTCTTACGAATGTATTTTTAAAATCTAATCGGGATTAATAACCCATTGAGGTTGATATGCCATAAAACAAAATAAACCAAACCAAACCAAATCCTCGTCAAAGCATTGGACACTATGAATAATAATAATAATAATAATAATAATAATAATAATAATAATAATAATAATAATAATGATTTACCATATTTTATCAGGATGAACGGTGATAGCATCTGTTGAAGGAAGATAAAACTCTGCATGGTAGGGTGGGCCAATAACTGCCCTAGGAGATCTGCAACTTTTATGGGAACAACACGGAGACCCGAATACACACATAGGACCTAAAACAATTGTGTGTGATTTTATAATCTTCCTATACCGAACAATCCATGGAAAATGCCACTATCTCTGACGTCAGGTTTCTGGTTAGGACCCTGAAGGAAAAAAAGGATACAAGAGAAATCTATAATAATAATAATAATAATAATAATAATAATAATAATAATATCTATCACTCTTATTAGCACCGGAAAGTTGAATATTTGTCGAATGACATTTTGTGCCTGTCTCTCATCATGTAAGCAATCTTAAAGTTTGTACTATTTGAAATTACATTTTCTTTTTTCTTTAATTTCATTTTAAGTCTATTTTAATTTCTTTAACTTGATTTTTTTTCTAATCATCTTTATACTTTTATTTTGTTTTTATTATCTATAATTTTAACTGTTTTTTTCTCACACATTCAGCAGAATCGATATAATGTATCTTTGTAGAAAAAATGGTCTTACTAGTACAGCCTACACCTTACGAGGGGCTTTATCTATGTAAAATATATGCGATTTTAAAAAAATTTTCTCAGTGGAAAATGTCATGATGCCATTTCTGACCTTAGGTCTCTGCTCTGGACTCGAAAAGAAATGAGTAAACATCAGAAATCAAACCAAATAAAAAATAATAATAAGGAGATTGGAAAGTTACGTTAAAACTTCTCAACAGATTCTGACAGTTGCACGAAAAGCGGTTGGAGACATAAAAGAGAAGAACGACTGATCCAGAGTCTTCGGCAAAGAATCAGAATAATGGAAAGGATAAAGGTAAGTCTAAAAGAAAAACTCTATATAATCTGCTGCTTCATCCAACAGAGACAGTTGTTATACTTGAGATGAAAAATAATTCTATATAATTGTAACAGTTTCTATTTCCAGCTGAAGAACAGGCGATCAAGTCAAATTTTAAGTAGAAAGCAAATGCAGGATGAGTGAATAAACAGATGAGGCGATTAACTACATTGAATGTCTCAAGTTTGAAAAACAAGAGTATCAGAGACGACAGGATTGGATAGGGAAGAGGATCCATTGGGAAGTATGTTGTAAATTTGATTTAAATGTGAAAGAAAAATGTTATGAATATTAGCGGTTGGCAAAAGTAGCAAGTGTGAGTCAGAATATGTTATAGCATTTTACTCTGCCGACTGATCATTTTATTGAAACATGAAGTTCTGTCCTAACTTTGATAGATGAATAAATTAGGAAAACCTCAAAATGTTTATTTTTGTTTCATACAATATAAGATTGAACTAATAAAGACTGAGAAGATTGTTAAATGCCATGATATATTTAGGAAGATATGTAAGATGACTGGAGAAGTAATACTAACCCTGTAGTAATATGAGTACTTGGAACACCATCTAGAAATTTAGAAAAGCGCTTCTAGAAAATTCGAATTGAGATCAATATTTTAAGACCATCAGAAAACAGCTACGTTTTAGTCTGTGAGTATTCTCCGTAAATTTTTTTGAGTTTTGATCAATCTTGTTATACCAATGCCATCAAAACAGAGTATCCATTACATTTACTTACGTGCTAATACCCTTGGGAAAGGTATGAATCCTATTCTTCTCCCCCAAGTCATGGGTAAATAGCAGAACAGACCGGGATCGATAGTCTTGGATGGCAACTGGTCTACCGCAGAAAGAAATGGCAACATACTGCGGGTAAAATATCTGCCTCGTTAGTCATGTATAGAAAGATACATGATCGCCTAAGCGTGTATCACGCATGGCACAAAATTGCTTGACTACCAACAAAATAATACAAATAAATACTCTGATGTCACAACCTTTATATATATATATATATATATATATATATATATATATATATATATATTGTCGACTCTCCCGTCGTATTTCGACGTACGAGAGTCAAGCAGATCAGTTTGGCTGAATACAGAGACCTGGTGCACTAAGTGCCACAAGGTCCCCAAACGACCCTCCGCAGGTTTTAAATTCAGAGTTGTCCTTCCCCTAGACCAGTTACCATCCAAGGCTATAGAACCCAGTCTGTCCTGCTATTTTGGGAAAGGTATATATATATATATATATATATATATATATATATATATATATATATATATATATATATATATATATGTTTAGTCTTGCATAAGGAAGTTTAATTCCGAAAGTATGAAACTAATCACACGAAAACTCTTTTCAGTGTGTCATACTTTTCGAAATACATATATGTATATACGTATATTTAGGCAGCATATCTTTATTCAAGCATGTTTCATTGAATAATATAGACATATTATGTCTATTTATTTTATAATAATCCTTTGTAATTTTCTAATAAGCTTCTTGATGTTAAATTAAAATTCATGAAGGAATTCACCTTAGTTTTTGTTAACCCTAGTACTTTCGATCTCTTCAAAGATCATCCTTAACAAGATGCAGACCACTCATCAGCAATAGGAATCGAAAGGCTCGATTGAAATTGGAATTTGCAAGTAAGTACAGAGATGAGCGACAAAGGTTCTGGAGGAATGATTTATTGACAGATGATACCAAGATTAGTCTGTACCAAAGTGATGAAAAGGCTAATGTCTGGGAAAGGGAGGATCTGCTTTTGATTCCTAATCATACAAGCTGATCTTTGAAGCATGATGGAAGCAGTGACTTGGATTGCAATGGCATGGCTGCTTCCTGCACATTCATATTTATTGATGATGTAACTCATGATGATAGCAGCAGAAGGAATGTCTACAGAAAGAGTTTGTCTGCGAATTTACAGAGAAATGCACCCAAATTAATCAGGTGGAACTTCATGCAGCTGGAGAATAAAACAAAACATAATGCCAACACTAGGCCTACATCAGGGAAAAATTGGACAATTTTAGACTGGCTAAGTCAATCACCAGACAATAACCCAATAGAGCATCCATTCTATCTCTTGAAGAAGAGATAGAATGAAGAACCAACCGAAACAACAAGATCGTTGTTAACCCTCCAATATACATGAGCGTCCTGGGTAAGACAATAAACTACGTCCAAAAGCAAAGTCTTTGATCAGGAGGTTTTGAAGAGCCTGGAACCACCTCTTAATTGCTGGTGTTCCCAGGTCTACCCTGACCCGGTGTGGTAGCACCTGTTAGGGTCCCAGCTATGGGCAAATAGTTAACCGCGAAACTGAGGTAAAAAGCATTATAAAATATTATCAGCTATACTTTTTTGAAAAAAAAAAAAAATATTGCCAGCAATACGTTTTTGAAAAAATAATATTACGAGCTATACGTTTTTGGAAAAGTAATATTACCAGCTATACGTTTTTGAAAAAAATCTATTGCCAGCAATAGTTTTGAAAAAAATATTACCAGTTATACGATTTTGAAAAATGAATATTACCAGCAATATGTTTTTGAAAAAATAATATTAACAGCAATACATTTTTGAGAAAAAATATTAACAGAAATAGATTTTTGACAAAACAAAAATATCACAAAAAAAAACAATTGTCGGCATTAAATGACCCATTGAGGTTGATATGCCATAAAACAAAACAAAAACAAACAAGATGCTTGATCAGCCTTTTGTGTTGTCTTGCTTCTAATCCTGCTAGTCATCTACCAGAAAAGCCTGTTTAATCTCCCATGTCCCGACTATGTAGCATTTGTAGTAATAAGTTACATGTTCCTAGTTGCCCTCGTTCGCTTCTGTCATAAAATATATGGACAACGTCATTTAAACATAACAAAAATAAATACAGTATAATTATTTTAAATATGCCCTTCTGAAATGAAAAGGTCTGTTGACTGAGGAAGATAACATTTGATGGCAGTAGTTTTGTCTTTCATTTCACCATTCTTATAATACACCAGCTCTTTATTTCTAAAGGTTACACTCTGTTTATTATTCTTTTGCACTATGACAGTTGTTGCATGCATGAGAAGCAAATTGAAATTGCCGGTAAATTGTTCTTATTACAAGTTAAGATATTTTTATATAGAATTTCTAGAAGAGAAACACCACGTTGTGTTAAGCTGCAATAAATATATGAATTTTCATCTTTAAATTGTAACTGTGCTCATAATTTTGTCTTTACTAAAACCTTTGATGTTTCATTATTAGGGTTTAATTCAAATAATTTTATAAAATATTTGTAAGATGCAATGTAATTCGACTAAATAGTTCAAGATATTGCGTTTTATTTGGCATGTTTATGTTTATTTATATCCATTATAACTAATTATTATTGAACAATGACAATAATTTTGATGACAAATGTAAGTGTATTTTTTTCTTAATTTCCCTGCTGATTGTTTAATTTTTGTTAGCATACAAAGAACTCTGATATTATTTGAGCTTTAGCTCACTAAATTAGCATCATTTTCTCGTAAATTGTGGCAGCTGTTTGCATTTTAACCCAAACTTCAGACACGATATTTTATTTAGCATCCGCATGTGTCGACATATTTGTGTTCGCTTTAGCAGAAAATAATGTACGCCTCTTTAAAGCGGATACATTTCATTCCCCTGCCGAAAACAACGAATTAATCCCAAAGAAATAAAATGACAGATTGTCCATGCCTTTTCTCTTCATGATGTAATTGGATAGCGAATGATAATTCTTCTCTGTAAAGCTTTTTCTATTGCAAGGCCACATATGGTACACGTCTTCATTCCTTTCCCTGACAATTAATAGGTACTCATAACGACTTCGGAGTATGTAATAACCGTTATTCAGTGCTGTTGTGTTTCTTTCTACACACATCATCACCTCGCCAACATAAAATATGAATAGAACCGGTAAGATGCTACAACCAAATATTAAGTCTATTTCCCGTCAGTAATAAATTTCTGTTTCTTATCGACATACGTTGAACGTTCATATTTATCAACCGCTATGATTCTCGCCATCCAGATGAATTATGAACTATTTTTTTTTATTTTAATCATATGCTAAATGGAAACAGAAGCCGAGCCAATACAGGCTGGGACCATTTATCTGAGCATTTGTCACTAATGAATTTCAAAGCTTTATGCTCGAACACCTTGAAACGCTTCGAACTATTTTTCTTTTTCTTGCTAAACAAAGAGTAAAGTAACCTATACACACACACACACACACACATATATATATATATATATATATTATTCGACTCTCAAGCAGATCAGTTCCTAGGAAACCGACAGCCCGAAAACAGCACATGAGATTTGATTATAGTGGTGAAGGTTTCGTGCAGGACCATCCACACTTTTTGAAGGGCCGAATACAGAGACCTGGTGCACTACGTGCCACAAGGTTCCGCAGGTTTTGAATTCAGAGTTGTCCTTCTCCTGGACCAGTTGTCATCCAAGGCTATAGAATCCAGTCTGTCTTGCTACTTACCCATATATATATATATATATATATATATATATATATATATATATATATATATATATATATATATATAGTCAAACATAAGCTCACCAACTTTCCGTTTCAGCACAGAGAAAATGCGCAAGTTCTGCTGTTCACTTCACTTATATTAGATCCCACAAACTTTTTCAAATAATGAATGAAATGTAGGGTATTAATGTATTTTGGTGCTTGAGCCGAATTAAGAAAACAAAACAAACCCTTGTTGAATTCTGATTTTCAAGACAAGCAAGGAAGCTTTTTCACCTTTGAAGAGAGGTACAGTATAATCTTCCTACATTATGTCTTTCCATTTGGACAATTAGATTTTGGAATCATTTCACTCCAAGTAAGGAGATAAAGCCAATAAGACTTAAGTGTTTACTCCAGATGAAAGATAAGTAAATGTAGGAAACTGTACTGAAGAGAAATGACAATAAAAAGAAGATTACATTTTTGTTGTAGAGTATCTAGCAACTCTTCAGCACTCTTACCAGATGGCCAGGCTGATAGCCTTTATTAGTCAACTGTTAAGGACTTCAACAGTTGATTAATAAATTGATACTAATCTTTTTTAATATTCGAACTGATCTTACTTTGTTTGGCTATACAGCATTTGACCCTCATCTATTTCTTGTAAGTTGTCTTGTTCATTGTTTTGTAACTTATTGATCTGTGTTTTTGTACGTATCCGTTAGCACCAGATACTGGTGTTGACTAAATATATTAAGCACTCATTCTTCTCTGTTTATCATTCACCTCGACGATACAACAATTTTATAGGAAATGAGTATTAGCGATACATTTGTAGTTGACAGGAAGACAAGAATATGCAAGAAAATTCCACAGGCGAGAACTGCAAGAGAAGTGTTTATTAAAATAGAACTTTACGATTACGTTGTGAAATTTCTACAGTAAAATGTTGAGACATAGAAGCTAATCTAGTAATTAGAGCCATCAACTCGAGGAACCAAAGAGAAAATGTGACATGAAAATATGAGAACGAGAAAAATTAGAAGGCTAGATCTGTTGGAAAGTGATAGATGACAAGATGCAAAATCGGGAATCGCTATGTATAAAATAGAAGCCAGATGTGGGTCGGCCAAATTCGACGCAATTATTCATGGTAAAACTATAAATGTTCAAGATAAATTCTGTCGAGAAAAAAATTGTCGAGCATCAATCGATACAGTGGGCCAACATTTTTAGTGACAGAATGAGCATTTGATTCACTGTAATCATTCTTGGTCATATGAGTGGAAAACCTTAAACCGATAAGGTTCAAAGAGTAACTCTCCTGAAAGATAGCAACAGCCATGAAGATGAAAGGCAAAACACGTGCTTTAAGACGAGTAAACAGTATTAGTTTTGGAGACATCAATGTCAGCAAGACTTTTCTTGTCACATATAAAAACAGTTTGATAATCATTTTCCAGAAAAGTTGCCAAGTTGACCTTATCGAACCGTCATTAAGACATAGATAATTATTTGTATCTTAAATATATATATATATATATATATATATATATATATATATATATATATATATATATGCCTGTGTGTGTATATGTGTGTGTGTGTGTATATATATATATTCCAGGTATAACAGTAAAATTGTCCAAATCATGTAACAGCAAAATTGCCTAATTAAAATGTTTAAAGTTGTATCTTAGAAATGATTAAAGATATCTTACTGGAATTATTCGAAACTTTTATAACACAATTGAATTCTACTGTAACTAATATATATATATATATATATATATATATATATATATATATATATATATATATATATATATATATGTGTGTGTGTGTGTGTGTGTGTATGTGTGTATGTGTGTGTGTGTGTTATTCTAGAATCATTTTCCAAATTATTCAAGATATTTCCTCTTCTAACCTTCTGTCCTGAAGCAACGAGGTGCCTTAATGGTTTCACGTAAGACTGAATTTTCAAGTCTTTTTTCACTGCTCTTTGGACTGCCATAGCAGAAACACGTATCACATTGTCAAACGTCTTATGGATTGAATTGGATGTTTTCTAATTGATTTCATTGCTCTAAGTGGAAATGGTGACACCTCTTCCTGTTGTGACTCCTTGATGCAGTTATCCTCTTTACTGTTTCTTCTTTTTTAAAACTTACGCCTTTCTTGATGGTTCTTGAATGAACTTTGAAGATGGAATCCAGGCTATAAATGTTGATACCATTACTGAACGGCTGCATGATTTTTCCTCTCACCATTGCTCATTTGGAAAGACAGTGAGTCTGACACAAAACGTTTTTAACCTGTTCGCTTTCTAGGTGAATAACTCAAAGTATTTTTTTTCAGTGATTCTTACGACATATGGTGTTAAGTTGGCTAATTGTCTTATCTGAAATCCTGGAAATAAGAAACTTAGTTTAGTAGCTTTTTAGATATTAAGCATAATTGATACACATATATATATATATATTTATATATATATATAAGGTGGGTGCAAAAATAATGACGTAATAATATCGTTTTTAGACGTATTTCTTAACGTCAGAAAACGACATTATTACGCAATTATTTTTGCACCAACCTAATATATATATATATATATATATATATATATATATATATATATATATATATATATGGTTGGATAGATGTGAGCTTGTGACGCTGGGTTTCACGCTTTAGCGATCGTCAGACAAACTGATTAATTTTTTAAAAATATGTTAGCTCTATCTCTGATATTGAGCGCTTTCTAATAAGTACCGCGCATATAATATAAATAATTATACATATATATATATATATATATATATTTATTTATATTTATATACACACACTTTTCCCACACACACACGCACACACACACACACATATATATATATATATATATATATATATATATATATATATATATATATATATATATCATATTGTTTTGTAGACGTTTAAGTTGCATGAATATCACGTTAGAGTGAAACTCGGATTAGGACTAGGGCTATTCTTTCATAGGAATTAAAGTCTTCAAGCGTTTATACTTTGTCTCGGTACTCTAGGCATTTAGCACTTTACTAAGTAGGTAGGTGATCGTCGTTAGGGTTTTTTTTTTTCTTATTGTTGTCATTTTCGAGAAGGTATTTTGTCGGCTAGGGCGTTGCTTCCACCGAAACCTTTGGTACATTCTACAACATTTAGAGTCGAATTGATAACAACGTAAATAAAATAACCTTAGTTTGTTTTTGTTTTTTTTTTCTCCGGCGAAACAAGTCTTTTATTAAAATCTTTGTTTAAAAATTTTTACATATATACATTTATATATATCATCATCATATTGCGGCCTCAGCCGAGATTGAACTCACTACACCCCTCTAGTATTCCCTATCTGTCATAGCACCTAAAAGATCTTCCTTAGGGATCAATGTGTCTCGTTTTATCCTATCTGGAAAGGTTAACTTGCGTGATCGATGATTGTCAGATGATGGGTGCCTCCAGAGTACAAATGATGACACAAGTTCATCTGTGGCACCTGCACAATGCCCGGCGAAGTGGACACGTCTCTTACAAACTAAAGTTGATACTCTCGGCAAGTCACCATATATCATTTCTAGAGTTGGGTGGCTTCGCCATGAGTGATTAAGCACTCTTCTTAAAAGACGTGTATAACATCCATCTAAACGGAGGCTGTTGTTTTGCTGAGAGAGTTCAAGTTTCAGAGCCATAGAGTAAGATTGGTTCAAATGTGTCGAAGACTACAAGTATCTAGGACCACACACCAAGAACTCTGAGAAAGACTTCAACATTAGAAAAGGCATAGCATGGACTGCTTGTAACAAAATGGATAAGATCTGGAAATCCAATCTTGCTCGTCAATTCAAAATCCAACTTTTCCGCGTACATTTATATATATATATATATATATATATATATATATATATATATATATATATATATATATATATATATATTAGGACCTTCCGTCTATTTATGGTTGGTGTCGATGGCTTAAGTGAAGCTTTCAATTTTTAGTACTGCTATGGCATCCTTGGGTGTGTTTGCCCTGCTGCAGTACACAATCGAACAGTTTCTTTTGGTAATTAGATACCTAAAAATAACTGGAAATTAAACTTATTCTAAATGCAGATACTGAAGCTAGTTGCGTTTTAATAATTACATTGTCGGTCAATGTCCATATATATTTAAATCAATAATCACTTTGACTCATTATCTTTAAAATACCAACCATCGGTTCAGCCACGTTTATTATTGAATGACTTTGAATACAGTGGTTATCTTCTATTCATCGTAATCACGCAACGTACAGTACACTGATGTCGTACTCCTGTAATCTCCATAGTTAAGAGTTCAATATATAGTGTAATTTTCGCTCTTTCTCTTTTCCACTCTAACGGAAGGAAGTCTCTCAATTTCAAACTATAGAGAAGCAAAGAAAGAGATGTCGTTTATTTCCCACGAATTTATGGTAATTCATACATAATAAAGAAAAAATCCGTGAAAAGTCATGATTTCCTACGTCCTGAAAAAATTTGGATTTAAAAAAAAACATAAGAGAATGAACGATTAGATCATAAAAGAGATGAATGGCCAAGGAAAAAAAGCAACTGGGTGCCATTCCATTCCTTTCCAAGGGAGGTCACGACAATTCACACATAATAAAGAAATTATAACTGTGGAGAACAATGACAGCCTACGTCCTGATGACAATTCATTATGAAGGCACTGTTAAAATTGATAAAATACTGACTACGGGACAACATAGAATATATTCACGTACGGAATAAACACTAAAAGAGTTGTCAACAATGTGCCAAAATGCCAGTATTGGTACTAGCGTTTATAAGCATCTAAGACCGGAAAATAAGGAAGAGGCGAGTTTGGGGTACTACAAGGCTAAAGCAGAAGAACTACATCATTTTTGCCGAGTGAATTATAACGAATAAAATATTACTAAATTTTGTAGGAAGAATGGGGCCTTTCTGATCACTGCTTTTTGTTGTTGTTTTTTTGTTTTGTTTTTAGCATTTAACCCAAACAAGGCGGGAATGTCACTAGCACGCAAGGGTTTATAGAGAATGACAGAAACAGCAAAGAGTCGTGATAGAGGAAAGGATGAAGAAAAGGACAGGAAATAAATCAAGGTATCTGGAGATGTCGATTGACATTACATTTGAATATTTTAAATTATAATTATCAGGAAAGCAAGTATTAGTTTGGTGCCAAAATAATGTCGTTTTTTCACATATAATACTATGTGATAAAACGACATTATTTTTACACGAACCTAATAGAAGGAAGGCATTTCCACAGCCGTGAAATGCAAGACATGAAGCTATTGGGATTGAAGAGACGGCTATATTTAACCGTTTCGACAGTGAAAGGTTGAGACTGAGATGCCGACCTCGTAGCACGTTTAAATTCATGCAATGTGGGAACTAGCGAAAATAGCTCGGCGGAGCAGTTACCTTGAAAGAATTTGTAGAAAAAACAGAGGGATGCGATGGCACGTCTGTGAGAGG
Source organism: Acanthosepion lycidas (assembly GCA_963932145.1). NCBI lineage: Eukaryota > Metazoa > Mollusca > Cephalopoda > Sepiida > Sepiidae > Acanthosepion > Acanthosepion lycidas. The sequence continues at coordinate 19,721,123 of OZ010581.1, read as the reverse complement.
GGGTACTGTTAACGAGATGCCAGATCAGGGCCAATTATATTGCATATCCATCTCTGAATTTTCTTTAGGACCTTAAGAAGAACAACAGGGCCTCCAGATCATATATGGCAGCAGTATTCCATGCAAGTCGAATGATTGATTTATATATTTGAAGGATGGACTCAGGCGGGAAAAAAACTTTCTGGCACGACACATGGAACCAACTTTCCTTGGGCAAAAATATTTACAATATTTGATGTCAGTTTCTTGATCAGCCTATCAGAATGCATTGTTTTCTAGCTACTTGGGGACTTGGTGATGTTTCGCGTGGAGGCATTGCATAACATTCTAGTTCAGAAGAACAGTATTTGTTTCGAATAGTAAAAGCAAGTGACAGACTGACGAAACTTATCTTAAGGATGTAGGCAACCATAGATTTCTGCAGGTCCCTGTTCTTTGCATCACTAAGCAGAGTTTATCTTCTTATCACACCTTCTAATCTCCACTCTGCCATCCCTTTACATAATCGTTAGATAGACCAGTTGATGTTTCTCGCCGCAGCATTAAATATCAATGTATCCTTTGAGTATTAGATTCATTATATAACCGCCAAAAAATATCATTCAGATTGTAAGTATAAGCCTCCCATTTTTTTTCTTTAATCTACCTCTTCCCTTACACACTCAGTCCAAGTTATTCTCAGGATTCCTCTCTAAAACTATATCGTTTTTGCCTTCAGTTTTATCTTCATTTGGGATGAAATTGTTCAAGAAACCAATGTCCTATGGGCGGAAAGACATGACATAGCATTTTAGAATTGTTTTTGTTTTATATATATATATTTCTTACAAACTTTTTTTCTGTCTCTTAATAATTTGCCTAATTCTGGAAAATATATTCTATTGCAAATGAATTCTGGATTTATTGTACATATTTTTCTGTTGTCTGTTACGACATGAATATAGATAATGGAATTCCTATACTTGGTTTATTCATGGCTCATATGTTGTGTTGTGATTGTCTGACGATTGCCTATTCTCTCTTCTTAAAGATAATAGCATTTTCATCTTGCTTTTATCTACTAAATCGTCTCGAGGCCTGTATGTTTTTTTTTTCTTTCTGTCTGCACTCAACATAGTAAGATCTGCATGTTTTATTTGCCTGGAAGTAATAAATCTCAGTAGTCGTTCTGGTTCTTTTAGGATCGTCTCCATGTATATGCTAAATAAATCCATTGAAAAGATGCATCTCTATCTTACGCATGTTTTTAAGTTTCCTTACATATTCAAATTGTTTTCTCTCTGAATGTTTATGTTGAAATGCAAAAGACGATTATCACGCTTTGGCCGAGATAGTCACATGGGTTTACTTGACAGCTGCCTAGTGACGTCACTTCATACAGTCACGTGAGTGGCCAGTCATTCAGCCGATTTACAGGAGCCAAACCGAGAGGTTGTTTTTTTTTTTTTTTTTAGCACGACCTCCCTCCTTCCTGGACTAAAGCTAAATCTACTTCCACCCGCAGCTTACAAGTCCATGATGCCGTTTCCTTTTCGGAATATATCTTCCACAGATAATAAGAAGAAACCCCGGCTCGCAGTGCACAATTTAAGAAGACCCAAATCATACAGTTTCCCGTTCGTAGTATCCTCGCCTGGAACATAGTAGATAAATCCGGCCCATTTTAATATGGTGTCCTAAACATGTCTTCTCCGGATACGTAGAAGAATCTCAATATTATTTGCAAGAATCTTCCTTTTTGTTACTCCGTACACTCTACTTGCTCCGTAGATATATGATATATTATTATCTACATGGGACTTGCAAATAGTTTTCTGTATATCTTAGCGGTATAACGGTCTTCTGAGAACATAGCATGTTTTCTTTTAATTTCAGCCATTTTGTTCCTTCCGTGAACAAACGTGTTATTATATCGTAATAATAATCATCTAATAATGCCCATAATGGGGAAAATAAAATGGGAGAATATTTTTGTAGGGTAGCTCTCACCTGTTGTATTACGGTTACTACACTAATCTAATCAATATGAGAAAAATACACTATTTACATTATTCGGACTATCATCCTCATGTTTGTCGCCATATTTATTACAACGTTTCGGCCGTTGTACGCTCCATCCTTCTTCAGGTAGTTGGAATGTCGAACTGATCCCTTTATTTCGCTCACTGGGGTAGACTGTTCTAGTTCCATGTGCCATGTTTAATGGATGTCACTTATCAGTTATCTCCTTTTAATTTCCCTCTGAAAGTTCTCCACTGCCTTAACCAGGTATTGAACTCATACTCTTTGGGTCCTGTCACTGGATCTAACTAACGCCTTTAACCACTGTGCCATGTGTTCAGTTCGACATTCCAACCCCCTGAGCGTACAACGGTCGAAACGTTGTAATAAATATGGCGACAAAGATGAGGACAATAGTCCGAATAATGTAAATAATGTACATAATACTTCATCTCAGAAATATTTTCAGATGAGAAAAATAGTTTTAATAAATCGAATAATTATTTACTGATTTCAATTTCACGGGATTTTTGCTAATACAATCCTGTAAAAATAATTATAAATTTTCATATTATGTCTTTCAAAAGCGGGGGAAATGATTTTCGTGTATCTGCGGAGAATATTAATTAATATCTATTCCTATATTACTGGTTTTTCCATCCCATAATATTCTTATCATTGATATTTCTCCCGTTTGCTTATCCGACCAAAATATCTACTGGTAATCTCCAGAAACTAAAGAGAAAGGAGAAAATTTACCTCCCGAATAGCGGAAACATATTCATAATCACAACCAACAATCGTTATATTAGACCGTGGTCTCAACATTGCCGGTCGTATCTCAAATCGCATGTATTTTTTTTTAATTCTGCCTAGACAGTTCGGGCATCCATGAGTCTATCACGCCAACCATCACGGTCTTGCATCAAGGTCGGAAGACCATTAGAGTGGCATTCTCTGTCATAACATAACTGGTTAATATTTGCGGTTGTTGGGCGACAAACTCGTTTTGTTCCATGGTTGTTTCCATAAGAGTAGATCACTCGATAATTATTGTTTTGCTAAGCGCATTCTGCTTTCACGCGAGATTGTAGGAATATCAGGGACGGTTCCATAGATTTGTCATTTAGGTAGATTTTTTTCCAGATGTTAAGTATAGCTCTCAGCATCCGAGTTAAGGTTCCATCAAGCTTAGATTCTAGGGCTTAACTTAATGTCCAAGCAGTGACACCATGCATTAAAACCGCCTCTACAGTGCCGCAAAAGAATCTCCACTTCAGTTTTCCTGGTAGATCAGATTTCCATATTACATATATTTTATTCAAGGTATCCCAGTCTTTAGCTATGCTAATTTTCACATCCTTTTCAGCTATTATTAAAATTGAATATGTCTTTACTCAGTCGAGTTAGCTCGAACATTTATGAGTCTAGCACGCCAACCATCACAATCCTGCATCAATATAGGAAGCTTATTAGGAAGGCATTCTTTGTTATAACATAGCTGATCAATATAGGTGTTTGCTGGGCGACAAACTCATCTTTTTCTCCTCAAGTGCCCACAACAATAGATCACTGGCGAGTTGTTGTTTCACTCATTTCTGCGCATTCTGTGTTCGAGTAAAAGATTGTAGAATTATCAGGGATGGGTTCATAGACCTGGGATTGAGTTGGGTTTTGTTTCCAGGAGATGCTCTGTATAACTCTCAGCATCCGAATGTAGGTTCCATCAAGCTTAGGTTGTAGGATTTTAGTTAATATCCAGACAGTGGCATCATGACTTATCGCTATCTCTACAGTAATATCTGAAACCTTCCAGATCAGTGGCATTCCTAATCATGCAACTTTAAGTCATCCATGTAAAACAGATGGCTTACTTTCATTTGAGATAACTTGTAGCCATTTTCTGTCCAGTTAAGTTCGTTGGTTAATGCTATTAGGGATAGACACTATAGTAATGGAGACAAATAGTCAACTTGAAATATTCCTCTGTTGATGTTTATTTCAACAGACTTATAGATTCCATTTATATGATTATGGTGAAGTTTTGTTTTCCATATTGATATACTTTCTTTGAGGAAATTGATGACGACGGGTGATACGTTGTAGACATTTAAAGATTAAAAATGAAGGACTTGGGTACGGTATCGAATGTCTTACTATAGTCTATCCATGGCGTACTGACATTTTTCTTTGTATCGAAGCAGTTTTCCAAGATCGTCCTATTAATAAGTAATTATTATTATTATTATTATTATTATTATTATTATTATTATTATTATTATATGTTATTTTTTCCTGCTTTGTATCTGTTGTGGACCTGGAAGAGGTCCGAAAGAAAACTCGAACTCAGCAATTCAGTGAAAACGTTTTATTAACAAAAAGAACGAATACAGAAGTGTTGCACGTCCTTCTGACGGCTAAGTACAGTAGTCAGCTCGTTAACCGTCTAAAGTCCTCTCGCGAGGCATAATATACTCATAAGACGAGTCTATTTTGTCCATGAAGGTAGGTCCCCATAACAGTATCTTGTAGAGACGGGTCCAAACTATGATCCTTAGGACGTATAAGACAATTGTCATTAATTGATAACCCTTTACTATATGGCCTATTCCTCGTAGGGCGATCGTTTGCGCAATTTGTATGTTGATGTAACCTGGAACACTGTTAGTAAAACTGTCGATGGCTTCATGACATTTTCTTCTGATCATTTTGTTTGTAAAAAAAAGAAAAATCCTCTAAGGTCACAGACATTTTACATAGACACACTCTTCGTAATGTGTAAGCTGTACTTGCGAGTACAATGTTTTTTTTTTTTATTTCTTTAAGGCATGGGCTACCAGGAATCTCTTCATTAAGTCTATCAGATTCGTTTCCAATCAATCCGAGGACTCTATCTGTAAGATTATTACAAGTCTTATCTCTGCAACTGGGTGACATCTGGGTGATGTTCATGAGAGTTTATTGGAGATTCCATCCTATATGAGTGGAGTATTTTCCTGTGGAGATATTAGATCACTCTATCATGCCAGGTTTTATATTAAGTTGGTGCTAACACTGTGCAACCTTATACAAGATGAGCAATTGTTTCTGAATATTTATCACAGAATCTGAGGATAGGGTCAACACATTTTTTTTAAATTTTGTGTACTTGGTAATTTCTAGCTAGCAAACAATGGTCCTGTGCAGCAAGAATAAAACTTTTGGTTTCAGCTTTTAACCCTGCACGACGTAACCACTGATTGGTACGGGATTTTCCTACATCATGTTTTTTGGTACCGTCAGAGTAGAAACAATGAAGTTATCATGCTATTGTTTCTGCATTTGGTACATTGCATTTTCTCTTGCTTTATTGTTAGCATTTTTGGGTACTTTCTGTACTAGTGATCTAGCCAAAATGAGCTGACTCATTTTATAGTCCACCAAGAGAAGGGTTAACCAATCAGAAAGCTCAAAATATTCAATCTGACGTGTATAAAGGCAGCCATTTTGTTTTTCTCCCCAAATATCTTCACTGCCAATCTCTAATATCGAAGATTTAAAGAATTACTTAACAGCTGCTATTTTCTCCGAATCTTCACTGCCAACCTCTGACATTGAACACATCACGGACTTCAGTGGATTCTATATTAAGAGACTACGGCAAACATGGTTAACATTTATTATTATTATTATTATTATTATTATTATTATTATTATTATTATTATTATTATTATATCGATCTCTCTACAAATATTACGTACATGATTTTAGATTTGACAAATGCTCCCTAAACAAACACTTTACATGCATATTGCATTGGACATAGTAATTTAACGATTGGGTGACGAGAAAATTGTGGTTCTATTTTCTCCGAGCAAATTTCAAAATGTCATGATGCGTTATATTTTGCAGAGGTTTTAATAGCCACAGGGATAAATTTGATGAAAATATATCCACCTTCACCAGAGACTGGCTAATCATTTTATAAACACGTTTCCTTCTGTATTGATTTTCAGTGTTAAATATTTTTAATGGAATTGGAGTTTTATGAAATCGATATCAACTTCCGAGGAAAATAATTCCGAGAAGGATAGAAAGAAAAGAAGAAAGAAAAGAAGAAAGAAAAGAAGAAAGAAAAGAAGAAAGAAAAGAAGAGCATAAGCGAAAGAATAAATTCAAAATGGCGGAAATATAAAGAGAAAGAAAGTCATGCGAAAAAAAAAACGGAGAAGGGTAAGAAAAAAAAAAAGAAAGCGAAAGAGAATGGAGCAGTAAATTCATTTATCAAGAGAATTTGAAAAAACTCCATAGAAAGTGTTGTATAAGAATAAAGTGTCGTTACCATCACTGAAGTTTGGACACAGGTCACAGGTGAGCAAACACGGACGATTCCATTATTAAAAAATTAGATCACGTGATCGTAAAAGAAACGTATAAATCAACTTGAAAAGGAATTTCACTCAACCTTGTGTCATTGTTTAAGATGAGTAGATGTCCAGTCTAACGGAAATATTTAATAAAACAAGAGAAAATATATCAATTTTCTTGCTCAGAAAGAAAAAAAAACTGCATGTTTAATATAGGCATATTATAATGCTTATCATTTTAAATAAATATTGTTATTTTATTCTCTACGCACAGCCTCAGCCGCCAACCATCTGAGTTAACACAGTTTCGGAGGCTAAGATGGCAGTGCCACCACCCCTGGCGCCACCAGCAGCTTATGTCACCGGACTGTGTATTGTATTTGTGCACGTGTTTTTGTGTATAATTTATATATTATATTTAATATATAAATGATAGAGTGTGTGTCTGTCGATAGCCACTTTTTTACAAAAAACGACAAATTAAAACATTCATATATATATATATATATATATATATATATATATATATATATAATTGACGCACTCACTTATATATTTGTGTGTGTGTCTGTGTATGTATATGTGTGTGCATGCACGTAAGATAGCCAGAAAACTGCATCAGGACACAATTATTGCCATTCAAATAGCCCATAGAAATAAATAGAAACATAACATTTAACCCACACCAAAATAACCGTTAGAAAAATACAATCTGCTACTCACAATTCATCTCTTACCTGTAGTTTCTTTTCTGTGTCTGTTATCAAAGTCGTGTGGTCTTCATATCTTCGTCGTATTTTGAACAGGAGTAGGGGTTTATGACCTGTTTAGGATTGTGTATGCGTTTCAATTCTTCTCATTCCCTTTCACTCCCATCATTCGCATCATAATGGCCTTGCGTGTAGCGTTAAAACAAACATCTCATTTTAACCTGAAGATGTGCAGATAATTTAATTTAAGTAAATAATTTACTTGCATATATCTCAGATGTATTATGATTGGAATTTCGAATCGACTCTTCTATTTCGACCACAGGGCTAGATTTTTCTGGTTCAACCCCACTTACAGATGCCTTAGTTATTTAACTCAACTCTTACGAGTGAATTTTAGTTCACCACGTGGTATTGAACTCACAATCCTTCTGAGTCTAGCAATTGGATCTAACCAACGTCTTTATCCACTGGGCCAAGTGTCCTTGATTATACTGGTGTATGAATTTTGGGGAATTATAAACCTAATGTCTCAGCATTAATTTTTTATCAGTGCTCATATTGCAATTTTTTCTGTTCTTATTATTTCGTTTTTTTACCAGAGCATATATTGCAATTTTTGTTGTAATTCATTGCTTTTTCTCCAGCACCCTTTATTACTGGTTCCCATATTGTATTCATATCTATCCTTAGTAGCCTAGAATATGTACTGATTACTTAACTTTTCGTACTTTTCAGTGATGCTCTTCGTTTATTATTCCAACCTCACCCCACAGAGGTTAATGATCACACTTTTCCCTTCATATGTGGGGTTAGCTACGACTGACTATTCTATTTTCCCTTGTGTTACTGCTTTACGATTAATTATTTAAATTATTTATTATTTAAAATGGGATTAGTATGATTACAATAATCCAATTAAATGCATTTGTTTCCATTATTTGCTGAGGAAATTTGTTACGGATTTAATTTACTTAATTTACTAAATGAGTTATTGTATTATTACCCTGGAGCATGTTAACATTTCAATAGTGAAGTTAATGTCATAAAAATACGTGATGGTCGTTGCCCTAATATCTTCTGACTCAGGAAAGCTACTTGCCATATATCACCTTTCAGTGCATAATGTCACAATCAATAACTTAAAATACAAACATGTAACATTTGATAATAACCGAGCAGACTGTGAACAATGGCAATGTACGTGGGATCTCTCAAGTACTCCTATTGCTTCGAACGCCTATTTGGACTAAAGTTCACCACAGATCACTAGTAAAACTCGTATATACGATACATTGTTAAAGATGCGAGATGTTTCCTGTATAAGTCGAATCGCTATTCAGTAAATTTACAAGAGCCAGGTAAAATCCGAAATGGGGCACCGCTGTCATATCTAGACAGAAACTTTCCAGTTATCCCTTTCGCGTTAGATTCCAAATGCATCTAGACAGTCTCGTGGGTGATAAGCTGTTTTCCGGCCTAAAACCATGGACACGTTGCGAGCCTCTTTCCATTTTATCGCTATCTCCATGGCTCATGTTCAGACAACCTAAATTCCATAGTTTCCCCCACCTCTAAACTTGATCCTAATCGCTATGCACTAAATTTACAACAGCCAGGTCAACATCTAAATGGGGTACTGCTGCCATATCTAGACAGAAACTTTCGAGTTATCCCTTTCGAGTTATATTCCAAAAGCATCTCGACAGCCCCATGGGTGATGAGCTGTTTTCCGGCCTAAAACGTGGAAATTTTGCGGGCCTCTTTCTCTTTTATCGCTATTTCCATGGCAAATGTTCAGACAAGATACATTCCTTAGTTTCCTCCATCTCTAACCCTAACCCTAAGCCCAGCTAAGACTCGTCTCGACCCGCGTTTACATGGAAACGAGCCACTTTACTTCTCTTCATATTTCTTTAGTAAGCAGTAAGTTACAATCAGCATCTGTCCAAGAACTGTGGCTTTGTTCTACAGAATCAAAGACGGAGCCTTTCCTGATTACTACAACGTTAAACTCTTCAGTTCTAGGGTTCAACGTTATCTTTTTCACATATCCGCATAAACCACGCCATAGTTTAGAACTAAATTTTAAACTTTGTGTTACTGATTTTGAATTATTATCATATTTATTCATTATATATTTCTTTTAATTTTATAGCAATTTTCGTACCTAAATTATTCTGACGTATGTCGCTTACAAAAGCCCTTACAGTGAAAATGAGGGTTGTAACAAAAAGCAATGAGATTAAGATGACAGAAAATATAATCAAAAATAAATAATAAATAACGATGTATCATAAAATATTCAAATAATATGTTATTAAAACAATTTCTGAATAATCCCCTTAACTGGATTCATGCGTATTATCTTAAACAAGTCAATCTATATAAACATCAGATTTACCAGCTACTATAAAAGTTTAAAGCAACCAATAAAATCCTTACCAACAGCATGTGGTTCCATAAATCCATCCAGTGTAAAAAAATAAGTTGTTCATGAATGTTCGTGCCCTTTGAAAGATTGAATATCCAACTTAATATTAAAAGACAGCATAAAATTTCTTGTATCATACCAACGGACAATAATGGGTATGTCTCCATTCATATATATACAGTAGTAATTACTGTATGTTGGTCTGCAGTTAGGGATTCGTCTCCAGCTGCGCTGGTCAAACTCTCTGCCTCTGGGCAAAGAGAATCCTCAGACGAGACTATGTCGAAGGGCAAAGTCTCGACTCGGGAAACAGCTACCCGACCCCGTTTTACGCGGTGACTACGGGTAATTTTTGGACAAGACTACGGGCTCGGATACCCCACATTAAATTCGGCCTTGTGCCATATCTGGTCGCATGGGGCGGTTGGTAGATATGCTGAAGTTGGAGATTCGTCTCCAGCTGTGCTGGTCAAACTCTCTGCCTTCGGACAGAGAGGATCCCCAGACAGTGCTATGTCAAAGAGCATAGCCTCGTTTCGAGAAACAGCTACCCAAATGTTTTATACGAGGTGTACAAAGAATTTTAAGCCAAGCCTACGGGATCGGATACCCCACATTAAAATCGGCCTTGTGCCACGTCTGACATCGTGGAACGGTTGTTAGATATCCTGCAGTTAGAGATTCGTTGTCAAATTCACTTCTTACGGTTGACTACTTTTTCTACGCGCCGCTGGCGAATCTTTTATGTGCTGTTCGTGTCCTAGGTTTTATCATTTATTACCAACCTTTGATTGATTATTGTATTCAGTAACCTTCCATAGGTTGCAGCAAAATTCTTACATCGGGCACACATATACGACACTCTCTCCTAGGTCGAATTGTCATCTGTCGAAAGTCAGTGAAAATCATTCACATGACGACCAGCGCAAAAGCGACGACCAAAATACTTCGTAAGACATTAGTGATTAATACCAAAATAATGTATAGTAGTGAAAGGGTTGAAATTCGATAAGTTATTATTACACATCAATTACTGCACTTATCGTTTGTTATACTTAATAAAGTGTGGGGCGTCAATAATTGGTGGGCCGTATTTTATCTCAATATGAATTAACCGGAGTTCTTAATAAATAAGGAGTTTGGAACTAAATTTAAATATTGAAAAGTGTACAATTAATAAACCATTTATCTGTCTATATTTATGAGATGAGGTATTAGGTACCCTATTTACATTATTCGGACTATCATCCCCATCTTTGTTGCAATAATAACAACCAAAATTGCAATATGAACTCTGTTAAAAAAAAAAGCCATGCAATGACAAACGCAAAAATTGCAATATGAGCACTGTTAAAATAATGTTTTCTGAAGACTTTAGTTTTATAATACCCAGAAATTCAAACAAAGATGTCCTCAAGAACACATGGCACAGTGGATAAAGGTGTTAGTTAAATGCATTGACAGGAGCCAAAGAGTGTGAGTTCAATACTTTGTTAAGGCGGTGGAGAACTTGGTGAGTGGAAGTTAACAGGAGATAACTGATAATTGACATCCATTAGACACGGCGCGTGGAACTAGAACAGTTTACCGCAGCGAGCGAAATAAAGACTTCAGTTCGACATTCCAACCACCTGAAGAAGGCCGAAACGTTGTGATAAATATGTCAACAAAGATTAGAATGATAGCCCGAACAATAGTGTAATAATAAACGATATGTGTATAATATTCTCGGGAGGTGGGTGAAAAAGTCTTTAAAAATTAAATAAACATTCTCCCCATCGACACATAATAAAATATTTATCAGAATTTCTGTGATCGTTATTTACACTATTTTTTTCTGAAATCATTATTTACACTATTTACATTGATTGTTACATTCACTATTGTCCTCTTCTTTGTTGTTGTTAACACGACGTTTCAGCCATTACTCCATCCAGTCGACATCAGGTGTATATTGATCTGAGTTACCTACAGGGAATTCTGAACTGAACCCCTTATTTAATCTACAGAGATATACTATTCTCGTTTCATTGTTTAGTTCAGAATTCCCTGTAGGTTACCCAGATCGATATACACCTGAAGGCCAGAGGTTACAATGGCTGTTAACATCAACAAAGACGAAGCCAATAGCCCGATTGTAAATAGCAAATATATTCCACTGAGTGTTTTACTTGATTGCCTTTCTCAAAATATTACTATACTTGGAATACTACATTCGACCTCATCAGTAAATTTGTCTCTAAATTCCACGGGAGAGACTGTATCCCTACTACTAGCTAACATCCTAACGAGATGTAAATGTTTGCTATTTATTAGAACAACAAAATGGCGGAGTTCCATTTTCCGTTTATTTGCACCCAAAATGCAGTTCTCTTTTCTTCCCATTTAATAAAACTTGCATACTTGTCGTCTTATACACTTTCAAATACAATATACAAGATTTCTTGCAAGGATTCTGTTGATCTAATATAATTTGAGAAACATACATATCTATATATTAAATCCCATTCATTTCAATACTTTTCTAACGTATCATTTAATTTGCCGTTGCCCGGAAGATTTATCAGTTTTCAATCACGCGTAAGATATGCTGATAAATGCAGTATTTATGAACTATTCTAAGGATTCTATTAAGAAAAATAGTTGTTTTCAGTATAGTAACATCTGTCCGTTTTATATACCAATATCGTTCTGGGTGTAACGTAAACTACACCAAGCAGCAAGGCCTCTGATCAGGAGATTGGAGGTTTTCAGAAGCGTGGAACCACCACATAATTGTCGATATTCCCAAGTCCACCCTGAGCCGGGGTGGTAGCTTTTTTTATGGCATACCAACCTCTATGGGTTATTTAATGCTGACAAGTTTGTTTTTTTTTATGGCTGGTAATATATATTTTTAATGTATTGCTGCTAATATTAGTTTTTCTTCAAAAATGTATTGCTAGTGATATATTAGGTTGGTGCAAAAATAATTTCGTTTTCTAACATATGTGAGAAAACGAAATTATTTTTGCACCAACCTAATATTTCTGGTAACAATTTTTTCTTCAAAAATTCATTGCTGTTGATAACCTTTTACAAAAATGTATTGCTGGTATTGAAACCTTGTTTTTTTTTTACATTTTCATAGTGTTTTGACCCCAGTGTGCGTCGCACATATTTGCTCATAGCTGGGAGCTTAACAGGTGCTACCACCCCGAGTCAGGATGGACCTGGGAACACCAGCAATTAAGAGGTGGTTCCACACTTCACAAAACCTCCTAATCAGAGGCCTTGCTGTCGGGTGTAGATTATCGTCTTACGGGGTTGGTAGCACTTGTTAGGAAAAAATGGGAAAATAGTTAACCCCTAAAAAAAAATCAACGTTAGTAAAACTAAAAAAATAAACTAGTAAATTTACCAGCAAAACACTTCTATAGATAAACAACGATCAGTCTATATTTCTGAGATGAGGTATTATGTACACTATTTACATTATCCGGTTTATTGTCCTCATCTTTGTCGTCATATTTATTACAACGTTTCGGCCGTTGTAAGCTCCGGCCTTCTTCAGGTGGTTGGAATGTCGAACTGAACCATTTATTTCGCTCACTGGGGTAGACTGTTCTAGTTCCACGTGCCATGTTTAATGGATTTTAGTTATCAGTTACCTTCTGTTAACTCCCCTCTCCAAGTTCTCCACTGCCTTAACCGGGTATTGAACTCACCCTTTTTGTGTCCTGTCACTGGATCTAACCAACGCCTTTATCCACTGTACCATGTGTCCAACCACCTGAAGAAGGCCGGAGAGTACAACGACCGAAACTTTGTAATAAATATGGCAACAAAGATAAGGACAATAGTCCGAATAATGTAAATAGTTTAAACGACGATCAATACAAAACTAAAAAAAGTATAACAATAGGTTTGTGTAATGAAATTACCAGCAATAAATATTGTTAAAAATGACTAAAATTTTATCATCTACAAAATATATATCTAAAAAATATGTTTACCGTGAAAGTAGAAAAATATGCAAAAATATATGTAGTATAAAACATGAAATTTCGTACAAAACATTTAGATGTTGTCATTAAATAACCCATAGAGGTGTTGATATGCCGATAAACAAAACACAAAGTATAAACCGATAAATTTCATTAATTAACTCGATGATGGCAAAAATCTGAATTGAAAAGTTGTGACAGTTTGCTTTCCTTTATTCTACCACTGTTGACAAAGACATGAATCTGTTTCTCCCTTTAGCTATAGGCAAATATTAGGGCACTCGGAACCCTTTAGTAACGCAAGACACCCATTCTAAATACTTGAGAAATAAGTAGGTTCAGGGATCCTTTTCCCGATACTTCGAACATGCAACCCAGTGCAACCTGCTACATAATATATGATGACGAGATGGGCACAGATAAAAAAATCAATCCCAATTACAGTGAGCGATGCTTTGAAGAGGAACTTGCATTTATATTAGGTTGGTGCAAAAATAATGTCGTTCTCTTACATATGTTACTATGTGAGAAAACGACATTATTTTTGCACCAACCTAATAGCTTTAAAACCACGTCACAAATCATGGAAAACGAAGGACCAAAATGAGTTGTTCTTCGTCAATGTAATATTCTTGGAAAAATAATAATTCTCCATCGTCTGGCGATGCATTTCTTAATTTATTGTACACAGCATTGATAAGCATCATTCACAAATGTAATATCCTTATTTTATTTTCTTCATATGTGTGTTGACACTTCAGGACAACTGTCTATCTCTCATAAAACTAAGTAGTTTTTTCTCTCCTTAAAATATTTCCAACTCCCTGTGCTGCCATCCATATACAAAAGATAGCTATGTAAGTTTTTCGCTGTTTCCCTCTAGACTTGACTTCTCCAAATACACTTAACAGTTTCTTTCTAACGCTAAATGCGAAGGTTTTTTTTTTCTTTTTCCATTTTCCCTAAAACGTTCTTGCCCCCACCCGCTTGAATACTCTTTTGTATCCTAAGAATAACTTGTAGACCCACATCTCTGTTGGGTCAGGTCTCATCTTCATCAATGATGTGATTGTCCTGATTTCCCTGCCATACAGGCATGGCCGGTGCTGGGATCACGGCCCACCTCCCCCGAAACATTGATACAAAGCTCCCTCTCTACTACATATCGGTTTCCAAGTTTCCAAACCTGGAGGCTACAAACCCTGAAAAAGTTGTGGGAGGATAGTGCAGCGCTTTTTTTAAATTACCAAAGATCAGTGAAATATCCAATTTAAATGAAGATTCTAGTACATATTCAATATTTTTTCTTTTATAATGGATAATTTTTAAATAAAAAAAAAATGAGAAAATATTCTTTTTGTAATAATCACCAATATTTTCATGACTAAATTTTACTCGAAAAAAATGTTTAAGTCACGCATCTTTATAATTCCATAAGCATTAACCTCTGAAAAAAAAGTTTTACAAGGATTCCAACACAACACAAACGGGATCGGCTTAAAAATTTGTTTTAAAAACAGTATTTCAGTTTTCGGGGAAATTTTTCATGTGTTGGAATCTAGACATTTTATTATTTTCTCGGTTTTATCTTTCTAGAAATGTAAAACAATAAGCACTATAAATTCCATTTTAATTACTAGTTGTGTACTTCTGGTTAGTAAACTATTAGTAAGAAACATAATCAGAGATCCTCCTTAGTAAATGATATCGGAATAAAAAAATCATTTCACCGAGATATATTACCTTCCTAATTAATTTAATAGAATTGTTCAAAAAGAATATTACAATTTAAAAACTAAGTGTCACTGAATTTAGCGCTTCTTCATCAACTTCCCAGTAGGCATGGGGCCTCCACGCGTTTGAGTTTTTCCAGCTAGTAAGCACCGGCCTTGTCGATTAATATACTTGATGACTGACAATATATTTTAGGTGGAAAAAAGTAAAAAAATAATAAAAAATAAAATGCGGCTGAAACTAGCCCTTTTGGGCCTCCACTCTCGTCAGGGATACCTGCGTAGTACGCACTGCACCTATACCCAATGTATATTATTAGTTGATGACTGAATATGTAACGTCAGTTTAAAAATAATTATAAAAATGTCGGATGGCCATAAAAAAGAACTGAAAAAGAATTGAAACTTAAGGCGCGCTGGTCTTGGATATAGAGGGTGGGGCTGTTGTTACATAGCAGTTCTGTGCTCTTCTCTTTGTAATGAAATTTTCCGTTTAAATCCTTTGTTTAACTTTTGCGACAGAGGTATTCTTTATTCCAATTCGTCTTTGAATATCTCTGTTCCATTTTCTATCGTCTGGTAAGATGCATCAGAGATCATTTCGAATTTTTCTTTTAAAGTATTAAAAACAGCACTATATCGCATAATTCTAAGTATTTTAAGCTTAAAGGCTGATAATGGAAATATTTAGTCGTTATTAATTTTATGTCTTGCTGCATTTACCAGTATCGTGAAACCCGTGCGTTTATATTCTGATAAATTTCATTGTTCAAAGAGAAGATGGAGGTGACGTTAATAAAACGAAAGACCTAATCATTGCACTGAACGTAATCTAAATTTAATGGATAATTCATAACAACTTCTAAGTATTAATCTTACAAGCATTGCACTTATGCAAAATTAATTTTGTTTCGTTTATTTGTTTCCTGCATACTTTGATGATTGATTTGGATCTCGATGTCTGCGTTTTTTCTTAAGTCTTATGAAAATGTCATATTTCGCACCCAAATAGTTAATGGCGCTATTTTGTTATTTATTAAAAGTCGATTGTATATAAAATTTCAAATATTCCTTTCCTATACTTGTGTTTTTGATCTCAGATTTTAGTGAAATTGATAGAGATCGTAGATGAAGTGCAACATCCTTTTAGTAACTTGTTTTTTTTTTGGGGGGGGGGTTGTTTTTTAAGCAATTCACCCCCAAGCCAGGAGGGAGTGTCTCTATCACGCAAGAGGTTACAGAGCGCAAAGAACCAGAGTAAAGAAGCGTGTGTGGCGAGAGGATAAATAGAAGAACGGGGTGCAACATCAAGGTATTAGATGTCGATTGACATTACACTTAAATATTTGAAGATTATAGTTATCAAGGGAAGCAAGTAAGATGAAGAGAATTCCACAGACGGGAAGTGAGAGATAAGAAGCTGTTTGAGTAAATGGTTAAATATAACCGTCTCGGTTATATTTAACCATTTCGACAGTGAAAGGGTGGGACCGAGATGCCAACCAAGTAGCTCGCTTAAATTCATGCAGTCTGGAAACCAGCGAAAGCAACTCGTCGGAACAGTTGCCGTGAAAATACTTATAGAAGAGTAAGTCGGAAGGAAACCACGGCACGTCTGTGAGAAATCGACTGTAGACTGTAGATCAGGACCTATCACATTGCATATTCGTCTCTGGATTTTGAAGAAGACCTCGAGACTTAAAGCAGTGGCTCAGGCAATATATGACAGCAATATTCCATGCAAGGATGGTTGGTTAATTTATAGATTTGAAGAATGAACTGAGACGAGAAAAATTTCTGGCACGACACAGAGAACCAAATTTCCTTACGGTAGAAAAAGCTATTGTGTCTATGTATTTGTTCCAGCTCATATCAGCGGACATCGTGAAACCAAGCAGGCGCAGAGAAGTGCAGAGTGGAACTGGACATCAGCCATTCTGATGGGAGGCAGAATTGTTTGCGTTTGGTTGAGATTTAATATTAAAATACGCATCATTTTTTTTTTTTCACATTATATTTAAGTTATATACGCAACCACATGTTTCTTGTATACTAAAGAGAGGACGTTTATAATTGCCATCATTTAACTAACGCTGGCTTCTTTGGTTTTAGTCCTGTGCAGGTATATGCAGGTGACAGCGCAAAAATAAAATAGAAAAGCTCCATTACTGAATAGAATTTTGATGATGAACTCAATCCAATATAGCTTTATATTACGTCAATCGTTTTTTTAGTAGATAACCATATTTTAAATAGACGCTCCATTTTTTTCATTTTAACTATTGTCTATTATTTCTATCGGTCTGCGCATTCGAGAAATTGTAATACAAAAAATGAGTCGGAAAGAGTCGAAACTGCGCCTTAACTTTGTGGAAGAAACTACAGTTTGATCTTTAGACTATGATATGCCCCGGAAAGGGATATATTTAATCAAAGTAGCTAAGTGGTTTTGGCTACTATAACCAAGTAGAATACGGTAGCAGTAATCGACTGGTACGCATCGTAGTCGGAGGTAAGAAGTGTAGATCAATGGCGTAGTCCAATGGGCGTTGTTATAGACTTAGCTGTCAGACCACGGCTCTTCTGACTCTCGTACCTACACGGCCATCGGTATTTATGATGGACACCGGCCAATCATATTCCAGCAAGGGGGAACACAGGTGTACGCATATTCCATTAAACCAGACTGCTAGTCTACAGAGAGAACCATTAGCATGTAAATATTTATAGAAAAGACAGAGGAAAGCCACGCCACGGCGGTGGCGAAGTCGAGATACTAGTTAAGGACTGATAACATTACAGGCACTTCTTTGCATTTTACCAAGAATATCGAGAAATATTACAGGAGCTCTAGTTCAAATATGACATTGATATTCAATGCACGATCGAATTTTAGATTTATAAACGTGCAAGATAGATTATTGAAAATGGTAGGAAATTTGCGTTAGAATTTAGCATAGGTATGCGTGATTAGGAAAAGCATTGTATAGAAGATAACTATGCCATAAGAATGCAAGGTTTTTTCTCAAAATAATGCAAGATTACATTCACTCAATGTGAAAAACCAGAAGCCTGATACATCGATGAGTTGACCAAGGGGTTCTCTCTCCTAACCGCAGAGTGCAGTTCTGAACCTAACAGGAAGTCTGTGACCTGTTCAGTTGAATATGCTTTCGACCCAGTTAGGCTTAGAATTTTTCTCATGGAGAAAAAAACAATTGAAAAATAGTTATATAAGCACCCACAATATAGTGTACAGGGTCTGATACATCCAAACGCGAATGTAAATATTACTTCTGTAGAAAGCCAAAACGCCACACCACGATTGCTGAAAGCCAATTGTTGAACAGAGACGTTGAATAAATATGATGGTAATAAATTATGTTTCTTCTTTTCATTCGTAAAGTACAACAGTATAATAATATTTTTTATTTACATATATTAATTAGTCTATCACGGAACAGCTGGGAATTTAGAGACATATTCCTTGCAGATAAGTGGCGTTATTGTGAAGGTAATCAAGAACTTTAGGCAATCTTTAACTTACGGGCCGCAATAAGACATGGCGTCAAAAGGAAGTTTTTCCCATTTTACTGATATTATATTATCTATCGTTATTCCCTCGCTAATGGCTGTTGTTCCCAAAAGCCATGATTAGAATTTGAGTAAAACACAGACATATGTAAGCAAATTAATACATTGTTTTAGTTCTTTGAGAATTTACAACAGAAATATTAAACACTATTTATTTATTAGACTGTTTATGTACAATAATAAGTTTATATTCACAACATTCTAAAAATGCGAACCCTAAAAATGAAAAAAACAAACAGCTAATACAATGCGATGTTTATCATTTTCAATTGATAACGAATTAAATATGAAAATATTATTCCTGTTCATATCTTATAAAAAGTGTCGGAAATTATAAATTCTGAAAATTGCATTTTTCCGGCATTTCTTTTTTTTTTTTACAGCAATTCAAATACATTTTTATAAAATTATGAATAAATAACTCATTTAAAAAACGGTAATAATATGTATTTCATTGTAGAGTTTACGTAATTTGATAATATTTTGAATTTTTTTAATAAAAATATTTATTTCACATTTATTTCGTTATCAAATGGTAAAAACATAAACCTTTATAAAAAGTGTATAATAAATATTGCATTGTACTTGGTTTCCATATTATATAATCTTGTAAATAAACATTGCAGGTGGAGTGAAGTTAGTAGAAAATACTAGCGTTGTCAAGGGAAGAACATCCTTGTGACACTATTTTTTTGCGAGCACTAAAAGTAAAATTTGCCGCTTAAAAACAAAATTGAAGTGTAATACGTTCAATAGAAATCTTTGCTATTGTTTTAATATTTTCATATTTTTCATGATCCTGATTGTATCGGTTCTCATGTTTGTTTGTTTTATGCCAAGTTAACAAAGAAAATATGCGCTTTGTTATAAGAAATACAATGGGATATTGGAGAGAATAGATAATACAATGTTCTCTGGAGAACAACAATAAAGTTAAATTATGAGAAAGAGTAATCAGAGAAATTCATCAAAAGAAGAAACACTTTTGTGTCTAGACAAATATAGAAAGCTTCGCATCAATCTCTTCAGAGAATGGCCACAATATCCATCAGATAGCACCTGCGTATCTTTCTAATGCCCTCAGGATGGAGTTCGCCACTCTAAGAGATAACATTTATTTTCCGAAGACCAATATATTAGCAGCTGACTATTGCAACAAAAGTTCTTTTTATAACTTCTCAATACTATTATTTGGAAACAAAATGCAATCAACCATACGAATTTTTTATTCAATACGAAAGCAATGGAATAAAAGTTCGATCAAATTACTAGCAAATACTCAGTGAAAGAACATTTGGCATCAAAAGTCACAATTACTTGCTTTGTTTTATAAACTTGGTTGTTCGCCGAATCGTTCTTGCCTACCATACACACACAAAAAAAATCCAATACTGCGTTAAAACTATCACTGTCCTTCACTGTCGAAGCTGTTAAATGTAGCCGTCTCTTCTACTCCAATAGTTTCATGTCTCGCACTTCTCACCTATGGAATTCCCTCCACTTTTCCCCATTTCTCTGATAGCTTTCATCTCCAACTATTCAAATGTAATGTCAATCGGCGTCTCCAGATGCCTTAATCTATCCCCTATCCCTTTCCTCTATCACTCCTTTTTGTTCTCGCTCCAACAATCTGTAACCCCTTGCGTACTAGTGGCTTCCCACCTTGCTTGGGGTGAAACGCTTAAATTTTTTATTTTTTTTTAAATTTCACTTTTTCCTCGGGCTCCGTCAATTTTTCACGTGCATACTACGCTCTATAATATCTGAAAATTAGTTCATAATTTTTCATTGAGTGATTCAGTAATGTTTAAGATTTACATAACTGACAGGCAATGACTAAAAAGAAAGAAGCCTTTTTTTCGTACATATCTATAATGTATTGTGTTGCAATTCAACTGATAATAATGATTGATAGTGTGATTGATTGATTCATTTCCTATGCCTTATCAAGACTTTGCAGGTTATTTAAAGCCAGAAAAATATTTTTAGGTAGCAAGACTTTTGAAGATAATAATAATAATACTTTTAGTGTTACATGTCTTACTAATTAATCCATAGCAAGAAGGAGGAGAGGTAGATTCATAGCTTTCCGAAGGGTATTTGCTGGTAAATAAATATATACAAATTCAACTGAAATTGGAACTCGGCTCTCCGATTAAAAATTTCGAGCCATTATCCGTTATACCACTCCCATATCCAAGCTTACATCACCTGGTATTCCCAAGCGGTCACCCATCAATACTCGATGTTGCTTAACCTCGCTGATCGTATATGGGCAAGTTTTCAACATGATATGTCCGTAAGTCCTAGGACTAGGGTATATGCAACGACAACGTCAGCAAGTTGGTGAGGGCTTATGCCGACATATTTGTGACAACAGTAACGTCTTGGATCGAAGAATCGCCATGTATGTGGGGCATTAGGGATCGATCCTCCCGTGAATGACAAGATAATGAAGGATTTGTTGACAAAGAACTATCAGCATCATGTCAACACCAACATGTGACCTGCTTATTTTAAACCCTGTATGATTATACCTGAATGAACCGATTGTTATATGTAGTCGTGCCATAAGCACATCCAGAGTACTGCTTTTTTATTTTAATATATATATATATATATATATATATATATATATATATATATAAAAGTGAACATAGAAGTCAACACTTAGAGGCGACAGTCTGTTTCATGCTATATGCAATCGTCAGGTCTGACGATTGCATATAGCATGAAACAGACTGTCGCCTCTAAGTGTTGACTTCTATGTTTACTTTTATATTTACACAGACTCTATCTCTGATATTGAGCACTTTATCCCATAAATATAGCACACCTTACGACTATATTTCTTCATATATATATATATATATATATATATATATATATATATATATATATATAATGGACTCTCCCGTCGGTTTCGATGTATGAGGATCTGACAGCTTAGTCGATTCAGTTATGAAATTTTGTGCGATAATCTTAAGTGGCATTTAAGACCCGCTAGTGATTTGCAAAGGAGACAACATATGAAGCAAGTGTGAGGATTGTGAGATGAGATCACTCTTAGATTGGCTGACCTTTAATATATTGATCTCGCTTCTTGAGGATGATTCAGATAGTTATATTGAAAACTGCTGAGTCCACTAAAACACGTTGATCTTTATTTACATAATAGATTGTGCAGCTTATATTTTATATCATAAGGAAACAATTTATACAAAGAATTAAATAGCAATGTTAATTTGATTAATGTGACAAAATCTTACTACTAACAAGATCCTTATGTTCGAAATGGAAGACACATTCCGAGTACTTTCAAATTTTAGATTCTAAGAAAAACTACTAATACATTTTTACTCTAGTAACTGGATTATACTTAAGTACATTTCACTTTAACTCCTGGTAAATACATATAACAAGAACATTTCGTGGATTTATAACTTTTCAAAATTCAGACTTGATCGGTTTGAACAAGCACTCTAGACTCGCGCCCTCATACGCAAACATATATTTAACTGTCAATAAATAGCATAATTAAGAAAGCATCTTTCGGTCTACACATATTTCGTCTTAGTGTTTTCCTTGTATGGAAAAAAATTGTCCCCAGATGATGACAATTTGAAATTGTTGAAAGTACTCGAAATTTGTCTTTTATCAGACAACAACTGAAGTATAAGGATCTTATTATTCCAAGAATTGATAGTAAGTTAAGGTCTCATGTCAACGAAGTGATTTTGCCATTAATCACATTAACATTGCTATTTTATTCTTTGTATAATTTTTTTCTTTATGGTATATATATATATATATATATATATATATATATATATATATATATATATGACATCATACATTATGAAATTAACAAATCCGACAATTATTTTAAGACATTTTATGTTTACACATACTTTTTATAGATACAAATATTTAAGTAAATTCTCTGTTTATTATAAAAAGTATTAAACAACATTTACTGGCCTGAATGCCCAAGAAATCTTCATAGAAAATATTCGTCTTCCGACAGGATTCAACCTGTATCCTATACGGAAACGTCATATAGCCTGATGTGCCTTTTAATCAATTTGGTTGTTTAAAACTGTTTATTATGAACATAGCATTTACTTAAATATGTGTATCTATAAAAAGAATGTATAAACAAAATATGTTAAAATAAATAATCGTCAAACACAGCGCTATAAATTCAAATAATTATATTATTGAGTTTAAAATAATTTTTGTTTTCTTTTTCGTTGAAAGAAAACATATAAAATTCTTTGTTCAATTTGTTCTTAGAATTACGTTTCGGAAAAGAAAATGATGTGGATCATACTGAATGCTTTTTTACAACACAAAAGAAAATGCACTGTGTTACTCTAGTGAGTAATATATATATATATATATATATATATATATATATATATATATATATATATATATATATATATATGGGATTGTCAACACCAAAATCTACGCTCTACGGTAGCAGGAGAAGGCGGTCAAACAATCAGCTATATATCAATGAAAGTAGAGCTAATAACAACTAAGTCCGAAATATTTTGTATTTTGTTCTTTGTCGCTTGGTGTTTCGTAATATAAATCGGGCAAACTAGTTTTTGAAAATACTTTTAAAGCGAGGAATAATTTTTACAAAGAATCGTAGCATTCAATAATAACTGAGAAATCAGTATTATTCACATATGCTCTAAGCATATTGAAGACTATTTTATTTATTTTTCTTACGCTATATCCAGGAAAGTGTATTACATTCAGAAGTTTTATGTATTAATAAATATATTTCCTAATTTTAACATTGATTTTAGGAGGCACAAAATTGCTAAACAATTTCACGGATATGAGCCTCCATTTTTTGAACAGACGACAGAGAAATGAGCGTCTCCTATTCAAATCTGTCGAGATGCGTCCCAAGCAGTATTGCTCATTGGTCAGTAAATGCTAATGTAGAATTTTATATTCGTGTGAATCTTATTTAGCAGAAAATTAAGGTGGTGTGGGTGTGATATTAATACTTTTTGCACAGAATTGATACCTTGGCTATACTGCTAAATTCTACTGATTTTTTCGACAATTTTTAACATGGTTATATATATATATATATATATATATATATATATATATATATATATATATATATATATATAATATACGAGGAATTATTGAAGCGTGATATATACATATATATCATATACAATCAATAATTATCTATCTATCTATCTAGACACACACACACATATATATATATATGTATATATATATATATATATATATATATATATATATATATATGTATGGTAAAAATATAGTTTTAAAGTATGATATATTTATAGGGTAAAGTCCGTATTATCAGAGAAAGAGCGTATAAAATCTGAAAGTGGACACTGTCATCAGTATCTCACGGCGACAGTTTGTTTCATGCTTCTTATATAGCTGTTTCATTCTTCTAATATATATATATATATATATATATATGTGTGTGTGTGTGTGTGTGTGTGTGTGTGTGTGTGTGTGTGTGTGTGTGTTCAATAAACCAAGATTAATTTAACACATTTTGGGCCGAATATCTCGCTGTAATGAATTTTTATACACGAAACTCTTCAGTCACTCTAGGAGATGATTCATTTTAATTCTTCCTATGTCATTACATACTGTTTACTTTCTGAAAGGCATCATTCGATATTCCAATACAACAATTTTAATATTATTAAACTCGTAATGAGTTTATTAGTTTGAAATTAAGACATTCAAGACAATTCACCTGGAGTCTACTCCTGCTCAGAACACAGCGGCTTTCTTCCTAACTGCGCATTTAAATGTTACTCATCCAGTAAATATAAGATTTATTTTATATATTGTAAAACACAAAATGGCTGTATATAAACATTAAATGTTTCACTCTCTCTCTCTCTCTCTCTCTCTCTCTCTCTCTCTCTCTCTCTCTCTCTCTCTCTCTCTCTCTCTCTCCCAATAGATAGATAGATAGATAACAAAAATCTTGGTAATCCGTATGGATAATTCCAAGGAGGATGACATCCTGAGAGATCAATATTAAGTCAGAGCGAATAATTTAATTTAAAGAAAAACAGACTACTTTAAGGCTCCATTAGTTATAATTTATTTCATAAGTGAATTTTATTTTTCTCTGGATCTTCCGATTTCACTTTCAAAAGTGGAACGAAAAATGAATTTAAAATTTACACTTTTGACGGGCAGTATTAACTTTATATAAGTTGACATAGAGGGTGGTGAGGAATAGTGCGAGAGACATGGTCGTGTTTAGAGAGGGAAGGTAGAGTCTTAAAATGTATTTTTATTTTTTATATTTATTTCAATACTTGATATTGAGGAGGAGCGGGTAAGGATCAGACATTGACCTATTTAATCGATCTCAATGGAAATGATATGGGAAAAAGGAAAAAGGAAAAAAGGGGGAAGTAAAGGGAAAAGGTAAGAGAACTACGTGGGGATTTTAGAGGAAGGAAAAGGGCGATATAGCTTTAACAATTTAGATAAAAACAAATTTTTACGTTTGATAGTAATTTAAATGTTTAAAAACTCCGCAGTTAAGTTTTGGTGTAAGGATGCTTATGAATATTCATCAGGTTAGCAAAAAAATCAGGCAAGTTCATGGACATGAAGTGATACAGTTCAATGACTAGTAAACGAATGTGAGTATGAGGTAATTTTTATTTTTGTTCCATTTTCTTTTTGTCCTTTTTACAGATATACTGTATCTGTATATTTGCACACGCACAATATATATATATATATATATATATATATATAGAGAGAGAGAGAGAGAGAGAGAGAGAAAGAGACAGAGACAGAGACAGACAGACAGAGACAGACAGACAGACAGACATTTACGCCAATATTCTTGTCAATATTGACAGCATAGAAAAGTACTGATTGATAACACAACTATCCTACACCAAGAAAATAATGAATTAAAACTACAGATCCTCGAAGCAATCTTCATTAAAAAAAAATCGAAGCCGACATTGAATAGTATCAACTACGAATACAGTGCTAAAAAGTGTGTTACTTACTTTGTTTGAAGAGAAATGTAAGAAATAATTGATTTTAAACAAAGTATCTATAATTTTTTTTTTTTTTTTTTTTTTTGCATTTTTCTATATTTGTTATGGTCAACCAACATCAATGATGGAGAAATCATTATTTCGCACCATCACCAGTGCGACATACTGCAAGAGCCATTTCGTTTTGCGATGCTCGTTCCGTAATCGAGAAGCAATCTCGCCAACCCTTTGAAGGAACGCCATCGAACAAGGTCCAATTCTCTCTGCAAGAGAAGAATATTTAACTATATTTTGATTTCCGCGTCCCGTGCGACAGATCCCGGTTCACTCGCAGACCTGATCAAATTACCGGTCGAAAACGAATCAGCACAGGTCGAATACCAAAATCAACAAATTCCCCACTTTAAAAGAGGAAATGGTGATCCAATCCGGCCGCATTTCATCACCACGGTCGAAGCGTACGGGTTCGATTTGGGAAGGCAACACAAATGCATCTAGACCTATTCTGATGATGCCGTTTATTGCTGCATGTCTTGGGAAGCGACCGGCACTACAGCGACAAAAGAGAGAGGATGCAAACCAATCACCTTAATGGAAGCACCACATTTGCATCTGTGACGCTCACATAATTTGAGCCCAAGACGGATCGCGACTCCGATCAGAGTGCACTCATAATCCAGAAGGGCACCTGTAGATGAGCGGGTCACTGCATTGAACCAGGTGCTACTACTCGGTTGTGAAGCAGATAGTAGGCAGCCGAGGCGGTGCTGATCCATCGAGAGCCTCAAATTATAAAATTGGCCTTTCATTTTATTTTATCCCAACTTTTCTGTTTTGTTGTGTCTTGTGGGATAGAAAGTAATTCTTGGACCCAGTCGCTGCATGCTTGTCCGAAAGAACTACCCCAAAAAAACATTGAGACGATCCACTGACTATCTCATCAATCAATTCACGACCGGAAGAATGTAAAGAAAGATATGCTAGAAGGGCCAAGTCTGCCGCGGATCGAAGGTCCAGGCTTCCGCAACTCAAAGGGCGATTCGCCTGTGTCATCGGAATTAATGTTTCAAACTAACTCCGGGCAATTGTGATATTTATCACGTTTAAGAAATCCTGTTCGAGATAGCAAGGGAAACATCGGAGAGTGTAGATGAAACTCGGCATGGATATACTGTCGTTCAAGATGAAGCGGGCTGAGTGTGCGTCACTTAACTGCAATCTTAGGCATCTCTGATTGAATAAATTATAAACATTACGTCTGCTTATTTTTATAATAATCCTTTCATATTCACGAATATTTTCCCGTATATTGGAATTGAATAAGGCAATAAATACACAGTGAACAGTCATAATCATTCTTGTTAGAATGGAATGCTTAGTATCCAAACACTCTCAAAGAGCCATTGGAAAGACTGGAGAACCAAGAATGTGTAATTCCTCCTTAGGAGTTATTCTTATATCCTCAATGATGAGTCTAATAACGCGGATAGCACTTTAGAAATCTTCTGCACTATAAATCAAATTTATTATCTTTGACTTGGACGAGTTCATCTCAAGTTCAAGCAGAGATAAAGCAGGAATTTAATCGTCGGAGTTAATCAGCTACGGCCTCGACACGTCCTCCCAGAACTGAATCGCCAAGATAAAATATTTTGAAAGAAGAGGCGATGGAACGAGCTAACTCCTCGACAGTCATCGCAAATAGTTGCAGACCAAATGGATTCTGGTAGTAGAAAAGATAATATTATCCGAGACGATCAATATACTTGGATAACTATACGAAAGATGAGCCAGTTGTAATATGGAATGGTCAGTCGTTGGCAAGCTTACAGGTTATGATTCCTTTTGATGTTATTGAAAGCGTTTTTTCATATCCAGTTTTAATAAGATACAAGGGACAATAATATTATTCTGTAATAATGTTCTAAAATGCCTAAAAAAAACAGTTTTCACGTTTAATGCTCCTTCGACCATAAAATTAACACATAAAAGAAAAACATTCCATAATGGATAAATTTTCCTGTACTAATAAACGGTAAAGCAAAACTATCAACCGTATCATTTCAACATAAAAGAAAAAGAAATCAGTGATTGATATGTAGACATAGTTTTTGCCTTACCAGTTGCTCCACTGATGATAAACTTGGAAAAAAAAGATATTATGACTGTTCACAGTGTATTTATTGTCTTATTCAATTGCAATATAGGGAAAAATATTCGTGAATATGAAAGGATTATTATAAAAATAAGCAGAGGTAATGTTTATAATTTATTCAATAAGTCATGCCTAAGAGAGCACACACACATACACACACAAACACACACACATATATATATATGTCTGAAAATCGCAAGGGCGTAAAATACAGGGTCACAAACATCAATACAAATAAATATGTAATCTATATCACTTTCCAATAAGTACAATGCATATATAATAAATAAATATATATATGTATAACAATTACACGCACACACATATATATTTATATGCATACATACACAGGGGTGCGTGCGTATACACACACAGGCACACACAGATACACAAACACATACACACATACACACACACACATATATATATATATATATATATATATATATATATATATATATAAGAAGATTGCATTTAAGCATGAAACAGACTGTCGCTGCTGGCTTCTCATGTGAGTGTCCATTGTCTATCTTTGTTATTGTGCATAAATATAAAACTATATTTTAATCAATGAACGATGCACTGCAGCTGTATTTCATGCCTCAATTAATCGTTGGAATTTTGATATATATATATATATATATATATATATATATATATATATATATATATAGAATCAAGTTAAAAATTGTCGAAAAAAAACAACAGTAGAATTAAGTCGTATAGCCAAGGTATCAATTCTGTGCAAAAGTAGTAATATCACACCTTAATTTTCTATAAATAAGAATCACACGAATATAAAATTCAAATTCTACATTAGCATTTATTGACCAATCAGCAATCCTGCTTCGGACGCATCTCGACAGATTTGAAAAGGCAGACGCCCATTTCTCTGTCGACTATCAAAAAAATGGACGCTTATATCCAGAAAAATGTTTTGTAATTTTGTGCCTCCTAAAATCGATATTAAAATTAGGAAATATACTTATTAACCCATAAAACTTTTGAATCTAATACATTTATCTTTTAACTTCCTGCGATCCGTTATTTTTAGTATGAAATTGAACAGTCTGTTTCGTTCAGCTTCATGGTAAACGCAATCATCAGGCTACTGATAAATGAATATATCAATATTAATTTATACGTGTTGTATGTTATATACGAATGCGCATATTTTCATAAAACCGGTTGTGCTATGTTTTAAATACCGCGTTTAAACTCAATTTAATATATACCGACGCCTAAGGTCTTAAAGAAAAATCTGATACACGAAAAGAAATTCCACCTCGTCTAACTAAACCCATATTATGAGCCCGTTCCCAAGAAATGAATAAGTAAAATCTCATAATCTATATCTTATAAAGTTTATTCCAAATCCGGACTGTCGATTACGTTGAGAATAAAACAGACTGTCGCCACTGGGTATGGACTTTTATATTGGCATACGCTCGATCTCTGATGTTGAGCACTTTAACCCATAAATATAGCCTACCTTAAAACTATATTTTATTACACACAGACACACACACATATTTATTTATTATTTTTATAGGCCCCACAACATCTGTTAATGTGTGCGAAAACTGTACATTTAAATATGAAAGAGAAATATATGTGCCTAAAATGTTATTTAGCTTGTACGCCATTGTTTCATTTTCCGCTTCTTACATCTTCATCCTCACCTCACCCTCACACAGATATATATATATATATATATATATATATATATATATATATATATATATATATATATATATATATCATCCTCGGTAGTGCCACTTCATAGATCAGAGTAAAATTTGCTTTTAGAAGTGTACTCAATTGGGCAATTATAGGACTGTCCAGACAAAATACTGTTTTAGTGAAATACATAAAAAATAAATAGTATCACAAGTAAGCATGTATTGAATCGCCTCAATGGCACACTGAACAATTGAAACCTCTGGTGATCAACAGTCAAACGTTGTCGGACATTATTTCTTTTACGTTGGATACTAACATTTACATCTCTCACTTCAGAAATATCAACGGATGTTTAAGTAACTTTCATCACGAATTAGGCACACACAAATATCACTGCGTATTTCTAAAGTTGGACAACAGTAATATTTTTGCATTGTTACCAAGGTTTTCTCTATTTACGTAAGAGCGTATCTGTGTTATGCTCGTGGAAAAAATATGTCTTCTATTAAAAGCTCGTAAATGCATTATTCAGTATTCGGTTTAGCTTCATTGGGCATTAGTTTTTAGATAAACACTAAGTAAATGCAATTTAAAAAGACCCGTGAATATTATTGATTTGGGCACCTATTTTCGTGCTATGCGTAACACATTTGACTCGTAATTAAAGCTATAGTTAGCAAATTTGACTTCAGTTAATGGCTAAAAATATGACTTTGTACCAGACTACTAATAAATGAATATAGCAATATTAATTTGTCCGCGTTGTTAATGTGTATATATGGATACGCAAATTTTCCATACAACTGGTTGTGCTATAGTTTGAATACAGTGTTTTAATTCGATTTAACGTACACCGAAGGTCCTAAAGATTTCACCCACGTTCAAGATAAGAGTATTGAAAAAAAATAATGCGGCGAAATGTTTTTACGGCAAAATTCCTATACGGCGAAGTTTCCTACGGCGAAAAATCCTGAGACGAGTTTTCCTACGGCAAAAATGTTTACAGAGAATGTTCCGGATACGCACGATATAAATGAATATAGCAATGGCATTAAATAACCCTAAGAGTTGGCCCTAATAAAAAAAAATGGGAAGAGTCAGCTTATTTCTTTCCCCATTTCTCTCACACAGTGGCTTAAAATATGCAAAAGGCTAAATGTGACGTACCACTACAACTGAAAGCATTAGGGGGGGATGAAACCGAGATTAGCCAGCCGTTGATTAACCCATTTTAATAACAAAATCTTTAATTCGTTAGCTCATTGTCCCCGACGGTGACACAATAGTGGTGTGTTAAATTCCTGTGCCGTGCAGTGTGTACTCAGTGGAAACGGATGTGTAAACGGACGCGTAAAACCTGAGCAGTGGTATGAACGAGAACTAGTGTGTTTATCTAAAAATAAATACGATTAAATTCACCTTCGTCTAGTCACACTGGTGAGCTGTGGATGACAATATATATGGTCCAGATTATTTCGGTTGAGCTCTCTTGGGGGCGGGGAGTGTGGGTTTGTAAACAGTGACTATTACGGCTAATAATGAAAGTCTCTTCGGTAAATCTAATTGAGTTCTATCAGTATGTTTATCTAAAAATAAATACGCTTAAATTCGCTTTCATCCCTGCCGACGGCTTAGTTCTACGACTGATGCCAATTCAGTTGGGTTTCGATCCTAGCTAGAGGCAACCGGTCGTCTAGCCACAGTGTTGAGCATACAGCGAAACAGTCTGTCTGTGGATATATATATATATATATATATATATATATATATATATATATATATATATATATATATATATATATATATATATATATATATATATATTAATGAGCGTGCTAGGAAAGAATGTATATTACCAGGTTACACTTCCCCATTTCCACCAGCATTATATGTGCAGAATATATATATATATATCGTGGACTATCCCTTCGTTGACCCGCGCCTACCAGGCATTCTAAATACTGCCGGGCGGTGTGAGGAAGCGAGAACTCCCCACCAGACGACCTTCGCCTCGATAATTCTCCCTACGACTTATCAGGGTCAGGCTACTCAGTTCCTAGGAACCGACAGCCAGACAACCTGAACTTATCATTTGATTTTGTGCATAAATTTGAAGGGCCGAATACAGAGACCTAGTGCATCATGTATATATATATATATATATATATATATATACACCCACCCACCTATATATATATATATACACACACACACACCCAGCTATCTATATATATATATATATATATATATATATATATATATATATATATATATATATATATATATATATATATATATATATATATATATATATATATGGCTGGGTGTGTTTATGTAAATTTTCTCTCAGATATACACCAGCCAGGAGAATAAGTATTTTTTTTTTAAATCAAACAATGAGTTTCATAAAAAAAATATTTCCGCAAGTAAAACTATTTCGAAGGATGGAAGTAAATTTTTAAATTAGCTTTTGTTTTGGCTGATGGTGCTTATAAGAAAGAAAATAAAAAAAAATCAACTTAATAACATTAAATATCATAATAATTCTTTTTCTTTAAGAGACAAAGACAGTTTTATATTTAAATTAAATTAATACCTATCTCACAGTCTAGGGTTTATTGTAAAATTAAAAATGATAACTGGGTATTAAATTTAAGAGACAAACTTTCGGATGTTGAGAGATTTACTAAACATCTCTTAGAGACAGGATTCAAATAAACAACAGCTTTATGAATCCATCACTGATAATTCTACAATCTTACGTGAACACAGAATGCGCTTTGTAGGACACTGCTGGTGAGCGAAACAAGAACTTGCCAGTGATCTATTGTTGTGGACACTTAACCATGAAACAAGATGAGTTTTTCGCCCAGCAAACACCGATATTGATCAGCTATGTTATAACACAGAATGCCTCGCTAATAAGCTTCCTATCTTTACGGCAGCATATGTTGGACGGTTTCCTCAAAGATGATGAAGATAATCGAGGCGACGGAGATGTGTTTCTACAGAAGGAGTCTGAGGATATAATGGACCAAGCGTGTGAACAACGACGAAGATGCAAACAAAGAGGAGGCTTATACATAAAGTCAGGAAGAGACAGATAAAACTTCTGGGGCACATACTGATACAAGCCTTACTGGATAACCCACATGGAACCTACGCTTGGATGCTGAGAGCTATACTTAATATCTCCTGGAGACAAAACCCAACTCAATCCCAGGTCTATGAAACCATCCCTGATAATCCTACAATCTTTTACGCGAACACAAAATGCGCTTTCCAGAACACTGGTGGCGAGCGAAACAAGAACTCGCCAGTGATCTATTGTGGGCACTTGAAGGGAAAAAGATGAGTTTGTTGCCCAGGAACCACCTATATTGATCAGCTATGTTATGACACAGAATGCCTCCCTGATAAGCTTCCTATATTGATGCAGGGTTGTGATGGTTGGCGTGCTAGACTCATGAATGTTCGAGCTAACTCCACTGAATAAAAACATGCAATTTTAGTAATGGCTGAAAAGGATGTGAAAATACGCATAGCTAAAGACTGGGATGCCTTGAATAAAATAGATGTAATCTGGAAATCTGATCTACCAGGAAAACTGAAGTGGAGATTCTTTTGCGGCACTGTAGAGGCGGTTTTAATGTATGGTGTCACTGCTTGGCCATTACGTTAAGCCCTAGAGTCTAAGCTTGATGGTGGAACCTATAATCGGGTGTTGAGAGCTATACTTAACATCTCCTGGAGACAGCATCCAACTAAATTACAGAAATATGGATCCATCCCTGATATATCTACAATCTTACGTGAACGTAGAATGCGCTTTGCGGGACTCTGAGGCGAACAAAACAAGAAACCCCTAGTGATCTGCTGTTTTGCACATCTGTCCATGGGGCAAATGAGCTGATCACCAAAGAACCACCTGCAACATTGTTATGACAAAAATGCCACCCTAATGACGTTCCGACATTGATACAGAACGGTGAAGGTGGGGGTGATAAACTCATGTATGTCTTAGCTAGCTCAACCGAATAAAATAAATTAATTTTAAATTTACATATCCAGTATTGCTTATAGGATATTAAAACTAATTCGGTTTTTATTGTATTAGATTGAGTCAGAAATAATTTCTGTTTTGTTTACCATCTTTATTCTAATAAAGATGCAACTGCATTTTATTCAATTGTATTAACCATTATTTACAATGAAGGCTTGGCACTTCTCATGAAGCTCTTCTATACATTTTGAGTAAATTCCTGTAGGTTTTAACGTGAAATTAGTTTCGAGGAACTCTTGAAGCCGGTTTTTATATGAGAAAGTTCTCCCAATTTTAAATAATACTTTAGCAGACTATTGTTTTAGAAGAAAATTAGAAGTATAGAATCCTGAGTTCTATACATAATATCTCTTGGAGTCTTTCAGTGTAGCTAAATCACAGCTCTATGAACCGATCCCTGATATTTCAATAATCTTAAATTTTACCTCTAATTTGCTGTCTGCACTGCCGCAGTCGAACAAAATTGAAGGTATTTGAGTGCAATTCAAATCATTATAAGCCATGTATACTTTGTAGTCAGAATAATACATTTATCATTATAACTGTTTTCTAAGCTGCGACTTCTGGAGGTTAACCTTCGAGGTCTGATGCAAGGCAAATTAAAGAAGTTAATTTTGATTGACTGAATCAGCGGTGGAATGATATAGAGAAAGCTTTTCAGGGAGTTGGTTATTACACGTCAAGCAATACAGCAATACACTTTGTGTCTGAAACAGCTCCCCAGGCAGGAGGGAAAAATCCCACTGGATAGTATATGTCGATATTACTAAAATACCTAACTTAAAACTCTCCGTCCAAAAACAACAAACGATCGCAGGCCAAGAGAGGACGGGATGAACCCCACGCCACCCCACCAGTGGTCTATGCAATACCAAAGCGCTTAGCAGTGATTGAAAAGTGTAAAAATGTAAGGTCAGGTGAATAGGTTGGGTGGGTCTGAAAAGACCAACACAGCTAAAAAATATTCTTGCATTATACAGCCTTGCTTCTTTTAATATCCATTATTAATTCTAAGAAACAGAAGCTCTTGAATCCTGAGTACTATACATAATATCTCTTGGAGACTTTAAATGTAGCTAAATCACAGCTCTATGAACCTATCCCTGATATTTCAATAATCTTACATTGTTCCTTTAATCTGCTGTTTGTGCTGCCACAGTCGAGCAAAAATGAAGGTATTTGAGTGCAATCGAAACTATTACATGTCACGTATGCTTTGTCGTAAGAATAATGCATTTATCATTTTAACTGTTTTCACAACAAGTAACGTATTTATGATTTAGCCTAAAAAACGTTACATTTATTATAGATTTCTAGATATAAGCAACTTCCCATCTTTGGGACGGTGAACTTAAAGTGGTTAATGTCACTGTTTTCCACTTGTAAATGGGATCTTTAAAAGCGGGGAAACTTAACATTATTTTGAGTGCACTCACGTTTCAAGAGCCAAAAGAAGAACATTATAATTGTTTCTCAATATTGGTTCTTTTGCTTTGGTTGTTTTACTTTTAAGATGTAAGTTATTTACAAAATACGAAGAGAACGAAAGACATCGTAGAGAACGCCATTACTTGAATCAATGAACAGCTATTTTAATCTTTGGATTTAAAACGAATGAAGAGTTTGCACAAGAATAATAACGATAAAACATCGAAGCCAGTCAATATTTCTGCTTCTTTTTTACGGATTCATGTGTCAGCGTCTGTTTGCTTCCCACACCTAGTTTTTTTGCCAAGACAATTTTGTTCTATTCAATTTTAATTTCACGGCGGTATAAGTTTTGATTCACTCAATGAAAAGCAAATTAGATTTTAAATGTAACCTTAGAGCAGTGAGTCAAAAATTAAATTCTGTCTGCCGATTTTTTATTTAGTTTCTTTTTCACTATTTAATACTTTTTTCTTTTCTTTTCTGAATGGCAACATCTCACAATTCTGATTTACAACAGGCTAAAGAAATTGACTTGCACTAAGGATACATACTATCAACGTTAGACTTAAACTGTAACTGAAAACATGGATATATTAGTAGATAGATAGATCGATAGATAAATAGTGAACAGACTCAGATAATTAGAGAGACTTTGTAATGAAGATAGATATATTTTATATCAAGCATAATTAAGCCAGTTTTACTTGAAAAGTGTTTTTGGTTTCTATCTGAGACTATTAATAATCTGCAGCCCCCAACATTTACCTAAAGAAGAAACATATATAAAAAACACATTCAGAAACCTACAATACCCATATAATTTCCTCCAGAGCGTAAGAAGAAAGGTATAAAAAATATAAAACTGAGACAAAAATAATAAAATAATCCGCAATAATAAATTACATGAAAACAAGTGCATAATACTACCGAACAACTCTGTCACGTCTACTATCCAGAACAAACTATCACATTTAAATAATCTTAAAATAGTCACAAACACATCCAAAACCATTATGGATAAACTCATATCCACAAACATTAATTGCAATAATATTTCTGAAGCAAGCATTTATAAAAAAAATTGCCAAATCTGTTCTCCCCAATATATTTGAGAAACAAGCAGAAATTTAAAAAACGCATCTAGACAAATAGACCTCACAAAAAATAACTTAACTAATGCACTAGCGATACATAGAAATGAATTCAACCACAATTTTGATTTAAAAATGCTACGCTCATAACAAAAGAGAATAACTCACTCAAAAGGAAAATCCTCGAGAGTTCCGCCATTGAATATTATCAAAATATTAATCTACGCCCAGGCTTTCGCTCTATTTCTGTTGCAGTTTTTTGTATATATTATGTACTAGTGAGCCAGTTCAAATGACTTGACTCACTTTATAGTTCACCAATAGAACGTTAACCAATCAGAAGACGTAGAACATTCAATCCGTCGTATATAAAGGCGGCCATTTTGTCTACTATACCAGAATGTCCAGTCCAGCTTGTCAGACGATGAGAAACAGAAGGACGAACAATGCTCTGCTACTGTCTTCAAAATATGCACTGCTAACCTGAACAACGCTTTCCTACTGTCTTCAAGATATTCACTGCTAACCTCTGAATTCTCTACTCAAGACGAACGTCATCATGAACAACAATTTCACCTTTCGTAAAAGAATTACTACTTTACTCTCCCAAGCATATGTACACAAATATATCAATAAATCAAAAGAAAATGATTGAATCCGTCAACACAACATAAATCCAATATTTCTACACGTGATAGTACTTGACGTAATTTTTAATTGACAATATGAATATGATAGCGTTTTCTAAATTCTTCTCTTTGCTTAGGACATTTTGTTGTGTTGTTACTTTGCGTTTAATAAATTCATTTCCTTTTTTGCTTTGAAAAAGTCCACACTGGACGAAAGGCGTCGGCTAATAATACAGTTTTCCTATTGTCGCTTATCTTTATACATACTAATATATATATATATATATATATATATATATATATATATATATATATATATATATATATATATATATATACCCGACCGCTGTCTTAATGAATAATACTGCAAATTTATAAATTACGAATAACAACATCCCTAAAGTCATAAAGTCGTTGCGCCATAGTTCACTTCAAAGTATTCTGTATTTGATTTTGACCACATCTTCAGCTACCCATTTGTTTTCCAAATCAGCCTGCAATATACTCTTTAGAGACCACCGTCAGTTGCCTCCTTAAACTGCGAATTGAATCTTTTCCATCAGCGATTTCTTCTTTGTGATAAGCCGTATGTTGCAGCGAATCAAATCAGGGGCTCAATGTTCCGTCAGTGATACGATTTTGAAAGAAAGAATTTAAAAAAAAATCTACACGAGATGTAAAGAATAGATTTGTTCTGTTACAGTAAGTGTGTTGGAAACAGTACAGAATCTCACTCATTCTCATTTCATTTAAAACTGAGTAACCCCAGAGATGAATTCCTGTTCAGGTATGCAGAGAAATACTTCCGATGATCTATTGCCAATTCCATCCAGTTCGGTTAAACGATTCTCAAAATATTCAACAAGAGTGAATATTCTCAGACTGTAAGCACTTATCAACAGAAGAGGCATAACATATAAAATCCCAGGAATGTGAGCGGGTGGGAATTGTGTTCGAATTCAGCCAGGCTGTTAAATTTATTTTTCTTGAATAGGTAGGGAACCATCTCTCCTATCTGGTATGGTTAATATACAGAAAAATCTCTGGACATTTTATTATGAGTACAAGAGAGAAAAAATAGATAAGTATGTACTTAGATAAAACAAACGAAATTGTCACTGCAAGCAGTGGTAATAAAAAGCTGGGATATCATTTTTCAGGATTGACAATGATAACCCTATATGAATAATTCTCGATTTATTTTGGACGCGACTACACTGATATTCAAAAAGTATATCTAATCTTAATGATGTCGTTGTCTGTCTGTCTCTATAAAAGTGGATATTGAAATCAAGACCCAGCGACGATGGTCTGTTTCATGCTTGTAAAGTCAAGTCATATGTCTTGTATTTTTGCTAGACTCTATATATACCGGTTAGTGATACATTGTGGAGAGTCTATTGTATTGTTCTAACGGTAAATTGGTGAGCTTTAAAGGTTATGTATCAAATTATAAATACTAGTGGATCAGGATGAAGTTTCTTCACTATTTATAGTGTTGTTTGTTGACTGTAGTTTTGTTTATAATTGATTATTTTATTATTGGTTTTTTGTTATTGTGTGTTCATGTATGCGTTCGTGTTTTGTTTATTTGTTTATTATTTACTTACTTTATTTGATTATTTCTTGGGTTCGATTAACTTATTTTACTTATTTTTTATTTATTTATTTTATTTTATTTCTTTTCGTCTTTTTTTTTCTCTCAAAATAACCCCTAAGATAATAACACGGGTGGAATTAGAACTCACCCTGTCAGATTTTTGTTCGAAAATGCCCAGCATTAAATCTCCAGTGCTTCGCTCTCTCTCTCTCTCTCTCTCTCTCTCTCTCTCTCTCTCTCTGTATATATATATATATATATATATATATATATATATATATATATATATATATATGTATGTATATATATTCATATATATATATATATATATATATATATATATATATATATTTAAAGATATTTTTGTAGGTACAAAATTTAATGATCGAAATAAAAGTATAAAAGCTAATATTACGAGACATATTTAAAAAAAAACGGATGATGTAACCGGTCTCACTCCTTATTTCATTTAAAGGTTCTTGAAGCACTTTACATCGGGTCCCGTAAGCCTTCTTTGTGCAAACAACGTGAGTGTTTGTTGGGACTCGCTGTCATTTGTTTCTAGTTCCTTTTGCATATTTTTTTCTTCTTTTTTTTACAATTCCTTTTATTGTACATTTTTCTGCGTTAATTTTAAATCTCCCGTTGGAGCCTCAAGAGCGGGAGCGATACCGGTTGCTTCACCCGTTTTTTTTTAATATGTCTCGTAATATAAGTTTTATACTTTTATTTCGATCATATATATATATATATATATATATATATATATATATATAATTAATTAATTAATTCATCGAGTCTAGAAGAAAATTTAACAGAATACAGGACGCACTGGACGGCCGTTTCGTCCTATATTTGCGACTCATCAGCGGTGCGCATCCGCTACCGAGAATTGAAACCCAGACAGTTACGTTATCAGGCAAACGTCATACTACCAACGGGCCTCGGTGATGAAGAGGAAGCTAATTAGACTCGATGAAGTGCCACTCGATCACATATTCCGTGGTCGAACTCATCCGAGTTTCTTCTTTTATCCATAACACTGTGCACCTTGATATTCAATGAAACGTGCATATATATATATATATATATATATATATATATATATGTGTGTGTGTGTGTGTGTGTGTGTGTGTGTGCTTTGATTTATTTTTTTATACAATTTCTCGCGCAACTTTTTTTTTCTTTTCAGTAGATAAGATATAAAAAAATGTCCAGTTGTTCATTTTCCCGAGCGCTTTCGGCTATACATTTAGCCATTTTCATGGTTGAAATATATCAATTGTTAACAAGTAATAGTTTGTTATATGTATGTATGTATGTAAGTATTTATATAATTTATATCGCAACGACAAAAATAGAAACATAAACAATAACATTAATATTTTTTTTAAATCCGATGAACGAAAATTGTTGTTCCCAGGTGCACGCTAACCCGAGGTGGTAGCACCTGCTAAGGTAAATAGTTAACCTCCAAACAGGGATCAGAGCACTGTGAAGGTGTAGAAATAGGTTTTGATACCAGAAATAGTTTGTAAAAAATTATTGCCAGCAGTACATTATTACAAGCTATACATTTTCTGAGAAAAAATTACCAGTTATACATTATGAAAGAATTATCAGCAATACATTTTTGAAAAAATATTACCAGCAATAAAAATCTTGTTGGCATTAAATAATCCGTTAAGGTTGATATATCGCAAAACAAAACAATAAACAAACCAAACCATTGCGTTGTAATGGTTTTATTTCATTAATTGGAGTGAAATTATTAAAATAATTAAGTTTCACTACAAAATATTTATTAAAACCTTAGGTTTACTACCAAAAAAATACGTAATTATTTATTTCTCTGAATGTGATTTCTGTCGAAATTAATTGAATTTATAAACAATATTTGTAACGTTTTAATTTTTAAAAAAAAAAGCTCCATTTCTGTTTAGTGTCATTTGTTTGTTTTTCTTTTAATGCAAAATATTTTTTCTCATTATTATCAACTTCGTGTCATTCTCATTTGTGGGTTTATCATCATCAGCTTCTTATTTTCTGTTGAATTATGTATCGATATCTTCCTTGATCATTTCCATAAACAAACCTGTACTCTTTTACGGAAACCGTCACCTGAGGTACAATACCATTAAACTATAGAATAGCGGCTGGTTAGCAAAGTCCGAATTTCTGTTTATAAACACACAATCGTCGACAATTCCTGTCGGAGAACAAATATTTTCTACAAAATTTCTCGAACATTCATTTCAGTAAATATTATTAATGCTTTTTCATTTTAGAGATTTACTTAAATAGATTATATCTATTAAAATAATGTATAAACATGAAATATATGACATAATTGTCGGACTTATATTTATATATGTTTGTATATATATATATATATATATATATATATATATATATATATATATATATATATATATGTGTGTGTGTGTGTGTGTGTGTGTGAGTGTGTGTGCGCGCGCGCACGGGCGAGTTATGCTCAATATCATTGATTGAGGTAATATAATAAGTTGTATGGATATGAATTTGTCACCCTCTGTTTCACGCATTTGATGATCGCAAAATCGTGAAACCCCTGGTCACAAACTCATATCCACACAACTTCTATATATATATATATATATATATATATATATATATATATATATATATATATATATATATATATATGATAAACGCACACAACCTTGGTTTCGACCGTGTCGTCCTGTGGCGGGTAGTAAGTCTTATTAAGACTTATAGAAGGAAATAACCCGATGCACTTCTTGCATTTTTTATGTTAGGAAATGTTTATCATCATCAGCTTGTTATTTTCTAGTGCAATATCTTTCAATTATGCATCGATGTGTTTCGTGATCATTTTCATAACAAATAATTGCATTTTTTCTCTCTATTTCATCCCTTGAAACATCAGCATTTGTGTTGGTTTGAAAAACGCGTCGAAGATTATTTCAAACTGCGTATTTCTCGCGAAAAAAAAGCAAAAAAACTCATTAGTATATCGCCAAAATTATTCGGTAAACATCGTTTTCTGATTCGGCGGTATATTTCATTTTTTTTATCAATGTTGATCTGGTAACTTATTGACGAAGCTCTCCGAGTTTCCTTGGCACAGAACCAAATAAAGGAGACGTTGTTTCCAGAAGAATTCTTCGCAGTAACAAATAGGTCTGTGATATGACCTTGTTAATAATTATATTGACGAGATAGGTGTAATATTTACAGCAGCGAGCATTCAACATATATGACTACAGTTGGGTGATCAAAAGGATACATCCTAACACATGCTGGCGAATTACGGTAATCGTGTAAAGTTATTTAATATGTCAGAATCAAGTGACTTTGTCATTGACGCATATAAAAAGCGGTCATATTTTCACACTGGTAGAAAGTAAAGTAAGAGAAGAAAAGGTCTTAAAATATTAAAATGCTGCTGGAAATTTCTGCCAAAATGAAACTGATTATTATCTGTCTATATTTCTGAGATGAGCTATTATGTAAAATATTTACATTATTGGGACTATTATCCTCATCTTTGGCGCCATATTTATTACAACAATTCGGCAGTTGTATACTTCGGCCTTCTTCTGGTGGTTGGAATGTCGAACTGAACCCTTTATTTCGCTCACTGGGGTTGACTGTTCTAGTTCCACGTGCCATGTCTAATGGATGTCAGTTGTCTCCTGTTAATTCCCCTCGACCATTTTTTCCATTGCCTTAACCGAGTATTGAACACACACTGTTTGGGTTCTGTCACTGGATCTAATTAACGCTTTTATCTACTGTACCATGTATCATTGAGTGGATAAAAGCGTTGGTTAGATCCAGTGACAGGACCCAATGAGTGTGATTTCAAAACCTGGTTAAGGCAGTGAAGAACTTGGAGAGAGGAATTAACAGGTGATAACTGACATCCATTAAACATGGCACGTGGAACAAGAACTGTTTATCGCAGTGAGCGAAATAAAGGGTTCAGGTCGACATTCCAACCACCTGAAGAAGGCCGGAGCGTACAAATCGGTACCCGAGGGAAAATGGGGAATTAAAAAAAAGAAAGAACCAAGAACATTAAACCACGGCGAAAACAATCGTCCAGTGTTGAAGCTCCAAGTTCAAAAAAAAAAAAAAAAAAGAAGACAACTACGTAAAGGGCTCAATACACTAAGTAGAGCAAAACCTAACTGATTGACGGGGATAGGATTAGACCTTTGTATTCTTCAAACAAAGAATAACACATCTTCGAGCAAATTTGAATACAATTTAAAATAAAAATTGTAACAATTAAGAGAACGTATCATGGGTATTTGCTGTGAGTGTTTATAATGAGTCCCCCGGGTGGCTTTCGGTTTGTTCTTATACAGGCTGGAGGTATGCTCCAAACAAAAGCCAAATTTTAATATTTTTTGTCTTGTTCCTATTGATTGAGAAAATTCACTTGATGTGCCAACGACGACGTCCGAGTGAAGGCGTCACCAAGTTTGCGCTTACGTGTTTATTTTAAACCAGATGAAATTGTAGTTTTATAGAGAATTTGAAAATGTATTTTTATTACTTCATTTTTGTTTATTTTCGAAGTCCCAACGATACATATATATATATATATATATATATATATATATATATATATATATATATATATATATATATATATATATATACTCGACTCTCTCGACGTATGAGGGTCAAGCAGATCGGTTCCTAGGAAACCGACAGCCCAACAACAGTACATGAGATTTAATTATAGTGCTGAAGGTTTCGTGTAGGATCATCCACACTTTTTGAAGGGCCGACTACGTGCCACAAGGTCCCCAAACGACCCTCCGCAGGTTTTTTTTTTTTATAAATAGACACCAGATAATGCTGGGACACATTTCTGTCATCAAATGACACAAAAGCTGTGGATGTCAAAATTTACAGTGGTTAGCTTACATGTTCTTTTATATAATAAGTACATCTTGCAACATTGATATTTTCTTATATAACAGTTAAAATATATAACCTCATTGATGTACTTTGTTCCTTGAGGACGTTAGCTAATATGTCACTTCACAACTTCTT
Organism: Acanthosepion lycidas; assembly: GCA_963932145.1. Classification (NCBI taxonomy): domain Eukaryota; kingdom Metazoa; phylum Mollusca; class Cephalopoda; order Sepiida; family Sepiidae; genus Acanthosepion; species Acanthosepion lycidas. The sequence continues at coordinate 19,677,535 of OZ010581.1, read as the reverse complement.
ATCTATAGCATCTCCTTACAATGTTTGCTTTTAATATCCTCTATTCTTGTTAGAGCCTCATTTACAAAGATTTTTAGGTAGGTTCCTCGCTCATTTCGTTTTCCCCTTCAATATTTCCCGTGATTATCAAATTATCTAAGCCATGTTTCTCCATTATACAACTCGGAAATTACAATCACTTGATTTCAAGTGTAAGATTTATTTTTGTTCGTATTTCCATTAAAACATCCTCGTTGATCACATGCTTTACCTATGTTATTCTCAGCCATTTTTATAACCACATATTTGTTGTCTCAAGTTTCCTCTGTGGAAATTGGGCAACATTCATTGCCATATAGAACGATAAACATAACAGAGCTGTTCAACCTTTGTTTCTTTGTTTGCAACGAATTTTTTTTCATTCTTTAATACTTTCTTTAATTTCCAGTAGACATAGCCCTTGTTTCAATGTGTCTTCCAATTTTAATGTCACCTTTTCTATCATATTTTAAAACACTTACCCGATATTTACATTTCTATAGTTGCTTTATATGTCCTTCTCAATTTTAAGATATTTAGTACAGTAATTTTTCTGCATAAGAATAATTTTACGATTTGAACAGCGGCTTCAACTGTAGTCACAAGACCGAAGTTGAACAAAAATACTTATTGGATAAAATGAAAATAAAAAACAGTAATTTTGACAATATGCAAATTAGACCAAGTCGACTATGCTACCAAACAGCAATATAATTTTGATTATAGGAGACTTGGTGAAAGGGACGCACCACAAGACGGATGAAGAACCTGGCGATATTTTAGGCGTGCGTCGTTTGCAGCGGACGCACACGTGATGCCAATGACTTTCAGTGGAAGTAAGTTCGATCTCTGGTAAATGGAAAATATTTTTTTGATTTTTCGTACGCATCTTCGCGAGTATTCCGTAAGTAGAAACTGCATGTAAACAGTATGCCATGTATCTTGAAAGATTGAAAAACTTTCTTCCGCCAGCGTTCCAAGAGAAGAAAGACTGCGTGCAAATTTTGAAAGCCACCACTGAGGTCTCAAGTTTTTGTCTGGGCTCAATCGCTGAACTCAAGAACGAAAACACAATACACAACAATTTCAGTCAAACAAAAATCTGTAGCTTAGAAGATTCAGATATGTAACTGCCACATGAGGAGGATATTAGATTCACTTTGACATACATATATGCAATACCACAAACGTTCGAAAATAGAGGGTAATATATATATATATATATATATATATATATATATATATGTATGTATGTATGTATATATATATGTGTGTGTGTACATTTTTATTTTAGGATAAATAGATCAATATTAAGGCCAACGGTACATATATGCAATCGTGTTTCGATGTCTACCAACATATCGCATCAAGCATTAGAAAATGACCAGTTAATAACGCCTGAGGGGATTTGTTGGTACACATCGAAACCTGATTGCATTTATGTAGCGTTGATGTACTTATCATAAAATAAAGAATACATCTCTAATTTTGTATTGAATCCTGTCTTAAATCAATGTTAAGAACTTTGGAAATTATATTCGATTCGTTCTCATTTCATATATATATATATATATATATATATATATATATATATATATATATATATATATATATATATATAAGTATAGGATTGGTGTATACGGAATAAATTCCAATAACCAACAATTACTATTCTTAAAAGAGTGTTCAATACAGATTAGAGCGAGTCAAAATATGTGGGTGTATATACGTGTCGTTATCGGTGTGTCTGTGTGTATGGTAACTTGCAGGCTCTTTTCATTATGTATGTATGTATGTATTTTTTTGGGGGGGTTGTAAAGATTCGTGGAGATATTTCCAGTCTTGTCACTTTTTTGTGTAAGTATATATCTAAATACGTCTGCGTGCGTATGTATTATAATCTGACTGTGTATGTATTGTCTTTTGCAAGATGTCATCCTCCCCTACCTATATTTAGAATTCAAATGTATCTATGTTGTCATGAAGCTGTGAAAAACACTTGATATTAACGTTTATTCCAACTTAATTTCAATAAAAACAAAGTAAATAGAATAGCGTATGTATTTTTCTTTTTTCTTCAGTAATTTTATAATTTTAAACTTAATGGAGATTAATTTTTAAAATGGGTAATTTTAATTTTTTATTTCAAATTTTATCGTATAATTTGATACTTATTAGTTAGAATAAATTCTATTTTAGTCTAAACCCAACATTAAGGCATTAATAGTTATTATAAGCTTAGTTCGTTGTCGAGATTTTTCAATTCTCGTATACTTGTATTTTGATTGGTCATTTCAGTTTATGTAACAGCGTTTCCCCTTGCGAAGGGTGGTTGATTGATTTGAACTTTGTAAAACCCATTATTCTACATTCAATGAGACACCAGAAGTGTTGAAACAAAATGCCTATTTTTGTAGGGATTTATGTTTTAATTTTCAAATAAATAATTATATATATATATATATATATATATATATATATATATATATATATATTTATATATATATAAAGATTAATTAACATTTAAATAATAATTTCAACCCGACATTGATGTTTCTTGGTAAAATTTCCAAACTTCAGGGATTGTTGTTTCAAAGAATATTTCCAGTTTTTTTCAATTTGTTTCGCGTTTCTTCAATTCGCATTTTTCGGGAAATCTACTTTGTATACGTGCGTATTCATGAATTTAGAGTCTCTTTACACGGGCACCTTTTGCTTATACGTTTGCTTTTGTTTACGTCTTACATTTTTTTTTTCCTGCTGTAGATTTTTCTTCCTTTGGAAGATTTTTCTTGCTTTGTTTACCACACCACCCTCCAGCACACACACCGACGACTGGAAATTTTACCAAAAACATTGATGCCTGGATAATATTGATATTTAAAAGTTGAGTAATCTTTTCATATGATATAATTAACTTTTCCTTTTTTGTATTGAGCACTATATATAAAAATATTAGGTTGGTGGAAAAAATAAGGACGTAAAAATGTTGATTTTGACGTTAAAAAATATGTCAAAAAACGACATTATTACGTCATTATTTTTGCACCAACCTAAGATCTCAGGTTTCTTAAATCTTATATATATATATATATATATATATATATATATATATATATAGGTAACGATACTCGTTTCGAAAAACCCCGGAATTTTTGATTTGCCAATAATCAAATCAATCTCGAGGGGAAAAAAAGGTTTTTAAAAATAAAGAGCTAGAAACGTGAAAGTCTGTCGAAAAAAAATCGCACAGTTACAGGTTTAAAGCCCAAAGAAAAAAACCCGACACGAGTAAACAACTAACTAACAAAAGAACTCAATACAACCGTAGAGCAAACCTACATTTATCTATATCTATATCTGTATCTAAATATATATATCGATATCTATATCTATATCTATCTATCTATCTATCTATCTATCTATATATATATATATATATACATATATATATTAAGACATTTTATGTTTATACATTCTTTTTATAGATATAAATATTTAAATAAATGCTCTGTTTATAATAAACAGTATTAAACTACATTCACCGGCCTGAATGTCCGAGAAATTTTCACAGAAAATATTCGTCCTCCGACAGGTTCGAACATATATACATACATACATACATTCACATTATATATATATATATATATATATATATATATATATATATGTGTGTGTGTGTGTGTGTGTGTGTGTGCCTGTGTCTCTTTGTGTTAAGGAGAGAAGAGAAACTGTCAAGGTTTTTTTTTATAATGTGGATGTGTTTAAGATATATTTTAATTCATTTTCCATATCTTTTGTTACACGTGTTTTCTTCATCAGGCGAGGAATGGTTATTTCCAGATATTATTTAAAGTAATCGTTTGCTTTCCTATGTTTATCAATTTTCTTTTCTGTTTAGCAGTATTCTGAATTCTTCTTGGACTGGTCCAAATATCTTCCTTTCCTTATGGGATAGTAAAACAATTAGGACTGTACAGAGAAAGGAGAAAGCAATGAGGATTTTGATCTTATCTTTTTTATGATCGCTAAATTATTTACATTTTTTTTTCCATTTTTGTGTCTGTGTAAGTTTTACTAGGATATATATATATATATATATATATATATATATATATATATATATATATATATATTCCTTCTCCATGCATATATATTGTTTCATTACAAGGAGTGTATATATTCGTTCTCCAGACATATACGCTATATATTATTATAAAAAATCTATAAAGTAACAACATGTATTATGTTCTGTGTGTGTGTGTGTGTATGTATGTGTGTGTGTGTGCATCGTCCAACTTATGTTTCTGGTTACTATGTGTGTATAGTATGTGTTTGTGTGTGTGTGTGTGGGGGGGTTATGATTTGTTTAGTGATGGTTTAAATTTGTCTATGAAGTTTCGTTAAAAACGTTTAAAATTTTACTGGGGTTAAGTTTTTAGAAAAAATTTTCTGGTGTTGGCTTTATTATTTCTTTC
>OZ010581.1:19658039-19665539 GCA_963932145.1 Acanthosepion lycidas | reverse complement strand
ACTTCCTTTCAACCTATTGCTGGTTATCTTGGAAATTATTATTTTTTTTTTTTTCACAATTTGCTAAGGTTTCAAAAAACATTGATTCTAAAATATTTCAAACTGTGCTTTGTTTTCACAGGAAATGAACAGTAAATTTCTCCCAATGAGATTAATTAAATATTGTATGTTGTATTCGTGTTTATTTTATTTTTATTTTATTTTTATTTTATTTTTTGGCTTTGAGCTGTGATCCACCTTAATTATATCCGCTGGGCTTTTCTTTATCTTTTTTTTTTTTTTTTTTTTTTTTGACGGCCAACAAAAAATAGCGAATGTAAATTAAATCTTCCTTTTGTATTCCAACAACGGTTTCTATCTCAAGGAAACAATGATCGACCATCTCCTTCCTACAAACCGTTGCGTTCTGGAACCGATTCCTAACAGGATGCTTCCCCGATCACAACAACTTTAACATGATCAAGTCTAGGGTCAACCGTCATATTCCCCACATATCTCCATAAACTGTACCTGATAACTAAGTAAAGCTCTACCTCGAGTGGCTACTGGGTCTTGTATAGGGTGAACATCATTGTAAAAATACTCTTTAAGGATATTCAAAACTAAAACTATATTTCCTAGATGATGTATTGTAACTATTTATTCTATTTACAATAAAACACTTTATTAAATAATTGTTACGAAAATATTATGGTATTAATTATAATGTTATAAAAATCCGGTATGAATTATAGTAATAGTGAGATTACAATCGATGGTGAACCCCTTGATCCAAAAGGGTCTTAGGGGCACCACATGTACTACTGCCACAGTAAATTGGTGTTTCATGGGCAATAAAGCTTGATGGGCTCCAGCCATCACCATATCGGTTTTGAAATTCAGAGTTACCTTCTCCTAGACAGGTTACTACCCAAGGCTAAAGAACTATTATGCTATTTACTCATAGCTAGGAGGGGAGAAGAGGATTAATACATATCTCAAGTAAGTGAACCTCACGTAATTGAATATAATGGATTCGAACTCGGTTCTTCGATTCCAAGATACTATTCATTACATCGCCATGCCTCCTAATTAAAAATTAGATAAAAATACAATTACCATAATCAATATGCGGATATGGATGCGCCGTGTTGCAATGGCTAGAGGCTGGGAATGAGAAGCCGGGGTACAGAGTTCGAATTTCACTCGAGTTCGTTATATTCAGTTACACGCAAATAGAAAAGCTATGAATCCGTTTCTTGTCCTCCTCCCCCAAGCATGGTTAAACAGAACGACAGACTGAGACTTGGATGGCAACCAGTCTTCGAGAATGACTACTCTGAATTCAAGCCAGCCTTGGAGAGTGAAGGTCTCCTTCAGGCTCTGTTGCCCAACATACACCACAGCTACTACGGCAGCATGACATGTGATTCATATACGACCCGAATGCGCTGACAAGACTCGAAAATGGTAACAGCCTAACTATATACAAATTAGCAGGCTACATTGTACTGTCTATCCTTCAGTAGAAATCATTCTAAGAGATGGAAAAATCTCTGAATCCTAAACCGTGGAGACAGCAAGCGGGGACCGCATCATTCCCCGCTCCCCAAAATCCATGGCAATTGCCAAGTAATAAAGAAAAGAAATCTGAGGAGATTCGTAATCGCTTACTGAAGCGAAATTACGGGAAAAAAAAGTTATATTAATCGTTTCCATACGGAAAACATTAGGTTTGATTTGATTAACTTATTTTCCACAGCTGATTTGCAGCTTATTTAAAGCCTGAAAATATATTTATTGTTGTGGGGCTCTCCACTTTTTACATGAGATGGACTCGTCCAAAGTATACTTATACTGACAGAGAGAATACCTGCTGTTGAGATAAGTGGAGATACGTTGAGACAGGTTGAGAGATACGGAGACAGACACAGTGTGTTCTCAGAGAGTTATACAAGAGTCCAGAGAGAGAGAGAGATGATTACGGGTTTGCTTACAGAGACTTGTACATATACTTTCAACTAACCCGCATTCCTGGACTACGAATCTACACTTCAAGTCTGTATTCTTACGTTTAATACACTTATTTTTCTATCTCAATTACTGGCGTTGTTTATTTATTTGTGCAGGACTACATTCACGGAATCCACAACATTTATATTCTAATATATATTTGGAGATAATAATATTTTAATGATCAATGTCTTACTAATTAACCCATAGCTGGGGAAGAAGTGGCGTCATACCTTTCCAAAGGGTATTTCCGGGTAAAATAATATAATGATCCCAAAGGTGATTTGAACTCGACTCTCCGATTAAGGATTCCGAGCTATTATTCATTACACTACCTGTACATCCGGTTTAGAGCACTTGGCATTCCGAAGCGGTCACCTATCGAGGTAGAGACCAGGATGATCGTATGGGAACTGGTTTTTCAAAGTTATGTGAACGTAAGCCGGGAAACATTAGGGATTTATTGACCGAAAATATAGTCTGTCTGTATGTGGAAAATTTTTTTTAAATCTTTTCAGGAAATTAAAATCCTTACGGCAATAAACCGTTTATCGCGTTATAAATTTTCTTGGCAAAAGTTTTCTTTTATCACGTGTGAAAAATCATGATTACATCATTGTTTTCACTAACCATTTTTGTTGTTTCTCCTATTCGAAGTCTTTAACTGATGTGGATTTTTATTTTTGTTTTTACTATTTGATGAAGCTCTTTGCTTCTTATCATATAGCGCTAGTCTAGAGAATCTGACGAAGGAATGTTTTCTTGAAGATTTCTACGAGTTATTTGTTTGCAGTTACTTTTATTACGCGTTCTTAGAAAATGGATGTATACCAATGATTGTTTGCATATTTCTGACCGGCCTGTATAGCATGCATAACCCACATCAGACAGTCAAATCTGATGAAAAGAGGATGACCATTGACGGTAATAGTAAGATTGAAAGTAGAGACTTTCCTACTGGAAATATACGACATCTATAGACGTACGTATTTAGTACCATCATTTATAAATTAAAATTTATAAAATCTTTCGATTAAATATTTTCGACTAATCAAGAGCACTAAATTGTATCTCTCATTTTAGTGTCGGTGAGTGTTTTTAGCAGGCATGGTGGAGTAATGGATAACGGCTCGGATTGAGAAATCGGATGGCAGAGTTCGAATTCCGGTCGAATCCATAACATTCTCTTACGTGCTAATGCCCTTTGGAAAGGTATGAATCCTCTTCTCCCCCAGCTATGGGTAAATAGGAGGACAGACCTGGTTCTGTATCCTTGGATGGCAAGTAGTCTACCACAGAAAGAAATGGCAACCTACTGCGGGGAAAAAATCTGCCTCGACAGTCATGTATCGAAAGATACATGATCGCCTAAACGTGTGCCATGCATTTCACATAACTGACTGAATCCGTACCATATTGGAATTATTGCCTTGATTGAGGCTGAAACATTTAAGAACGAAACTTTTTTAATAATAATCTTTACACAATACGAAGCATAAGAGTCACTCAAAGTAGAGGGGTAAGGTTAAAATGGCGATGATGATTGAGACATACATTCACTTACATGTTAATACACTTGGAAAAGGTATGAATCCTCGTCTTCTCCGCTCCACTTTTGAGTAAATAGCAAGAAAGACCGGGTTCTATAGCCTTGTGTGGCAAGTAGTCTACCACAGAAAGAAATGGCAACCTACAGCTGGGAAAAAATCTGCCTCGTCAGTCATGTATCGAAAGATACATGATCGCTTAAGCGCATGTCACATAACTGACTGAGTGTTTTTTACCGTTTTTGGTATTTCGGAATGTTAAAATCATATTTATCTCAATATGTTTTGTCTTTTATTTCGCATCTGCTACATCTTCTCGCTTTTTTCTTTGTGCTTTATTATTATTATAGCTGAAGCTATATCGCTTATTTCAAGACGGTGGACATTAATGGGTTATCTAAGCCATATAGGTTTTTTTTTTTTTTATGATGCACATGTCGAGTGGGCGCAAATTGTCTGCAGAAGGACATTGCAGTATCTCGCTATATAACTCAGTGAACCTGTGATGCATATTGAAAGGAAAACATCAGTGAACACAGCAATAAAATTGAAATAGAAACAGAAAGCAGAATAGGCGATTAAAAACGAACAAAAAAAGAAAGAAAAAAAAAACAGGTTTTCACTTGTTCAGCGACAATTAAGTTTAATGAACCGATTGACATCTCTGAAGCATATGATGCTCGTTGAGATTTATTTTCGAACTTACCAACCCGACAGCCACCGGCAAAGTTGATTAATCATTGGATAAAATTATTCTGAACTGGTTTTGCGACGATGGGAAGCGATATTCAAATACCAAAACACTTGTCTGTTCATTCGTTTTCCTAATAGCAAAAAGAAAACAGACTTCAACCGTATCTATCTCGAATGCCAGTAAACATTATGACGCACTTATTAAAAGCATTTAAATCCGAGATAAATATTATCGATATAATAACTATGGGTGAAGTGGGTAAAGTCTGACACAAGTTTCCCAGGGTGGGACACAAGTTCCCCAGGGTGGGACACAAGTTCCCCAGGGTGGGATACTAATCGAAAGTAGAATTAATTACTCAAAATAAAGTTATATTTAAACTATTTCGCTCTCACACGACGGTGATGTTCCCATGAAAAATGTCTCAACGTTACTCTGAAGCATGACTGCAAGTTTCAGCGTGAATGTTATAAAATAGCAATAATCGTCTGTGTTAGCTTTCTTAAATTTTACGCCATTGTTAATTAGCACCTATATATATATATATATATATATATATATATATATATATATATATATATATATATATATATATATACATACATATATATGTGTGTGTGTGTGTGTAGATATGTTTGCATGCTAATTAATAATATATATATATATATATATATAAACACACATTATATATATATATATATATACATACACACAAACACACACACACTAATTAAGAATATATATGCACACACACACACACACACACACATATATATATATATATATATATATATATATATACAAACACACGCATACAGACACATTTGGCCCCAATACATACATACATACATACATATATATATGTGTGACTGTGTCTGTGTGTATTTGGATGCCGTCAAATGCAGTTTAAAAAATGGATCAGAATGCGTCAAAATGATAGTATAATGAACAAATAGGAAGCATTCCAAAATCTAAAATGTCTGGCTCTTATAGAGCTTCATCAGAGAATGAGATATGGATTAAAAGAATGAAAGAGAAAAAAATTTGTATTTTGAATTAAATGTGTTATTCCTTTATCAATGGTGTGGCAGACTTCAAGTGAATTTGTCTTGTCAAGCAACGTTAGTGTGTACAATTTATCTAAGTAAGTTCATCATTATGGTATTTTTACACTTTTATAGTGTTTTGAGTCCAGTCTAGGGGTTAATTATTTGTCCATAGCTGGAACCCTAACAAGTGCTACCACTCCGAGTCAGGGTGGAACTGGGAACACAAGCAGTTAAGAGGTGGCTCCACGCTCCTCAAAATCTCATGATCAGAGGCCCTGCTGTCGGAACTAGTTTATCCTCATACCCAGGATGGGAATACCTATTAACAATGAAATATAAATTTATACACACACGCGTGCGTGTGTGTGCCTGTGTGTGTGTGTGTGTAGTTGGCATCATACCTTCATTGAAGCATATTTAGTTGAATAATCTGAACATATATCTACTTTTAATCCTCTCGAATTCTCTTATCGGCTTCTTAATGTTGATATTAAATGAAGTAAGGCTCCATAATTATTTTTTCTTTTCTTTTGTTTTAATTTTTATTTTCCCAAGCACTAATCTAATCCGAGATTATCTTCCTGTATGAGATAATGATATTTTGGAGGAAAACTGTATGACAAGTGGAAAAAAATGTTCGCGTGACACGTTTCGACTCTTAAGAGGAAACTATCACTAATATTAGGTTGGTGCAAAAAAAATGACGCAATAATGTCGTTTTTGACGTTACAAAATATGTCAAAAAACGACATTATTACGTCATTATTTTTGCACCAACCTAATAGAAAGAAAAGTAACGTATCGTGATAATTGCGGAAAAACTTCATTAGGAATTTTCAGAATGTGTCTAGGCGGGGGTATAACAGAATTTCTAAGGGCAAGGGGAAGCATATTCTAACCTTCAGGGCCTGAGGAACATAAAATTAAGACGCTTTCAAATTTTGAATATTTCTATTTTAAATCAATATATATATATATATATATATATATATATATATATATATATATATATATATATATAGGGCGGGTGTTTGGGTGTGTGTATATGCGTGTATGTATTTCTGGCTGTGTGTATATGCGTGTATGTATGTCTGGCTGTTTTTGTGTAAATATTCTCAGATGGATTGTAACTTTAGAAGAGACAAAATGAATGAAAGATGACAAGAGGCAAAACTATATTAAGCTAACGCTTTTCGTCTCAGGGACTTTATCGAAGAATGTGAGAGATACTGCCTTCATATCACACACACACACGTATATATATATATATATATATATATATATATATATATATATATATATATATATATATATATATATATAATCAGCAAAACAAATTATAGCCATAAAAAGAATCACTTGCTTATCTCAGTTTCATGAACAATCATTAATAATTATATCTGGTATATATATATATATATATATATATATATATATATTTATATAATGTACAAACATGAATTCATGTACACACATATATATATATATATATATATATATATATATATATATATATATATATATATATATATATATATATTTATATATATAAGTATATGAGTGTGTGTGTGTGTGTGCCTGTGCACCTGCTGGCCATTTATCTAAATACAAATAAAAAGTATACTGCCATGTAAAAACATGTAATCGGGATAGCAATTTAATGATCATTGCGAAAGAGTGCTGAATTTCGTGTCATTGCATTGGAAGGAAGGTAATTTAAATAATTTGTAATGTAGCATTATCGCTGGTGCCAGATATGTGTATATATTTCAGTATTTGGAAAATGGCTTATCTAATTGATTTGGATTTTTACTAACAACCATCTCCAGAGAATGGTTAGAAATTATAAAATGGGAACGGGAATTATGTGGATCGAAATGGCTAGATTCTTCAAGCTGGTAGAAAGGTAAGAATAACAAAAATAGCTAATCTTAGCAACGGTTGCATATGGAAGAGTAACTGTGAAATAACATAAGGAACTTTGAAGCACACTGACTTAGCAAGAGAGTAACACACTAATCGTAGGCGGTGTTCCTTTTAGATAAAAACAGATCATCGAAGAAGCAATTCGCTGAAGATCACAAGAATTTGATGATAGAAAAATAGAAAAACTTTGATCTGTCGCGTCATTTTTTTTTTTTTTTCATTTTTTTTTTTACGTTGTCTGGTGGCCATTTCCAGCAGTAGAACGTACTGAATCTCAAATAAAATCATAATG
>OZ010581.1:19643039-19653039 GCA_963932145.1 Acanthosepion lycidas | reverse complement strand
ACTCACCACAACACACCCACATAATATTCACCACACGCATTCAATGTAACTGTCCATGTGCTTGTAACTTGTACTTGTTATTAATACATATATTTGTTTACATATATTTATCGGTCTTGTTTGTTTTCTTTGGACATAATTAAAGTCCAACTTTCTCATGTAGTTGGACCGGCTCGCTGGAAATTCAACCCACATGTGTTCTTCGCCTCTTTACCACACGGTCCGCTACACTATAAAAATTTTGACAAAATACTAATTCCAACAATTCAGAGTTTTACAGCTAAGACACGCTACATTCATGTGCAAATTAAGTGAAACAAATAGTTTAGTTTCCTTTCTTTTACCATACAGTCAGTTTTAGATCCACTGGAGTGACAGGGTGTAATCGATTTCTATTTTTTAATCAGTTTAGGTTATTTTAGGCAATAATACAATTCTATTTTCGGGGTGTATTATATAATTTGTATGGCCTTTCGTCATCCGTGATTGCATCCGATTTATATCACTCCCAGACACTATTGACTCGACTGTCGTTTAGTTGTCCGACAGCCTTGTCTCCGATGGACGTTACTTCAAGGAATATGCAGGGAAATTGTGCAGGAACACACTGGCAGCACTTACCAGTGAGCAAATAAAAGTATTAGACTGGCACGGAAACTCTCCTTATTTAAATGCAATCGTGGATCTGTGGTCAATCTGCAAGGAACAACTTCGTAGAAAGGACATACGAATTACTAATATGTGCACTGGGTCATGTCTCATTGTAACAATACGAAAAACAGTAAATAATAACGGATTTATTCGTTTCGTTTCAATTAATTTGCCCAAGGGTGTATGCCGGTCACACAAGTTCAAACCATCTACACTCCCTCCTTACTCCACTGGTTCTATTTGAACATCCTCTTCCGCTTTGTGGAACAGACATCAAGAAGGATTCTACCCCAAGTAATTCAATCTTAAACTCTTCAAATCAGAGGTTAAACTTTACTAATTCTACATATGTTCATAATCTACAATTCTTACGTCTATAAAACAATCTAATTCATTATCTGTCTATCTTGAGTAGCTGCTGGGAATCTTATCTCGTGAACAATAGCGTGTAAAATTGTGTAGGAGCTAGTAGTTACATGTGTCTACCAAAATCATCTTTATCTGAGGCCAACTCACAGCTATGGATCACGCTTTGATGAGAGACGATAACACGCGACAGTGATATTAGCCGAAGGTGCGAGATGAGTACGAGAAACCCACTTGCGGGCCACATTTCTATGCACTACCAAATGCTTTGCTACATAAGCATGTTAATCAATACTATACGGCAAACCGTCCACATACACACATACGACTGCACACATCATGATCAAAGATGACCGGACACCGTACACACATTCTACACATCCACACACAAGCACCCGACACCAACCACGCTAAACTACACACACACGCGCGCGCGCACACACAGACACACATATACATGTTCAGATACATAATAATCAGCAATATTAATGCGATTAATGGCGAAATCCCTTCGCTAGTAGAACATAATTTATGCATTAATAAACTGTTAATCCATTGAATGATGTGATCCGCATTTATAAAACTTTTGTCAGATGTTTCTAGTTTATATTTTTTTAAGTTAAGCAAGCACTTTCGAAGATCCATGTCTCCATCTTTCGGTCTACAAACAATTATTTCGTCTTCAAGTTTTAACTTTAAAGGAAAAAATTACAGCCTGACGTGTGTGTGGGGGGTGTTTAAGCAGCAACTTCTCTTTGAGGCATGACTGATTGAATAAATTAAAGACACTATGTCTGCTAATTTTGAAACGAAATCCGTTCATACTCACGAATAACCTTCGGTCTATTGATGTTACAGGATGAGGGAAATGTGCTGTAGCTGTTTAAATTTCTTATATTTTCCAAGTACTTTCGGTATTTTTCCTAAAGAAAAGCCGACACGAAACAGATTCAACTATAAATATTGTAGCAATGTTCTGAAATGCCTATAAAAGAACTTTTTTTCATGCTTTAATGCGCGCATGACCGTGACATTAAAAGATGATAAAAATTCCATAAGAGTTAATTTTTTCTCATTCTAATGAACGCACAGCATATTGTCAACCGTTTGCATTTAAAAGCATAGTGAAAAAAAATACGGAAATGTATATAAACGCACAACCTTGTATAAATACTAATGAACAGCGTATAGTTCTGTACTACTTCCACCACTGAAGATGATCTTGGAAAAAGATCGAAAATACTGTAATTTATTCAATCAGACACGCACACACACACACACACATATATATATATATATATATATATATATATATATATATATATATATATATATATATCGAGAGAGAGAGAAAGAGAGAGATGTATGTGGGTATCTATACTGATATAAAATCAAAATCGCTTAATACCTATACAGCTATGCTGTTATGAGAAAGGATACATTTTCACTTATAACTGCCTACGTCATTTCTGTCTCCATCAAATGGTACTGAATGAAATCTAGATGAACGTCAACAAGTGACGATCTCCAATAAACTTGATAACGTTAATAGTGATGTTAGCTCTTTCTTTATGAGGAAACATTTGGTATTCATTAACGGAGCAGCCGGTATTTGTGCCATACATGTTTTTCTTAAAGCAATTTTTCATCAAAATATGTTTCTCAAGTCCAGTAGCTGTTAACGATCTTTCCTGTTTTACTTGAACATTTGTTTCCTAATCTTTGTTTTTGCTCCACACAGGTCCAGTTTACGCTAGAGTCAAAATGGTAGATAAATGTACGGTTGGTACTAGAATGGAAGAAGTGTAATAGCATTCTGTTTATGCAAGAATCAAAACAGCGGACAAATGTACGTTTATCACGAGTCAAACAGGTAAGCAATGTTCCAGTCTGCACGCGATTCAAAGCTGTAGACACATACCCCATCTGAAACGGAATGGAAAAACTTTGACCACGGTCCTGTTTGTATGAATATTTCCCCAGAATGTAGACGCTTTTGGGGAGGCCTACCGACTGTGCAAGAGATGATGCTGTAGGCATATTCTTAGCCTTGGCGAGAAGGTTGTTTTTTGTTAATTGAACACTGATATATTCTATGTAATCTACTATAAGATTTTATCTAAAAAAATGCTGGAAGATTTAGTATATGTCTATATTTCTGAAGTGAGGTATTATGCACACTATTTATATTATTCGGACTATTGTCCTCATCTTTGTTGCAATTTTTAACACAACGTTTCGGCCGTTTTACGCTCCGGCCTTCTTCAGGTGGTTGGAATGAGGAACTGAATCCTTTGGTTATATCTGGGGTAGACTGTTCTACTACCATATCCCATGTCTAATGGATGTCAGTTATCGCCTGTTAATTCCCCTCAACAAGTTCTCCACCGCTTTAACCAGGTATCGAACTCACACTCTTTGGGCCCTGTCACTGGATCTAACTAGCGATTTATCCACTGTACCATGTATCCTTGAGGACATCTGTATATGAATTTCTGGGTATTATAAACCTAATGTTTTCAGCAATCATTTTTTACCAGTGCTCATAGCTTTAGCATCACTTTTATGACAACGAATATCTAGATTGAAAATCAGACGTCGAATAAATCTCTGGCTGTCTCTGGATGCGTTAAGAAATCTCCCTCTTCAAATCAAAATCTCTCCATCCAGAAGACATGATTAGATGAAGTTACGCTAGCAACTTTGGCTGCGATATGACACTGAAACAGATTTGATCTCCTATAATCGATATGCACATAATGATATAATGTGCTTGCGAATGTCTCCCCTAGGATGCCTTCAAGTGCTGAGCAAAAGAGAAGCTGTCAGACGAGTGTCAAGCCGGTGTCTGGGGAGAAAACTTTTAGGCAGCAAGCAGCAATCAAAAGAACCAAATACTATGATGGATTAATGATTCTTTGAAAAGTCCAAAGTTGGTATGTCTACCAGTGTAATTCTTCCTCCTTATTTTTGCTACTCTCCTTTCTAGAGGTGTAATATCGTTTATTCAACCCTGCATGTGTATCAAGTAGGAATAGCGTTTAGGTCAGATTATTAAATGCTACTGGGCAAAGGGTAAGATCATTGTTAAACAATCTCGTTTAAACTTCTGTTGTCGTCTAAACTGGAAACTTTAAATCGCAGTTTTCTTTTCTTTCTTTTTTTCTTATCATTATCTTTAGCTTCTCCATGTGCACGGGCATTATCCTTTTCTGTCTAGCTTCAGAATGTTAAAGCTTTCAAATTATCTAATTATCTAAGCAACAATTAACTACGCTTACCGACCGATAAACACACAGATTAAATGAATAATACTTTAGAATATCTACAGAAGAGAAGATGATGAAAGGAGGTCGTCAAGGACAAATATTGATGAGTTTAAAAAAGAATAGTTACATCATGTCTGAGTAATAAAAGTGTTATAGTAAGTTACCCACGCATGCATGGACTCTCCCAGCTATAAATAGGAGCAGGTATTGCCTTTTTGGAGATGGAAGTTTCTAGCAGTCAGCTCTGGCAGTCGGACCGAACATTCTTGCTGTATCACTTTCGTTTGTATATGTTTGTATTACTGTCTGTATTAATATATTTGTTTAACTCAATTCCTCTGCTTGTATTGTTATTTATGGCCCAAACAAGGCCACAACAAATAGATCATAGATTTACTTTAAGGATGCTTTACATGAGTACTTCTTCTCCTATATACCGTGTCCCTTCAGCACATGGGCGCTCATTACTCTCCACAACTTCCAGTCAATTGTGGCTCTTATTAATATTTATTCTTTTTCTATTTCCCCTAACCTGCATACCAATCAATCACAGAAGCGCAGTATGTAGGTTATTCGTTGCTTTCATCTGCCAATTTTACCAACAATATATCCTATGAGTTTCAAATTCTCCAAGCCCTTTTTCCCCATTATGCGCTCTAGAATTGTGAATTTTCTCTTTCTGAAAGCAAAAGAACAAATTTGTTATATTTATTAATGTATTTCCTACTTACTACTTAACGATGCTACCCTGCACACAAGCAACTAGTGGCCCGCTGTCGGGCCGCTGATGTTGACGCCAGCGGTCCTCTGGTGGTAGCCACCGACGGGCCTCTAACGGTCCGTCAGTGATAACATTGCCGAGACGAACACACGGGCCACCAGCTGTAAACGGTAGTGGCATGATAACCAGTGGCAGATTGGTGGTGTGCGTACATGGATACTAGTTCATATTTGATTGATTAGTTTTTACGGCTTACCAACCGTTTGCAGGTTATTTAAATCCATAAATTATGTTCAGATTGTAAGAATAATTTTGGGATAATAATGGTTTAGTTATAAAAGACCTACTAATTAACCTATAGCTTGGAGAGAAGAGGTGTGTCCATGTTTTATCAAGGGTATTTGTACGTAAGGGAGTATAACAAGCCCAAAATGGTTTGGAACCCGAACCGCTAACCATTACGATATACGCACATCCAAGCCTACAGCATATTGTATTCCTAAAAGGCCACCTAATTCGCAACTAGGTTCGATTTTCTAACGTCGGGAACCAATGTTTAACCGTGATAAGGCTGTAAGCCAATAAAATGAAGCTTAGTATAAGGATACGGGATAAAAAAAAAACAAACTATTAAACAATCTCACTTGTTGGAAATATATCGTTTTTCAGAAATACGATATGATTTAAAGAATCATTTTACAGTTACAAATTCCGAATCGGGGATTGCCATCATCCATCATAAAAAAGAAAACAAAATGTGGTCAATTTTGTGCCTTTTTATTCGTCAGTGAATTGACGAATTAACGATTAGAAAGATAAGGATATAAAAGATAAAACAAGAGTTTCTTCTTCCCTAGACTTTTGCCTCTTAGCGAACACGCTCAGTCTGAAACTGCAAAACGAGCGAAAAGACTGGGAATCCCCTACTTTCTCACTCACTGACAAGTAGTCGGTAAAGTTTCCTTATTAAAGACTATAAAATTTGTCAATACAAACGATTACGATCAAACACGGCGAGTGAAAAACATTTTCCCTTGGTGAAAAGACGACACATTTGATTTTAAGGGAATGGCAAAAACGGTTCAATTTTTTAATCTTCCCAAAAGGGGAGTTGAAAGTTAATACTAGGACTCGATCCTGTAAATAAACAACAAGAAGGGTCCCTAAACACTGTTTCCAGTCACATGCCTAGCTGTATATTATAACTTGGTAATGCTACAAATAGACAGGAAAGAATAAAATTATATAAACATATTTCTTTTCGGGAAGCGAGAAGATGGCAGACATTAGCGACAAGAGCAAAAGAAGTGAGATACAGGTAGGTAGGTGGAAAGCCGTAAAAACTGAGATTAATAAACATTTTTTAGAGGCGGACGGACTGAAAAAATGATTAAGATATTTGAATTCCATATTATCCTTCGCTTAGACATTATATAGTTCATAGTATTATAAATGTAATTTTTCTTCTTATCCAATTGGGCATTTATGGGGACTTAATCAACAAGAAGCCTCCACAATACACGGTCATTGGATAGGGCCTGATTCTGGGTAAACATTTTGCCTGACCATTCGACAAATATGCCTGATATTTCAACTATTATAATAAATGTATACCAGGCACATGCAGCATGGCCAAATTTTATGAATATGGGAATAGGTTTTCAGAAAGAAAACATTCAGCACTTTACACGGGTAACCACTTACAAATACCGTATCCCCTTGCTCTCTGGTTAAATGTATTATTTATGTGTCTCCCAGACTACCATGGCTGACTCATTCAGTTTTAGGGTAAAAACCAGCAGTATCACCTGTCTTTGATCGGGTCTTTCATTACTGGGAATTTTTGCTGTTCATTTGGAGCAGTTTAAGTTTAAAGTCATCCCACACAAAAATCTATAATATTAACAACATATGGGTGCAACTGAGGCACATCCCCAAATTGGGGGAGGGTTTAACAATTTGAATGGGGGTTGGCCCTGAAAAGCGAACTGTATTATAATAGTAAATAATATAATTGTAATAATTTAAACTATTTATTTCTATTAAAGTTTTTTTTTTGTTTTTTTATTAAAGATATATCCTAGAGCAGATAGTAAATAGTAAAACGTTGCCGAGAGTTATAATGGACAGGAAGTAGTGGAGACCCATTATCGCCAACAATTTGAATTCAAAACCGGCACTTAAGAGAAAAAATTAATCAAAATCAGATGAAAACTGTGCATAAACGGTATCCGATAACAGACACACATACATACACACACACATTTTTCGAATTTTAGATATAAGATACCAGGCCACACATTTACCTAGTAAAATATTACCAGCAATACATCTGTGTACTAAATAAATAAATAAAATGAAGAAGGAAGTGATTATGTCCAGACTCCATATTGAATATACTATCATAACCCATTCGTATATTCTAAAAGAGGAAGATTCTCCGGTATGAGTGTCATGCCAACAAGTATTTACCATAAAACCCATACTGCCAATCTTCAGCAATCCTAAAATTCTACCAGACAACAAACTTAAAAGAACCTTTTAAATGTAGTGATTCATTTTAAGTATTCCAGTTTCTAAGAGAAAATAAAACGATTTCATATTATATATATATATATATATATATATATATATATATATATATATATATATATATATATATATATATATATATATATATATATATATATATATATATATATATTATTATTATTTATATTAAGAAGAATTTGAGATAATTAAGTAATTTATCGAGTCTAAAAGAAACATCAACAGAAAGTACTGGACGGCCGTTTCGCCCTACATTTGGGAATACATCAGCAGTGAGCATCCACTAACCGAGAATTGGAACCGGGGCAGCTACATTTACAGGCAAACGTCATACCAACTGTACTAACGGGCATCGGAAGAGGTAGCGAACTAGACTCGATATTGCGCCGCTCGTTCACAAATTCCGTGGTGGAACTCATCCAAGTTTTTTTTACCTCCGAGAGCCACGACTACCATCCCCAAGCCGCTACACCCAGAGCATTAGAAGCTGGTTCATGCAAGGATATACAAATGATAGAAATTAAGGAGGGTTTGAGATAAATAAGTAATTCGTCGAATCTAGTTATCGTTATATATATATATATATATATATATATATATATATATATATATATATTAGGTTGGTGCAAAAATAATGTCGTTTTTTGACGATTTTTTATCCAACTTTTTTGACTTCCCTATTTGCTTTAAATGGCGAACGACTGTTGAGTGGTCGACCTCGATTTCAACAGCTACTTCTCGTGTGGTTTTGCGAGGATCTTCTTCAATTAAGGCTTTCAAATGATCGTTATCAACCGCAGTCGGCCGGCCATTGCGAAATTTCTTGAATCACCGTTGTGCCACACGTTCGTTAGTGGTTCCTGGGCCAAAAGCATCATTGATATCACGAGCTGTCTCGGCAGCTTTTCGGCCTAGTTTGAACTGGAACAAGAAAATCGTGCGGATGTGAATTTTGTCCATGCTGTCGAAAAGCCTGCAAAAAAATGAATGAAGAGATTAAGAACGGTAACGAATTACACGATTCGATAGACATTCTTTTTGCACCAACCTAATATATATATATATATATATATATATATATATATATATATATATATATATATATATATATATATATAACTATAAGTAACTTCTGTCTTACTGTTTAAATTACACTTTTTGGACTGCTTAAATATAAGGATTTATTTAGAAAAAAATAATTTAAATTTCGGCATTACATGACGCAGTGGGTGGATATACCGTAAAATAAACCAAACTAAACTATACACGCATGTGATACTATATGAATGAGAAAAAAATATACTCAATGAAAATTTGCTGTGTTGATATATAGAGGTGTGATAAGACAACCCGATTACTTCCCCTGAATTATGATTTTTATATATAAGTCACACCGACTTCAGTTACGTCCAATAAAGTCACATGAAGCCGAACTAGATTCTGAGATTTCATTACAAACGGGACGCATGGAGATGAAGGGAAGATTTGATTCAGAAAATCCAGCAATAAGAGACTGTTGGATTCAAATGTAATTTTACTTTTGCTGCTCTAGGGCGGTGGAAGAAAGTGAGAAAAGGTGATAAATCATGAACAGCAAGAACACGGAAAGCATAGTCATCAACAAGTGATGCGAATTACGAATTGAAGATGAGAAATTCTACTGCGTGTTCCGAACATGCATTGGATTAATGAAATAATAATTCCACAGGTTAAGCAAGATACCGAGAAACAAAAAAAATCGTTAGTAAGAAAGAAAAGAATACTGGATATTTATGTGATATCCATCCATTTATATGGCGCTGAATACTGGACAATTTCCTCACGGATGAGGAGAAAAATAGACGAAGCAGTGAAGTTAATTCTACAGAATAACTCTGAAAAATCTATGTAGGGAGCGAGTGAGCAACATGAAAATCTTAAAGGAAATGGCCACAAAAAGAAGGATTATACTCAGAATCAGGAAAAGAGAACTGGAATTCATTGGCAACATAATGACGAGGAAGGGCTTGGAAAACTTGACCCACACATGGCCTATTGAGGGCAAGAAAGCTACGGGAAGCTGGCGGGTCGGACAAGGGTGAGGAAGTTGTGGAGAGGCATGATCACCTATGACCGGAAGAGAAACGGCATAAATAATAATAATAATAATAATAATAATAATAATAATAATAATAAACCTATCACGCAATAAGATAGAAAGACATAAACAGATATATATCATTGCACGTGCCTGTCTTCTAGTTTACATAAAATCAAAGAATTTGCCTATCCTGGATATGACGATAAACTACATCCGCTTCCTGGGTAAAACGATAAACTACTTACAACAGCAAGGCCCCTGATTAAGAGGTTTTGAGGAGCGTGGAACCACCTCTTAATTGCTGATGTTCAAAGGTTCGCCCTGGGTGGTAGTACCTGTTAGGGTCCCAGCTGTGGGCAAATG
>OZ010581.1:19463039-19638039 GCA_963932145.1 Acanthosepion lycidas | reverse complement strand
TTGTTGTCGTTTTGTTGGCATAGACCTTTCTTTTGAAATGACCCCAAAGGAAGAAATCTAAAGGCGTCAAGTCGCACGATCTTGTTGTCTATTTGACTTTACTGTTTCGAGAGATGATACGACCTGGGAACTTATTCAAATTCTGTTTGAACGTCGATTTTTGTAATAGGCTTCGATGACTTTATAATACGTTGTTTGATTTTTAATCTTTCCATGATTAATATTGCCCGAAACTTAAGATATTAAATGTGAAAAAAAACCCATTAGAGGCTTAAACTTAATTCACATTAAAATCGGTCCCAGTTATTGGAACACCTTTTATTTAATTTAAATTTTCTTCTAAGTCCATAAACATTAATTATTCTTAATTTTAGCAATGAATCATGATTGCAAGTCAATAAACACTGTACTTATTTTCATTTAAAGAGTGTGTGCATTTTTGGAACACGCTGTATTTCAAATAAAATGTTAGGAAAGAAACGCCCAATAATAATAGAAAGAGCAATAACAGCTACTGGACTTGAAAAATCTATTCTAAAAAACTGTTTTAAGAGATATATTTTATAAATTGCGAAGGAAAATAGTACCGGCCGCTCAGTAAATGCATACCAAAAGTTTCCTTATAAGAAAAGAATAATATTACCATTACAATTTCATATGGTTTTTCTTTAATATAATATGTCGTTTACGAAAGTGACCGATCATTGCTCTTCACAACTTCCTATGTTTTGTTGTTCCAAATAACGCTTTCAATTTTACTATCCCATTTTTTCTAACACTCAATTTATCGGTTGTTTACCCCGCTTTTCTTTCCTTCATTATATCATGTGAACCGTAATGATGTCAGGCGAACCTTAATGACGACACGTGAACTTTAATAATGTCAGGTGAACCTTAATGATGACACGTGAACTTTAATAATTTCAGGCGAACCTTAGTGATGACACGTGAACTTTAATAATGTCAGGCGAACCTTAATGACGACACGTGAACCTTAATAATGTCAGACGAACCTTAATGATGACACGTGAACTTTAATAATGTCAGGCGAACCTTAATGACGACACGTGAACCTTAATAATGTCAGACGAACCTTAATGATGACACGTGAACTTTAATAATGTCAGGTGAACCTTAATGACGACATGTGAACCTTAATAATGTCAGACGAACCTTAATGATGACACGTGAACTTTAATAATTTCAGGCGAACCTTAATGATGACACGTGAACTTTAATAATGTCAGACGAACCTTAATGACGACACGTGAACCTTAATAATGTCAGACGAACCTTAATGATGACACGTGAACTTTAATAATGTCAGGCGAACCTTAATGATGACACGTGAACTTTAATAATGTCAGGTGAACCTTAATGACGACATGTGAACCTAAATAATGTCAGACGAACCTTAATGATGACACGTGAACTTTAATAATGTCAGGCGAACCTTAATGATGACACGTGAACTTTAATAATGTCAGGCGAACCTTAATGATGACACGTGAACTTTAATAATGTCAGGTGAACCTTAATGACGACATGTGAACCTTAATAATGTCAGACGAACCTTAATGATGACACGTGAACTTTAATAATTTCAGGCGAACCTTAATGATGACACGTGAACTTTAATAATGTCAGACGAACCTTAATGACGACACGTGAACCTTAATAATGTCAGACGAACCTTAATGATGACACGTGAACTTTAATAATGTCAGGCGAACCTTAATGATGACACGTGAACTTTAATAATGTCAGGCGAACCTTAATGATGACACGTGAACTTTAATAATGTCAGGTGAACCTTAATGACGACATGTGAACCTTAATAATGTCAGACGAACCTTAATGATGACACGTGAACTTTAATAATTTCAGGCGAACCTTAATGATGACACGTGAACTTTAATAATGTCAGGCGAACCTTAATGACGACATGTGAACCTTAATAATGTCAGGCGAACCTTAATGACGACACGTGAACCGTAATAATGTCAGGTGAACCTTAATGATGACACGTGAACTTTAATAATGTCAGGTGAACCTTGATGATGACACGTGAACTTTAATAATTTCAGGCGAACCTTAATGATGACACGTGAACTTTAATAATGTCAGGCGAACCTTAATGACGACACGTGAACCTTAATAATGTCAGACGAACCTTAATGATGACACGTGAACTTTAATAATGTCAGGCGAACCTTAATGACGACACGTGAACCTTAATAATGTCAGACGAACCTTAATGATGACACGTGAACTTTAATAATGTCAGGTGAACCTTAATGACGACATGTGAACCTTAATAATGTCAGACGAACCTTAATGATGACACGTGAACTTTAATAATTTCAGGCGAACCTTAATGATGACACGTGAACTTTAATAATGTCAGACGAACCTTAATGACGACACGTGAACCTTAATAATGTCAGACGAACCTTAATGATGACACGTGAACTTTAATAATGTCAGGCGAACCTTAATGATGACACGTGAACTTTAATAATGTCAGGTGAACCTTAATGACGACATGTGAACCTTAATAATGTCAGACGAACCTTAATGATGACACGTGAACTTTAATAATGTCAGGCGAACCTTAATGATGACACGTGAACTTTAATAATGTCAGGCGAACCTTAATGATGACACGTGAACTTTAATAATGTCAGGTGAACCTTAATGACGACATGTGAACCTTAATAATGTCAGACGAACCTTAATGATGACACGTGAACTTTAATAATTTCAGGCGAACCTTAATGATGACACGTGAACTTTAATAATGTCAGACGAACCTTAATGACGACACGTGAACCTTAATAATGTCAGACGAACCTTAATGATGACACGTGAACTTTAATAATGTCAGGCGAACCTTAATGATGACACGTGAACTTTAATAATGTCAGGCGAACCTTAATGATGACACGTGAACTTTAATAATGTCAGGTGAACCTTAATGACGACATGTGAACCTTAATAATGTCAGACGAACCTTAATGATGACACGTGAACTTTAATAATTTCAGGCGAACCTTAATGATGACACGTGAACTTTAATAATGTCAGGCGAACCTTAATGACGACACGTGAACCTTAATAATGTCAGACGAACCTTAATGATGACACGTGAACTTTAATAATGTCAGGCGAACCTTAATGACGACACGTGAACTTTAATAATTTCAGGCGAACCTTAATGACGACACGTGAACTTTAATAATGTCAGGCGAACCTTAATGATGACACGTGAACTTTAATAATGTCAGGCGAACCTTAATGATGACACGTGAACTTTAATAATGTCAGGCGAACCTTAATGACGACACGTGAACCTTAATAATGTCAGACGAACCTTAATGATGACACGTGAACTTTAATAATGTCAGGCGAACCTTAATGACGACACGTGAACCTTAATAATGTCAGACGAACCTTAATGATGACACGTGAACTTTAATAATGTCAGGTGAACCTTAATGACGACACGTGAACCTTAATAATGTCAGGCGTACATTAATGACGACACGTGAACTTTAATAATGTCAGGCGAACCTTAATGACGACAGGTGAACCTTAATAATGTCAGACGAACCTTAATGATGACACGTGAACTTTAATAATTTCAGGCGAACATTAATGATGACACGTGAACTTTAATAATGTCAGGTGAACCTTAATGACGACACGTGAACCTTAATAATGTCAGACGAACCTTAATGATGACACGTGAACTTTAATAATTTCAGGCGAACCTTAATGATGACACGTGAACTTTAATAATGTCAGGCGAACCTTAATGATGACAGGTGAACCTTAATAATGTCAGACGAACCTTAATGATGACACGTGAACTTTAATAATTTCAGGCGAACCTTAATGATGACACGTGAACTTTAATAATGTCAGGTGAACCTTAATGACGACACGTGAACCTTAATAATCTCAGACGAACCTTAATGATGACACGTGAACTTTAATAATTTCAGGCGAACCTTAATGATGACACGTGAACTTTAATAATGTCAGGCGAACCTTAATGATGACACGTGAACTTTAATAATGTCAGGCGAACCTTAATGACGACACGTGAACCTTAATAATGTCAGACGAACCTTAATGATGACACGTGAACTTTAATAATGTCAGGCGAACCTTAATGACGACACGTGAACTTTAATAATTTCAGGCGAACCTCAATGATGACACGTGAACTTTAATAATGTCAGGCGAACCTTAATGACGACACGTGAACTTTAATAATGTCAGACGAACCTTAATGACGACACGTGAACTTTAATAATGTCAGGCGAACCTTAATGACGACACGTGAACCTTAATAATGTCAGACGAACCTTAATGATGACACGTGAACTTTAATAATTTCAGGCGAACCTTAATGATGACACGTGAACTTTAATAATGTCAGGCGAACCTTAATGATGACACGTGAACCTTAATAATGTCAGACGAACCTTAATGATGACACGTGAACTTTAGTAATTTCAGGCGAACCTTAATGATGACACGTGAACTTTAATAATGTCAGGCGAACCTTAATGATGACACGTGAACTTTAATAATGTCAGGTGAACCATAATGACGACACGTGAACCTTACTAATATCAGGCGTACCTTAATGACGACACGTGAACTTTAATAATGTCAGGCGAACCTTAATGACGACACGTGAACCTTAATAATGTCAGACGAACCTTAATGATGACACGTGAACTTTAATAATTTCAGGCGAACCTTAATGATGACACGTGAACTTTAATAATGTCAGGCGAACCTTAATGATGACACGTGAACTTTAATAATGTCAGGCGAACCTTAATGACGACACGTGAACCTTAATAATGTCAGACGAACCTTAATGATGACACGTGAACTTTAATAATGTCAGGCGAACCTTAATGACGACACGTGAACTTTAATAATTTCAGGCGAACCTTAATGATGACACGTGAACTTTAATAATGTCAGGCGAACCTTAATGACGACACGTGAACTTTAATAATGTCAGACGAACCTTAATGACGACACGTGAACTTTAATAATGTCAGGCGAACCTTAATGACGACACGTGAACCTTAATAATGTCAGACGAACCTTAATGATGACACGTGAACTTTAATAATTTCAGGCGAACCTTAATGATGACACGTGAACTTTAATAATGTCAGGTGAACCTTAATGACGACACGTGAACTTTAATAATGTCAGACGAACCTTAATGATGACACGTGAACTTTAATAATTTCAGGCGAACCTTAATGATGACACGTGAACTTTAATAATGTCAGGCGAACCTTAATGATGACACGTGAACCTTAATAATGTCAGACGAACCTTAATGATGACACGTGAACTTTAATAATTTCAGGCGAACCTTAATGATGACACGTGAACTTTAATAATGTCAGGCGAACCTTAATGATGACACGTGAACTTTAATAATGTCAGGTGAACCTTAATGACGACACGTGAACCTTAATAATATCAGGCGTACCTTAATGACGACACGTGAACTTTAATAATGTCAGGCGAACCTTAATGACGACACGTGAACCTTAATAATGTCAGACGAACCTTAATGATGACACGTGAACTTTAATAATTTCAGGCGAACATTAATGATGACACGTGAACTTTAATAATGTCAGGTGAACCTTAATGACGACACGTGAACCTTAATAATGTCAGACGAACCTTAATGATGACCCGTGAACTTTAATAATTTCAGGCGAACCTTAATGATGACACGTGAACTTTAATAATGTCAGGCGAACCTTAATGATGACAGGTGAACCTTAATAATGTCAGACGAACCTTAATGATGACACGTGAACTTTAATAATTTCAGGCGAACCTTAATGATGACACGTGAACTTTAATAATGTCAGGTGAACCTTAATGACGACACGTGAACCTTAATAATGTCAGACGAACCTTAATGATGACACGTGAACTTTAATAATTTCAGGCGAACCTTAATGATGACACGTGAACTTTAATAATGTCAGGCGAACCTTAATGATGACACGTGAACTTTAATAATGTCAGGCGAACCTTAATGACGACACGTGAACCTTAATAATGTCAGACGAACTTTAATGATGACACGTGAACTTTAATAATGTCAGGCGAACCTTAATGACGACACGTGAACTTTAATAATGTCAGGCGAACCTTAATGATGACACGTGAACTTTAATAATGTCAGGCGAACCTTAATGACGACACGTGAACTTTAATAATTTCAGGCGAACCTTAATGATGACACGTGAACTTTAATAATGTCAGGCGAACCTTAATAACGACACGTGAACTTTAATAATGTCAGACGAACCTTAATGACGACACGTGAACTTTAATAATGTCAGGCGAACCTTAATGACGACACGTGAACCTTAATAATGTCAGACGAACCTTAATGATGACACGTGAACTTTAATAATTTCAGGCGAACCTTAATGATGACACGTGAACTTTAATAATGTCAGGTGAACCTTAATGACGACACGTGAACCTTAATAATGTCAGACGAACCTTAATGATGACACGTGAACTTTAATAATTTCAGGCGAACCTTAATGATGACACGTGAACTTTAATAATGTCAGGCGAACCTTAATGATGACACGTGAACCTTAATAATGCCAGACGAACCTTAATGATGACACGTGAACTTTAATAATTTCAGGCGAACCTTAATGATGACACGTGAACTTTAATAATGTCAGGTGAACCTTAATGACGACACGTGAACTTTAATAATGTCAGACGAACCTTAATGATGACACGTGAACTTTAATAATTTCAGGCGAACCTTAATGATGACACGTGAACCTTAATAATGTCAGACGAACCTTAATGATGACACGTGAACTTTAATAATTTCAGGCGAACCTTAATGATGACACGTGAACTTTAATAATGTCAGGCGAACCTTAATGATGACACGTGAACTTTAATAATGTCAGGTGAACCTTAATGACGACACGTGAACTTTAGTAAAGTCAGACGAACCTTAATGACGACACGTGAACTTTAATAATGTCAGGCGAACCTTAATGACGACACGTGAACCTTAATAATGTCAGACGAACCTTAATGATGACACGTGAACTTTAATAATTTCAGGCGAACCTTAATGATGACACGTGAACTTTAATAATGTCAGGCGAACCTTAATGATGACACGTGAACCTTAATAATGTCAGACGAACCTTAATGATGACACGTGAACTTTAATAATTTCAGGCGAACCTTAATGATGACACGTGAACTTTAATAATGTCAGGTGAACCTTAATGACGACATGTGAACCTTAATAATGTCAGACGAACCTTAATGATGACACGTGAACTTTAATAATTTCAGGCGAACCTTAATGATGACACGTGAACTTTAATAATGTCAGGCGAACCTTAATGACGACACGTGAAATTTAATAATTTCAGGCGAACCTTAATGAAGACACGTGAACTTTAATAATTTCAGGTGAACCTTAATGACGGCACGTGAACCTTAATAATTTCAGGCGAACCTTAATGACGACACGTGAACCTTAATAATTTCAGGCGAACCTTAATGATAACACGTGAACTTTAATAATGTCAGGCGAACCTTAATGACAACACGTGAACCTTAATAATGTCAGACGAACCTTAATGACGACACGTGAACTTTAATAATGTCAGGCGAACCTTAATGATGACACGTGAACTTTAATAATTTCAGGTGAACATTAATGACGGCACGTGAACCTTAATAATTTCAGGCGAACCTTAATGACGACACGTGAACCTTAATAATTTCAGGCGAACCTTAATGATAACACGTGAACTTTAATAATGTCAGGCGAACCTTAATGACAACACGTGAACCTTAATAATGTCAGACGAACCTTAATGACGACACGTGAACTTTAATAATGTCAGGCGAACCTTAATGATGACACGTGAACTTTAATAATTTCAGGTGAACATTAATGACGGCACGTGAACCTTAATAATTTCAGGCGAACCTTAATGACGACACGTGAACCTTAATAATTTCAGGCGAACCTTAATGATAACACGTGAACTTTAATAATGTCAGGCGAACCTTAATGACAACACGTGAACCTTAATAATGTCAGACTAACCTTAATGACGACACGTGAACTTTAATAATGTCAGGCGAACCTTAATGATGACACGTGAACTTTAATAATTTCAGGCGAACCTTAATGACGACACGTGAACCTTAATGATGTCAGGCGAACCTTAATGACGACACGTGAACCTTAATAATGTCAGACGAACCTTAATGACGACACGTGAACTTTAATAATTTCAGGTGAACCTTAATGACGACACGTGAACCTTAATAATTACGAAGCTTTATTTCCACATTATGGATTCTATCATTTACCCATTTTTCTCTTTGTAACAATATACAAGCAGTCAATCCTCTTTATCAAAGTTAGATAGATGCACACTGGATGCTGTGCCAAACAAATATACTAGGATTGTTCGATTATCTTTATTTACACGAAAAGACAATGTGATAACAGTGAAAGCCAAAAAAAAGGCATTAAAATCAAATTAATTAAAGTAGAGATACCTCAGCAGTCAATTAATGAAACCATGTTTTTATATTAATGTGAAAACTGATAATTCAGACATTTATGTTTCCAAGGACATTTTAATTTATTAATTAATTCATATTTTAAAAATAATTTCATATGTGTTTTTTGTTTATATTGTACTTTTGTTTCTTACAGTTAGATTCATCTTGTGCAAGGTCTGGAGGCCACTGGAGGTAAAGGTTTACGTTAAGTGTGAGTATAGGGTTAGGCGGGGAAGATCATAGTTAACTCTAGACTTGAACAGTTTAAGATTGTAGTGATCGAGGAAAAATCCTGTAAGGAGTATGTTCCATAGGATAGTGGTTCGCGGGAAGCTGTTCGAGTGGAACTTACTTTTCCGCGATGGAATACGGAGGGAATGTGAGTGCTTCACTACAATGTAAGTGGCATCTCGGGTTCTAGATGTGAGGGTTATTCCTAGCGGAACCAACACATGTAGTTCGTCCGAGAAACTTTCTATGGAAGTAGTGATAGAGCAGTGAGGGGCTGCCCACATCCTGTCCGTGTGAGAGAGGTTGAAGGGTGGATAATAATTTGTCACCCAAAAGGACTCGGAGACGCTTTTGAACTTTATCAAGACAGGAAAGTGGGTTTTGATTGGTTTGGTTTGTTGTGTTTTACGGCATATCAACCTCAATGGGATATTTAATGCCGACAACATTTTTTTTCTGGTAATGTTTTGTTTTGTCAAAATTTTATTTCTGGTAATACTTTTTTCTCAAAAATGTATAGCTGGTAATATTATTTAAAAAATGTATTGCCGGTAATATTTTTTTTCAATGGGTTATTTAATGCCGACAAGACTTTTGGCTAAAAGTTTTTTTCTTCAAATATTTATTTCTTGTAATAATTTTTTACTAAGTATTTCTGGTATTAAAACCTATTCTTACACTTTTATAATGACTTTTACCTCAGTTTCGGTGTTATCTATTTGCCCATAGCTAGGACCCAAACAGGTGCTACCACCGCGGTTCAGGGTGAACACCAGCAATTAAGAGTTGGTTCCACGCTCTTCAAAACCTCCTGATCAGAGGGACTTGCTGTTGCAGGTAGTTTATCGTCTTACCCTGGAAGTGGATATAGTTTATCGTGATACCCAGGACCGACGGGAAAGTGGGGACTGAATAAATATGAAAACAGTACCATATGTTAGGACTGATCTGTAAGGGTAGAGGATAGTATGTGGATTCAGGTAGTCACTCGAGCGGTACAGGGAGTCAGAATTTTATTCCGGGATCATTAGCGACGGATCATTTCTACGAGTTCCAGGTGTTAGTTTAAGGCCCAGTATTCTTTCATGGCTTGGTGCCTCCTCGAGTATTCAGATTGGTGTTAACTTCACAGAAATGTTATACATTCACGTTCTACTGATTGAGCCGAGTACAGCTTAATGAAAGCATGATCATTGATCTACTAGTTGTACGGTTCCCATGTTTTGTGTTTTCAGAGATAATGACTTTATACTTGCAATAGCATCTAGCCCTGAAAAGATGACCTATCTATATGAAGAGAGTTAAAACTGTCTCTTGAATATCAGCCAAGGATACATTTAACCATAAATATCAGATAATCGGACTAAACAGTGAATTCTCTCTTATTCCGGATTAGTGGGTGTCGGACTGAAGGACGAAAGCATGAATCTGGCCAAACGTGTCTGATACAAATAATTCCTTATGATTAATGGAATCGTAAAATTTCTCTTGGGACCTTCAAACCAATATTGAGTTTTGGTCTATTGTACATACATACAGCCGGCAAAACCTGTCTCATCTATTTGCCAAAATTTCCCTCGAAGCCCCTTTGGAAAAACTTCTCCCATGTGGGACCTGACAGCCATTAGCGATTATGTAACAGACATGAAATCTACCTCCTAAATTTTCATTTAAGACACGAAACTTGATGATAATGATTTATATATATATATGAGGTTGGTGCAAAAATAATTTCGTTTTCTCACATAGTAACATATGTTAAAAAACGAAATTATATTTGCACCAACCTATATATATATATATATATATATATATATATATATATATATATATATATATATATATATATATATAATGAAATATCTAAATGGAATAATAATAAAAAAAAACGACAGAATATTAATCTACAACCCAGTGTGTCTAAAGATTTTATTTTTTTTATTTTTTATTGTTCAAAATATATATATATATATATATATATATATATATATATATATATATATATATATATATATATGGGGAAGTTTATGTGTGTTTCTGCGTGCGTACAAAATATAAAGAAATTCTGGCTTTAGTGTTTCATTGATAAAACTTTTATTGTCGACGAGGGACAGTGCTTTGTTAAAGTTCTTGTTTTTATAAATAATTATATCAAGTTTTCTGAATTTAGATTATATGTAGTATAAGTATCGTAAAAAAAAACTGGAAAAGTTAATGATGCCCAAAAAATAAGCAAAAATAATAAACATGCGTAACAGGAAACTCATGTTTACTAAACATCTACAGCTGAACATCTACAAACATTGTAGTAAACCCAATTCACTACATAAAATATATTTATAATCTGTAAAATTATACTTAACATCGCAACTCTGGTTTGGTCTGGTTTGTTTTCTTCTACGCCAAATGAAACTCAATGGGTTATTTAATGCCGACAAGACTTTTATTGTTGGTAATATTTTTTCATGAAAAATGTACAGCTGCCATTTTTTAGTATCTGTCTATATATAAACATTGCAACAAAAATGAGGACAATAGTCCCAATAATGTAAACAGTAGCCTTTTTTGTTTAATTTTTCGAAAACGTATACTTGATGTATTTATATCCAAAATGTATTACTGGTAACAATTTGTCCTTAAGGATTTATTGCTAGTAATAATTTTTTACAAGGCATTTCCGGTATTAAAATATATTTTACATTTTCATAGTGTTTTGACGCTAGTTTGGGGGATAACTATTTAGACTTAGCTTTGGCCCTAATAGGTACTACCTCCCCAGCAATTAAGAGGTGACTCCATGCTCCTCAAAATATCCTGAACAGTGGCCTTCCTGGTGGATGTATTTTATGGTTTATCCAAGACATGGATATAGTTTATCGTCATACCCAGGATGTATCACGCATCTCTAGTATTTCTCTGATAAGGTTTAATGAAATAAGATTGTATTCTTATGTTTAACCAACCTTACACAACATTAATCATGAACCGAAGTGTATTCCTTAACAAATATCTATCTGTCTATCTATCGATCTATCTATCTATCTATATATATATATATATATATATATATATATATACTAGCAGGCTTCGCCCGCTTGCTATTGCTCCCCAAAGAAATATATACTAACTACTTAAAATCTTTGAAACAAAAATTTTACATGAACATTTCATTCATAAATTGGCTTCTTATAGTTAAGGAAAGTTTTACAAATAGATGACAATTTTGTTGAAGACCAAGTAAAATGCAAATTTCAAATACTTTTCTGCACTATATAAGACGATATTCCTAAACAGAATTTTTATTTATTTATTTTTATTTTTTTTTGATATGGAAATAAAAAAAATCCTCGAAAAAAATGCAGTAATGAAGGACAATTAATTAATGAAATAAACCTTTTTTTAAATCAATATTCAAATTAGTTAAATCTGAAGAGTGATATTGTCTAGAAGTAGATAATATATAACACAGATATTGCGCTTTTCATTTTGTAAATGTACTTTTGAGTAATTTCCATTCTATTTATCATCCCTCAGATGCGTCTCTGTCTTTGGACAGAGTGCACTCAGAGGCGACTCCGTCAAAGGACAGAGTCGCAACTGTGGAAAATTATACTGAGAGATACCGGCCCTGGGGAACAGCTGCCCGAGGCCGCGCCCTCTCATTGCACTAGAGAGAAACAACAGTACACGCAGCGAGTCTAATGCAACCGACGGTTGCGGGGGCTCGGAGAATTTTTGTTCCTTCTTCGTGTGCACGCTCTCGAGCTCCCCATATTAAACAGACCTTGTGTCACAACCTGGCCTCGTGAGGGATTGAGTAAATACAAATTACTTTTTTTGAGTAATTTCACGGTTACTTATCATGTCACACTTACCACAGAGTGCGCTAAGGGGATTCTTTTCAAAGGACAGAGTTGAAAATGAGAAAAATCATACTAAATAGGTGCCCAGCCCTGGGGAACAGCTGCCCGAGGCCGCGCCCTTCCATTGCACCAGAGGAAGGGATCGGTGTTCGCACCGAGTCCAGCGCAACCAACGGTTGCTGGGGCTGAGAGGAATTTTTGTTCTTGTCCTGGGTGTACGCGCTCAGGTCCCTATCTAAAAATAGACCTTGTATCACATCTCGTCCTAGAGGAGGGACAGAGTAAATACCGCTTTTAAATTACTAGAAAGTAGAGCTGTGACTTTTTAATCTCAGAAATCTTGAAAGAATTCAGCTCCAATTTCGCGTTAATTCATATAAATTTCCTAAAATATTTTTTACTTAACTATTATATTTCTCTAATTCTTCAAAGTTTTATTGTGTAACTAATTTTAATTTCTACTTTCCCATCTTTACACTATATTAGTTTATTTTTATAAATTGCCCCCTGTTCTGTCAGCCATGAAATAAAAAAGAATAATTGTTTGTACAGAAAATAAGGATCTACGTACATCAAATCGTCTTTAAATTAAGTAGCAGAAAAATAATTTGTATTTGAAATTACTTTCTAGAATTTGTCTACAGACACAGAACCTAAAAGGTACCAATTAGTATTGATTGGTTGTTGGTTGTTTTGTTTTATGTCATATCAGCCTCGGTGGGTCATTTAATGCCAACACAATTTTGAAATAGATTCATAGCGATAGGTTGATTTGGTTTGTTTTACGGCATATCAACATCAATGGGTTTTTTGATGGCAACAAAATTTTTGTTGCTGGTAATATATTTTTTCCTTCATAAATCTAATTTTGTTAATATTTTTTCTTCAAAAATGTATTGCTGGCAATAATTTTTAAAAAAAGTATTTCTGGTAATAAAATCTATTTTTACACTTTCATGATATTATGACCCCATAGCTGGGACCCTAACAGGAACTACCACCCCGGGTTTGGTGGACCTGGGAACACCAGCAATTAAGAGGTCGTTCCACGCTCCTCAAAACCACCTGAACAGAGGCCTTACTGTTGAACGTAGTTTATCATCTAACCAGGACGTTGATGTAGTTTATCGACATACCCAGGACGATCCTAATTCTAGACTGGATGCCACTCAATAATATAGGTTTCAGTATGTCTTGCTATTTCACCCATACTTGGGTAAATATATAGATTTTTTTTTAATCAACTTCCTTTATTCATAATCCACACATAATTTTTTCCAGGGTTTATTTATAAAAGAAATTAAAAGAGATCGAATTTTAAATTAAAAACTCTAAGATATTGGTGTATGTTTCCTTATCTTTTCTAAAGCTTACAAGTTTATCTGTTTTACTTTATAAATGTCTTCTCTTACAGGCCCATTTTTAACATTATGTCCTATTCAAAATTTTATAATTATATTTATTTTGTTTATCTTCTTTCAAAATAAACTACACGATCCCTACCAAGATGGCATTTTCAGCGTTCGTTCCCTCAGTCTGTAACAAATTCGTGAAGATTGAAAAGAAATAATGATTTTAATTTCAAAAGGTCACTTAGATTTCAGAGGCGAATTTTTTTCCAACGCTTATGTCACGAAATAGGAATTAACCTCTCACTTCAAACAACTCCCTTTATCCAAGGTACCCCGCTTTCAATTTCTCCCTTTGTCATACTATCTTTTCTTCACTATGTCCCTCTCTCTATCATTCTGTTTACTATATCCATCTTTCTTTATATTTGCCTCTCAAATCCCTATGTAATTTGTGTGTGTGTGTGTCTGCGCCACTCTCTCTTTTCTTTTGCCTCTCTGTGTTCCTCTCTCTCTCTGTTTGATGCACTTGGTTGAGAAAAAAAGAGAAAGAGAAAGGAGCACAGTGAGTAAAAAGAAAAGAGTTAGGGGCAGAGAGACACAAAAAACACAGATTGATTAGAGAATCAAATATAAAGAGAGAAGGGTATAGATAGTTAATAGTAAGATCGAGAGAAGAGAGGTACATAGTGAAAAAATATATTAAGATGATAACAATGTGTGTGTGTTAATTAGTACATATACGCGTACCTACAATTTGGGCGTGGGACTATAATTTCGCTGGTTACTGTTCCCAGTTCATCGGGCATTGACCACTATTACGTTTACACGTCATGCATAAATTTAACCGTTTCATTTATCTCCTCTACAACTATATATATATATATATGTATATATATATATATATATATATATATATATATATATATATATATATATATATATATATATATAAACAGGCCACTTTAAGATTCCATGTAATAAATTATTTCACCACAGCCCTTTTAAAATTACTGCGGATCATCAGACTTTACTTCCAAACAAAAAATGAAAAGAAAATTAAAACATTTTTGACGGGCCGTATTAAACATATGTAAATTAAAGAAGTGAGTAAGTGAGGGAAGAGAGAGAAGACATGAGTGAGTTAGCAGATATTGACACATTTAAACGGTTAACTTAACGGAAGTTATATATTGAAATCGAAGGAGTAGAGAAGAAAAAACTCATAGAGAAAAAAAGAGAGAAGGAAGTTAAGAGAGTAGAGAAGAGAAGATGTCACTAATTTTCTTTGTAAAAAAAACTAGAAACTTTGAAAGGGTTGTGGTGAAATAATTTATTACATGGAACCTTGAAGTGGTCTGTTTTTATTTAAATTATTTGCTCTGAATTTACATTGAGCTCTCTGTCTGGATTATATCCTCCTTAGGTATACCCATACGGATATCCAAGTTTTTCATAAACTACACACACACACACACACATATATATATATGCATATACATGAAATATGTCCGTGCATAAAATATTTTACTATTTAGCTAAAGACATCAAGATATGTGCTATTTTTGAGAGCTATTCTAGAAATTAAATACAATAATTGTGCTGATTTATTTTAATACTAGCAGCGTTGCCCGTGCTTGATTCAAAAATCGTACGACTCATACAGGAATCGCTATCACTTGACTTAAAATATTTTTGCCCTTCCTTGCCTTTAAAGGAGTGCCCTTTGCCGTGCTGATGTTGATATATGCCTTATTTCTTGCCTATCTCATACTGCGAATTTTTTCTTTAATATGATGGCGTGATACTCAAAGACTTACAAATTCTTTAGACACAACGCTTAAACAAAAGCACCCAATTCTTACCTCATAAACACTCAATACTTTTACACATATACACAACACTCAAATAAATCACTGATAATAACTAACGCGCAAAGTTGAATGGAAGAACACTGCGTCTAGAATATGTTCATTTTCAATTCTAACCAATACTGTGTTGTTTATAATGTTTTCCTGAGTATGAGAAAACTTACAAAGAATTAATTTCGATTCCTCGTCAACTTTCTCTTAAGAGACGAACACAGCGTTTCACCATCTGCTGCAATCTTTTAACAAGGAAAGCCAAAATGTCATTTCGGCATCGTATTGTTACATGTGAGGAAAATGGTTATTGCATGTCCACTGAAAAGGGAAAAGATAGTTGTTTTTACAAAACGAGAGTCTAGTGCCAAAACCAGGATTCCATTCTCAGAAATTCTTGTTGGAACATAGAATGGCCATTACTATAGATGTTCGTTACAGACAACTTGATCGGAGATGCCAAGCTTTATGTTTAAACTATCCTGCGTCGGTAAAAATAATATGCTACCGTGCATCATTACAAGGCATGTAAAGGCAATAATAAAAAACAACTTTATGCTGGGAGTTTTTCCTGACCCGTGATTGTTTAAAATGTTTATTTTTGTCATAAGGAAAAATCCAACATGGCGGGTAAACGAAATATTCGGCGAAAAATCGCAACCTGATGTGGACTGCACAAGAAAATTAGGAATACATATCAGTTTTAGCAGCCTTTTCTGGTTGTATCGGAAAAATATTATTATACATGGGTCAGAGTAGAAAGAATTCGTTAGAAACAAAAAGAATATTGAACTGTTACGTGATATCTGTCCTTCTGTATGGCAGCGAATCCTGGACAATCAGTTCAAAGATGGCGAAGAACAGAAATATGGTTCTAGTGAAATATGTTGAGTTTACTATGAATGGAACGACGAGGCTTTAAAGAAAATGAAAACTCAGCAACCTTCATATATTCGGGAATGATATCAGAACAATCAAAATCTATCCTGTCAGCAAACAGCATGCATACGCATAGGGAACGAGTTCAGTGAATATACAAACATAGAAAGGGACGTAAGGCAAGAGTGCGTCTTCTCACCCGATATTTTAAACATATACAACGAGGCAGTTCTGAGGCAATTGGAAAAACCTACCGGGATTTAGCATTGGTGGCCACAATCTTAACAACATAAGATACGCAGATGACACAGTACTGAGAGCAAACACGGAAAATAAATTAAAAAATCTCCTACAGAAGGTAGTGACGGAGAGTGAGAAGAAGAGACTAAGCATAAACTACAAGAAGACAGAATGTAATGTCATCAGTAAAAGGATGAGCCCGAAATGCAATTTGCAGGTCGGGAACACTAATATCAAAATGGAAATGTGGAAATTTTTAATATCTGGGAAGTGTTTTGACAGAGGACGACAAGTGCGACACTGAGAGCCGTAGACGTAATGGGATGGCCAAGGACGCATTACAAAATCTAGGCAGAGTATTGCGAGACAGGAGGATCACTGGGCTAACAAAGAAAAAATACTCAGCTATTACGTGATATCTGTCCTTCTTTTACGGCAGCGAATGTTGGGCAGTCTCCTCAATGATGAAGAAAAGACTCGAGGCGACGGAGATGTGGTTCTACAGATGCTGATGATATCATGGACCGAGCGAGTTAACAACGATGAGGTCTTGGAGAGGATTATACTTAACACCACATGAATCTGTTGGAACTTCCTAATATAATTCGGAAAGTTATTAGAATAATCAAGAATCTATACTGGCACCAAACTGCATGCGTGCGCATAGAGAACGATTTCAGAGAATATACAAAAAAGAAATGGGCATAAAGCAAGGATGCGTCTTCTCACTAGATCTATTCAGCCTACATAGCGAGGCAATTCTGAGAGAATTGGAAATTCTACTGGTATTCAGCATCGACGGCCACAATCTAAGATACGCAGATGATACAGAACTGATAGCAGACTCGTAAATGAAATTACAAGATCCCCTACAGAAGGTAGCGACGGAGATTAAGAAGAAAAGACTAAGCATAACCTACAAGAAGACAGAATGCATGGCCATCAGTAAAAGGATGAGCCTTAAAAGCGATTTGCAGGTCGGAGGCACTAGAATCAAGCAGACGCGGAAGTTTAAATATCTAAGAAGCCTTTTGACAGAGAACGGTAAGTGCGACACTGAGATCCGTAGACGTATTGGGATGGCCAAAGGCGCATTCCAAAAGCTAGGCCGTGTAGAAGGATTTCTTTGGTAACAAAGAAAGGCATACCGATCTGTTACGTGACATCTGTCCTTCTTTACGGCAGCGTATTGTTGGATGATTTCCTCAAAGATGAAGAAAAAACCCGAGATGATAGAGATGTAATTCTATAGAAGGATGCTAAGGATATCATGGACCGAACGTGTGAGCAACGATGATGTCTTAGAATGCAAAGAACGAAGAGGTTTATACTTAACATCAGGAAGAGGCAGCTGAAGTTTCTGGTACACATAGTGAGGAAGGAGGGCTTGGAGAATCTGATACTCACGGGTCGAATAGAAATTAAAAGAGACAAGGAAAAAGAACGCATGACATACCTAGCGAGCTTAAGCAAGTGGATGATAGAACGTGGTCTGGGTATGTAGCAGAGGGAAGGAACTTGCTGAGAAATGCAAGAGATAAAGGGAGGTGGAGAGCCATGATCGCCTATGTCCTGAAAAGACATGGCAAATAAAAAGAAAGAATACTTAACATCAGGAAAATGAAGTTGAATGGACCGAGCGTGTGAGCAACGATGATGTCTTAGGATGCAAAGAACGAGGAGGCTTATAGTTAACACCGGGAAGAGGCAGCTGAAGTTTCTGGCACGCATAATGAGGAGGGAGGGCTTGGAGAATCAGATACTCAAATTGAGTGAAACAGGGTCAGAGGAAAACAGCGCGTAACATACTTAATAATCTTGGGTAAATAGATCGAAGAACGTGTATAGAAAAACGTCAAAACTTATTAAGAACGGCAAGGGATAGGAAGATGTGGAGAGCCATGGTCACCGACGCTCTGATGGGACACGGCACATTAAAGAAAAAGAAAAGTGTAAGCAACATCTCAAGGACACATGGCACAGTGCATAAAGGCGTTGATAGATCCAGTGACGGGACCCAAAGAGTGTGAGTTCAATACCCAGTAAAGCGTTAGAGAACACGGAGAGTGGAATTAAGAGAAGCTAACTGTATTATGAACAATACCTTTCCGATTGCTAAATTACTGACGATTTTCACGAATTACTTTCTTTAATCGGTCAAATTAGGTAAATATTTGTCGGAAAGTAGAAGCTCGTAATACATTTCGGTCGGAGAATGTTTGTTGGGCTTTGCATTGAGACTTGAAGTTTGACGTCTTGCTGCCGAAAAAACGACACCCTTTCTTGACCACACAGCAGCATATGACCGCATCAACAGAGGCTCCTCTTCTCATCTATTACAAACCGCCTTCCAAACTAGAAAGGCAATGAATGCATTGATCTAATAGAGGAATTCTATCGATCTACAGAATCTTAAATTATATGTCTATATTTCTGAGATGAGGTATTATGCACACTATTTACATTATTCGGACTATTGACCTCATCTTTGTCGCCACGTTTATTACAACCTTTCGGCCGTTGTAAGCTCCGGCCTTCTTCAGGTGGTGGAAACTGAACCCTTTATTTCGCTCACTGGGGTAGACTGTTCTAGTTCCACGTGCCATGTCTAATGGATGTTAGTTATCTCATGTTAATTCTCCTCTCAAATTTCAAAACGGCCTTAACCAGGTATCGAACTCACAATCTTTGGGTCCTGTTACTGGATCTAACTAACGCCTTTATCTACTGTGCCATGTGTTTTCAAGGACACTTGTCACAGTGGATAAAGACGTTTGTAGATAACTTACATCCATTAGACATGGCACGTGAAACGAGAACAGTCTACCCCAGTGAGCGAAATAAAGGGTTCTGTTCGACATTTCAACCACCTGAAGAAGGCCGGAGCGTACAACAGCTGAAACTTTGTAATAAATATGGCGACAAGGATGAGGACAATAGTCCGAAAAATGTAAATATTGTAAGCAGGTATTGATGAAGCGAAGTGTTCGATTGGGGAGTGTCCACGAGGAAAGATGTATTAACAACGAGAAAATATAATCCCCGGTAATGGGGAATTAGTGTTGCCACGCTGCAGGAGTAAAATTTGAATAAGATCTGAATTGTCGAGGTTTAATTATGAGCTTAGAAGCTCGTGTTCTTTTGATTGATGGTTGTGCCTAATCACTTTTGACAAGACAAAGGCAAAGTTTTTCGATATATTTCGGAACAGTCGGGGTCAGTAAGGTCATTAGTTCGTGTCGGTCGAGCGGAGAGAGAGAGAGAAGTGCGGAACGAAATGTTGGACTGACCAGTGTAGCAAAGTTAACAGTAAAACATTCAACAGCGGGAAAAAGCGACCGTGGGAAAGAAGCTTAGATCTTGAAAGCCGGGATGAAAGGAAAGAGAGCTTCAACGATCTGTCTGTAAGAACCCGATGTTACAAGTGCTTCGAGGATAAAAATAAAAACAACATGTCTTCTTTTGTATCTGTCTATATTTCTGAGATGAGGTATTATGTACATTATTTACATTATTTGGACTATTGTCCTAATATTTGCCGCCACATTTATAACAACGTTTCGGCCCTTCAGTATCTGTCTATATTTCTGAGAGGAAGTAAAATGTACACTATTTACATTGTTTGGACTATTGTCCTCATCTTTGTCGCCATATTTATTACAACGTTTCGGCCGTTGTATGCTCTGGCCTTCTTCAGGTGGTTGGAATGTCGAACAGAACCCATTATTTCGCTCACTGGGGTAGACTGTTCTAGTTTCTACATGCCATGTCTAATGGCTGTCAGTTATCAGTTATCCCCTGTCAATTCCCCACTCCAAGTTCTCCACTGCCTTAACTTTGGATCCTTGAGGACATATGGCAATGTGGATAAAGGTGTTGGCTAGATCCAGTGACAGGACCCAAACAGTGTTTGTAGCGCTTAAAAAGTTTAATTTTTGCTATTCCTCCCAAACCCTGTTCCGCCATCTATTTACTCAAGCTTCTAAAGTATGTTACGCGCTGTTTCCCCTTTCCTTCAATCTGCCCTGAGTGTATCAGATTTTCCATGCCCTCCTTTCTCTATGTATCCCAGAACTTTCAACAGCTTCTGCCTGATATTAAGTATAAGTTTCCTTTTTGTTTCTATTTTCTCCAAAACCTCGTCGTTGCAAACGTCAGTGTCATCTGCAACATAGAAAATTACATGAATACATTGCGTCCAACAGCTTATGTTCCGGCTATTTGTTCATATTTTATTTCCTTATAATAAT
The DNA here is from genome assembly GCA_963932145.1 of Acanthosepion lycidas. Classification (NCBI taxonomy): domain Eukaryota; kingdom Metazoa; phylum Mollusca; class Cephalopoda; order Sepiida; family Sepiidae; genus Acanthosepion; species Acanthosepion lycidas. The sequence goes on along the minus strand of OZ010581.1, from coordinate 19,616,725 downwards.
AAATGTTTCATTTTGAAACCAGTTTTGCCTTCGACCGTTTCTGACCCCGACTACACAAAGAATACATCAGGGAAATTGTTTGGGTCCCATCAGTAGAGGGTATCTATACGATGCGTACCCCGTACAATTCAAAACTATTATTTGGTGTTTGTAAATGTCACATCATTGAGCTGAGGTCCGTGTGTTATCTCTGTCTATAAAAGGCAGGATGTGTGTGTGTGTGTGTGTGTGTGTGTGTGTGTGTGTGTGTGTGTGTGTGTGTGTGTGTGTGTAACGAATGTACGGCGACAATTTTCGACGCATTTGCACCAAAATTTACATGCACATGCTCCAAGTTAGCGGAAAGGCCAAGACCAACGTTGCATTTCCCAACTCCCATCGATAGTGGAAATTATCGATTTTTTTCATGCTTCTACGGCAGTTTTCATGTAGTTTGCGGCCATTTTCTACTGTCCAGAGTGAAAGCCTATAGCTGGCTGCCACGAATAGGTAGGAAGATTCTATTGTCCTGCGTTAGAGCCAACAGCTTAAAAAATCGATAGCTGCATTCGTCACAAGGGGGAAAAATTTAAATCTGCATCACACTTTACTCCAGTTGGCTCATTCGCTTGCTTAAACTCAACGTTGATTCTGATTCCACAGAACTGGGTTGCGTGTGAAAAAGTATTTCTTGTTAAAATTCTTTTTTCATTCGGTTTTTCCCTTTACGAGTCCTTTTTAAAGCTGATCGTTTTGTGTTCATTTTGTTTAGTTCTTTTTTCGTAACAGATTTAATGTTTAGAGCTTAGAAAAAAATTGCAGTGTGAGATAAGCAAGAAGTAAGGCATGTAGCAACATCAGCACGGCAAAGGGCACTCCTTTAAAAGCAAGGAAGGGCAAAAATATTTTAAGTCAAGTGATAGCGATTGCTGTATGAGTCGTACGATTTTTGAATCAAGCACGGGCATCGCCGGGCCATGTTGCTAGTATATAATAGAAGCAATCTATAGAAATTATAATACAATAATTCTTCGTTTTGTTTCATGGATGTTTCACTTAGATTTAATCTGTCAGACTGTTTTCTTAATTTTTTTCATTCACTTGGAATTGGAATTCCTCTCTGGTGCTTTTGTATTGGGATAAGTTGCACACTTTCTTGCAACAACACATTTTAGCACTGCAAACTGAAGAATGCAGTTTATTTACTCTTCGAGCGAAGCCATGGGTCAATAACAATTCGAATAAAAAAAAAGTCATTTTGTTTGTTTTTGTTTTGTTTTGTTTTATGGCTTATCAACTCCTCATGCGTCATTTAAAGAAAAATCATTCTTACATTTCATATTGTTTTTTTTAATACCAATCATATGGTATCAGCTATTTATTTACTTGTTTTCCTTTTTTACAACTTTGAAGTTTGATAAAAAATAATAGCTAAATAAAATAACGATCAATTTTTCGAATATAGTAAAAATTGACGAATCAACATTTTAAATATTTTATCAGATTTATTATAGCATATATAGCTCCAAAACTATATGAAGTCAAATTTGCACTATGGCCTTATAAACGCTCTGTATATGTCATTTATATTCTGTGTTAAACGAGAAATCCCGTATTATAAAAAGAAAGAATAAGAACGACCCGTTAGAAAAGCGTTGGATGTAGGGAGAAAAAGTTTGGTTGGCCTGTTCATATGTTCATTAATGTAACCACAATAATTCCGCTTCCCAGACGGTTACATTCTCAATTATTTGGATCTAAATCTACCCTTTTCCACGGGACTATATCGATGACGTTCCGTCTCAATTGCGTACTCTTTAGTTTCTCATCAGTTTAAATATATATTTGTTCCATTTTAACTCATTTTGATATAAGCAAGACGTAAATGTCACTAAGACGTAAGGTGTTAATGGGAGTGGACGAAAATGAGAAGACATTAATGATGAGTAAGGTCAATAAAAGAACTGGTTCAAGAAAACCAAAGATAGGGCTTAGTTCCTTTAAATTTTGGAATATTTGGATTACAAGGAAGCAAGACAAGAGGGTTCTAGATGTAGTAAGTGAGCGAAAAAAACTTAGAATAGAACACACGGATGCATATAGCTATTTCATGAGTCCTAGTAGCTAGGATAGTAGTAAGCTTAAATTCATGTGGTACCAAGGAGAGGAACACATTATAATGACTGCCATGAAAATATAGAAAACCACGTCAATCATTGGAAAAGAGATTGAATATCATATCAGGTTTAATTACATTACATACACGTTAAAATCACGAAATATATGACCCGAGTTATATATGCTATGGCAGAAATATTGAATGGACGGACAACTGATAAATTTATAACTGCCCAAGATATCTTTCGGCGAGAAATATTGACTTACATCTAACATTGAACGTTAGCAGTAAACTTAGAAAATGATTTGATATAATCGCTCTATTTCATCCCAGTAGAAAACATGAGACGAAGAAGGGTTTTTGTTTTTCGATAGTTATAATTAATTTAATTTTTTTTAATCAACTATAGCACACTCAACGAAAAATATGACTTTTACCTTCATTTGAGTCGCACACAAAAAGACAATACGTTCTAGTATTTGCTTTGTAATAGATCAACCATAATTAAACAAAATCGTAATAATATAAGAAATCAAAAAGAAATTACCTTAGAGAAACTTAATCCGCTTTCACAAAAGAAATATTTTCTTTTCTTGTCATATATTTTCTAAGTTATTTTTGTTTGCTATTTATTTTTTATAAAAAAAAAAATCACGCACGTTTTATATTTTCTTTTGTCTTTCTTTTCTCAGCTAATTAACAAAATAATAATATTACCACGAGTAACAGAGAATCATTTCCGCTGATCGATTTAAAATAAATTAACCTTTTCAATGAACTAATTAAATTATTAATTAAATGGTTGATTGAGAATATTACCCACGGTCTCATAAAAAAAAATATCTTTCCTCTTAACTTTCGCTTTTTGAAATTGAGGAATCAGAAATTGAATATGGAATCCAGTATTGGTTTTCATTCTTGAATCAAAAGAATTTAAGTTAATCAAAGATTAATGAACTCGTTAATCGTAACGTTTAGCTGCATGATGAATATATAAGGCGATTTTTTTTCAATGAACCTTATTATATATTTACGTTCTGAAATCAATACCAATTTGTTCTGAACTGCATTGAAATTAACTTAGAAGGCGAGCTATATTATCCGTATACTTAGCAACTTCTAAGACATCGATTCCTTAATTAATAAAACTAGATTAAATCCACAAACAAAAAGTAATTTTAATTTCTTACTTACCCATTATTTTTAGAACAAGAGAACGTATGTTGGCAGACATGTTATGAAAAAAAAGTTCATTTATTTTTAATAGAAAACGCTTGGCCATCTGTTTCGTATTTTTTAAATACCAGGGTTCATCCAGTAGTATTTTTAAAAAATTAATAAACGGATCGCCAAGCTTTTTCTATTAAAAATCAATGAACTTTTCTTGCATAACATGAACTAATGTGCATGCAGTCAAAAGAAGCATGGTGGAGCAATGGATAGCCACTCTTACTGAGGAATCGCAGAGCCGAGTTCGAAATCCAATCGAATCCATTACATTCACTTACGTGATAATACCCTTGGGAAAGGTATGAAACCTCTTTTTCTCTTGGGTAAATAGCAGGACAGACCATTTCTTTCTGCAGCAGACCAGTTACCATCCAAGGCTATAGGTCTACCGCAGAAAGAAATGACAACCTACTTCAGGAAAAAAATTGCCTTTTCATAGAAAGATACATGATCGCCTAAGCGTGTATCACATATAACTGACTGTTCATTCAGTACAAGTTTCAAGTGACAGGGTAGAAATTTGAATGAGAAGTGAGAGATGAATGCAAGACAAGATGACAGGAATTAAGGAGTATTAATTTAGGAAGGAATTTTGAGGGAAGCGTTCAAGCAGGATATTGACTCAACTTCATGGACGTGATAGTAAATGTTTCAATTGGCTGAACTAAATAACTGAGCTCATCTGAACTTTTAACATGGAAATCGCAATAGGGTAGAAACAGTCTAGCGGCGTTGCGTCTGTATGAAAATGGCAACATGATGGAAAATATTTTTCTCCAATTTTTCTCTTATTCGAACGTAAGACCTTTCGTCTTTTTTTTTTTTTTCTATTCGAACGTAAGACTATTTATTTAATTTTTATTCGAACGTAAGGCCTTATTCGAACGTCGGACCTTTTGTCTAATTTATTTATTTGATTTTATTTTAGACGAACATTTCACATTTTTGTATATTTTAAATCGGAACCATAACGCATATATAGTGTTTTTCTTCTTGATCATTACCATATATCGTTTGTATATATATCTTTTTATTTTATCAGTTTGTCATCGGTTTTTTAGCGATACATATAATTTAAAAAATGTTTATTTGAACGTAAGACATTTGGCTAATTTATTTTATCTTTATTTATACGAACATTTCCCTCTTTTGTATATTTGTATTAAGAAACAGGCTAACGATAAAATGTGATAATAGCGTTGAGTTCAAGTATCCCCGTCAAAGGAAAAAGTACAAATAAAAACGGCAAATAATTAAACCATAAAATACTCAAGGAAATAGGGTAAGATTTAGGAATATTAAGATTACCTCCTCAGTTAACCATCGAAACTGCAATCCACCGAAATAAGAAAAGAAACCAGTCCCAACCGCGGGCCATTTAAAACTTAGTCCGCGCAGCAGATTGGTTGTTACTAACATCCAATCAGATGTCCGGAACATGTGGTCATTCTTCCTCTTATTCTTTAAAAAAGGCCAGAGTAGCTGTTAGTGTTCAATCAAAAGGGGGAATCAGGGGTTGATCTCCCCTGATTGGGTCGACTTGGTGATGGGGAGTATGATGTTGAAAGACCCGAAACTCCCTGATGAGCCAAGTCAAAACATCACTGACGACCCCCTTGTGCGCCTACTTAAAAGCGTATTTACGAATCAGACCACATAAGCAATTTTGAAGTCTTGCAAGACGAGAAAGTGAGGATTAAGCAGATCCAGTCTAAAAATGGCAGCAATACACTATTTTGAAATATACATGTCGTAAACAACCTGGGCTTTGTACATGGTGAACTGTACAGTAAAAAAATAAAATAAAATATTCTTTTCATAATCGCGAATATGAGTAAGCATTTACTCTGCACGCCCCTACTAGGACATTAAGGTATATTTTTTAGGTGGGGACTCGAGCCCGTACATCCGGGACAGGAACAAAAATTTCCCTCAGTCCCCGCAACCGTCGATTGCGCTGACCTCGGTGCGAGCACCGATCCCTCCCTCTGGTGGAATGGGAGGGCGCGGCCTCGGATAGATGTTCCCCAGGACTGGACGCTTGTCAGTATTATTTTCCTCAGTTGCCCCTCTGTCTTTTGATAGTGAAGCCCCTGAGCGTACTCTGAGATGATAAGTAGATGTGTAACTACTCAAAAAGAGTAATTTACACAGTATTTACTCTGTCCTATCACTTGGACGAGATGTGACATAAGGTCTTTTTTAGGTGGAGACCCGAGCGCATACCCCCGAGACAGGAACACAAATTTCCCTCTGACTCCGCAACCGTCGGTCTCGGTGCAATCACCGATCCCTCCCTCTGGTGCAATGGGAGGTTGCGGCTTCAGGCAGCTGTTCCCTAGCGCAGTATTATTTTCTCAGTTACCCCACTGTCTTTTGACAGAGAAGCCCCTAAGCGCACTCTGTCCAAGGACAGAAACGCAACTGAGAGATGATAAGTAGATGTGAACTTACTCAAAAAAGAGTAAGTTACACATTAATCACGAATATGAGTAAAGACACGGGAAATTATTTGTTATATTTATTTATACAGTCTGCTCATCTATTCTACGGTTTACATATACATTTTGAATATTAGCTATGTTTGGTAATTTAGGTTCAAGTCTAAATCGTATAAGTATCAAACATCTTTGTGTAAGATTTTCTGTTACATATAGATCAAACTAAATCAAAAGATTACAAAACAGTTCAACGAAGAGGTGTCCATAGAGCTATCTTTTTTCCGTATCTGTTAACCGCTAGAAAGTAATATGGAAATGAAAGTTTGCAAAGTCGTCTTATTTTATTTTAACCACAGGATATCTTTGAGATAGATTTGCCTACCTTCGTGTTAAATCATATAGATGCCTCTCCTCGTTAGCGCATCGAAATCTGAAGATCGCAACAAACGTCAAGTTTAACCCATGATCGTTGTCATAAATGTATGAGTTTTTTTACTACGTGAGTAAATATATATTGTGTTGGTGCATAATTATTGGGAGTTTTTGTAGGCGTGTTATTTTGTAATAAAAAAAAGTGCTGTTTTGTTAATTTTTTTAATAAAAACGTTATTTTATATTCAGGTTATAAAAAAGCGTGTCGATAATCATACACATTTAAAAATGTTATTGTTGAATTGTTTTATTTCTTTTTATAATAAATATTGTTTAAAAACGCCTGATAATTATGCACCAGCCCAATATTTCAGTAATGCGATCGATCTTCATTTAAATGTTTACCCTACTTGACTTACGGGGAACGTTTGCTTGCAACCGCAGTATTGCGAAAGGAATAGAACTAAAAGATGCAAAATTTCCTAACTTTTTATTTCAGTGCCGAGATAAAAAATATATCACATTTGAACACAATACAAGTATTCTAGTCTGATAACTATACCATACCGTCAGATGATAAACCCTTCTCAAATGTGAATCCCTGAACATCTTTAACAGGACTTTCATAGAAGATAGAATGTATGATTGTCAACGGAAGAGACAACACAACAAGAGAATCATATATTAGGGAGATCAGCGCTCGCTGTGGGATCAGATTGAAATCATAGACAAACATCATTGGGAAATTCGTAAACTTAAGGAATGAGCACATATGCTAGATCACAAATATCTCCTGAGTTGACTAAGCATAGAAATGAATACAATATGGGAAGCAGTAAGAAGGAGTGGCAGAGAAAAGGAATAATAACAAAGAAAGTTGCAATGTGAGCTCTGGTAAAAAAAATATTATATGATAACAGCAAAATATTGCAATATGAACATTAGTAAAAATTGATACTGAAGACAATAGGTTTATATTAGGTTGGTGCAAAATAATGACGTAATAATGTCGTTTTTTGACCTTACAAATTACGTCAAAAAACGACATTATTACTTCATTATTTTTGCACCAACCTAATAACACCCAGAAATTAATACACAGATATCCTCAAGGACACATTGCACAGTGGATAAAGACGTTAGTTAGATCCAGTGACAGAACCCAAAGAGTGTGAGTTCAATACCTGGGTAAAGTAGTGGAGAACTTGGAGAAGGGAATTAACAGGAGATAACTGATATCCATTAGACATGGCACGTGGAGCTAGAACAGTTTGCCCCAGCGTGCGAAATAAAGGGTCCAGTTCGACATTCCAACCACCTGAAGAAGGCCGAAACGTTGTGATAAATATGGCAATAAAGATAAGGACAATATTCCGAATAATGTAAATAGTGTAGAAATATCAAAATTAAGCAAGTACAAAAATCTAGAAAGTGTTTTTTATAGACGATGGAAAACATGACACCGACCCCCGAAATCAGATTGAAATAGCCCGAAAAAAACTCTTCCAAAAGGTAAGTAAAGTATTAAGAAACAGGAAAATTTCATTAGAAAGAAAAATTTTAAATTCTTATGTAATACTAGCAGCATGGCCCGGCGTTGCCCGTGCTTGATTCAAAAATCGTACGACTCATACAGCAATCACTATCACTTGACTTAAAAATATTTTTGCCCTTCCTTGCCTTTAAAGGAACGCACTTTGTGGCACTGATGTTGCTACATGCCTTACTTCTTGCCTATGTCACACTGCGAATTTTTTCTAAGCTCTATACTAAACATTAAATCCGTTACGAAAAAAGAACTAAACAAAATGAACACAAAACGATCAGCTTTAAAAAAGGACTCGTAACTGGAAAAACCGAATGAAAAAAGAATGTTAAAACAAATAATTTTTCACACCCGACCCAGTTCTGCGGAATCAGAATCAACGTTGCGTTTAAGCAAGCAAATGAGCTAATTGGAGTAAAGTGCCATGCAGATTTAAATTTTTCCGACTTGTGACAAATGCAGCTATCGATTTTTTTTTGCATGCTAGCATGCTAGTTAATATTCGTGTCAGTCAGCTGTTGGCTCTCACGCTGGCCAATAGAATCTTCCTGCCTATTCGTGGCAGCCCGCTATAGGTTCTCACTCTGACCAGTAGAAAATGGCTGCCAACTACATGAAAACTGCCGCCGAAGCATGAAAAAATTGATTATTTCCACTCTCGATGGGAGTTGGGAAATGCAAGTCAGTTTTGTCCTTCCCGCTAACTTGGAACATGTGCATGTAAATTCTGGTGCAAATCCGTCGAAAATTGCGGCCGTGCATTCGTTACATATCACACACACATCCTGCCTTTTATAGAGATCAGGTGTCCTATATGCCAGTGAATACTGCACAATCTTCTGAACAATGAAGGCATCTGAAATTTTGTTCTACAGAAAGTTGCAGTCGATGCCACCGACTAACCATGTGAGCAATGGTGAAGGTTTAGAAAAACATACGTAACATGTGAGAGAGGCGGTTGAAATTTCTAGGGCGCATGAAGAGGAATAAAGACAATAATCAATAGGTTTAGTTTAATTTTTGAATTTTATTTTTTGAATGTTTTCCGGGAAATCGAAAATCGGCACTTCGGTCGTTCACTTTTGACGCCGAAAACTGCTGAGGTACTCGACGCGCGTCCGTCAACGGTGAACGAAGGCAGGACTGCCGCCTCGCCAATGCGGCAGCAGGCAGCTCGCTTTCTCTTTGTTTTTCTTAAACGTTCGCTCGGAATTCAGCCGGCACGAGCGTGGCGCAAGGAAGCGATCGGCAGGGATCTTCGATCCGGCCGAGGCGCACGGCGCGCGTCCGGCGCGCGTCCGGCGCGCGTCCGGCGGTGGCGAACAACCGCAGGCCTGCCGACTCGCCCGCGCGGCAGGCAGGCAGCTCGTTTTCCCTTTGCTTTTCTTCCATGTTCGCTCGCAATTGCGCCGTCCCGAGCGTGGCGCATGCAAGCATGCTGCTGCGCGATCGGCAAACGATCGTCGACCCGACCGAGGCGCACGCCGCGCGTCCGACGATAGCGAAGGTAAAGACCGGTGGCTGGCCGGGTTCGTCAGTTATCCCTTCTCGGCAATTAGAGAATTTGACACTCACAGGAGATATTGAAGTAAAGACAGGGGATAGTGGCGCATAATCTGCCTAACAAGCTTATGAAAATTGGATTAGGAGAGATAACAAAATGACAAATCTTACTAAGATCTACAAAGACTGGAAATTGTGAAGAGGTTTGACAATCCGGCTTCTGAAGGGAAGATTTGTTTGTTTATTTGGGTTTTATGGCATATTAACCACTGTGGGTTATTTAATGCCAAATCCAGTTTATATATATATGCCAAATATATGAATTTTAAATGCCTATTTTGTATGGAACATTTTTAGCAAGCTAAAGCTCATTTGCTTGTACACTGCAAAATAATCCTAGGTATTTTTGTTTAAGTCAAGAATTTCTATTTGATAAGGACATTTTATTTGCAAAATGGTAAAAGGTAGGATATGTTGTTTACACATCAGTCTACATCTTTGATAAGAGACCAATTCTTTTTAGAAAATCCAATATAATTTTTGGTTCAGTTTTTGCAAATAATTTATTCATGTTGTTGATTGATTGATTAATTAATGTTGTTTAACGGCATCTCAAACTTAGTGGTCACTTTATGCCGAAAATGATTTTGAGTGACTTTAAAAGTCAAAAAGGTATAGCTGGCAACATTATGGTTTCAAAAACGTATAGCTGGCAACATTATGGTTTCAAAAACTTATAGCTGGTAACATTATTATTTCAAAAACGTACAGTTGGCAACATTATTGTTTCAAAAACGTATAGCTGGCAACATTATGGTTTAAAAAAAAACGTATAGTTGGCAACATTATTGTTCCAAAAACGGATAGCTGGCAACATTATTGTTTCAAAAATGTATAGCTGGCAAAATTATTGTTTCAAAAACGTAGAGCTGGCAACATTATTGTTTCAAAAACGTATAGCTGGCAACATTATTGTTTCAAAAACGTATAGCTGGCAACATTATTGTTTCAAAAACTTATAGCTGGCAACATTATTTTTCCGAAAACATTATCTGAGGCCTTGCTGTTGGATCTAGTTTATCGCCATACCCAGGACGCGGATGTAGTTTATCGCCGTACCCTGGACGCGGATGTAGTTTAACGTCATACCCAGGAAGTGGGTAAGATCTGGAAAAACTAGGAGTTCACTATTTGCCCATAGCTGGGATCCTAACAGGTGCTACCACCCCGGGTCAAGGTGAACCCGGGAACACCAGCAATTAAGAGGTAGTTCCACGCTCCTCAAAACCTCCTTATCAGAGGCCTTGCTGTTGGGTGCAGTTTACCGTCATACCCAGTACGCTTTGAAGGGAAGAGAAACATAGAACAAGACCTCTTGAAAAAGGATAACTATATGTTGAACTGTTTTGCAATCTTTTAATTTGATATATCATTAATATTAGGTACAAGATTTAAAGATGTTTTTATACGGACACACCCAGTTGAACGATATAAACCGAATATTTTAGAAGTATAATTAAACTTTCTTTTTTTTTAATTTGAAGCTAATTTAGGAAGTGTTATTCAATGAATAAATGTAAGAATTGAGTTATATTCAAACTATGCCCGTCCTTGGTAAGACGATAAACTACATCCGACAGCAAGGCCTTTGATCAGGAGGTTTTATGGAGCATGGAACCACATCTTAATTGCTGGTGTTCCTAGTTCCACACAAATAGATTTTAATACCAGAAATACTTTTTTGTAAAAATTATTATCAGCTGTACGTTTTTGAAAAATTAAAATCTTACCAACAATATATTTTTTTTTTTTAAATATTAACAGCAATACCTTTTTTTAAAAAAAAATATTACCAACAATAAAAATTTTGTTAGCATTGAATAACGCACTGACGCTGAGATGCGGTAAAACAAACCATACCAAACCAATCAAATTATGCTTAAACAACGTTTACTCATTGGTCGACTAGGTTAAGCGATTATGTAACAACCGTAATTCCCTATGTATAATGCGCCTTCATCCCTAATACGCACTCCAAATTTTGTACTGAAAGTGTGGGAAAATGCTTCTACTCACGCATGATACACCCTTTTTTTAGTAATCAAACCCTATAATTGTAGATCTCCAATTTCATTACGGCTAGCGTTTCATATTCTTATTTAAAAATGGTTTTAAACATAGAATAATATTATTCTAATTTAGTGTTATAATAATTCTTATTTTATTTTACATTTGTAAATATTGTTAGGTAGATATGATTGTATTTGACATCTTTATGGGGTCGTAATCGCCGAATTTTAGTGTAGTCGCAATTGAATCGACCTATGAAACGGCAATTTTTTAAAGATTAGTTTGTAGCTGTGCATAATACGCACCTCTAATTTTGTTTATTATTTTTAGAAAAAAATCGTATTATACATGGGGAATTACGTTTTTTTTTCTCTTTTTACCTGCCAGTGGAAAATGTCATGTTGCCATTTCTAAACTTAGGTCTCTGCCAGGACCCGGAAAGAAATGTGTACACACCAGAAATCAAAGGAAATAATAATAATAATAATAATAATAATAATAATAATAATAATAATAATAAACAATCAAAGTTAACCGCCCTGACAATGTTATTAGAAACCGCAAACAAAAAATTACCTCCTTATTGATATGGCAGTCCCTGCAGATTGCAATGTATAATTGAAAATCTTCAAAAATCTATCAAAATACAATAACCATGAAAATGAAATCTCAAAAATGTGGAACATGGGAACATCAACAATCCTTGTTGTAGTTGAAGTCCTCGGATTGGTTGGAAAAGATTCCAGTAAACTCACTAAAGGGATTCCTGGAAACCCATACCTTAAAGAAATACAAAAAAATGTTCTCACGATTACAGCCTACATCTTACAAAGGGCTTTGTCTACATAGAATATGTGCGTGTGTGTGTGTGTTTTTTTTTCTTTTTTCTTGGTCAGTGGAAAATGTCATGATGCTATTTCTAAACTTAGGTCTCTGCCGGGACCCGGAAAGAAATGTGTATACACCAGAAATCAATAATAATAATAATAATAAATGCAGCACATGAAAACATCAAAAATTTATGTTGTAGTTGGAGTCCTCGGATTGATTGGAGAAGATTCCAATAGACTCATTGAAGATATTCCCATGACTTATAGAAATACAGAAGATTGTTCTCACGAGTACAGCCCATACCCTACAAAGGGCTTTATCTATGTAAAATATGTCTGTCGTTTTCATTTTTTAAATTTTTTTTTAATTGGTCAGTGGAAAATATCATGATGCCATTTCTGACGTTAGGTCTTTTGGCGGGACACGGAAACTAATGTGTAAACACCAGAAATCAAAATAATAATAATAATAATAATAATAATAATAATAATAATAATAATGATAATTAGTATTATTTTTAGTAGTAGTAGTATTATATTTTAAAACAAAGTAAAGATAGGAATAACAAAATAAAGAATATGAAATATTTTATAAAGAATAGATTCTCGATGAAACAGTAAATATGATATTCACGTAATGCTTTTGTCGTCTATGTCCTATTTAACGTTGTTAGATGAATATTTTTATAACCCTCCGGATAACGTTGGCCATTATATTCACGCGTCAAGTTGAGAGGACATAAAGATGAGCTTTCTAAATCTGTATTAAAATAACTTGAATTACGACATTAACTAGATTGGCGTACCTTCGTTTAATAAGCAATAAATATAACTGTATATGGCATTTTGATTAAATTTACATTATTAAGTTTTATAAAGTGTAATAAACCCGATTTAATAAATGTTATGTTGGATTTTACGTTTTCAAAATGACGAAATGTTTTTCGGCATAGAAAAATAACGAGCAAATTCCACTTCAAAATTCAATTGAAACTACTTGGATTATGTTTATACTAATCCCTTGTGTAAATCATTCATCAATTCCCCCTTTTTTCCATGCTATACTGCCTATATATATATATATATATATATATATATATATATATATATATATATATATATATATATATATATATTTCCCCCACCACTTCTTTCCTTACCTCTCCCTCCTTCTTATTCTGATCTTTAACATCAGATCGGTCCATGGTATGTGTATGTCACCACGAAATGCATCTTTAATGTATTTGACATCTGACAACATTCATTTTCCCCCTTCCACTCACACCTAGTTGTAAAAAATCCCTCTCTGTTAAGTTTTAATCTCCCAAATGTTACCCATCCCTTTAGAACTAGCATTCGTCCCACACTCTCATATTCACTCTCTAAATTCTATTTTTATTTCCGGGGTTGTTCTTTTCCGTTTTCTTTTTGAGTTTGTAGGTCTGATGAATTGGATCGTATTTACGAGTCCAATGGAATAAATTATGACCATGGAATATTAGTGTTTAAGCCTTTTTATTATATCCTTACTCTGTCCTGGACATTAAGTTCTACCTGGATTCTATCCTCTCGGAATTTTTTATTCAAAAAATATACATGTGTGTATATGCACATATATGTATATTTACCACTAATATTATCTATCTATCTATCTATATATATATATATATATATATATATATATATATATATATATATATATATATATATATATATATAATGTTCTCTCAGGTCCGAATCATTTACCTGTCTAAAACAACATGGCCTTACCCTACTTGTCTTCCAGGGAACGTCTGCTTGCAAATGCTGTATGGCATCAACAAGACGAATGAAATAAAGAATGCAAACTTCTTTTATTCTCTGTCTTTACTCACAGGATATCAATCAACCAACGCTTTTATCCATGTAGTTAAAAGCGTTGGTTTACTGATCAAAAAAATGTCTTGACCCAAAGACTTGTGAGTTCAAACCCTGACTGCATCGGAGAGAACAATATATCCTCGGAAAGGTATGAAGGCGAATTGACTAAACCTGAGATATCCACAGGCATGGTGAATGGAACTAGGTCAATATCCCCTGTGGACTAAATTAAATTTTCGGTTTGAATATTCCAAAAACATATCACCTGAAGAAGTCTGGAGCGTACAACAATCGAAACATCGTTAATGAGACAGTAAAATGATGAGAACAATAGTCCGAACAATTTAAATAATGTAAATAGTTACAATACTTCAGAAATATAGACAGATGTTGTAATTCCTCACTTATTATTGCATCAACGGATAATCCGATGTTCTTTTTTCACGGATGCCGGAAATTCGGTCTTGTACCCGCATTACAATATAAAACTTGATTAGCAATCTTTGGTTTCTTTGTAGAAAACGACGGGCTTTGCGATTTATACAAGGTGTAATTTAATATCATGCATCACTTCTATTGGACAAAATATAAAAGAAAAGATAAAAGGTTATATGAATATTCAAATTAGAATTTCACCGATATTTACTGTTTCTGCGTCTAAGTTAGACACACGCAAAAGCATAAATATGATCAGCTTTACATACAATCTGGAAAAAAAAAATAAAATAAACGGACAACAAAATATCAAATGATATGCATGCCAAAAGGCTTTCCACTTTTTGTTCGATATCACAGAAATTCAAAAGCGAGCGCACTCACAAACTTTTTCCTTTGACTGAAAACACCTCGCAATCACAGGCAAAGCCACACATAGGCTTAATCAAAATTTCAAAATCTTTTATGGGGTAAAATAAAATAAGTACAAAGTGTTATTGGCCCCGATGTGCACTTGAATGTGCAATTATCTCTCTCTTTCTCTATTTCTTTGTCTCTCTTTCTCTCTCTCTCTCACACACGCACACATATACATATATGTGTGTGTGTGTTGTGCTTGAGCGCGTGTGTATCAATGGATTATTTTTACTGTGTGCGTGTGTCTATTCACAAGTCATTATTCAGCTGACAAATTTTGCTATCCCAAATATAGATAGATGTATTGATAGATTTGAGAAACCTGATATATATTAATGGATAGAAATATAAATTTATATATATATATATATATATATATATATATATATATATATATATATATATATATATACACTACTACTACAACTAATAATAATAATATGTATAATAAATATGCAAAAGTTAATACTGCTGCTATACTACTACTACTACTAATAATAATAATAATAATATAGTAATAATATGCTAACAATAAATATAAAAAATTTAATAATACTACAACCGACTAGCAGTATATTAATAAAAATATATAACACCTCACGCCGACATTACGACTCGGAGTTCCATTCCGAATGAAAATCTTTGGGTACCTGAAGATCTCATTAACATTGTGCAGACTGTTGTCATATTTATTGCCATATTCACCACGTTTCAGTCGTTATATGCTTCGGCCTTCTTCAGGTTTTTGGAATTTCGAACTGAACCCTTTATTTCGTTTACAGCGGTAGATTGTGATAGTTCCACGTGTCATGCCTCTTCAGGATGTTTCAGTTACTTCATTTTAACTCAACTCTCTAAGTTTTGATCACAAGTGCAGTTGGCAGGTATTGAACTAATAAAACTTTCGGTCAAATCACTGGATCCAACCAACTTTTTTATTTACTTGACACATGGCCCAGTGGATAAAAGGTTTGGATGGATCCAGTGACTTGATTCAAACAGTTATGAGTTCAATACGTGGCTGCTGCAGTGGTGAAAATTAGACAGGGAGATAAGTGAGGCCTCCAGAAGAGGCACGGCACATGGAATTAGAAAAATCTATCCCAGTGGGAAAAATAAAGGGTTCAGCTCAAAATTCCATTCGGCTGAAGAAGGCCGGTCGAAACGTCGTGGATATGGCAAGAAAGTTGAGTACAACAGTCTGAACAATGTAACTAATGTAAATAATTTCAGAAATTTCAGAAATATTGACAGATAATAATGGATAATATACAAATAATAAATATACAAGTATTAATACTAATAATACTAATAATGGTATACTACTATTAATAAATATACATTATGCTGCCCACTGTTTTCAACCAAACAGTGAGGAACAAAATCTATATTATTCGTAGTATAAATTTTATATAAATGTTATATATATATATATATATATATATATATATATATATATATATATGTGTGTGTGTGTGTGTGTGTGTATATATATACATGTGTGTATGTATATATATATATATATATATATATATATATATATATATATATATATATATATATATACAGGGTGTCCATGAAGTTCGTGAGCACTTTAAAAAATTTATAACTTTATTTGTATTTGCGATAGAAATAATCTGTAAAAAATGTTATAAATGTTAATATACCCAGTTTTAAGTATAGTTTTTGAATAATTCTTTCCTACAAAATTTGCAACAATTTTTAGATAAGTAAAAAAAATATTTTCTTTTTTCCATCGTATTAGCCTTTGTATTGCTAATGATAGAGGACATGTGAAAACTTAAATAAAATTTCAATAAAAGCTTTAAAAACATAGACTTACTTCTTTCTAATCCTTTTTGCAAATTATTTCTATCGCAAATACAAATAAAGTTATAATTTTTAAAGTGCACACGAACTTTATGTACACCATATATATATATATATATATATATGGAAGTGGAAAAAATAACATATGTGTCTATTGTATTTCTACCGAAAGAATTGAATGAACAGGTTCTTTCGTGCAAATCATCGTTACGTCCGTCCTGCTATCTGCTTTAAATGAAGGTATCTTTCACATATAGACAACACATAATAAGTGGTAAGAACTAAGTATTCATGGATGACAATTTAATACTGTTCCATTGTCAGAAGATCTTGCTGAAATATATTTATATTTTCCTGTGTCTATCAGTGTATGCCTGTTAAGGAACGTTATGTCATAAAGGAAAATGCACATCGTTAAAAAGTCACTGGAGCAAATGCAGTTCGCTAAAGATTCATCATATGAAAAATGGTCAGGATTTGATTTCTAGTTGTCGTCAAGTGAAAAATGAAACGTAGAAATTGAATCGTACCAAGCATGTCAAAGAGCTGAGATAATGTAAAATTTACAAATACAGTAGAATCCCTCATATCCGGAATCCCTCATATCCGGAATATATCATATCCGGAATCCCTCATATCCGGAATATATCATATCCGGAATCCCTTATATCCGGAATATATGATATCCGAAATCCCTTATATCCGGAGTGCAGAATCCTGCATATCCGGACAGGATTTTGATGAGTATATTTAAAATGTTTGCAATTTGAAATTTCTGTTTTTCAGGAAATTTACTTTGGATAATTGCTTATGCTTATTTCACCCTAATGGCTTGTATTGGTGGAAAAGATGATGGGAATAGGAGGAAAATAACAACTTTGGAGTTATCGCAAAAAGTGGAAATTTTAAACAGACTAGATGCTGGTGAAAGTTCATTGTAACTAATGGCTGAGTTCAACATAGTGAAGTCAATAATGTATGATATAAAATCTCCCAAAGAAACTATTCTCCAGCGTTCACACTGTCACAAAGAACAAGGGAAAAAATGATTGTGATGAAGCCTTGACTGAAATTGAAAAAGCTGTTGAAAAGGTTGTCAATTTTATGGAAAGAAAGCTAGCATTCAGTTAAAAAAAATTCAAGTACAAAAGTAAAACAAAATGTGGAAAAAGTTGAGAATGATATTAGAAGAGAAAGAATCATCATACAACAGCGATTAAAAAAATCCTCGTTACATTATTTGTTTTGCATTCGTTCCATAATGAATTTAATGAAATTTCATTAGCATTACATAATTCATTTCTTTTTTCCTTAAAATCAATTCCGTTATATTTCACTCACCATTAGCTTATTTTGTTTACTATAAAACATTGAAAATAAATGTTTAACCTGATTTCAGTTCTAAATATAAACCCTCATATCCGGACTTTGTAACCAATATCCGCAAGAACTTAATTGAGTTGTCAGGGATTCTACTATATAAAGAAACATCAGTGATCGGCTTGTTCATTTTACTGTCCCTCAATTTCGGAATCTCTCACATCCCCAATATCCGGACTTTATAACCAATTCCTTATATCCGGAAGGCCTTATTAGTCCGGTTGTAAGGGATTCTGCTGTATGATGATATTCTTTGCTGTTAGAAATTACCCATTAACTCTATGCTGAAAATAAATATTTTGCAATCCTATCGGATAAAAATGCGTAATGGCAAGCATACATATTTTCAAGTCTTCGGAAAATGTTGGCTGATCATTATTCAATAATGTCTGAAATCTAACAGCAGTAAGTAAAATTATATTTTCCATATTCTGAAATGACTAAATGCTGACATTACTTACGAAAACTTAACTTAATATATATATATATATATATATATATATATATATATATATATATATATATATATATATATATATATATATATATTTTATTTCGACGAATAAGTTTCTTTGCCGCAATACAATTCTACTAATTTCAGTATGAAACTGAGTTAGGTTGGGTTAGTGGATATTGCATTATGGGATATCTCCACATAGCTTTGCCAGTCACGCCAAACTGTCATTAGGAGACGCGGTTAAGGACCTATAAAAATGGGACACTTCCTATCTTCATCCGCTTCTCTCTCTTTATTGACAACACAACGGGGCTTTCTTCTGAGCATGGGGACATTGTCCCTTGGCCACTGAAATTTATTCAGTCAACCCCCCAACCCCCCACACACACACTCTCTCTTTTTCTCTCACACACACGCACGTAAATTTGTAACTGATATACATGCATACCTATATCTATCGATATATATATATATATATATATATATATATATATATATACGTAAAAATATGCATATATATACACACATACATACATTTATATATATTTAGAGAAACACATACACACAGACACACATATGTGTGTCTCAGTGCGCTCATATGCATATTTGCGTATTTAATAATAACCCTGATTTCTTAAATCCAACCACTTCAAACGGGAAATTACATGGTATGGCAAGAGATGCATAAATTCCTTTTCAAATGATATAACATGATAGATAGATAGATAGATAGATAGATAGATAGATAGATAGATAGATAAATATATAGATAGATAGATAGATAGATATAAAGACATATAGTTAAATAGACATGAACAGGCTAAGATAGATTGATAGATAGATGAACAGATATATATATATATATATATATATATATATATATATATATATATATCGAGAGATAAATAAGAACATATATATATATACATATATATATATATATATATCGATAGATAAATATGAACATATATATATATATATATATATCTCGATAGATAAATATGAACATATATATATATATATATATATATAGAGAGAGAGAGAGAGAGACAGACAGACAGACAGACAGACAGATATGAGAAGATAAATAGACAGATAGATAGATTTATAGATAGATAGGAACAAACTGTTATAGATAGATAGATAGATAGATAGATAGATAGATAGATAGATAGATAGATAGATAGATAGATAGAAATGTCGTTACCGCAATCATGCGTGAATCTACAGCATCTATACATCTATTCTGATCTCATCCAATTTGCACTCAGGCCCAGCCATATGGAATTATGAGCAACGAACGATAAAACGTGGATTAGCAGGTCCAAATATAAAGAAGAAAACCCCCTAAAATTTCTCATCCAGAAGAGGTTTGTTTCCTTAGGTCCTTTTCTTAGCATCATTCTCCGTGTGCAATAATTGATTTTTGTGTCTCTAATCGCAAATAAATAGAGTTCATGACGCCACCACAGCAGAAAGGAACTACACATTTGCATCGACGGTGAATAGGCATTCACGATAGGGAGATTACCATCTATTGATTGGGTATCACGACAATGGAACTTATAGAAATGCATTTATACTAGCCCCATGCCTATCTAGCATGAAAATCCTTCAAATCATCTCCTGTTGTAAATCATTAAGAGAAAATCATTTCCATCACTCCGTAGCTTTTACAGATTATATATGTAAAGCAAATATATATATATATATATATATATATATATATATATATATATATATATATATATATATATATATATAAGGACATTTTTATGTTTATACATTTATTTTATAGATACAAATATCTATGTAAACGCTCTGTTTGTAATAAACAGTATTAACAATAATGTGTGACCTCATTTGTTTACATTTGGATACGCATCGAGCATTATGAATATACGTGAGAAAATCATGGAAAATTGTAGTTTAAAAACAGTAAAATTGACCTTGCTAACTGAACGTTCCTCTGTGGAAAAATTGGTAAAAAACACGTCATGCTATATGACGGTTCCGGTCGGAGAACGCATATTTTCTATGACAATTTTGTTAATACTGTTTATTATAAACAAAGCATTTACTTAAATATTTGTATCTGTAAAAAAGAATGTATAAACATAAAAATATCTTGAAATAATTATCGTACTTTGTCCATTTCATTATATATATATATATATATATATATATATATATATATATATATATATATATATATATATATAATAAAGAGGCTTAAACACTAATATTCCATGATCATAATTTATTCCAGTGGAATCGTAAATACGCTGCAATTCATCAGACCTACAAATTCAAAAAGCTTTTAGTATTTGTAGTCTGATGAATTGGATCGTATTTACGATTCCAATGGAATAAATTATGACCATGGAATATTAGTGTTTAAGCCTTTTTATTATATCCTTACTCTGTCCTGGACATTAAGTTCTACCTGGATTCTATCCTCTCGGAATTTTTTATTCAAAAAATATACATGTGTGTATATGCACCTGTGGATTTTGCATATATATGTATATTTACCACTAATATCATCTATCTATCTATCTATATATATATATATATATATATATATATATATATATATATATATATATATATATATATATATAATGTTCTCTCCTGGACATTGAGTTCTACCTGGATTCTATCCTCTTGGAATTATTTTTTATACAAAATATATATGTATGTGTATGTATGTATGTATATATATTTATATATTTTGCATATGTATGTGTATATTTACCACTAATATTATATATATCTATATATATATATATATATATATATATATATATATATATATATATATATATATATATATATATATATATATATATATATATTCCTGCTTCTGTTGTGACATTTAATGACGTCTGCTTTGTACGGAACGTTGTATTAACATTTATTTATTGGTTGTTTTTGCTGGTTTATTAATATATTTTTGGGGGTTTTAAAGTCGAAAACTATTTTAGATTTAAGAATAATTCTTTTTTAGAGTGACTATTGCATTAATAATGTTTTGAGATTAGCAATGAGGTTTTGAAGATACAAGTCTTACGTTTTAACCTATAGTTGAAACGAGATATGGATGCAGGCCCCACACAAATGTATTTTCGAATGGAATTCGGCCCATCTCGAGCTGCTATCAATGACATCATCCGTACATCCACATGGTGAGGTGTGGACTGGGTAATTGTTTTAACAACAGGGCGTATATTTCTGCCTTAGGAATTGAAAATCGAAATTTTAGATTCTGATGTGATTCGATCACTGTGATCAGAAACCTATGGGTAAACATTTCATCCCCGTGACAGGCCAATGTACTAATTAAACTTGACCGTGTGTGGATATGACGTTAATGTATCGGCATAAAGAGTTGAAAAGCTGACCGAGTGTGTTATGTTACCTTAGCAGAAATGTTCTGAAAAAGATCACGTATATCTCTTTTTATAGCTCTGATTTTAATCGTAGGGCAGGCTGTTCTCTTCAGCTTTGATAGGGCAATTTTTTTAGGAGAAGGATAACTAAATTCAGATCTACTCTGATTGCAGATCCCCTAGACACACCAGCCGCTGGTAGGTCTGCAATATATGTGGAGTTTCTAAGGCTCTGATGCGTGACAGGACGCGCCTATGGAACCTGGACTTATTGATACACAATGGTTTCTTGAGAAATTAAAGGCAGTGTTTCATTCGATTAATCTGTAAGTCCTACAGAAACAATGGAAGAAACAATTTGCATGAGGATTGAGAACGGATTTAGAAGATGTGTCCGACAAGTATAAATAATCGCACCTGATTAAATTCAGCTGTACGACAATATGATGCTAAAAGAGGATGTTTCACCATACACCCACAAAGATAGATAGATAGATAGATAGATAGATAGATATTATTTTGTATGCGCATTGATTAGGGAAAAGTGATATATCTAACATATTCAGTTGTATGGATATGAATTTATTGATCCTTATTAACCCTTATTTTCACGCTTTTGCGATCATCAGACAAACTGGTAGGGTCACATTTACATATCCATACAATATATATGTGTGTGTGTGTGTGTGTGTGTGTGTGTGTGTAGTGATTTTCCAAGCGTAGCTTAGATGTGGCGCAAAACCGAAAGTATTGAGCACCCAGTGAGGATCGAAACCACGACTCACTTGTAATTGTTCTAGCGAGACAAGCTAGCTAACCATTACACCGCCTCGAGGTGCCCATGTATGTATGTATGTATGTATGTATGTATGTATGTATGTATGTATGTATGTATGTATGTATGTATGTATGTATGTATGTATGTATGTCCACATCAAAGCTCATCAGTTTGTTTAGACATCAGATTGCTTCCTGCCGGGATCGAAAATCGACCGATTTGGCATCGGTCAGAGTTTCTATCCATAAGTGGCGCACGGCAAAGAAACGGAATCTTTTAACTTATTATATACGTGATGTAGAACCTTGTGCAAATTTATTGAAACAAAACGAATAATTCCGATAATATTTACTTTTTTCGTATTTTTCCAATGAAACATCGCCCAGTGCACATATTAGTACTTCGTGTGTCCATTCCACGAAGTCAATCCTTGCAATTTTCGATTGGATTTAAATCCGGAGAATTTCCGGGCCAGTATATAGTACTTTGATTTTCTCACTGATAAGGCTTGCCAGTGTGTTCGTGCAGCGTTACAATTTTCGATGTCCTTGGAATAACGTCCATCGCAGACAATGGCCGTAGGACAACTAATCCACAGTCGAGATAATATGTCTAGGCGTGATAAAAACTCTGATGCAATCTCGGATGGCGCAATAATTTTCAAGGTCAAACAAAGTTCATCATATACCCTGAAAAGAGATTCATATTACTACACACCACTGCAAATGACCTAATCTAAAGGAAAAAAATTAAATCGATTACACCCTATCACTCCGGTGGGTTTAACACAGGCTGTAAGGTGAAATGAAAAGTGGTTGCTTCAATTAATTTGCACTAGGAAGTATATAAATGCTAAATCAGCAGCCAGTGCGCTCAATTCATACGAAAAGCTGTGCGTTTATTCCGGAGAAGCAACTTCCTCTATAATGCTCAATCAGCAAATAAGAGCAAGTCATCGACATAGAGACTGTTTCGATGTATCTCAGCTCATCATTGTGACTAGTCATCTTATTGCTTCAAGTCGGGATAGAAATTTGACGGATATATATATATTTATGAATAAAAATGACAATAGGAAAACTGGTAATTGCTGACGCGTTTCGTCCAATGTGGACTTTATCAAAGCAAAATACGAAAATGAAATTAAATGAACAAAGTAACTAATAAAAACAAAAACAGAATGTACCTAGCAACTGGAATGTAGAGAAACGCTATTTTCATATTTTTAACTGAAAAATAACGTCAGTAATTGTCACGTGTGGAGAATATTGTCATTATAACTGTGTTGATATATTCAACCATTTTGTTTTGATTTTATGAATCTGTTGTGTATATTTGTTTGTAAGAGCATTAATTTTGTTAAGAAAGGTGAAATAGGAAAAAATATGGGCGTAGATTAATATTTGGGTAATTTTCTATGGCGGCACTCTCCAGCATTTTCCTTCTGAATGAGTTATTTTCTTTTTTTATGAGTGTAGCATTTTTAAAATCAAAATTATGGTTGAATTTATTTCTATGTATGACTAGTGCATTAGCTAAATTGTTTTTTGTGAGGTATATTTTGTGCTCATATATAACCTATTATGAACTACAGAGGAGAGGAAATTATGGAGAGCCATCATCGCCTAAGTCCTAAAACACATTTGTTATATAGAGTTGAAGCAATACACACGCACACACACCACACACGCACACATATATATCAGCGTCCTGACGATTGCATCTAGCATGACACACCCTGTCACCTTCAGTGTTGACTTCAATGTTCACTTTTATATTTGTATTTACATACGCTCTATCTCTGAGCACTTTATCCCATAAATATAGCACATCTTAAAACTATATTTCTTCATATATATATATATATATATGCATCGTATTTACAATTCCAATGGAATAAATTACGATGCAATTCATCTGACCTACAAAATATATATGTAAGTGCATGCATCTATGTATATATATATTTATATATTTTGCATATGTATGTGTATATTTACCACTAATATTAAAGAAAAACAGACCACTTTTAGGCTCCATTTCTAATAATTTATTTCACCAGAGAATTTTATCTTTCTCTTGATCTTCAGACTTCACTTTCAAAAGGTGAAACGAAAAATGAATTTAAATTTACACTTTTGACCGGTTATTTTTAAGGTTATATGACATAGAGGGTGGTGAGGGATGGTATGAGAGACATGGTCGTGTTTAGAGAGGGAAGGGAGAGTTTGAAAATTTATTTTTATATTTCTTTTTATCATAATACTTAATATTGAAGAAGGTGGGGGTAAGGATCAGGCATTGACCTATTTAATCATCAAAAACACATACATATACAGTCATGTACATGTGCAATTACACATATAACCACACATATGTATCGATATACATGGGTATATATGCATATACATATACAAATACTTTCATATACATTTACATATATCCATACGCATCCATATTTATACATATTTAAATGTTTACTTAAATTTTACAGTTAACGTTAGGTGGAGAATTAAGTGTTTAAATTTTCAAAAATATTTTTAATTTTAATATTTTTAACATCATGACTAATCGTTAACGAGTAACATATTTTTAATTTAAAAGCATGTATCATATATAATTATTTTTAAAAAAATATGATTCCTTCGCTACATAAGAGTTCTCATGTTTCAAAAACGAGAGCCGAAACCCTCAATATAATTATTAAAATTAAATTGAATTAAAGTATCAAGTCCTGTTTCATCCTTAAGCGACAATTTAGGAATAACCAATCTTGAAATTTACGGATCTTTATAAGCATGTTAATTCGCAAAATTAATTACTATGGAAACGGCTGGGGCGACCATTTTGATAGGGGTCCTAAGAGATAATATTTATCCACGTATCAGTCACCTTCTGAAAGAGGTCAAGCCGAGGTAGGGTGGGGTATCCATTTAAAAGCGAATGATGGAATTCATGTACGCACATCGTCTGCTCAGTTACAGTGAACGATAGCTTTTGGCACCGTGAAGTGTCTAGAGAATTTTGTTTTATTTTATTTTATCTATTTATTTATCTATTTTTTTATCCAAATGGCTGTTTCATATATAACCGCGTCGCACTGAACTACTATTTCTTTTTTTGACGACTTCATAAAGGGTTTTTCTATTTAATGATTGGGTTAAGCTTTTAAGCCTTTTATTAAACTATGAAATTTAATTGGTTTTATGGTAATTATCTAATGCGAAAATTTGTTGATGTCGGCAAAAAACCGTTAATTCATGTCTATGGTTCAATAAATTTTCATTATTTAGAAATTTAATAATGTTTATTTTATATAAGAAACAGCCATTTGGATAAAGAAAAAATCGAATAAATAAATAAATAGATAAAATAAAATAAAACAAAATTCTCTAAATACTTCACGACATACCATGGTTCCAAAATCCAAATGGTCGCCCCAGCCGTTTCCATAGTAATTAATTTTGCGAATGAACATGCTTATAAAGATACGTAAAGTTCAAGATTGTTTATTCCTAAATTTTCGCTTGAGCATGAAACAGGGCTTGATACCTTAATTCAATTTGAATAATTATATTAAGGGTTTAGGCTCTCGTTTTTGAAACATGAGAAATTATGTAGCGAAGGAATCATATATATTTTTTTTTAAATAATTATAATTTAAGCTCTACTTCTGCATGGATGACAGTTTTTTTAAAAATTAAAACAAAATTACTAAAAACCTCCGGATTATTTAAGTAACGTGTTCTTTCCTATTTTTCTACATACCTACACACACACACATATATATGTACATACACACAAATACCAGAAAGGACAGAGAGTAGAAATCCACAGATCGTAGCATTTTTTTAAGTGCTCAATACAAATTAGTACAAAATATTATTGGAATCATTTTATCTACCATCGCGTGAAAAAGTACAGTATTGGTATTGAAACATGAAAGCTTTTGTGTAGCAATGTAAAATGTTTTTATTATAATCTATTTTAATAAAATTATATATATATATATATATATATATATATATATATATATATATATATATGTTTGTTATTGGGATGGACATTCCGATTTTTTATTTAAACACATACACGCAAAGATTTATTTCATTCTGACCCAAAGAAACCGATCGAAAAGTTTTGTTAATAAAACAATTTTACACTTGGATTCATAAAAACAAAAATGGCTGTCAGTGCCAGTGTGTATCTACGGGTGTGTCTGTGTGTGCGTCTGTGTGTGTCTTTATGAGTCATTTTTTGTATAAATACCTTTAGTATATAGGGTTGAAACCGTACGCACCCTCAAATACACACACACACACACACACGTATATATATATATATATAAACTAAAATAATCCTAAGGAGCCATCCGGCGTACCTACGTGTCACCTCAACGTATCTTCAGGGTAAAATTGGCTAAAAAGCAAATAATGGAACAATATTTATTGATAAAACCAAAATAATTATGTCCACAAACCAAAAACCCTACAACATAGGCTTTTCAAAACGGGTATTACCATTCATATATATATATATATATATATATATACGAATATACGTTAGAAGAATATAGAATCCGAACATTTTTTTTATTAGAATACACCCTACAAAACACACACACACTCACACACACACACACATATATTCATTTCATTCTGAAATTATCTAACGAAGGTGAAAATTTTAGTCAATAAACTATATATTTTCCAGTCTGATTTATAAAAAGATACAAATATATATGTACAGAATTTAATTAAAGCAATAAAAACTGATAATCAAAAGAGAAACAGCGAAGTGACTAACTTCGATCGATGGCAATACAAAATTAGAAGCAAGATGTAAAAGCTAAAAATATATAACAATCAAGTATCTAACCGGTTATCGTTGCTCAATGTAATCAAGGTAGTTAAAATAGACAGTATTAAAAGAAAAACAAAAGAGTGTAAAACAATTACGATAATTGGCAATACAAATATAATAGAAATTTGCAATACAAATAAATTAGAAACGGTATTGGAATCTCTTATAGAAATATTTAGTGATAATGTCTAACCTGTGGACGTAGTGCAATCATATACTAAGACGGCGATTGCTATTTCCCGTTAGCGAGACTGCTGCGAGATTTGCTGCATGCTATTCTTGACTTATGTCAAAATGAATTAATAACGACCTTGTAGGGATACAAAAGGTGATTATCTCCCTTTGGCGACGATAATTCACAAGCGTCACGTGATGACCGCTAATTTGCCTCACTTGATAGAGTGACGAGAGTGTCCAGACATTGTTTGTTTACTGCGTCCAAACTGAACTTTTTTTCCCCCACTAGGCCAAGGATGCTAAATCTGCCTCTACCAATACAGTGTAATCCGGATATAAGAGAAACCCGGATATAAGAGAAATTTTCTCTGGTCCCAAATTAGAGCTTGTGTTAATGTATATAAATTAGACTAAACCAGGATATAAGAGAAACCAGGATATAAGAGACTTCTTCTCCGGCCCCGACAACTCTCTTATATCCGGGTTACACAAGTCCATGGGACCGTCTCTCTTGCAGAATATATCTTTCCCAAATATAGAAAGAAACACCAGCATGCCATCCAGGCAATTTGTGAAAACCCCAAACTCACCGTTTTCCTTTCGTGGAATTTATCCTCGCATAGGACATATTCGACGAATTCGACTCGTTTGTATCTGAAGTTCTAAACATGGCTTCTCCAGAAACAAAACAATCTCCATATCCTTCATTTTTTATTTCTCCTTACGCACTGCTAGCTTCGTGTAGATATATGATATATTGTTCTCCATGTGGTACACATGTATGTATATAGTATTATTAGTATAAGCATGTTTTACATTCCTTTTCCTTTCAGTCATTCTGTTCCATCCGGGGATTACGGTGTTATTATAACACGGATATTATAATACCCATAATGGGGGAAATTGAAATGGCCGAAACATTGTAATAAAGATGGCGACAAAGATGAGGACAATAGTCCGAATAATGTAAATAATGTACATAATACCTCATCTCAGAAATATAGACAGATACAAAATGTAGGACCATTCAACTTCAAGAGTTGAGAATTGCTTAAGGTTAGCTGTTGTGCATTAGAATAGTTATATTAGATAATTTGTATAACTATGCATTCGGATTTTCTTTCCCAGAGTACTTCATAAAAATCAGGAATCTGCATCGTCCTTCCTAGAGTATATGCTCTCAGTTTTGGGTTGTTCTTAATAATACTGTCATTCATAATTCTTTGAATCTCTTGTCATTAAGTGAAGAGATTTCTATTACAGGTATTATTATTTAGACGCTATGTACAAAAATTTTAATTCCCTGCATTGAGTTCTGACTAACGTTGTTATTTTCCATTTCTCTCGTTTTTAATCATGTCTGATATCATTGCCTTGTTATAGGCGTGTATTTAAAATCTTTCAATGTCCGATAATCATGTTTTTTTGCCTGTAACCATCTATTATTTTTCTGGCGATTTAGGATTATTCACCTTTCGTAAAGGGGTTTTCTTGATGCCTATGCCTTCCTGAGATCCACTGATCTAAGTTGATTTTTCATGGTTGAGAGCGACACTGGTTGCTGTCGAGAAGAAATAATGTCAGCTGCCAGCTCTGTAGCAGTTTTCTTTCGATTTCTATTGCTCTCTATAATAAAGTGTTCATCTTCAGAAGCAGTTGTTACTTATCGTAATCCAGCTCTTTTTTTTCTGTGTACATTTGCACCAGTTTCTAACTGCTTTTGTACAAATAATACACCCAATGTCTGAAAATATTCAACTTCTTGGTAATATGTCTTTGCGCGTAGTGTTCTTTGAAAAAAAGAATTTAATTTAGACTCTCACCTCAGTGCTTAGCTGCTTTGATTTTGCCATTTTCAAAATTAAAAAAAATATAAAAATAAAACTATGAAAATATTGTCGTAATGGCACAATGTTTTTTTTTGTTTTTTTTTATCATCAAATAGAGACAGCGATATTGTTTTTTACAAAATTAGTTAGGGCTGAGTTAACATTAGAACCTGAGATTTAAAATAGTTCAAAATTTTAGTAGCCTGAAAAAGTCTACTGAGGGGGTAATAGTGATAACAAAAGACAGGGTGTGGAAAATATAGCCCCCACATAAAGGTAAGACATCAGTGGCAATGTTGTCTTGATCGAGCTAATGTCTTACATTATATAGGTGGTATATATGACGAGTATTTGTACTGTATCCCGTATAGTTTTTATAGGTCGATTTTACCGTTTTTAAAATACAGTTTCCAGGATTTTCTTCAAATGTTCATGTCTGCTCGAAGCGTAAACAAATGACATCACGCACTACGAAATGGACAAAGTCGACAACTATTTTTAATATATTTTCTGTTTATTTTTTATTTTTTAAGCGTTTCACCCCAAGCAAGGCGGGAAGCCACTAGCACGCAAGGGGTTACAGAGTGTTGGAGCCAGAGCAAATAGGGGTGATAGAGGAAAGGATGAAGACAAGGATAGGAGATGGATCAAAGCATCTGGAGACGTCGATTGACATTACATTAGAATAGTTGGAGATTATAGCTATCAGGGAAACAGGAAGAGGGAGAGGGAGTTCCACAGGCGAGAAGTGCGAGACATGAAGCTATTGGAGTAGAAGAGACGGCAACATCTAACATTTTCAACAATGAAAAGGTTAAAGCGAGATGCCGGCCAAGTTAAACGCTTAAATTCCTGAAGTCTGGGAACCAGCGAAAGCAGATCATCGGAGCAGTTACCATGAAAGTATTTGTAAAAAAAGACAGAGGGAAGCGACGGCACGTCTGTGAGAGAGCAACTGCAGACGAGATGCCAGATCAGGGCCATTTACATTGCATATCCGTCTCTGGACGTTATTTTTATAGATACAAATATTTACGTAAATGCTATGATTATAATAAATAGCATTAACAACATTTACCGGCCTAAACGTCAAAGAAATTTTCATAGAAAAGGTGTCCTCTGACAGGAATCGAACCTGTATCCTACACAGAACCGACGTACTATACTAGTTTAGCAACAGAAGAGCGAATATTTATTGCATTTTAAAAATACAATTATGGCACAAGGCCAAAAAAGGGGGAGGGTTGAGGCTGGTTCAAACTATCTTATACCTAGCTTATCCGATTCACGACCCCTTCACTCACTACAATTTACCCATTCACCATAAGAACTCATCCATCACTAATGAATCCTCAGTGCACCAAAATACAACTTCCTCTCAAGGGGGACCAAGAAAACGCGCCCCATACCATAAAAATTTAATGATAAAAATTATACATAAAATTCTAATAATAAAGAATGAGAGGGGGAGGTAGATGAACCCACTAATAAACTAAATTTCAATACAAAATAAACTAACCATGACTGATGATAGTAGGGCCCGTCCATCCCGCAAAAAGGAACTTCAGAAGAGTGTCTGGTTAGCAAGGTCGACTTTACAGCTTTTGAACAACTTTTTTTAAATAACGTGGACTTCGTCCATTTCTTAGTGCGTGACGTCATTTGTTTATGTTTCGATACGCTTCATGCAGATATGACGTTCGAGTGAAATCATTGAAGATGACACTTCAATGCAGGATACAGGTTCGATTCCTGTCGGAAGATAAGTTCTCTATGAAAATGTTAATACTGTTTATTATAAACAGAGCATTTATTTAAATATTTTGTGTCTAAATAAATAACGTAATAATAATAATAATAAAAATATATATATATATATATATATATATATATATATATATATATATATATATATATATATATATATATATATATATATAAATATATATATATATAAGTACAAGTTTTTCTGCGTGTATGCATATTTGTTTTCCATCCACATATTGCATAGTCACTTTATTGTATATTAATATGGATGTTGAAGTCCACAGTCTGTCGCGACAGGCTGTTTCATGCTTAAACATAATCGATAGCCTAACAGTTATAATAAAAAATAAAAAACAGTTAACCTGCAGTTTGAAATGTATCGGTAATTAACTTACTATTTTTTACCATAGTATTTTATTATTATTTTACCAAAAACATTTTAATAATACTTTTCTAGACTGTTGATGAATTGCTTTGTCTTCATTGTAAGTAAATGTATCGTGACTTTCCACTCTGTGTATAATTTTGTTGCCCGTGTAGCGTAATGGTAATCGGTGCGAAAATAGTATCAATACCTTTGTAAAGGTATGAACTTAATACTTTTTTCCTTCACCTTGGACGTGAATGTAATAAATCCATCACCCGCAAAAAATAACTGCTACGTGTACAATACCAGCGCCATGCGTAATGTGGCTATTATATATATATATATATATATATCAGGAATCTCTGGGACTAATCTATATACAAAACAGTGCAGTAAGTCAAATCAACCTTTAGTATTAAAAAATCAATTTTAATATATTGTCCTAAATGTATCTTGTACAATTTCAGTTTGTTTTCTGCGGTGGTCAGATGCCATTCATAAACCTGAATTTGTTTTTGAGGCTGCAATTCCCAGATCGAATTCTCAGGCATTGAAAGACTGAAATGAAATGCCGGTCAAACGAAAAACTCGCACGTTGTCGGGACTGCGGTTGCAGTACAGCAAAATATATTGCAGAGGAAACTTATCTAGCATATATTTCCTTGTGGGGCACATTACGTGATTCGATCATGAAATGTTTGGCGAGCTTAGTGCGTTGTTTGTTTTTGTGTAGCGGCTTATACCCACCAATGCTGAAATCTAAGTATGAAAATCCAACCTTTATAATTATTTCAAAATGAATGACAGTATATCATAATTAAATTATAATTACTTACCTTGCTACACAAACTTGAAATCCTAACATAATATTTTTTTAAAGTCTCTTTATTGCAGATAACCAACAATTCTTAATTAAATTTATTGAGAGAAACCTATATTAAACAAATTACAATCACTTTCATTTATTTTATCAAACTGGTATACAAATAATAATCATTAAAAATTAAGATGCTTTAGCGCAGCACTGTAGCTATATTTTTACAAAATAAAACGAATAGTAAAACCGTGTTTCTCTTTACAAGAAATGATATTTAAACATAGTAAGTTTTTTTTAAATAATTTTTATTTCCGTATCTTCAATGTTACTATAGAATGCATTGATGGTCAATTTGCTACAAAAACATACTGTAGGTCATTATAATGACAAATGTACGCAGTTGTAGGCTTTAAGAAAGCGATATTTATTCTGTTTAATACACAGAAATGGGGATTGGGAAAAGGACGGTCTTCCGTCTTAACTATAACTTAGCTAGCCCCAAACACTGACCCAATCGTACTAACTATATTCTTTACACCAAAACAACACATTCATACGTACCTTTCTTACTACATCCACCATAATACCTCGTTGTCTCTATGAAAATACTTACTAGTCCCGATATTTACAATTCATTGTCTATGGCGTGGAGGGGAATAAAACAACAATTCTAAAAAACTAGCCCTAATGAGTATTAACATTATGAATACAAAACTATTTACAAGAAACTATAATAATATTAGTAATAAAATCCCCACAATCACTAAATGTGACAGAAACATCGGTTCACTGGGCGAAATCGATGCGGGACTATAACAGTATAAGACATTCATTCATCACAAGCACTCACACTGACATGCACTCATTCAAACAGAACAACAAAAACGAAAAAAAAAAAAAAACACTTACGCGAAACGAAAGCCGCCCCTCATCCACCAGCGAACTGATGTCACTGACTACCTAACGAGGGAGGGGGTGGGGAATTAAACTTAAATAAAAATAAGGACAGAAATAAAATGGTGTCAATGAGTATACCCTTGACGAATGTAGCGAGACAATACGAAAGGCTCCGATCGTACCCCATTCACCTCCACCAGCGCAACGGGAGTCGCATACAGAAGTCAGGTCCAGGTGCGAAAGTACCGCCAGAAACTGGCCGCCGAAAGTACAGCCTCCAGAAACCGATGGTCAACCCTATCGAAGGCCTTGGACTGATCTAAATTGATCAGTGCCGCTTCACTGTCGACTTGCTCCATGATTAGGCGTACCATATGAAGGTTGTCCTGAATAGTCCTACCCTTCACAGCACAAGTCTGTTCCGAACGAATCAGACTAGACAGGACAATCTGCAAACGGTTAGCCAAGATCTTAGTTAAAGGGCGAATGTTACCTAACCCATCCCCACCGTTTTTGTCCTTGCGTAACAACTTGATCACGCCCCTGGTGAAGTGTTAAGGTATAGACTCCTGCTTCATCCAGTTGCCGAAAATCAGTACCAGCAAGGAAGCAAAAACGGGCGACTGCCTCAAGTACAGTTCATACGGAAGACCATCTAATCCCGGAGATTTGTCCAGGCCAACCTGTTTCAACGCTTCCCTGATTTCCGACTCTGTAATGGGACACTCGCACCTACCCGCTTCAGCTGCCTCAAGGCAGGAAAAGTCAGCTAAATAGGCGTCGACCTGAGCAGGGCTCAGACCGGGCCCGCTGGTGAAAAGCTCCTGAAAGTAGTCACGAAAAGCCTAACATATGCCCTCGTTTGTAGTAACGGTCCACTTATCTGGCAATGGGATGCATGCGATATGTCGTCGAGAGGCATTCCGAGCACGCAATTCAGCGGCCATATTCGTTGCCTCAGAGGACATTCTTTTTAACCTAGCCCTAACTAACGGAGCTTGATTCATTCTTGACAAGCAATGAGGCCAACTGCCTTAGCTGAAGCTATGTCCCCATTATCACGGGATCTGACTGTCCGATCAACTTTCTGCTCTAAAACCGTTTGCGCCGCTAATCTATCTAGATTGAGCCAACGACTATAATCAGCAGCAAACGTTCGAATTTTCGATTTTAAATTATCCCAGCAGGCATTTCCCACAACCGCTCCCGTCAGTTCCCTCTGTATCATTAGTAGCAGCTGGTCCCGGAAATCTTGCTCACCAAATAATGAGGAGTTTAATTTCCAGTAGCCAGCCATCCTAACCTTATCTTACCTAAGTTTACACGGACCCAGACAAGCCTATGATCCGAATAAACTTTCTCATGGAAACTTGGACACTCTAAGAGCCCTACATTGACTCCTAACTAAGACTCGGTCTAGATAACTAGCCGAGCCGTCACTCTTATCCCAAGTCTATACTATCTTCCGAGGGTATTCATTCCGGTGCTGATCGACAAGATCAAACCTGTCGATAAAGTCCCGAAATGGTTTTACGTCCCAGTTGTTAGTACCCGAATTTGTCCCTATACGATCTATATCGGGATCAAGAACGGCATTCCAATCACCCACTAAAAGTACCCGACGTGAAAAACGGCTGGATCTGCCGAAACAAAGCAGGCCGCTTAGAATGGACACTGGGCGCATAAACCCCAATGAGATGAAGAGTCTTATCTTTTATGGTAACATCCAGCACGCAAAGACTGCCCGCCGGATCCGCGAAGACAAGAATACACGCAGCCCTCAAAGACTTGCTCACCAGCCAAGAGACACACTCGAGCGTCCATCAAAATATGCTGAATAGAGAATGCCCTCATAGTCGCGAGAAGGAAACCGGGTCTCTTGCACAACAGATATTCACTGCGAGACTCCGACCTCAGGCCTCGGGCATTTACACTGGTTAACCAGAGAGCTATGATGAAAACTGATTAGGGTTACTCTCTTGCATTGAACATGACCGGGGTCAGGACACCGACGGCCTCTCCCATTGAGCCAGTATCCATCTCACTCTTGATAGTACGATTAGGAGACAGGCCGCCAATGTCCAAGGGGAATGTTAGCTTTAGAATTCTATATGGGGAGGGGTGAACAAAAATCGGAAACCTCCCTGAATAATACTGTTGTAGATTTTTAACGTTCTCGTCATCAACACATGACATTGGAGGAAACATGGAAAAAGTTTCGTTAGCCTTGACCATCATTGACCATCTTTGTTGACCGGCGAGAACAGATCTAACAACTGTGAAGACCCTCTTGGCGTTGGGGATGTTTCGGGTTTCTCTACATCCTTTTCTTCCTGATCTTTTGAAACGCGGCACACGTCTTCCCCTGTATTGTAGATTGATTTGGCTTTTATTTTCTTCAATTGTGGGCTCTGATGAATCAGAGGATGGGCTTCTTTAACATTTTTGTTGTTCATGCTTTTGAGGTGAATTAATGGGTGTTTGCATAGGGGAAGGATTTGGGGATGGAATGGGAGATGATTTTTGGATGGAGATTTGGTCACAGGACCCTTCTTAAATGTGGCCATGTTAGATGATACTTGACTTAATGATTTGACAATTCTGTCAATCATCAAATCGAAACTCCACCCCCGGTCAGATCGTCCGAGGAAGCACTAAGTATCTGTCTAAACTGGGACAGATAAACCGTTAAATGCTCTCCGACAATCTGAGGAGGAACCTCGTATACTGATACAGGATTTCCGCATGTCTTCGTACTTGGTCCGCAAAATAAAGTCGTTAGTGACAAGATCACGAGTAGTAGCATCCTTACAGTCGGCAGGCGGGGGTTACAGTACCGCCCACATAAAAAACTTTTTCCTTTAATGACCCTCTGAGCTTTAATGCTCAGAAAAGTCAAGACTTTGATGACAGGGTCTTGTGGAGCGATAAATATTACGCGGACGCTTTCCACCACAAACTCTGACAATTCTTTTTTTCAAACTTCTTAAGTTCCACATCATTGGACAAGAGCACATCTGCTGTCACCAGATGTGCGTAGCACTTGGCTTTCGCCAGGAACTCCGTTATGTTGATCTTACACTTGAGCGGGTACTTCCAGCATGAGGGCGTCTCTCAGGCCGCTACATTTTCGTCATTGGAGGTCTTCCTTGCTGATATTTAGCGACTTTCGGCCACCATACCTTGGTCTCCTAAACTGGTTTCTTCTACTAGTTTTTGGCCCTTAACGGCCACCATACTTTTTCCTTGTTTCTTGTATTTATGTTATAAATAGATCCTTAGAAGACACTATACTTTTGTTGGAAATTGTAGTTTCGTCTGTTTTGGGGATCTCTTGCGTATCCATTTGTAAATCCTTATCGGGAATCTTATCGGGTTTTTTTTTTTATAGTCACAAAAAGTTTTTTTCCTCGCCGTTTTCTTAGCTGCTATTTTTTAAAACAAGATTTTTCTTTCACAAAAAACAGAAATATTAAAAAAGAATTAAGATAACTACGAATAAATCGCAAAAGAAATTTTACGAGACAGTATGAAAAACAGTTAAACACGCAAGAATAAGTTACTTAAAAAGAACACGTATGCAAAAAGTACAAAATACGCTAAAAACAAAAACAATTAATAATTACAAATTACAAAATGCGAGGACGCGAACGAAAAATCACAATTTAAGACAGAAAATAAAAAAAAGTATCTATTTTTACAATAATCCAACAGAAAATACGAAAATACCAAACAAGTTCACAAAAACAATATGGCTGCCACTAGAACATTCTGATTAGCCCAAACACGAACGAAACAAGTAAACTATAATAAAGAAGAAATAACAAATAGAATAAATACGAAAAATTAGAATAAGAACAGAAAATATTTAAACAAAGGAACACAGAATACTTAATAGATATTTAAACAAGAACGATAAAGTACACTGAAACACGTAGAAATAATATGTAAACAAAAGAAAAAGAAAGTCTGACGTGGGGAAAAATAAACAAAGGAAAATAAAGATTGGCGGAGAAGGTTACTGAAAATTAAAAGGAAATTAAAAAGGAAAAAATATAATCAAATTATAAAAGAAAAGGTAAATTAAGAGTAAGAAACATCAAGGGCTATAGTAAAATTGAGGGGAGGGTAACGAAAGAAAATCAAGCTTTTGGCAAAAAAAGTCAGTAATATGAACGGAAAGAAAATTGAAAATTAAAAAGAACTTAACGTATAAAAAAGTTGAAATCAAAACAGTTCACAAATAATCGCAATACGTCTGGCGTTATCCACCGGTCATAAGAGATCGGCGAAAAAATAACTCTCCTCACGTAGGCTTTAAGAAAGCATTATTCAACTGAGTATAGTCACCTTTTATAGACCCAGTAAACAGAAATAGCTCTCTCAAAGGGGAGAGTAACAAAACAAGGGGAGGCTACTCTTGATTATTCATAACAGTCATTTTACTATAAAAATGTATTTCTGGCAATTTTTTCTATAAAAATTATTGTTAATTTTCTATAATTTTTTTTGGCGGCGTATCATTCTTTATCTATAGGAGTTCATTTTTGTATATAGGTGATAATGGTGTCTGTGTGTGTGTGTTTGTTTGTTGTTGGTAGGTCTTTTTTGTTAGGGGGGGGGCTTTCCGAAGATATTTATTTTGAGAATTATGATCTTTTGGTCAAATTTATTACTTTATGAAATTTTTTTAATTTAAATTTTATAATACAACAATAAATGGCATCCTCCTTTTGTTTTTGCTTTTCCATTTGCGTTAGATTATGTAGGATACAAATGTAGTGGTCAAACACACGCAAAAATGGCACCAAATATCTATTCGGTGTTTGTCCCAAGTTCTTGAAAGAAATCATTGAACAAGAAGTGTGTATGAATCCATGTAATGGATTAAGCAACAACTACATTATTTTGTTAACGTTAGATCTTTAAAGTTTGCGAAGTAATCTATAATCGACGTTTGTTGTAGTTTTTCCGACACTCTACCTCCATCTTTAAAAAAATGAAATTAGAAATGTACTTTTACGCAAAGTGAACCTTCAAGAATATTTCTTTTGTTAAAAGTTAACGTGCCTATCAGAACCGGTTGGTAAACATTTATTTAATAAGAGATGCTTACTTTGATGTCTACACACCACGCCTAAAAGGCTGATGTCAAATATAGTCTTGTGTGGTATTGCAGTCAAAGATAAACTGGTGCAAGCTACTTGCGTATCAGGCGTTAAAATCTTTTTCTAGACTTGTATCCTATTTCTTTATCAACGTCGTTTGCCGCTGAAACCCCTACAGAGCTAATTTCTATACGAAAAATTATTATTTTTTAGCCATTTTGTTTTTTTTTTGTTCCAAGTGTTTCAAACTTGTGGATCTTATACTAGATGCTTTTTTGTTGTAATTTTTTCGATTGCTTTGCAGTCAAATGTTTTACTTCTAGACTGCCATATATATGTATATCTATATCTATATCTATCTATCTATCTATCTATCTATCTATCTATCTATCTATATATATATATATATATATATATATATATACTATCTATATTTCTCATGTTGTCTGTCTGTCGTGGGCGTTGTTACTTCGCCCAGACCGCATTTCTCACCCGATTTCGATGCGGTTTTCAACACAAGTTTGAAAATGACTGCCGTGAGGACATGACGGTGCCTGATTTTTAAGTTCGGACTCAGGTTCCGGAAAAATCGATAATCGAAAAAATCTGCTTACAGAAGGAATGATCCCATTTCATCCAAATTTGACACCCTTTTAGAGTGTTGTCCAGAACTTTCATGACCACGGACCCCTAAACATCGCGGAAAATCGATAAAACCCCAAAACCGATACGCCCAGATTGCGCCTGAACCGCATGTCGCTTTTTAGCGAAAACCGACCGGATTTATGAGGAGGCAATTGGAAGTCACCATGTGAAGTTTCTACAATGAGCACCGCCCAAACAGAGAGCAAATCAACAATCGGTCAACCCCTAAAAAATGTTTTTTCCGGCTGGGTATTTTCTAAATGCAGATTAATTTAAGGTCACGCTATGCGCAGGAAGAAACAGGTCAGTGAGTGTATTGGAGTGGAAGTAAACGTTTGACGTCAAATTCTGGAATGGGTGCAGGGCCATTGAAATTCGGCGTTTTTATCCCTGCTACGAGGTCTGACTTTGAGCCACAAATGACATATTCGACTTTGTCAACACTTTTGCTTTAATCGTCGCATCTTAAGCACTTCCTTTATTCGCGTCTTTACTGAAAAAAAACGCATACATGCTGAGTAAAAATGGTTCCGCCCTCAGCAGTCCATTTTCCAATTCTTTAAACCTTTTCCCCTAGCCCATCCCAGACCTGACCAGGAGTTTTGGCGGTAAAACAGCAGGGCTTCCTTCCAATGCATTTCAAAGTTAATACCGGCAAAAGTTTAGCGGCTTTTCGTTGTCACACAAACCAAACGAGCAAACGCTTTATTGCAGCTCCTTGCATTCTAATCGCCGGCATCGCGTGCGTTAGTGCCAAGCTGCATATGCAGCAGCCAGCTTGACCCCGTTTACGGCCAAGCCTTGCGTTTGCCAAATCATGCGGGATAGCATCTTCCATTTTGCGTGAGCTCATTCATCGGTCTAAGTCATGGCCATTGTCCAAGCTACACCAATCAATGACAAGTCACGCTTCCTTTGAATACATTCAGCGCGGCTGCATCCATACTCACGTCTTGATTTGATCGCCATAAACTTAGCAGGCGTTCTAAAAAGAACCTCCCCGGCTAAGGGGAAACGGGAGCAAGATTCCATTGAGTACACCTCCTTGGGGGAGAAGCGGCTGGCGTCTACTTCAACCTCTGCTTTGAACTCTTCTGAGTTCCGTGGCGATGACCGGCGCGGCAGATTTGCTAAGTGTGCCAAAATACTATGGCGAGGCAACCTTAGCAGGCGTTCTAAAAGAGCCTCTGTGGCAAAGAGAAAGCGGGAGGAGGAAACCGAGGTAGAGGCATCTCTGAGGCTTTCCAGTCAATCTGAACGGAGGCAGTATGTTTTGTCCCATGAAACGCTTGGTGAGCCTAACTACCGTTTGTACTGCAAATCAGTTTACACATATTCGTTGAAAAGTAAGAGGAAACTACCTAAACGCTTGCAAGACTACAAAAAAAGCGGCTTCATCACAAGCGCTTTTGCGGTCTCGAAATGCGCTTTTTGCCCGCATCGAAAAGTTATTCACAATGCAGCCGACGCCGCTGCAACTTCCATTCGAAAACCGCACGTAACGCAACTTTCGCTGCAGCAACGTCCATTCGACGGTCTCAGGAATCCATGGCTGAGAAAACCGCACGCCATGCAGCCGACGCTGCTGCAACTTCTGCTTCAAGGGCGTCGGAAAGTTCCGCGCAAAAGCACCCAAGGCGGCAACGCGATGCAATTTCAACTTCCGCTGCTAGAGCTATAGAAAGACCTACTGAAAGGCTTGAAAGGTTGCAGACTGTTAACTGGCGCCGCCATGCACAGCGAGGGCTCTGTAGACCACCAAAGCATTTTTGGTTTAAGCTGGCGTTCAAATATGAGCCAGTTTTGAGGCTTTCCGGTCGCAAAGACTTCCAAATAGGATCCATGTCAGTTGTCTGTGAGCATTGTTATGCCAAAAAATGACCTGTAGAGTCTACAGGTTTGTGTTGTTCAGACGGTAAGATACTCTTGCCACCTTTTCAAGAGCTACCTCCACCGTTGAAAGCTCTGTTGGAGGGTTCCAGTACAGACTCCAAACATTTCATCGCAAAAATCGAAGAGTAAAATTATGCCTTCCAGATGACCTCTTTTAGTGGTAATGCCTTCCGCGAAGTCGGTTGGAATCCTACCTTCAAGGTTCAAGGTCAGGTTTACCACCGGATTGGTTCTCTTATGCCGGAAACTGCCACTGATTCGGCTTTTCTACAAATATACTTCATAGCTGATTGCAATAAACAGGCAGATGCCGGCATGGGCATTATCCCCGAGAACGATACAGGCCAGGACAATCATCTTTGCAGGGATATCATAACGAGTCTCCAACAAATGCTCTACGAGACAAACAGCTATGTCCGCAGTTTTAAGTATGCTCTCGAAAATAACGCTTCTTCTGATTGTAATTGATGTTGACAAACGGCCTCAGGGAGAGCACGAACGTCGTTACAATGCTCCCGCAAGCAACGAAGTTTTCGTCATTGTCAGCGGTGATCAGCACAACAGACGTGACATTGTTATCGAATCGCGCGGCAGTGGGCTCCGAAGAATCAGTGAAACGCACCGGTCCTACAATGCCCTGCAATACCCACTTCTATTCCCTTACGGAGAAGATGGGTACCACTTTGTTATTCTGCAAAATGGCTCCACCTTAAAAACAGTGTCTTGCAGGGCTTTCTATGCCGACCTATTGATGACACACGAGGGTGCATTCAGTCATCTTCATCTTTAGGCTGCAACTAACGTCAAATGTCGACTCAACTTCCGACATTTACGGCGTTAATTCGTAACGGAGACAGATTTTCAATTTGGACTCAGGCTTTCAAAAAATTAGTAAATCGGCTGGTATATATATATATATATATATATATATATATATATATATATATATATATATATATATATCTCCTCCGCAAGCCACCATGCTAATTCAGTGATTTACCAATATAAGTATAGTTTGAATTCGAGAAAAAAACATTTACCCCCGAGGATTTTGAATCCGGCTGCCAGGAAGAGCCAACTACCCAATACTTCTGGCTTTTCTATTGCTGAGCATGTAATAAATAGTAGGAAATGTGCGATAAATTTTAGTGCAGACCGTTTC
Source organism: Acanthosepion lycidas (assembly GCA_963932145.1). Lineage (NCBI taxonomy): Eukaryota > Metazoa > Mollusca > Cephalopoda > Sepiida > Sepiidae > Acanthosepion > Acanthosepion lycidas. The sequence goes on along the minus strand of OZ010581.1, from coordinate 19,574,561 downwards.
TTGATTTTATCTAGGTCCCATTCCTCATATCACCTCAAGGTTCTAGAGTCCTTGTATATCAGATCCCGTGGGCCTTCCCTTTGCAAACACAGGGAATGCCTACTGAGTCTGAATGTTATTGGACTCTAGTTTCTTGAAATTCATTATTTTTTTTTCTTTCCATTCCATTCCATTCGTTCATTTTGATTTTTTATTAATCCTGGGACGAAACGGGTTTTTTCTTTTTTAGCTTTTTTTTTTGTTATAAAAATGCTTTATAAATTTCGACTTTTCCTAGCTATATATATATAAAATCGACTCTCCCGTCGAGATTCAACGTATGAGGGTGAAGCAGATCAGTTTCCAGGAAACCGACAGCCCGACACATGAGATTTGATTATAGTGGGGAAGGCCTCGTGCAGGACCATCCACACTTTTTAGAGGGACGAATACAGAGACCTGGTGCACAAGGTTCCCAAACGACCCTCCGCAGGTTTTGAATTCAGAGTTGTCCTTCTCCTAGACCAGTTGCCATCCAAGGCTATAGAACCCAGTCTGTCCTGCTATTTTACCCATAAAGGGAGGGAGAAGAAGGGGATTGATACCTTTCCCAAGGGTATTAGCACGTAAGTGAATGTAATGGATTCGACTGGAATTCGAACTCGGCTCTCCGATTCCTCAATCCAAGCCGATATCCATTACTCCACCGTGCCTCTTGTTGCATTTCAATTTCTGAATAAAGTTTTGTACATTGCGATTGAAGTTAAGAATAAATTGCTCAATGTTCATGTATTTTCTTGTTATATACTGGTGTACGTATACATATTCGATACTCAATTTTCCGTTTAGTTGTTACGAATGATGTCCCTCTTATCTCTTTCGATTTTTTTCTCTTTTTTATGCACTTATCATTCGGGATTGTTTTTTCAGTTTTATTTGTGTTCGTGACTGCGTTTGCGCCCGTCTGTGCGGATGTGTTTCACGCGCGTACGTTCGTCTGCGCGGTCGTGACTACGTGTCGTGATCATTTGTTGTTTTCTTCGAGGTTTGTTTATTTTTACTTTTTATACGTTAAAAAGACAAGTTCGCACCGCTACAAAGTGTTCATCCTCCTGCAATTATCAGACAACCAAAATGCGGATGAAACATGGGGGAACTGAATTTTATGCTTATGTTATCCGGGGGAAAATAAAAGAAAATGAGGAAAACAAACCTGGTGGCATGAAAATCGCATGTGAGTGAAACTTTAGAAACGGTCCGAAATTTGTCACTTTTGATTTGAAACACTCTCTTATAATATAGGCACTGAGTACCTTTTCTTATGGCTTAGATAGGTGTTAGTCTTTTCCTCTTTTTTTTACTAATCTTTTTTTTAGTAATCATTTATGTTCGTTTTTGGTGTTATGACGAGGCTTTTCATTTGAACTTTTGTATACACACACATACACACACACACACACACACACACATATATATATATATATATATATATAGTTTCAGTTTCTTATTTGTTTATTTAGGCAGCAATTATACTTTTATGCACATGTCATTCAATACGACAGATAAGGTGCTTTGATTTAGTTTTTTTTATACAATTTCTCATGATGATAAATTGTATAAAAACTGTCCAAATGTTCTTTTAACTGTTAAATGCCCATTAAGGAATTGTATTTCTGATCAATCAAAATTTGTAAATATTTATATGGGCCACACTACAACATGTTTGACACGAAGACTCACTCTACACCTTTCTGACCATAGCTCAATTAGATCTCAATTAAATATCCATGGAGACCTACCGGACACTATTCGTAACATACTTCTTGACAACACACATATAATAGCATCATCTACATGCAAAAAAAAAAAAAGGTTAAAAATAATGGAAGCCTTATTAATCAAAACAAAAAAAAACAACACTTAATAATATCAACTATGAACATGGACACAATATCTTGGACAGTTTTTTACTTAATTTATCATCTGAAAAGAAAGAAAATTAGATCGCATGGAAAACCACGCGCACGCACACACACACACACGCACACACACACACACACACACACATATATATATATATATATAAGGTTGGTGCAAAAATAATGACGTAATAATTATTATAAAAACATATAAAACATTATTACGTCATTATTTTTGCACCAACTTCATATATATATATATATAATTAAACCTAAGGAGTCAGACAAACCTACCAAGGTTTCACCTAGGCGGATCGTCAGGGAAAAGCCAATTTTCCCTAACGATCCGCTTACGTGAAACTGCGGTAGGTTTTTTCTGGCTCTCTAAGTTTAACTAGGTCTGCTCTACTTAACGTATTGAGCACTTCATTTAGCTATTTTGCTTACTCGTATAGGTTTTTTTTTTCTTTGGACTTTGGACTTGCATAATAATCGATTATTTTCGGCTGACGTACATGGTCTTTTGCTTTCATTTTTAATACCTTTATTTTGTCTTTGGTATTGATATTCGCAAATCAGGACACAGAAGTTTTCCGGACGAGTATAATTTCTTATATTTATAAGATTCTTACTAGTATATATATATATATATATATATATATATATATATATATATTAGTAGTAGTAGTAGTATAATACAGCTGGCCTCTCGTATACCCGTCTACTAGGCGACTAGTCAATCCCTACTGCAAACGCTTGCCCAAGCGCTTTACTGTTTATCTGTGTTTTATACTGCAACTATTCTGAGCAGACCTTAGTAACAGTTTCTGGAAAATAGCGTGTTTTCTAGCGTGATCAACAATTTGAACAAGGCCAGCACGAACAAGTGCTCGGCCATGATGCATTGTGACTTCGAGCTAGCACAGCTTTCTACGGCCTCAAAGGGTTCCGTCTAAATAATTTTACTCACAAGACTTGGGTCAACCCGTGATATGGATTTCAGGGACCTACCAAAGGTGCCGCACGCTGGGATCCTTCCAGTTTGACAGCATAAAGAAGTCTTCTTCTTGACAAATCGACCATACTGATATTCGAACACGGGTCTCATCTTCAGAATGCGAACGTTCTAACGAGTCAGCTCAATATATATATATATATATATATATATATATATATATATATATATATATATATATATACGTTATTTCTAATGGATATCTATATTAGAGCAGATAACGCGCGATCGAGAATCCCATGACCCATCGTAACGGCACTGCATGTGCTGCAGTGTTTCTTGCGCAAGATAGCCTGACGAAGCCCAAATCACATCTATCCGTTTTTTTTTAAATTCCGAGTTACCTTCTCTTAGTAATTTTGCCGGTCAACACTATTGAACCAAGTCAGTCCTACTATTTATCCATAGTTAGGGCAAGAAGAGGATTTATAGCTTTCCCCCAGGATATTAGCACATAATGGATCCGACCGGAAATCGCCCTGTACTCTCCGATACCTCACTCCGAGCCGCTATCCATTACTCCACTGGATCTCCATATAATTGAGTAGATATTTCGTTTATATTAAACAGCATTTAATTTCGCCTACCAGCATGAATATTTGAAAATTAAAGAAAAAAATGCTTCTTTTCGACGGGATTCGAACCTACGTTTACATTTGCAGAATATTCATTAGATCTGATGTCCATTAACCGATTCGAGTAAGAAGGACGTCGCCATGAAGCAAGGCTCTCTACTGTTTTTGTTTCTTTTTTCTCTTTCACAATTGGGCAAAAACAAAGACATATTTAAATGGAAAATATCACTTGACATGGAAGTTTTTAGAAAATTATATTTTAGAAGAATTGGAAACAAAAGCTGAAATCTGATTTATTAAAAGACGAAAGAAAAGTATCTTCGTATTTCTGGGTTTTTTTTTTTTTTTTGTTGTTGTTATTTTTTTGCCTGCTGCAGATTGCGAAGGCACACATCTTTGTCTTTTTTATTCAAATGGGAGATGGCTATTTTTAGCATGACACCATATCTAGATAAATCACTAAAAAAAAGTCTAAAGAGCTTCACTCTCCTTACTGAGTGAGGACATTTTACGTCGTGTTAGCAAAGCCAGCGTCAACAGATTTGTTTGTCTTGCATTCACAAGGCTTGAGTTGATACCAGTTATGTTTTAAAACAATTCCCAATCCTGCAACTCACTAGGATCGTTTTTCCTTGCCCACATTACCATGAAGTAAATTCTTTACCAAACAAATATGACTAGATTCGAACCCGACACTCATATTTCGAATGCTAAAATCCAAACTAATCCGACCATCTTCTATTTTTGTCATAACGTGTAGATTGTTAGAAGTTTTAAAAACAGGATTATTTAAATCTGGACAGATACTTAAATATTCACATTAGTAAAAATGACTAATTTTAGCAGTCACCACAACCGAATCCATCACTTATTAAAGCCTTCGCCTATCCAGACTTTTTTTTCGAGAGCATAGAGAATGAGACGATTCCCTGTTTGTAAGATTTCCCTGGTATCAATCGTGTCAGAAAACAATATAATCTGAGGCCATTTAAAATCATCAATACGTCCCCGGTGCTATTAATTTGCATGTGCATGCTATTAATATAAATGAGCAAATATGGAAGGCTGGCTTCAAGAAAACTCGATACCACTTTTTACAGGGTAATTTGCCCAAACACAACAATTCGGGCTCAGTTTTGGCATCTCACGATCTTTGAATTATGATTCATTGAGTAAGGCTTGAAGAATTGTGCATCTAAAACATCCTCAGAGGTTATTAGATTAGCATTTAGATAATTGACAACAAATTCTCTTGCCATTGCAATACACAAATCATGGCATTTAATTTCGAATGATTAACAACAAGGCTATTTGCTTCCTATTTCTTGGGAACATGTGGCACCAAATCTCTTCCATTATTGGTTCTTCATATTATGCTTATATCACGGAGAGTTAAGGGCTGGCGCCTTGAAACGGGAAAACGGTATTCCGTGTTCGAACATATATATATTTAAGCATTTCACCCCAACCAAGGCGGGATGTCACTAGCACTCAAGGGGTACACAGAGTGGGAGATAAGAGTAAAGAGGAAAGGATGAAGAGAAAGACAGGGAATAGGTCAGCGTGTCTGGAGATGCCGATTGACATTACATTTGAACAGTTGGAGATAATGGTTATCAGGGAAACAAGTAATAGGAATGGAATTCTACAGACGGGAGGTGCAAGACATGAAGCTATTGGAGTAGACGAGACGGCCACATTTAACTGTTTCGACAGTGAAAGGGTGGGACCGTGATGCCACCCTCGTATTACGCTTAAATTCATGCAGTCTGGGAACGAGCGAAAGTAGCTCGTCGGGGCAGTTACCGTGAGTGTAGACGAGATGCCAGATCAGGACCAATCACATTGCATATCTGTCGCTGAATTTTCTCGAGGACCTTAAGGCGAACAGCGGGGGCACCAGACCATATATGTCAGCAGACCATATATGGCAGCAGTATGCTATGCAAGATCGAATGATTGATTTATAGATTTGAAGGATGGACTCGGGCGAGAAAAACTTTCTAGCGCGACGCAGGGAACCAACTTTCCTTGCGGTGGATGAAGCAATTGATTCAATGTAATTGTTCCATTTCAGGTCAGCGGACAGTGTGAGACCAAATAGTCGCAAAGAGAAGCCGAGTTTGTTGCATTCACTTTCCCGTAAATATACTTAGGACAAGTATGAATGCACCTCTTCCTCTGCACACTTAGCTCTGGGCTGAATATTTGTGGGTGGCAACCTGTCTAGCAGAAACACAACTCTGGAATCAAAACCGTTTATAGATCTTGTATATCACATATTAAGTAACAATTTTCAAAATCATCGCGTTAGCACTCGATCTACGTTAGTGTCGGAATTATTATTATTATTATTATTATTATTATTATTATTATTATTATTATTATTATTTCCTTTGATTTCTTGTGTGTACACATTTCTTTCCGGGTCCTGACCAGAGACCTTAGGTTAGAAATGGCATCATGACATTTCCCACTGATAAATTAAAAAGAAAACAATGCAAAACACACATAGATAAAGCCCTTCGTAAGATGTGGGCTGTACTCGTGAGAACAATTTTTGTATTTCTTTCAGGCATGCGCTTCCAGGAATCCCTGCAATGAGTCTACTAGAATCTTTCCCAACCAATCCGAGGGTTCCAACTAAACAAGGATTATTGATGTTCACATGTGACACATTTTTGAGATTTCGATTTCAAGGTCATTGTATTTTGAAAGGTTTTTGAATATCTTCAAAGATATGTCGCAAGCTTCAGGGACTGCCATATCAATAAGGAGGCACTTTGTTGTTGTCTAATAACAATGCCTGGGCAGTTGTCTTTTATTATTCTTTCTGTGTGTATTGTGTAGTCCCATAAAATTGTAACAGGTCTTATCTCCGTAACCGGGTCTGGGTGGTATTCATACCAATTTCTTTCAGTTTCCTTCCCGTAGAAGTTGCAGATTTTCCAGTGCGTATATTTGTCCACTCTGTCATGCCGGGTTTTATATTCAGTGGGTGCCAACATAGTGCAACCTGACACAAGATGACTGTTTCTGGATATTTATCACAGAATCTGCATTTTGGGCTAACACAATATTTTAGCATTTGTGCTTGATAATTTCAAGTTAACAAGCACTGATCCTGTGCAGCAAGGATAAAACTTTCAGTTTCAGCTTTTAACCCTGCACTACGTAGCCACTGCTGGATACGGGGTTTGTCTACATCAACTTGTTTGGTACGGGCAGAGTATTGGCCATGAAGCGGCTTTACCTTGCCACTGTTTCAGTAAATGGTCAGTTGCGTTTGTTTTTCCTTTCTTTTTTAAGTATTTTGCTGTTTAAGCATACACTTCCTGAATTTCTTGTCCTGCGTGATAATATAATGACCGTTGGCTTTATTTCCCTGTCACGTTGAATTGGCATGTCCCAGAGGATAGTTATATCGTCTTCTTGAGTAAATGTCTTTGATTGGTACTCATACCATCTCTCAGTGATTTCGATTTTGTGCTTCTTGCATATTTTCAGCGCATATATTCCACTGCCTTTTCATGTCTGTAGGTATGTTCCTTTTTTGCTAGTTTCGGAATCTTTAATTATTATCACTGTTGCTTTATTTCACTTGGTTTCTGGTGTATATTCATTTCTTTCCGGATCCCGACCAGAGACCTAAGATCAGAAATAGTCACATGACATTTTCCACTGAGCAGTTTTTAAAAAAAATCAAACATATTTTACATAAATAAAGCCCTTTTTAAGGCGTGAGCTGTATTGTACGTGCATTTTTTTTTTGTATTTCTTTAAGGCATATGCTATCAGGGATGCATTCAATGAGTCTACTGGAATCTTTTCCAATCAATACAAAGGCTGCAACTACAACTTGGAATTGTTTAAGATGAAAGCACGTATATATAAAATTCTGGTGAATTCAAAAATCAGATAGAGTTGAAAATAATGGTACAGGATATTGTTGCATAGACCCCCGCATGCTGGGAAGTATTGGACATCAGCGTCAAATTGAGTTTATGTTGCATACCCACCTGGGTGAGTTGTTTTGGGCGACGGAGTCAGTTCCATAAAAAATAGTAGCATTCTTCTTTCGCGGCCGGTGATATCTTAACTAATATTATTAACGTCACATCGATGTATACATTATCTAACTCTTCAGTGAAGTCGATTTCCCTCCATAGAAAAGCCGTCTCAGACACGAAGGGACGATGTCTACATTGCTCTTCTGTTCAGAAACGACTTACTGAAAACCTTTTCTCTGTATATCATTCCCACGCTGGCCCAGCCAAGCAAAATCGACTTCCTTGCTTTGTCTCCCATCCGATTTCGAAGGTCAACCTCAGGAAGTCCGAGCAGAGATACACTTCCTCTAAAAATAATTGACTACTAAACTATTATTTAAAAATATGAGAAGGGGTACCTTGAGTAACGTAATAATCACAGTGCGTGTTGCAGGAATAAGGGCTAGATGGAAATAGCGTATATCATAGTAAATAGGCTTGTATGAATGGCAAAGAATAGACAAAGCGAACTGGTAAAATGTCAAATGTTACTTAAAACTACAAAGTCAGGAAGTTATTGAAAGCTATTATCGCCCAGGGCATGAAAGCACATGCCACGTAAATGATTGTATTCCCATCAAACAGGAAATTAGTAATCTGTCTTTCCCCAGTAATTAATCACACTTCACAAATAATAAGGTAACATCATCTGTGGACAACACGATCGCTTATGTCTTGAATGAAAAGTAATTTTCTAAAAAAATGAAACAATTTAAGAGAAGGAAAACTCTGAATTGTAAATAAGAGGGCTGACTAGTATGAGGTCTTGCAAGAATAATTCTTGGAGAAGAACATCTCTGATTGCAAACCCAGCCTGAAGAAAGATGTGCTCTTGGAATATCTAACTATGACCACGCTTAATGTTAATACAGCTGTGGTACTTGTGTACCAATGAACCTAATTGTTTACGGAACTTTTGATCAGGATTGTTAGCATGGTAGGTTTGGCCATGATATCTACTGGAACTTTTAATCATAGAGAACATAGAGACGTAATAAATTGCATAATATTCTACTGCAGTTAAAATATTAATTAGGCATTAGAGTGTGCATTTGGTGGGAAGACACCGAAGCGGTTTAAATTCAGATGCGGCCTTCTGTTAGAAGTAGGAAACCTATTCCCCTCTAACATTTTACCTCTTGCCTGTTACAGAAGAGATATACACAAGCTTTTCATTGAAATTATGTCAAACGCAAGACTTACTTTTCATAGTTTTTAATTCATCATTTCTATACGAATTATTTTTTGATTGTTTAACTTTATCATATTACCTATCTACAGTGTTGCTTTTTTTCTGATGTCAACAAATACTCGTTTGACACTTTTGTAATGTCAACGAATACACATTGTTACTTTCGTAATGTTCGTTGCAGGAGAAACTTTGTAATCGCCGATACAACTATAGTAAAGTCGTTGAACAATGCTGAAGTCAGACCCCTTTGAATATCACTCTCACTAATATATACTTGCTCGATAATACTCGCTAGAATAATAATCCTTATAATGAAATCGTATAGAGAACACCGGTACTGATAGTGATAGAGGAGAAATTGATCCGAATAGTAATAAAGGGTAGACTAGGAAATGACGTATCTGTCTATATTTCTGGGATGAGGTATTATGTAGACTATTTACATTATTCGGACTATTGTCTTCATCATTGCCGCCATATTTATTACAATGCTCCGGCCTTCTTCAGGTGGTTGGAATGTCGAACTGAACCATTTATTTCGCTCACTAGGGTAGACTGATCTAGTTCCACGTGCCATGTTTTTAAGGGATGTTAAGTCGTTGGTTAGATCCAGTGACAGGACCCAAAGATTCGGCACTTAAAGGTTTATTTTTGATAACTAAGACGTATTAACTGATGCTTGGAATGTCCAGTTCTCCTTGATTTATATACGTTGATTTTATTATTCAATGTCTACTGACGAGCCAATTAAACTTCCTTCTATTAGCTATGTTTTTCCCAAGAGAATTATGATTATTTCTCATGTAGTTCTGTTGTTTGGGTAAGATTTAGAAAACTCTGAAATTTAAATATTCTCTTTCATTTTTTTTAATGTAGTGATTTAGTGATGTAGCTTACATGTGGCACATGTTCGAAAGTATCGATCCCCCAGTGAAGATCGAACACGCTACTAAGTCATATTTGATCTATCGAGAAAAGTTTACTGCGTCGAATTGCTCAAATTATTTTCTAAGCGAGCTTACATGTTTCACAAGGATGAAAGTGCGGAGCGCACAATAGGCATAACACTCAGTCGTAATTGCTCTGGCGAGACCAGCTTGCTTGTCGTAAACACGCCGAAGTTCACATTTTTTAATGGATACTGGAAAAATCAGTGTAATTTCATATGTAGTATGTGCCATCATGTCAGATCATACTTTGCTCCCAGAGAAGCAATCTGAAGCGTTGACTTGGATGTGACCCATGCATCTGATCTGCCATTTGATCTACTAGCGAAGTGGTAGAAACTTATCCCATATGTTTTCTAGTAAAGCGTGATCAGAAGATTCAGCTGTGAGTTGAACTTCTTTCGCCAAAACCTTATTTTGCTCCAATAACCGTAGTCCAGAAATTCTGCGGAGTGATATGCAGGCGGTGTGGTAGTACATTTCCAAAAATACGACAGACAGCCGCAAAAAGTCAACAGAGTACAGCGGCTGAAAGCTAGCGATAAAAACATCGAGAACAAACCAAGAAAAGATAACTTGAAAGAATTCACATACAAAAAAAATCCCGTCTTAAAGATTTCAGACAAAAGTTGTATCAGGCTATATGCCTCTCTTTGATTTCATAAAAAAAATATTATAACTAAAGCAGTATCGTCGGATATCTTTAAAGATAAAACGACAAAAAGAATTAGATTTCTTACATTATTATTCTGAAGATAAAAAGTGTCCTTGTTTATCTTTAAGATGCTTACTATTTTCTTTTAAACGTTTTCAGCGGTGTAATTATTTTCATATCTCGCTTTTTCACGTATTTCCGTGAGTTACACTTTCATAGACATTATCAGCTCATGCCACGTTCGTCAAAGAGAATTGTTTTATACTTTCCACTATCTTATTTAAGACAAAAACGAGACATATTTATGAATAAATTATAAGGTGAGTAAAGTATATACCTGTTTCAAGTCACTCTATCAGTTGTTTTTTTTTTTTTTTTACTGGGAAATATCTAAACGCTATTTTGTCTAAACAATCTCTCGAAAAAGAACTATGGTTTTATATTAAATACAGACGTTTAAGTATATTTAGTTTTTCTGTATTTCCTTTAGAATAAGAGGTCTGATTAACAAGTATCGGGTCTGATGCTATAAAAAGAAACTACAAAATATATTTATTTAGCATTTAATCTCCTTCAAAGTAGTCCATTTTTTAAATCCACACATTTTACCCCAAATGGAAAAATTTCTGGATCACCTTTTTTTGTGATAGCGAGCAGTCTACCTCGTCACTATCACAAAAAAGGAGATCCAGAAATGTTTCCGTTTATGGAAGTTTCCTTGATGTCTTGTAATCCTGTTCATTTCAAGTCGAGTTTGATTTTGTAAGAGGAAACATTTGCAAGAGGCGTGATCTTGTGAATACGGTAGTTGTCGGACCTAGGGAACGCTGCCTGGGCTAAAAATGGTCACTGATGGAATGTCGATTGTCTGATGAGACGACCACACTCTACACACTTTCCTTTCAAGCATTGCTATAAAGAAGGGATGTGAGTGACAATGTTATATCTTGGTGTGTTTGTGTGATAGCGTTCAAGGTCGATCACTGCTAAACCTCTTCATTCTGCGTAGTTTCACTGTGTTATCATTTATTAACAGTGTCAATACTTTTTGAAAAGACCACATATTTTCGCTTTGTCCGTAAATATATAAAATAAAGGAAAACTCATCTATTATTTTGAAGTATTATAGTTTTTCGAAAATAAAGTTCTTTTTTTCCAAAGTCTTACGTCCGCAATTAATTACATATTGCTTTAAGTTAAAAACTAAATGGATGCTCACAGATGATGTAAGAGGAATGCAGAAATTTACTTTGGTCTGGGAAAATTAAAAATATTAAAACGTCATCCTTTCCAAGTATTACGACGCTTTAGATGAGGAACGATTTCGAGGTTTCGTAGATATCAAAACTGTCAATAATTTCTTGTCTCTATCTAATACACCGTGTTAGGTTTTATTATACTAGCTCTTCTTTCACAATACATTTAATAACGTATAAAAGATACAATAAGGAATGCATAATGAGAAATATACAATAAGGAATATAAAATAAGGAATATACAATGACGAAATTTAGCATATAATAAATATTCTATATTTATATCAATAGTTTCGTAACCCGAGGACCGTACACAGACCAAAACAGATACCGCATATATAAATTTTAACCGACAGTATGTCTAACTCTTTGGTCAATGAATACTGGATAATTCCTGTATTGAAATACATAATTTTGACATTACTGTTACCATATGTTTGGTATTATCTTAGTATAAAATATTTTAGAATAATATTATTCACACAAAAGGAAATTTATTGTTTGAGCTCTTAACGCTTTATTTATCGTGTTTTTGGTTCCGTTTTCGCAATTCGTTGCTGGTAATATTGGAAAATAAACACTTTGTCCAAATCCTGTTGGTTGATTGAAGATCAATAGAAAATTTGTCCGCGCCTTTATAGTAATTTTTCGTCCGCTATAAATCTTAATACCACGAAAACAATGTTTCATACATCCAGTTGTTGTTCCTTTATATGCAATGTTTATTATTTAATACTCCTTTAAGATGAGTCTCTTCATCATCTGCAGCAACAGAAAGAAATAATCTATTTAACGTTCACCTAAAATAAGTGAATTTTAACCATGCTCAAAATAAGTACCACCGTCATAGTGCAATCCCCTAATTTTTGCGTAAAAAAAACTGAAAATAAAACTCGCATTGCATTCGTGTATATATGGTACTTACATGCGTGAGAATAAAAAAAACGGAGGGTCAGTTACGTAAACACTCATCAGAGTGAAGGGAGGGTACTCTATGGTAATATAAAAATTTGTACATTGGATACAGATGCAGTTAATAGTAGTATATGGCAACTCTGTTTTTTATTATTTTTTTAAAAAAAAACAAATGGTAATTGTGACATATGCGACCAGCATTGCTCTATACAACGAAGGGCATTGAATGAAGAACTTTCGAAAAAATACTGTTTAAAAGAATCCACATCAATGACCAGAGATTTAACACAAAATCTTAAAGTATCATGTTTATCTCTAGGATTATTTGAAGGGAATTGAGAAAATTTGCAAATTTGGCTTCTCATTAGTGCTTGCTAGAGAATCGGAAATAGGATTCCAGAATATACAACAATTTCTTTATTGTATCGCCCTCTTTTTCAAGACAGCAAAAATAAAAATGACTGTAGTTAATATCTCGACTGAGCCCATCCTTCAAATCTATAAATCAGCCATTCACCCTTGCATGGAATACTGCTGCCATATATGGTCTGGAGCCCGCGCTATTCGTCACAACGTCTTCGATAAAATCTAGAGATGGATATGCATATGTGTTTGGTCCTGATCTGGCATCTCGTCTACAATCACTTTCTCACAGACGTCTTTTCCATAAGTATTTTCACGGTAACTGCTCCGACGAGCTATTTTCGCTGGTTTCCAAAATGCATGAATTTAAGCGCGTTACTCAGTTGGCATCTCAACCCCACCCGTTCACTGGAGAAACGCTTCAATGCAACCATCTCTTCTACTCCAATAGTTTCATGTCTCGCACTTTCCATCCGTGGAATTTTCTTCCTCTTACTTATTTCCCTGATAGCTCTAATATTCAAATGTAATATCAATCGACATCTTCTGGTGTATGGATTTAATTCCGGTCCTTCTCATGATCTTTTTCTCAATCACGTCTCTTTACTCTTGCTCTCATTCTCTGTAACCTTTTGCATGCTAGTGGCGCTCCCGTCTTACTTGGGGTGAAATGCTTAAAAAAATGGAAAAGAACACTGCCAAAACCAAAACCAGGATGCCAGTCACAGAATTCATTCTTTTATTCTTGTTTTCATCCATCAAGGTGTAGCCTTTCTGTATAAGTCACATTCCCATCGTCATAGCGTAGCTTCCCTCTGCCTTTTCTAGAAATACTTTCATTGTATATAATCCTCTCCTCAGCGATACCTCGAATTTAAGCAAAGTACTAAATTGGCAGGCAAGATTCATTATTTCACAGTAGAAACGTATAGCTGTAACCCGTAGTTTCTATGCTAGTTGTTTCTTCTACCGTAATTCTCGCTTGTGGAATTCTCTTCAGGCTTTTTGCTTTCCAGTCAATAGCTATTCGAAACATGTAAATGCAATGTCAATCGTTATCTTCTGTTTTCTTAATTCTTGTTCTTTTATAGTTCTCTCTTCTTAATAATGTTTGTTTGTCTCATATTCTCTCACGCACTTTGCGTCTTAGTGGCTTTATTGCCTTTCTTATGGTAAAATGATTACAAAATAAAGGAGATATGGATCATAGAATGGTCATCACTTTAGACAGTTCTAGTCAACAGCATGATGAGATAAAAGAAGAATTATGTCCAAAATACCCTACTTTTGCGAACAGAAAAATGTTCTCTAGAATGATTTCAAACCCAAGATTGTTAGCATGGGAAGTTTTTCTAAATGCTTCACACAAACAGGATTTCAATATTTCCATTGGTTTCCATTAAAAGAATATTACAAAACATTCAGAAATATAGAAGTTGAAATCTGTCTATATTTCTGAGATGAGGTATTATGTACACTATTTACATTATTCGGACTGTTGTACTCATCTTTATCGCATTGTTTCGTTTCTGCCGTTGTATGCTCCGGCCTTCTTCAAGTGGTTGGAATGTCGAAGTGAACCCTTTATTTCGCTCACTGGGGTAGACTGTTCTAGTTCCACGTGTCATGTTTTTAATGGATGTCACTTATCAGTCATCTCCTGTTAATTCATCTTTGCAAGTTCTCAACTCCCTTAACTGGGTATTGAACTCACACGCTTGTGGTCTAGTCACGGAATCTCACCATCACCTTTATGCACTGTGCCATGTGTCCTTGGGGTAATCTCTGTATGAATTTCTGGGTATCATTTTCTTTGGTAAAAACATCCAATGATAACAGCAAAAATGGCAATATGAGCACTGGTAGAAAATGTTTGACGAAGCCATTAGGTTTATAATACCCAGAGATTCATACCGTTCGTCTCTGCATTGAATACTGCTGCCATATTTGGTCTGGTGCTCCTCTTACTTATCTCGAGGTCGTTTGCAAAATCCAAAGGAGTATCTGTAATGTAATCGATCCTGACTTCGCATCTCGACTTTCGCAATTTCCGACCGACGTGAGGTGACTTCCCGTTGTCTTTTCTACAAATATTTTCATGGCTACTGCTTTGAGGAGTTTTTTTTTTCCTGGTGCCTGGACTACCGGTGTTTAAGCATGTTACTAGATTAACATCTGTTTACACCATTTTGAATAAGGTAAATTTAACTGCCACTTCTGCTCTAAAAGTTTCTTTTGTCGCATTTACTGCCTGTGAATCTCCCGTCAGTTTTCGTGTGTCCCTGATAACTACAATCATCAAAGATTTAAATGCAACGTCCTTCGCCATCGTTTTTTTTTGTTCTTGAGTCCCATTCAGCTTTTATCGTTTCCTTGGACCTCCTATACCCAGTTTCTTTCTCTCACTTTGACTCTCTGTAACCCCTTGAGTACTAATAGCATTCCCGCCATGCCTGGGGTGAAAATATTAAAAAAACACCAATCAAGGGAACCAACTGAAATAAATGATGCCAGCCAAGAAGCAATGTTCCTTGCCATTCCTTCTATGTACTTCAGCCTGCAGATATACAGTCGTATCTTTTGTTATATTTTTTCTATGTAGTTATTAATACTGAATATAAATTCTTTTCTTGACAATCGGCCAGATGCTTCCATTGCATTACGCAAAGACTTATTATTTGCCAAGGCAGCCATTATTCTGAGACTATTGGTGCGTTCAGACTGACACAGAAACAATTTATTCACAATGATAAAAAAAAGATTTCTTTAATAATATTTTTCTTTCTGCCCGAACACGGTATTGCGAATTTCCACAAATTAAATCGATTGTTTTGTTTTGTATAAGTTTTAACACTCGATTTGTTCAGAAAGAGTTTGTTTTGTATGACATGGTAAGACGAATGAAGGTCTCTAAAAAATCGAGCTGGGAGTGTTTGCAAGAAAGGGATTAAATTCAATAGAATAGATGTAGTGTATAATGTCGAGGGGGAGATATATACAAAGAGAAGTCGAATAAAATCAACTGTATACGTTAATCACCGATAAATGTTTATTCTGTTTCGCCTTTGCTTTCTTCATATTGGCATGTGTAAATACTCGAGGCGATTTGATATTCACCAGGCTGTCGTTGGCGGCAAGGAGTGCGTATATGCACCTATGGCTTTCCTTAGCATTTAGTGAAAATATTTTCTGTTTGTCATTTTAATTAATCTAAATACTTCATCGACACAAAAGCAGAAACTGATCATAGTAATGGAAGTGCCAAAATACACACAACTTCGAATTCAGTTAATGGTTTTTACCGAAAGTTAAATCTAAAAAAAAAAAACTACGCTGGATTTACATTGGAGGAGAATAGATCAGACGTTAAGGATTAGCGTTTCTTACTTTCCCGCCTCCTCCTCCTCCTCCTCCTCCTCTATCTTATTTTTTTCTTCATCTTTTTCCTCCTCCTCCTCTTTTCCGACCTGGTTCTTCTCTCTCCTACTCACCCTCCTTCTTATTCTTATTACTCATCCTCCTCTTCCTTCTTCTCCCTCTTCTGCCGACTATTTCTCTAGTTATTTCTTCTTTTCCTCTTCTTTTTTTCTGACTATTCCTATTTTTCTTCTTAATTTCCTTCCAATCTCTATTTGGCTTTCTTTTCTTCTCCTGCTATTTTCTAACCTTCTTACTATTTCCACTTCTTCCTCTTTATTTTCTTCTTCCTCTTTCTTCTCTTCCCGCAATTCTACTATTCTGTCTCTTCTTTTTCCTTTCTATTTTTTAATTCGTTTTTTTTTCATCCCTCACTTTTCCTACTACCTCCATACTCCTCTGCTTCTTCTTCTTCTTCTTCTTCTTCTTCTTCTTCTTCTTCTTCTTCTTCAAGCCAATTCTTTTCTTCTCCTTCATCCTATTAACCTTCTTCTTCTTCTTCTTCTTCTCCTTCATCCTATTAATCTTCTTCAAGCCAATTCTTTTCTTCTCCTTCATCCTATTAATCTTCTTCAAGCCAATTCTTTTCTTCTCCTTCATCCTATTAATCTTCTTCTTCTTCTTCTTCTTCTTCTTCTTCTTCTTCTTCTTCAAGGCATTTCCTTTCTTCTCCATCCTATTTCTCTTTTTCTTTTTCTTCTTCTTACTTTATTTACTCTAATTTTTTTTTCCTTTCATCCTTTCACTCTTCCCCCTTTTTAATTTCTTCTCATTAGTCTTATTTCTATTGTTTTCTTCTTTCTCGTCTTTCTTTCTACTAATTTTCACCTACTACGAGGCTCGAGAACCAATAAAACACCCGCATGGAAAATATTTTCGCGGTGTATTTGGAATTAATCGTTACATTTGGAATGTAGAGGAAATGAATAGGATGTCGACTCTTACCTGAAAGTTTCAGAACAAAATGTAACTAAATAATTTAAATCATCGGAAAATTTGCTTTATATCTATAGAATGGTGACAGGCTCGCGACTTTGGGTCTATGGGGAAAAACACTACAGACTTCAAAATAATTCAACATGGCGTAAATAATTTTCAACTCTATCCAGACAGGAAAGTGAAGATTAAAATGCTCCCGGTTTGATATGGGAGCAATACTCATTTTTTATTTTTTTGTTTAGTTTGGTTTGGTTTGTTTTAAGGCATATCAATATTAATCGGTTATTTAATGCCGGCAAGATTTTTATTACTGGTAATATATTTTTTCTTCAAAAATGTATTGCTGGTAATAATTATTTACAAAAATGCATTGTGGTTAATATTTTTTCCTCAAAAATGTATTGGTAGTAATATCTATTTTCTTTAAAAGTGTATTGGTGGTAATATCTATTTTACTCATAAATGCGTTGGTGGTAATATCTATTTTACTCATAAATTGGTAATATCAATTTTCTTCAAAAACGAATTGGTGGTAATATGTATTTTCCTCAAAAATGTATTGTTGTTAATAATGTATCGCTAGTAATATTTTTTCTGAAAAAATTGATTGCCGATATTAAAACCTATTTTTACACTTTTATAATATTTTGACCCCAGTTTGGTGGTTTGCTGTTTGACCATATCTGGGACCCTAACAGGTGGTACCAATCCAGGCCAGGGTGGACCTGGGAATACCAGCAATTAAGAGGTGGTTCCACGCTCCTCAAAGCCTCCTGATCAGAGGCTTTGCTGTTGGACGTAATTTATCGTCTTACCCAGGACGCGGATGTACTTTATCATCTTACCTAGGAAGTATCAATTTTTGGTTTAATCTGAGACTTGCAAAGACACAGTATGGGAGGAGAGAGATCGACAAAACGTGCTGACATTTTTCCAACCTATTTAGCGACAATTCTTTTACTGTTGAGCCAACTAGATTATTTTCTCGCACTTCTCACCTGTTGAACTTCCTTTCAATTTCTTGCTACCCTGCCATCATAAAAATGTCTAAATGCAACTACAATCGCCATCTTCATTAATCTTGCTCGTTTATTGCCTTTTCTCGCCACTAATGTCTTCTCATTCTCTTCCACTCTTTTTGTAATGTTTTGTGTCCTACTGGAATCAGTGCCTTCCTTGGGGTGAAATGATTGAATAAACACAACACCTGACGTCCAACAGACGTTCAAATTATTGATCATCATTGAGAGAACAATCGTGTCTGGAGAATACTCTGTGTCTAATCGCTGATGATAGTAAGAGATGTGTTTCTTTTTTTAATTGAAAATAACAAGTTGGTTTTCTTCCATTCAACTCTCATAATTTCAGCGAGAAGGAATATTTTTTTTAAATCCCTGATCGTCTTAATTCTGTTAGGGCGGCAATAAACTGTAGTATCATATACATAGATATTAATTACAGATCTTTCTTCAATATCATTAATTTCACAGCGCCATTAATGTCATCATTTTATTAATGTCTTCAGCATAATATTTATTAAATTCTGCTTAATAAAGGTTAATAAAGGGTAAATAAAGTTGCGCGTAAAACTATTATTATTATTAATAATAATAATATTATTATTATGCGTGGCATCGAGGTACGGTTCTGATTGCGGAATCGAAGAGGCGAGTTCGAAATCCATTTGTGTTCAATATATTCTCTTACATGATAATCTCACTGGGAAATGTAATAATACATCTTTTTCTCCTCAGCTATGGGTAAAATAGCGAGATAGACTGCGTTCTCTTGACTTGGAGAACTCTGAATTTAAACCATCTGTTTCCTTGTTTCTGACGCTTTTGGCAAAGACAAGAAAAATTAACTTCAAAAGCTAATCCACGTCTGAGAGGAGGAACGGGACACCGTTAACATCCCCAGTGCAAAAGGAACCGGCACTTTTCTTACTTGAATGTCACCATGAACCACAATTGTGAGATGATGGGGGCAAAATTTTCTAAGTGAATAAAACTGAAGTGTGGTAGTATTTTTAAGTGCCTAGTGATCAAGCCCCTCTGGGGTCTTTGAGTAAAAAGTGTACTGTAAGAGTTTTATCTAAGCACATTTGGAACATTTCATTAAGATGGAATGGGTTTTTCAAATTTTCTTACCTCTATCCCTGCATCTTGGCAGAGACTGACGGTCAACATATGCCTTAGGGTTGCATGTGATTTGTTTGGTAAGTTTTGCATCAATTTGCTTGCTCTTAAGTTCCAAATTTATGATGTTGAAGCTACAATTGTTCTGACAATTTTGTTAATGTCTGTTATTATTAGTCGTATTAGTATTATTATTATATTTTGCTTTCTGCTATAGTCACACTACCTTCCAAGTCTGTGGGAAGACTTAGGACAGTTAATGGGGTGTTGTTATGGCTGCATTTCATGAATTGTTTTTCTAACTCCCATAACATCACTAGTGTTACATGGTCAAAAATCTCAGTGTGTGGGTACTTAGCAAGAAAATGGTTGTATTTCTCTTAAGTTGGTATTTCCAGACATATATTGCTTCATTGAGACTTATATGTGCGTCTACATTATCCACAATTAATTTGAGTGTTGCATTGTAGAGTTTAATAATTTTGCTTTGTTGGTTGTAATTTTGGGAGTTGTTCTCGTTCCCACCTTTCAAGAGTTTGTGCCTGACTAATATATATCATGATTTCTTCCTTGGCTTCTCGTATACTATTCTTGTTTTCCGTCAAATAATTCGGTTCAGTGTTTTATTCCCTGTCTGTGACAGACTAAGTGTCCATTTTTGACATCATTCACGTAGTGTTTGTACCAAGTATTTGGGATTCAGTACCATAGTTCGAACTGTCATGCCAATGAATATATTTTCCTGTAATGTCTAATAACAGCCTAATTCAATACGTTTAAATTATCCAATCACTTAAGATCAGAAGACATGAGAGCCATGCCTGGTGTAGCTTCTGGGTATCATCATCATCATCATCATTATTATTATTATTATTATTATTATTATTATTATTATTATTATTATTATTATTATTATTATTTGCCAAATTACCAGGTCCCCATCGAGGTCTATGAATAAAAATGACGTTGTAGGAGAATTATCTGTGCATATTTGGGACGTTTAGTTTAGATGAAGAGGGTTTTGCGAATGGTATATTCAGTTCCACACAAAGTAACTGTCTGTAGCTCTGAGGTGCTGATGTGCCCAGGAATTTTACTCACATGATTTTAGGCACTCTCCTTCATCATATCCAATGTGCCTATCACAACAGGGATAATTGTACATTTAAAATTCCTTACATTTATTATTATTATTATTATTATTATTTTCTTTGCTTTCTGGCGTTTACACATTTCTTTCCGGATCCCACCCAGGGACCTAAGGTTAGAAATGGCATCATGACACTTTTCACTGACAAAAAAAAAAAAAAAAAAAATTACATAGATAGAGCCCTTCGTAAAGTGTGGGCCGTACTTGTCAGAACAATTTTTTGTATCTCCTTGAGGCATGGGCTTCCAGGAATCCCTTCAATTAGTCTACTGCAATCTTTTCCAACCAGTCCTAGGGCTCCAACTACAACAGGGATTGTTGATGTTCCCATATGCCACATTTTCGAGACCTCTATTTCAAGGTCCTTGTATTTTGACAGCTTTTTGAATATCTTCAAAGATACATTGCAGTCAGCAGGGACTGCCATATCAATAAGGAGGCACCGTTTTTGTTTGTGGTCTTTAATAACAATATCTGGGCGGTTGGCCTTCATTGTTCTGTCAGTGTGAATTGTGTAGTCCCATAGAATTGTAACAGGTCCTATCTCCGTAACCGGGTCTGGGTGGTGTTGGTACCAGTTTCTTTCAGTTTCCTTCCCGTAGAAGTTGCAGATTTTCCAGTGCAGATATTGGCCCACTCTGTCATGTTGGGTTTTATATTCAGTGGGTGCCAACATCGTGCAACCTGATACAAGATGATCAATCGTTTCTGGATATTTATCACAGAATCTGCATTTTGGGCTGACACAATATTTTAGTATATGTGCTTGATAATTCCTAGTTAGCAAGCATTGGTCCTGCGCAGCAAGGATAAAACCTTCAGTTTCCGCTTTCAACCCTGCACTGCGTAGCCACTGATGGGTACGGGTTTTGTCTACATCAGCTTGTTTGATACGGGCAGAGTATTGGCCATGAAGCGATTTATCTTGCCATCGCTTCTGTATCTGGTCGGTTGCATTCGTCTTTGCTGTCTTTTTCAAGTATTTTGCAGTTTCAGCCGGTGTATTGTGCTGTAGTTGCATCTCTACGCCCATTTGAAGCTCCAGTTTGAATTTTTTGGCTTCTTTCATTACGGAGTAAAGACGCTTACTACTTTCATGTTCCTTGACACATACCATCATACAGTCTTCTGTAGTTTCCAAGTATCTTTGGAGGCCAATTGTTGTAGTTTTGAAAGACAGTTCTAGTTGAACTAATCCTCTGCCTCCTTCTTCTTCTTCTTCTTCTTCTTCTTCTTCTTCTTCTTCTTCTTCTTCTTCTTATTATTATTATTATTATTATTATTATTATTATTATTATTATTTGTACCACTCCGTAAATGAAATAGTTAATCTAATTCGTTTAAAATATTTTTTAACAAGATTAAATTAAAAAATCAACAGAGGCTTATATCGCGAAAAGCATTTTTAATCCCGTCATTATAGAGAATTAATTAAAGAAAGTAATTAAATTCGTTCTTCCTAAAATGTGGCTTATCATCGTCGTAAAATCATGGAGTAGATATTCAAGATTAGTGTAATACAGCCTTTCTCTCCTTATTTATTCCATTTAGCCTGACTTGTGACATTCTTCTCGAAGTGATTTTCTAAATAGCCATAATTATTTTCATTCGGATAATTCCAAAAAAATCGACTGCCAAATTCTACTCAGTTCTCATTTTCCCCAACCTTGAAGTCGCCATCTTTATTGATGTCGCTATTTTTATTGTAATATTTCCATATTTATAATATTTTTTCCATATTTATAATAATACTCATTAGAGGACAAATGACAAATTTCGCTTAGTTTTTTTTAATAGTCTCTAATTGCAACCCAGGCCAATGCCTAGAAGATGCAAAGTTGAATACTGCTGCCATAATTATAATTTTCTTCCAGAGAAATAAATACCTGCAGGCGTTTGATGACACTTCTTTCAGAAATAAAAGCAAAAATAACAATCTCATATCGATATGTTTTGTTTTGATTAATCTATTCTCAGTGAACGTATTGTATAGGTTCCGTAAAAAAGCTTCCAGCAAAATACATGTTTTTAATTTGCATTCAGACTTAAGTTTTCAAAAATGAAAGATGAGAACTTTTGCACATACCTAGTAATTATAGCCCAACCCTCATCTTTCTTCAAATTCTAATTAGAATGGACATGTGCCCGAGTGGTTAGACGGTTGGGCTTCTCACCTTGGGACCCGGGTTTCTCCCCATGGTCGATTTGTCAGGGAAGTAACTTAATGATGTTATCGGTTTGGGGATGCGTTGTCAATATTTAGTGGACGGCCAGTCGCGTACCAGACATTTTGTTTCCATTCTTTCCAAGACCTCGTTGTTTCTCAGATGTTGAGCTCATGGTATACTCTCTGTATTCTACTTTTTATAGAACTATGTTTCTGTCGCTTGAAGAATCTTCTTCATCTTTAAGGAGATCGTCCAGCATTCGCTGCCGTACAGGAGGACACATATCAAATAACAGTTCTCTTTTCTTTGTTTCTAACGAAATTTTCCTGTCTCTTAATACACTGCTTAGCTTTTGGAATACATCTTTAGTAATCCCAATACGTCTTCGGATCTAAATATCGTACATTCCGTTCCCTTGTTAGAACACTTCCCAGATATTTAAATTTCTGTACCTGCTTGATTTTAGTATCCCCAACCTGTAATTTGCATTTTGGGCTCACCCCTTTTGCTGATGACCATGCATTCTGTCTTCTTGTAGTTTATTCTTAGTCCTTTGTTCTCGCTTTCCTTCGCTAACTTATGTAGAAGGTGTTGTAGTTTCCTTTATTATCTCTCATCAGCACTGTGTCATCTGCATATCTTATAGTGTTAAGATTGTAGCCGCCAAAAATGAATCCTGGTAGGACTTCTAATTCTCTATGAATTACCTCTATGTTGAATAAATCCGTTGAGAAGACATATTATTAAGAGCTACAAGAAACAGGAGGATGTGAAGGGCAATGCTTGCCTATGTCCTGAAGAAATAGGGCAATAAAAGAAGTTTGAAACAATCCAGTGAGAAGACACATCCTTGTCGGATATGCCTTTCTATTTTTGTATATCATTTTCTGATTATATGCTGGGGGTTTGCTGCAAGTATAGGATCTTGATTCTTTGAATTTCTGATACTAATAGGGCAGATTGAAGAAAAGAGGGAAAGACAAAATCAACGCGTGACATACTTGATGTCCTTGAGCAAATGGGTAGCAGAACAAGTTTTGGGGAAAATATCAAAAATTATTAAGAGCTACAAGGAACAGGAATATATGGAGGGCCATGATCGCCTACGTCCTGAAGGGACACGGCACAGTAAAGAAGCAGTTTCAATAATATCAAGTATGATATTAGTTGACTCGGTGATGAAAATCTAAATGGCAGCGTTAAACGGTGCAAAAGGTAGAGTACAATTGATTCTTCTAATTTAAAGCAGAAGCACACATCAAAAGTTGGAGAATCCCTAACCACGTACATCTTTACTTATTCGTATATATATATATATATATATATATATATATATATATATTTTTTTTTTTTTTTTTTTTTAACAAAAAAAAAATTTTTTCAAATTAAAATCTTCAGACACACTGCGTTGTAGATTAATATTCTTTAGTTTTTTTATTATTATTTCATTTAGATTCCACGACTAGTGTCGGCCAAAATGGCCAACATCGGGAGAAGAAATATGTCTGCTTGCTGGTAGCAGTGAACTAAAGAAATGAATGTCTTGATGGAGAAAATAAACTTTGTCTGTAGTTTTCATTTGTTTTTGTTTTTATTTTTTATCTTTTTAACATGAATCTTTTCACATTCCTTGTGTTGGTCAGTCTCTTTTAAGTTGTCATTTGAGATAAGAGCTGGATGGATCTATGCCTCTCTGGATGGATCTATGCTTTATATACATATATATATATATATATATATATATATATATATATATATGTGTGTGTGTGTGTGTGTGTGTGTGTGTGTGTGTGTATCTATATATCTATATATATCGGTTTTCCTAGGAATTTGAAAATTCAATCTTTACCCTTTACGATTAGTATTTTCCATAGTCCACATAGACATTTATTAAATCGTAACGAAATTACGTGGAGAGTTTCACATGTTTGTGGAGATCCACGCTCCCCATATGCTGGAGGTTCGCATCATATTAGACAAGATCCCATACACAGAGATCAAATTCCAGGCGCTTGGTCCTTAACTACACCCTCAGTACCATAATACTTTGAGATTACTCTGTGGAGAATATGGACTCACTACATTGGTATTTCTGCTATACATTTTGCAGTAAGTACGTTTCTACCGAGAGGACATAGAAGCCCGTCGTTAAATTCAGAGTTACCCCTCTCTCAGGATAGAGAGATTTTTCGCTGTTATTTAACCCATAGCTAAATGAAGGATAAGACTGATTCATAAGGTTCAAAAGTTAATTTATTCGATTATGAAAGCAACGAAATTGACCGGAATTTGATCCGAGTCCTGCGATTCCACTTTGGCGCCAATAACTACTATGCCACGCGCCTATTTTAACAATATTTGTTTTAAAATTTAGAACAAATCGAAGAATCTGCTAATACTGATATTTCTGGCATACGATTTGGCACGGAACTGCATTAAAAGCATCGAGAGTTTTTAATGAAGGCCATTGAATGTTAATAAAACCGCACTTTGTGCAGACAGATGGCAATGTCTAGTTCGGCAGCTTGGCAGTATTAAAAACTCAATCAAATTTGTAACACCGGGTGCCAAATATAGACGCGGATAGAAGCCATAAACCCTGAGTAAAAATTAAAGTTTTTAATTTCACACATTTAGGTGATTGGCGTTCGAAATAAAAGTTCTATTTTATCTACAGTCGAACTCCAGCAGAGGGAACACTTCCAAAAAATGCTTTTAATAGCCTGAATCTACTTCCTTTGAAAATACATGTCGGGTTATATATTGAATTTGGCAAAGATAGGGAAGATACTATTTAATAACTTTGATTGACCTAAAAGCATTTCAATCATTCTTACAATCTCGATAAAAATCTCCTTTCGGGCGCGAAACAACAATTTTAAATAAAAATTTCAGCCAATTTCTGGTTCCCTGTCAAATTACAGTGAAATTCGAGATCCGAAACTCAAGAAGGTCACAGAGGTTTTCAGAAAAATTAATGGTCTGTTTCAATATATATCGTGTTGAAGGACCGGATCTCGTGAGATCTCAGAAGTTAAGCAACATCGAGCCTGGCATCAACGTAGCTGATTGACTGCTAGGGAATACCAGGAGCTGTAAACTTGGATGTGTGTATGGTGTAGTGGATAAAGGCCCGGAGATCCGAGTTCTAGCACCAGTGGAGCTTGTTATATTCACTCATCTGTAAGTCTCACTGGGAAAAGTATAAATTTACAATTTCTCCCCCAGATATGGGTCAAATAGTAGTTGATAGCTGTTAAAAAGGTTAAAGGTCAGCGTAGAATCAGACCAACAAATAGTAGTAGCGTTAAAGTGGTCATTTTAAAAGTATTGCCCGACCTGACCGTCAGGTCGAAATCGTGCTCGCATATTCTAATTGACCTCCTGATTTTTTAACTATATATATATATATATATATATATATATATATATATATATATATATATAAAAGGTGGCCTGAGAATTGCGTCTAGCAGGATTGTTTACTTCACTTTTATATTTATATCTACATACGCTCTATCTCTGATATTGAGCACTTTATCTCATAAATATAGAACACCTTAAATATATACATATATATATATATATATATGTGTGTGTGTGTGTGTGTGTGTGCGTGTGTGTGTGCTATTAAGGTAATGACGCTTTTACTAATTGTAAATCAATTAATTTCCTGTATCATAATTCGATGAAGTTTTCTTGTTAAAAAGAATGAAGATTTTTATTCTGAATGTTTTTTTAAGTCATTCTATATGTATAAACTGTTCAATGCGTCAAAATACAAAATTTCTATCCAATAACATCATGAGAATATTAGCATCATTTGAAATATTTAGATTTTTGACCTTATTACGAATACGGTAAAAACCTAATTTTCCCTTTGAGATGGCATCCCATACATAATAATCAAAAACTAAAACAAAGTAATGCTTCATTAATCATCAATGTATGATACATAGGCATAAGGTTTCAAAATATTGCAAGCCTGATATATGAAAATGGCAGCTGATATCCAAAATAAGTTTCAGTCTGTTATTAACTATTTCCCAGTATAGCTTGATAATTTTAACGGAACCAAAATTAAACTGGCCTCTATTGAGCAACTTTTTCCCTTACATCAGCATGGTTAATGCTGATCTCCAGGAGAGTGACTCTCTATGCATTCTAGGGTTAATGGCCACAGCTGACATGAAGTGGAAAGATTATATTGCATACGTTGCTAGCTCACCTGCCGGGAAGGTTGGTAAGTGATAAAATCTGGCGGCTTAATGAATAACAATACATTATCCATATATATATATATATATATATATATGTGTGTGTGTGTGTTATGTTGGTCTGTCGCTCAACTGCATCCCATACATAATAATCAAGTGCGTTGCAGTCTAGGAAGATATTAGGCGTAATGTGGTTGCATCAAATGTCTGAGAGCCATGACTGGTTTCTTCTGCTTGTATGGTGAAGAATCATGTTGCCAGATATACTGTTTTCCAGCAGCGACGATTTTTCTCATAGAAGATGCCAAATGACATAAATGTACAGTTGTCATAATCAAATTTTAAAAAAAGCAACGCATATATTTGAAATCTAAAATCTAAAACAATTTACCTATCGCGCTATATATATATATATATATATATATATATATATATATATATATATATATATATATATATATGTTCTGTCCGAATTTTGAATAAAGAATACAAGTGACCAAATGTTACATTTAATTACAGATTCAATCAACAATGTATTTTCCCTGATTATCTATGACTTCCTTCGATCTATTAATAAGCTTACTAATTCCATTACTGTAAAATTATTTTGGCTTTGATCCGAAGAACTCACAAATGCCAGTTTTAACCTCTTCATGTGTTACAAAAGCTTTTTCTTCCAAATGATTCTGTAAGCTACGAAACAAATGATAGTCTGAAGGAGCAAGATCGGGAGAATAAGGTGAATGAGCAATTTTCTCCCAACCAAGTTCTTCGATCTTTTGTAACGTGATTCTTGCTATGCATTGTCTTGATGAAACATCACTTCTTTTCGATTCACTAGAGCAGGTCTTTTTTCCTGAAAGCTTGCTTCAAACGCTCTAATAGCTGACAGTATATTTGAGCATTAATTGTTTCATTAGGTGGTAAAAATTCAAACTGGATTATTCCTTGGCGATCCCACCAGATTGAAAGAAGAAACTTTTCCCCATGAATTTGCCTTCTCGGCTGTGGCTGGGGTCCTTCCCCTGTACCAAGACACTGTCTACGACGCTTAACATTTCGATAAAAGATCCATTTTTCGTCGCCAGTGACGAGTCTATCCCAAAAAGGTGAAATAAGTTGGCGAGAATGAAGAGAAGAGCAGATGTCAACTCGGGATTTGAGGTTGTTTTCAGACAATTCATGAGGCACACATTTTCCAAGTTTAGGAACTTTTCCAAGTTGTTGAAGATGTTGATGAACAGTTGTATGGTTTGAACTGAGAACTACTGCCAATTCCTCAACTGATAATGCAGAATTTTCTTCAAGTACTGCTTCAAGAAGCTTTTTATCAAACTCAACTGGACGTCTCGTTCGATCTTCAACTTCAAGGGTGAAATCTCCACCTCTGAATTTTGCAAACCATCTTCTACAAGTTCTTTCATTCACACATTCCTCTCCATAAACTGAGTGAATGTTTCTAGCCGCTTCGGCTGCTGAGTTTCCTTTCTTGAACTCATAAAGCATTATGTGCCTCAAATGATTCTTGGGTACTTCCATGTTAGCAGGGTATTAATCAAACAAAATTTAATTTTGTTCTCTGAAGTAAAATTTGATCACTTTAAATGCATCTAAACATAAAAATAATGTTCAGCTCCATTAGACATTATAAAATACTCTAAATTTCGTTCATTTTAAAAAAC
Organism: Acanthosepion lycidas; assembly: GCA_963932145.1. NCBI lineage: Eukaryota > Metazoa > Mollusca > Cephalopoda > Sepiida > Sepiidae > Acanthosepion > Acanthosepion lycidas. Next base: position 19,545,985 of record OZ010581.1, on the reverse strand, counting down.
GGTAAAATTCGGAGAGAACTTATGGGATGACCTGATATATATATAATTATCTATAGAGGGTGTCAATAAAGTTCATGTACACTTTAATAAATTTATTTGTATTTGCGATAGAAATAATCTGTAAAAAATGTTATAAAGTTTAATGTGCCTAGTTTAAAGTATAGCTAAAATAACTAATGTGATTTCAGGCATTACTGTAAATCAGTTGGCAAATGTTTTCCATGAACTGCAAAATCGTATTACTCTTTGTATTACTAATGATGGAGGGCATGTGGAAACTTAAATATAATTTCAATAAAACCTTATATATTTACTTCTTTCTCGTCCTTTTTACAAATTATTTCTATCGCAAATATAAATAAAGTTATAATTTTTTTAAAGTACACACGAACTTTATGGACACCTGTATATATATCTATAAATATAAAAGAGGGCATGAAATTTTTTCAGGTTTAAATACACTCTGTCTCTAATATTGAGCACTTTAACCTATAAATATAAGATACTTTAAAACATATTATATATATATATATATATATATATATATATATATATATATATATATATATGTGTGTGTGTGTGTATGTGTGCGCGCGTGTGTGTGTACAGGCTTGCCACTGTAAGACTGAATCATATAAAGCAAAAATATCTTTTACAAACACGTGATATTTACTTTTCTTTTTATTTGGATAGAAATTTTTTATTCTCTTATTTGGATAGAAATTTCTTTCAGAATCTTCTAAAGTGATGCTCTAGTGATGCCTAGTTGAGCAGAGGGACGACTGGTTGAAGATGATAGATCCTCAAAGTCACTCTGCCGTACAGACGGATCCAGATCTTTCAAACCGGGCGATTAGGTTATTGTTCTTATATTAAAATTCTATGAACTTTTGTTAAAAAAAATAATGAGGTGTCCAGTTCTAGAACAATATGTAACATTCTATATCTTTATCGAACATTTTTATGTTATTCTATAGCTATAAACTATTAAATGCGTTAAAATACATTAGTACTATCCAATAGCATTATTAGAATATTAACACATAAATCATTTAATATATTTATATTTTTAACCTTATTGCTAAAATGGTAAAAGCTAATTTCCTTTTTTTTGGTGGTGGTGATGTGGGAGGGTCTATTAAAGAAATAAAATGAATTAATTCCATATTAATCATATCTTCATGACAGGAACATAGAGTTACAAAAAGTCGTGACCCCAATGTATGGAAATGGCAGCTGATATCCAAAAATATATTTAATGATATTTTTATTAAAATATTTTACACTGCGACACGGAATTTTCTATGTTTCGAAATATCAAGATTTTATTTCGTCATCAGGCAATGTTCTGTAAGTTTGTTGAAAAATTATTTACACTTGAAAATAGAAAACAATATGTTTTATATAATATATTAAAGAGTTGATATACAGGTGGGAAATTCAGATTTTTAGATCTTATAGGTGAGTCTCTTTTGACTTATTAGAAGGAAGCTCAACGCTAAATTTAAAAAAGTTAGGTTTAGATGGTGCGAGATCTGTGGTATTTATACATGTCTCGGGGAACTGCCATATTAACGACTCGACTTCCGGCAGATTCTAAATCTGTTCTTTTTTTTCATTTGTGTTTATATAAAAATAAAAAAAAATACTAAATTACTTCGGATTATTAACCTAATATGTTCTTTCCTATACCTCTGCACACACACAGACATATATATATAGATAGATATTATTAACCTAATATTTTCTTTCCTATATCTCTGCACAGACACACACACACATATATATATATATATATATATATATATATATATATATATATATATATATATATATATATATATATAGAGAGAGAGAGAGAGAGAGAGAGAGAGAGAGATATTATTATTATATTTTTATTAGACATATAAATATTTTTTTAATATTTGTTACTTATCCTATCCTATCATGATAATATATATATATATATATATATGTTTGTGTGTTACTTATCTTATTATACAGACACACACATATATATATATATATATAGTATTTACATTATGCGGACTATTGTCCTCATCTTTTTCGCCATATTTGTCACAACGTTTCGGCCGTTGTACGCTCCGGCCTTCTTCAGGTGTTTGGAATTTCGAACTGAACCCTTTATTTATTTATGTTCTAGTTCCACGTGCCATGTTTGATGGATATCAGTTATCAGTTATCTCCTGCTAATTTTCCCTCTGAAAGTTCTCCACTGCCTTAACCGGGTATTGAACTCACTCTTTCTAACCAACGCCTTTATCCACTGTGTCATGTGTCCTTGAGGACATCTGGGTATGAATTTCTGGGTATTATAAACCTAATGTTTTCAGCAATCATTTTTACCAGTGCTCATATTGCAATTTTGCTGTTATCATTCCATGTTTTTACCAGAGCTCATATTGCAACTTTGTTATCATTGCTTTTCTCTGGCACTCCTTATTACTGGGTCCCATATTGTATTTATTTCTATGCTTGGTCGGCTCAGGAGATTTTTGTGGCCTAGCATATGTGCTGATTCCTTAAGTTTACGAATTTTCCAATGGTGTTCCCTGTCTATGATCTCAACATGATCCCACAGGGGACGGTGATCTCCCTTCTCTGTCCATATGTGGTCAGCCACACCTGATTTTTCTACTTCCCCTCGTGTTACAGATTTCTGGTGTTCTTACCTTGAGGGGGCGGCCTGTCTCTCCTTTATATTCCTTTCCGCAACTGCACGGGATAGCATACACACAGTCTTTAGTCATGTTCTCCTGTATGGGGGGTCTCACTCGAGAGAGATATCTGCGTAGTGTTGTCAAGCTCTTGAAGGTTGTCCTGATGTTATATGGACCGCAGATCCTTTGTATTTTCTCTGATAACCCCTTTACATAAGGCAGGCAGACTGTTTTGTGAGTGTTGTTGTCCTCCTCCTCCTCTTGTATCCGCCTATCCCAGTTTTGGTGGACTGCTGCCATGTACCCAGGGTAGTTGTTACGTTGTAGGGTGCTACTTATACTGACCAATTCTTTATCTAACATCCCTGGGTCGCCACTTATAACTCTTTCTCGGTGTTGTAAGCAACGGACAATCCCTTTCTTTACGCTGTATGGATGGTGGGAGTTGAAATTGAGGTACTGTCCGGTGAATTATCACCAACAATGGCGAATATATACATGGAATACTTTGAAGAAATGGCATTAGAATCTATATCGCTAAAGCCTACTATATGGTTAAGGTATGTAGATGACAACTTCATACTCTGGCCACACCAGGAAGATGTCCAGGTTCTACTGGACCATGTGAACTCAATAAGACCTTCGATACAGTTCACAATGGAGAAAGAGAGTAACAACATACTCCCATTCCTGGATGTACTAATATCTCGAACAGAGCATGTGTTCAAGACATCCGTATACCGTAAACCAACATTCACTGATAACAAAGTTGCAATATGAGCTCTGGTAAAAACATGGAATGATAACAGCAAAATTGCAATATGAGCACTGGTAAAAATGGTTTATTATAAACATTAGGTTTATAATACCCAGAAATTCATGCCCAGATGTCCTCAAAGACACATGGCACAGTGGATAAAGGCGTTGGTTAGATCCAGTGACAGTCCCAAAGAGTGTGAGTTCAATACCCGGATAAGGCAGTGGAGAACTTTCAGAGGGAAAATTAGCAGGAGATAACTGACATCCATCAAACATGGATCGAAATAAAGGGTTAAGTTCGAAATACCAAACACCTGAAGAAGGCCGGAACGTATAACGGCCGAAACGTTGTGACAAGTATGGCGACAAAGATGAGGACAATAGTCCGCATAATGTAAATACCGTACAGAATACCTCATCTCAGAAATATAGATAGAGAATGTATATATATATATATATACAACAGATGCAAAACTCTTCAAGAAATGTTCTCTTAAGTTTATATATTAAGTTGTTATATAAATCGGTTCATTTTTTGTAACTTATTTAATACTAAATATTTATTAATATTTCTGATGAATCATACAACAATGACTCCTCCTTCATTTTTTACGACATGTTGCAACGGATCCGCTAACTTTTCAATGTCTTGACGATAGAAATTACAAGGTTGTGACAAAAAAATTAATCACGTTACGTTTTAAGATCCCCATGGTTGTCGAACAAAACTCTCCTTAAAATGCCAGAAAATGACCGAAAACGGAAATAGTCTGAAGGGGCTAACTCTGGAGAATATGGTGTGTGTGTCAGAATTTCTTAACTGAGTTCTTTCTTTGTATCTGGGCTACTTCTCGATACAAAACACCGGAGATGGTTTTACTCGCTCAGTGCTTGTGTGACGCATGCGTCGTCTTTCTGGACCTTAACAATTGACTGGAGAACATGAATGCTCTCCATCTTCTGACCTATTTCTCTTGTGGTCCCCACGGTTCTTCTTTAAACGGTGAGCTAAACTGGTTCTCCTCAAACTGAACTGGTCAGCCAGTAAGCGGTGAGTCCAAACTTCTAATCCTTGAAACAGGAAAGCCATTTCTGTGCCATTCTGCCGGTAATGAAGTCATCTGCGTACACAACAAAAACGTCTCAAGCAATTTCAGCAGGTTTGTGATCTTGATTAAAGGCAAAGAGATGTCGAACATGCTCATTCATGTCTACTTGGCATATCATCTTAAAGAAATGTCTAATGTGAAATAAAATCTCAAGAACGTTAGACTTGGGTAATAATCATTTTTAACATTTTTTGTTGCTTAGTAACTCTGGTCATCCTGTGAAACTTGTTTTACAAGATGTCTAGAATTACTAAGAAACAAAAAATGCTACGAAAAATTATTCTTGGTGCTCATTTGTAGAACATCAGAAAGAAAGAACAAACGAACGAATATATGTAACGAACTAACAGATGAAAGCACGTATCAATATTAATTTATGGCTAGTATTTATTTACTTTTAATTTTATTAAGTTGGTGCAAAAATAATGACGTAATAATGTCGTTTTTTGACGTTATAAAATACGTCAAAAAACGACATTATTACGTCATTATTTTTGCACCAACCTAATAGCTGTTTTTCATCGCAACCACTGAGAGTCTCCTTCTCAGAATATCAACAAACAATGCAGGTTGGTATTAAAAAATAAAAGAAATAAATAAAATGACTGCCATAAAGGAACAAACATCGGCAAAAAGTTAGACGTTATTTCTGATTCAGACCATTGAACAACGATGGAAAATCGTTGCCTGACAGTTTGCGATGTAATGCAACTGAAATTAAGATGAAATTATTACGATCTAATTGTTAATAATGAACTTTCTTAGTTCTTCTTGTATGGATTTGTTGTGAGTGATATATATAGATAAAGAGATATGCCAAAAGATTGATGTAAATATCAAGTATTTTATGGACAACGGTACATGTAAAAAACAGATGTTACGAACTTGTTTTATTTTTAAAAAGTGAAAGTTTCACACTTTTACGCATCAAGCTGAGACAGAAAAACAGAACGACAGTAATATAGTAATATACTGAAACGGTGATTCTGTTAATAGTAATTGTAATATTATTCGAATATTATGTGAAAATATTCGACATTCATTGACCGAATAGCCAGCGCTACTTTTGGTTGAAATTTATAAACTCTTTGTAATAAAATAGTGATTTTAAGAAAAATGTGGTCACCAATTCTACTGTCATCGCTCTTCAAGTTGTTTTATCTTCCCAATTTCAGTTGTTGGTGTTGTCGATGTATTTTTTTTTTAATGTTCTCATGTGATGTAATTTCGTTTGTTCTGTAACGCCCGTCCAAGACATTCGAAGAAAGATGGTCCTTGCTAAGACTAACAATTTTCATTCGATCCAGGCTAGCTTTAACCATTTTGCGTCGAAGGCGATCGAATACAGCTGACAGTTTAGCTGGACCTCATTCTTGATATCACTCATGACGTCCATATGAAAGTGTCTTGATCTGATTTTCTCAGTTTGATTAAGAACATGACTCAAGGTTTTAGATTACTGTTTTGAATTCGTAGCAATTTGCAATATATACCGGGTGTAACAGCAAAAATGTCCAATTCGTGTAACAGCAAAATGGTCCAATTGTTAGATTAACCTTTGAAACGTTGTATCTTAAAAATTCATTAAAGTTATCGTACTGGAATTCCTCGAGGATTTTATAACACTGTTAGACTATTTGAACTAAGAATCTATTTAGATCTAATTTGAAATGATGATCCATTTGCTGCAGTGACCTGCTGATCTAGGTTTCCTCGCTATAGTTCCCTCTTTTTTAAACTTATGCACCGTTCTCTTGATAGTTCTTGAATGGAAGCCAGAGTATGAATGTTGGTACCAAAACTGAAGGCAGGAATGATCTTTTTCGTCTCACCATTGCTCAGTTCGGAAGACATAGTTGGATTGACACAAAAATGTTTTTAAAATTTTCTCTTTGTAGCTGAATAACTCAAAGGATTTTTCAGTGATTCTTGCTATATAGTGTGTCAAGATGGCTAAACGTCTTATCTGAAAACCTGGAAAAAAACACACTCAATTAGTTCAGTGTTTTTTTTTTTTTTTTTTTTTTTTAGATATTAAACATTTTTGGGGGCTGAACAATTATCACATGCTGTTGGACAATGTTGCTGTTATACCAGGTATATATATATATATATATATATATATATATATATATATATATATATATATATATATATATATATATATGTATATATACATATATATATATATATATATATATATATAAATATATATATATATATAAATATATATATATATATATAATTATATATATATACATATATATATATAAATATATATATATATATATATATGTGTGTGTATGTGTGTGTGTGTGTATGCAGATAATAGCTGGCAACTCATATTCGAGATTATCTGTCTACTAGGGCGGCTAGCTAATCCCTTTCTTTCTTTCTCTCTCCTTATCTAATTATCTATCTATATATATATATATATATATATATATATAGAGAGAGAGAGAGAGAGAGATAGATAGATAGATAGATAGATAGATAGATAGATAGATAGATAGAAGAGAGAAAAGAAAGAAAAGGATTGGCTAGCCGCCCTAGTAGACAGATAAAATCGAATATATATATATATATATATATATATATATATATATATATATATATATATATATATATATATAAACTGGAGCCCTTCCCTATCCTTTCCGTTACCAGGGTATTAAATTAGTGCAACGTCTCTATACACCCGCCTCTTCAAATCGTTTTGGGGTGTTCTCATCCTCTCCTGATATAGCTAAATTTTTCTTAAGCTCTACTCTTGTCTCATCTGGAGTATCCCTGCCTAACTTCCCACTTAGAACTGATTATGGAAGGAGTTATATGCATCTCACTTAGCAGAGAAATGGATATCAGAGTAAAACGATTATCACGAGGATTTATTTAAAATTTGATATATACACCAGATTTCGCTATAAGCTTCTCGAGCCGCATAGGAATCATGTTAAATTGATTTCACCAGAAACTCTTGTGGTATGCAAGATATAATTCGCTCTACATGTTCTTCCAATGTTTTGGTTTGGCATAGTAGACTTACTCTTTCAACCAGCACCAAGAAAAAAGTCACTGGTTGGTCACTCATGCATAAAAAATTTCAATCAATCAATATATATATATATATATATATATATGAATTTAAAAGGAAAACAGACCACTTTAAGGTACCATTATAATAATTTATTTAACCAGAGCCCTTTTAAAGGACCCTGGATCATCACAATAGCACTTCCAAAAATGAAATGAAAAATGAAATTAAAATTGATGGGTAGTGTAAGTTTTTGTAATTTAACAGAGAGTGCAAAAGGGGTAGTTAAAGAAACGTGGTAGAGTATAGAGAGGAATTAATTTCATATCTCTCTCAAGCATACTTTGTATTGGGGGAGGAGGAGTGACCAGACCAGGACCTATTTAGACGGCTAACTTAAGGGAAATGATATGCTGAAATGGGAGGGGAGAAGAGAGAAAAGAATAAGGAAAAACAAAGAAATATATATATATTAGTGCGTGGGGGGGAGTGGATTGAGATATATATATATATATATATATATATATATATATAGCGAGAGAGAGAGAGAGAGTGAAAATGAGAGAGAGAAAGATTTAACGAGAGATAGAAAAATTGAATGAGTGAATGAGTGGTATAGTCAAATGGGGACATAGATATTGAACAAAAGGTATTAACAGAATTAAATATGAGCAAACAGAGACACACACACACACACACACACAGCCACACACGCACACACACGCACACACATATATATATATATATATATTATTTGTTTAAAACATCCCACTGTAAATATTAATTATTCATTTAAAAACATTCCACTACCTGATAAGCACCAACACCTACTAACGGTGTTAAAAGTTTAAAACCTTCATCTCTAAAATGAAAGGCATATTTTCTCACTACCCACCAGAATATTTCCCAGGATGACACTGAATCTCATGCTTTTAAAACTAACGTCTAATCTCGTCATATTAACGTGTTAGACTCAACGAGAAGCTAACCATAAATACTGTTATTAAATCTGATATGTTACTTAACCAATGATCAGAAATCCTTAACGGGTTTAAACATAAGAAAGCATACTTACTGGAATAAATTTTTTTTTTTTAATTTCTTCTTTTCTTTCTTTGTTTTTTTTTTTTTTTTTTTTTTTTAACTTCGTATGGTTTTATGTTAATTGTAATTTTAGTGTTTCTTTATACAAATAAAAATGTTCCTTTGTCATATACTCTTCAGCCAGTTCGCCCTGAAGATCCGTTTAGGTGAAACTGTAGAATGCTGCTTTCTTAAGTGTTGGGGTTACCAATGTTGTATGCTAATCTAACGTCGGTGGATACCAATGTAGCTGGTAACAGGTGTTTGGTTGAATAGAGAAATGTGGCTGCGTGTTGAATAAGCATTTAGCATTCATACATAATATTTAAAAACATCAAGGAAAAACAATGAAGAACCAATTGTTTCAACGAATAAACATATATATTAAAATCAACAATAAATGCAAGGGAGTTGTATAATGTGTGAATAGGGAAAAAAAGTAGTTTCCCTTTATCTGTTAGGAAATGTTTTTAAGCAAGTTTTCCTGAGTATAAAGTTCAGTCTTCTGTGTTAAAATAGAATATCTTCAGGAGATTGTTCAATTGTGTTTGTAACTAACAAGGTTGATTCACTTAGTTTGTTCAGAGAGAACTGGTGGTGTATCAAATTAAGTTCTATATCTGTGTGTATGTACGTGCGGAGTGAGTAGGATGAATAACACGAGTGATTAGTCGAGATCTGCTGTCTCTGCTCTGTACTCTACTGTAGTGCTCGAACTACTCTGGTTTTTGGAATGCATCCAATATTTATATTACTATGTGTGGCTCCGAGCACGAACGCGGGATAAATTTTGAAGGTATACGAAAAATACTCGATTGGATGAAAAATGAACCAATTGGTGATTTTATAACAAAACTTTCTTGTGAGCAAACTGTAGGAAAAAAAATCAGTATGATGAAATGCGATCGGTAAATTGTCTTACTATTTTTAGTATATATAAATCGACCAATCACAGCTGAAGTAATGTAGGCGTTGCACTACAAAACTAAAGTAGATTGTTTCCGGTTTACTAGGATTTTTTATAGTCTGCTCTATCTAGTGAATGTTTTTTTCTTATTTTATTCGATGTTTTATTTTTTTTCCTTTGAATTAGAAATTACGAAACTGGACGATTTATTACGCCTACTCAGATGTTTTTAGTCTTTTCTTTTTTTTTTAAAATATTTCCCCAGAAACCGATTTGTTTCAATGTATTTTAATTTTCAAATAGTACTATCCGTTTTATATATATATATATATGTTTTCAATCAGTTTGTCTCAATCGTCTTCAAGAAGCGAGAGCAAGATCTAAAAGGTCAGCCAATCTGACAGTGATCTCATCTGACAACCCTTACTTTTGCTCCATATGCGGCCTTATTTATAAATCAGTAGCGGGTTTAAAGTGACAGTTAAGATTATCGCACAAAATTTCATAATTGAATCAATTAAGCTGCCAGATCCTCATACGTCGAAGCCGAAGGGAGAGTCCATTATATATATATATATATATATATATATATATATATATATATATATATATATATATGGCCGAGTGGTTAGAACGTTCGTGAGTTCAAATATCACCATGGGCTATTTGTCAGGAAGGTGTCATCTTGATGTTATCTCTCTTGGATAGGCTATTCCTGCGTGCGGCACCTTTGGAATGTGCCTGAAAACCATACCACGAGTTGATCCAAGACTAATGAGTCAAACTGGATAGACGGAATCCTTTGGGAGCTGTTGAAGTCAAAAGTCATCGTGACCGAGGGTGTGAGCGTGCTGGACTTGTTCAGACTTTTGATCACGCTAGATAACGCGATCTCTCCCAAAAAGTTTAACTAATATCAGCCCAGTGAGTGTTAAATTAATACTAATGTGCCTGTGAAGGGGCCTGCAATAGGCATTGGATAGTCGCCATAGTGGATTGGCCAGTTATTATTATATATATACAGATAAACACAGATTGTAATAAAACTTATATAGTAACATGGAAACAGCCTTAGATGCTAACTAACATTAATAGTGGAACATAGAAGATTACTGTGCGAAGATGTGGTATGATGTCATAGAACAGCAGCATGAACTTACGACCGGCGTCTGATATTCCACGACTGTTATCGGTTTTCAGCTTTGTATATATTCAGTTACTGTTATTTATAAAGTTTAACTAGTTTTCGTGTCTTCTCTCAACATTAAGCAGTGTAATCATTTCTTACCGTGCTCATATCTATCTATCTATCTATATATATATATATATAGATAGATAGATAGATAGATAGAAAGAGAGATATAGAGAATATCCCAAAATGCTAATTTGTAAGTTTTTTATAGATGCTATTCATATTTCCATGTTGTTTTTAGGTGGCACAATGGTTATCAAGTACAGAAAGGTAACGGAAAACCGAGTTCGCTTCCCGACTGAGACTTGCTTTCGTCTGTTTCGCACTAAGATAGACACGAATATATTTCCTCATTTATTTATTTCATCGTCGGTTATATAGATAAGATTTGTAACAATAACCTTATGATTCTTTTCCGATGAAGGGTCTGAATTTCTGCGAAAGTTTCTCTTACCACACTCCCTTAACCCCAGTATTAAAAGTAAAATCTGCTTATAGTATGTTCATCTTTGACGAGTGGGAAACATCTGTGTTATGGTTTGATTGGTAACCAAATATTCTCGTTCGAAAGAAGTACAAATCTGTCACAAAAACATTAGACGCTTATGGTTAAATGAATTTTATTTTCAAAATTCAAAATAACGAACATTAAAAATACGATTCTGTGAAGCTATATATATATATTTTTTTCTGCAGACAATGATTTCAGTCGATTAAAATTATCATAGCTTTATTTTTATGGCTTAACGCTTTATAAAACATTTTATTGCATTTTCTGTATACAAAACTATCACAATGGTACAATTATTACAAAAAAGTTACACATTTCCAATATGAAAATGGATGAGATTTATCATCATTCTCTCTTCCTCTGTTTCTCTGTTCCTCTTTCCATCTCTCCCGCTCTCTTTATATATATATATATATATATATATATATATATATATATATATATATATATATATATATAAAATTATTTATTTAAAAATATGATTCCAACACGCTACATAAGAGTTCTCATGTTTCAAAACAAGAGCCGAAAACTTCAATATAATTATTTGAATTATTTGAATTAAAGTAAGCTCTGTTCCATCTTCAAGCGAATTTTTTTTTTTTTTTTGGAATAGCTTATTCCTGAAATTTACGTGTTTTACTAGCAGATTCATTATTGAAACTACACATTATTAAGTTTCTAAATAATAAAAATCTATTAAACAATAGACATGAGTTAACGGTTTTTTGACGACATCATCAAATCTTTGCTTTGAATAATTAGCATATAATTTTAAAATCCATAGTCCTAATAAATAGCTTAAATACCCTACAAAAAGATAACCTTTTATGAAGTCGTCAAAAAATAAATATTACGTCAGTTTTTTTTTTTGTTTTTTATATATACACAAAACCCCTTTAGAAAAAATAAAATAAAAAAATAATAAATCTCCCAAGACACGTAAACCACACTAGACTAAATCATCTTCCGTTTTAAATTTAGACTCCCCAAACTTACCCTGACTTGACACCTAGAAATGTAACCCTTTACTGATACAAATTATTAACACCCTGCGCCCCTTTCTATATGAAAAACTGCGCTGGCCGTCACCATGGAAATTTTGACTTCAATAATGAATCTGCTATTAAAACACGTAAATTTCAGAAATAATTTATTCAAAAAAAAAAAAAAATTCGCTTGAAGATGGAACAGAGCTTACTTTAATTCAATTTAATTCAAATAATTATATTGAAGTTTTCGGCTCTTGTTTTGAAACATGAGAACTCTTATGTCGCGTGTTGGAATCATATTTTTAAATAAATAATTACATTTATGCTCTACTTTTGTATCGAGCACTATTTTTTTAAAATAATGACAAAAATACTAAAGAACTTTGGATTATTTACCTAACCAGTTCAATATATTTTCATATATATATATATATATATATATATATATATATATATATATATATATATATATATATATGTATGTGTATGTGTGCGCGTGTGTTTGTGTGTATGCGTGTATGTACGTATAACGAAATAAAACGTGCTAAAATTTATACTAATTTCAGAGTTGTTGTTAACAAAAGGAACACACACACAAACACACTCGCACAAACACACACATGCACACACACACACACACACATATATATATATATATATATATATATATATATATATATATACATATGAAGAAATATAGTCTTAAGGTGTGCTATATTTATGGGATAAAGTGCACAATATCAGAGATAGAGCGTGTGTAAATATAAAAGTGAACATAGAAATCAACACTTAGAGGCGACAATCTGTTTCATGCTATATGCAATCGTCAGGCCACATGTGCTGTTATTTTTCTCTGCTATTTACATATATACAGGTCAGTGGTGCATTGTGGGAAGTCTATTATGGCGGTTGTTTTACCGGAAGTCGTTTATTTATTTATTTGGGTTAAATTATTTTGCTTGGTTTTATTTTTTGTTTCTTATTTTATTTATTTATTTATTTTTATTATTTTTTTAAATATATATATATATATATATATATATATATATATATATATATATATATATATATATATTATGGATAAATATATATTATGGATAAATTGTCATCTAAATTACGCAAAAATTAAAATAAAACTGACGTCTCATTTTAACGGATAAATTTACCAAAATTATAAAAAAAAATTATCTACAAATAAAAAAAAAGTACATTTTGTTACTAAAATGACCACTGGCTTAAACCACGTGCTCCAGACGACTTCGGAATCTTCTGCAACTCTTCTGTTTAAGTTGGTTAATAATCCTTGCCTCAATTCATGTATTGTGTTACAAGGTGTTTTGTTGGTCTATCGCACAACTCCGCCCCACATATAATAATCAAGGGGATTGCAGACTGGAGAGTTAGGTCGCCAGATGTAAAGCGTGATGTGGTCGTAGAAATTCTCTGACAACAATGACTGGGTTCACCTGCTTGTGTTGCGTGGTGCAGAGTCCTGCTGCAAACAGAGGGTTTTCCAGCCGCCACCATCTTAAACGAGAGCTGTACTAGCCCATGAAGTCACTTGATTCCAAATCATCTATACTGTCTTCAGATTGACACTTAAACTCTCCATGTTCTTATTATTGCTTCGACGCGACTGCCAAGCAGTACATGATGCCGTTTCCAAATTTATGACGAAATTAATTTCGTCATGGTGCTCTTTATCTCACAGACGGGGCCCAGACCAACCTACTAAACTGTGCAGTCGACAAATCAAATCAGACAAATGCGCAGGCCCAAAAGAAAAAATATAAAACGCTGAAAATTTATCTATCGCACCTTGCACGCATATATATATATATATATATATATATATATATATATATATATTATAATAATATTTTTTGTTTAAAAATATGATTCCTTCGCTACATAAGAGTTCTCATGTTTCAAAAACGAGAGCCGAAATCATCCAAATAATTAATAAAATTAAGTTGGATTGTGGTGTTTAGTCCCGTTTCATCTTCAAGCGAAATTTTAGGAATAAGCTATCTCTCGGTTTACGTGTATTTTTACAGAATTTGTTATTGTGGGAGTGGCTAGACTATTTTCCTTCTTTAAGTGGTCAGGGAGTTAATTCTTATCAGTAGATTCATCATCCTCTGAGAGGTTTTGCTAAGGTTGGGTAGGGTATCTATTTCAAGGCTAATGTTTACGGTCATCCTTTAGTTGGTTCCCAGTGAAGGATATTTTTATGGCGCGCCTACAATCGTTATGTGTCTGGAGAATTGTCTTTTATTATTGTCTATCTGATTATCCATTTATTTATTTGTTTATTTAAGTGGGTGTTTAATATACAGATCGCTTTGCATTGAATTTCAGCTTGTTTTTTTAGTTTTTTTGACGACGACAAAAAGGGTTTTTCCTATTTAAAGGTTTGGCTGAGTTTTTTAGAATTTTACTTAGCTATGTTTTTTTTTTTTTTTTTTTTTTTTTTTTTATGCTAATTATCTAATGCGAAAGTCTGTTGATGTCGGCAAAAAACCGTAAACTCCTGCCTATGGTTTAATAATTTTTCATTATTTAGGTATTTAATGATGTGTAGTTTTTCCTGTAAGCATAAGAGGCATGGGTCATCCCAGGTTCTACAGGTTCTTGTTCTATTTACTATTTTCCATTTTACTTTTGGTGTTTTATTCGTTTCCTTTATATGCCAGAAATATTGGGATAGAGATGTCTGATTTCTATTTTGAATATTGTTGAAAGAGCTCTTGTGTTGTCTCCATCTAATTTTAAAATTATTCTTTGTTGATCCTATGTATATCCTGCACAAGGATATATATATATATATATATATATATATATATATATATATATATATATATATATATGAATATAATTATTTATTTAAAAAAAAAAATTTATAACATAAATATGTTATAAAATCACTACAAAAATAGACATTTTGTTTCAACACCCTCGGTGTCTTATCAAGAGATGATGTTGAATGTAAAATAAATGGGTTTAAAAGTTTCAAATTAATTAACAATCCTTCGCAAGGGGAAAACGTTGTTACAAAAGCTAGATTGACCAATGAAAATACAAGTATAGGAAAATTCAAAAAGCTTGACAATGAAGTCATGTTATAATATCCATTCAGATGTTTAAAATATGGGTAGTATTAAAAAAGAATTTATTTTAACCAATAATTACTAAATTATATGATAAAATTTAATATTAAAATTAAAAACTGCTAATGTCAAAATCAAAATTTAATCGCTATTAAGTTTACAACTATAAAATTACTGAGGAGAAAAGAAGAAATATATATGTTATTCAATTTATTTCTTCATTGAAGTTACTTTAGCTAATTTTATATCCGGTCCTTTGACAATGTATACATTTTAATCCTAAGAGTGTGTGAATCGGGTCCTAAATATATATGGTGGTACTCGCTTGGAAAAACCTTGTGTATTTAGGTTTGTAGTAGAACAAACCAGAAAGATGAGGAATAAAAAAAGAAAGAACCAAGAACATAAAATTGAGGCTAAAAAATCGTCCAGAATTCAAAGAAAATAACGTCCGAAACGAATAAAAGTAACTACGCAAAGTGCTCAATGCACAAAGTAGAGCAAACCTAATATAAAGAGAGAGTCAGCTATACCTACCTAGGTTTCACCTATACGGAACCTCAAGGTATAACTGGCCCTGGCGATCATTATGGGACAGTTTTACGCTGACAATCCGTTTAGTTGAAACCTAGGTAGTTTTGCCTGGCTTTTTACGTTATATATATATATATATATATATATATATATATATATAAATATATATATATATATATATATATATATATATATATATATATATATATGTGTATATATATATATATTAGGTCATCCCATAAGTTCTGTTCGAATTTTGAATAAAGAAAACAAGTGACCAATGTTACATTTAATTACAGATTCAATCAATCTATTTTCCCTGATTATCTATGACTTCCTTCCATCTATTAACAAGCTTACTAATTCCATTACTGTAAAATTCTTTTGTCTTTGATTCGAAGAACTCACAAATGTCAGTTTTAACCTCTTCCTCTGTTACAAAAGCTGTTTCTTCCAAATGATTATGTAAGCTGTGAACCAAATGGTAGTCTGAAGGAGCAAGATCGGGAGAATAAGGTGGATGAGGAATTTTCTCCCAGCCAAGTTCTTCGATCTTTTGTGACGTGATTCTTGCTTTGTGGGGTCGCGCATTGTCCTGATGAAACATCACCTCTTTTCCATTCACTAGAGCAAGTCTTTTTTTTCCTGAAAGCTTGGTTCAAACGCTCTAATAGCTGACAGTATATTTGAGCATTAATTGTTGCATTAGGTGGTAAGTATTCAAAGTGGATTATTCCTTGGCGATCCCACCAGATTGAAAGAATAATCTTTTCCCCATGAAGTTCCCTTCTCGGCTGTGGCTGACGCCCTTCCCCTTTACCAAGCCACTGTCTACGACGCTTAACATTTCGATAAAAGATCCATTTTCTGTCGCTAGTCACAAGTCTATCCAAAAAAGGTGAAATAAGTTGGCGAGAATGGAGAGAAGAGCAACTCAGGATTTGGGGTTGTTTTCAGACAATTCATGAGGCACCCATTTTCCAGATTTAGGAATTTTTCCAAGTTGTTGAAGATGACGATGAACAGTTGTATGGTTTGAACTGAGAACCACTGTCAATTCCTCAACTGATAAAGCATGATTTTCTTCAAGGGCTGCTTCTAGAAGTTTTTCATCAAACTCAGCTGGACGACCTGTTCGTCTTCATATTCAAGGGTGAAATCTCCACCTCTGAATTTTGCAAACCATCTTCTGCAAGTTCTTTCATTCACACATTCCTCTCCATAAACTGAGTGAATGTTTCTAGCCGCTTTGGCTGCTGAGTTTCCTTTCCTGAACTCATAAAGCATTATGTGCCTCAGATGATTTTTGGGTACTTCCATGTTAGCAGGGTTTTAATCAAACAAAATTTAATTTTATTGTTCTCTGAAATAATATTTGATCAGGTTAAATGCATCTAAACATATAAATAATGTTCATCTCCATTAGACATTATAAAATACTCTTTAAATTTCGTTCTTTTTAACAAAAAGTTAAAATTCGGACAGAACTTATGGGATGACCTGTTATATATATATATATATATATATATATATATATATATATATATATATATATATATATATATATTATTTACATTATTCGGACTATTGCCCTCATCTTTGTCGCCATATTTATCACACGTTTCGGCCATTGTACGTTCCGGCTTTCTTCAGGTGGTTGGAATTTCGAATTGAACACATTATTTCGCTCACTGGGGTAGACTGTTTTAGTTCCACGCGCCATGTTTGATGGATATCAATTATCAGTTATATCGTGCTAATTTTCCTCTGAAAGTTCTCCACTGCCTTAACCGGATCCTGCCACTGGATCTAACCAACGCCTTTATCCACACTGCCATGTGCCTTGAGGAAATATGGCACAGTGGATAAAGGATTCTGGATTCTGGCTCAGACTTAACAATCATAAACCTACAAACATGGAGAAAACTGAACAAACCTGTCATGTTAAAAACGGATAAAATTGCTAGATCAGTTACGAGGAGAAAGATAAAATTTGAGGGTGAGGTAATTACAAACATAACATTTAATGGAATGACGAAAAAACTAAAAATATACGTCTTAAGAAATACCGAAAATCTATTCGGAACAGACTGGATGCAAAAATTCGAATTGTGGGATTTACCTGTTAGTACATACTGCTAAAATGTAAAAAGCTTATCAACCGGGGCAGACAAAGGAAAACTAAAAACGAGTTTCCCCGAAGTATTTTCAGCAGTTCTCGGAAGATGTAAGAAAATGGCAGCTAATATCAAAATAAAGGAAAACGTTCAACCAGTTTTCAAGAAAAAAAGGAGCTTACCGTTTGCGTCAATAGAAAAAATTGACCAAGAATTAACTAGACTCGAAAATACGGGTATATTGAAAAAAGTAGAATACAGCAAATGGGCCTCACCGACGGTCTACGTCAAAAATAAATCAGGAGAAATTCGAGTTTGTGCTGATTTTTCTACAGTTTTGAACACAGCAATAAAGGACTACCAATATCCTCTACCCAGTCCAAAAGTATTCACTAAATTAAATATAGGAAAATATTTTTCAAAAATTGATTTAAGTGAGGCGTACCTGCAAATTCCAGTCGATGAAGAAAGTTCAAAACTTCTAGGCATAAATACACACAAGGGATTGTACAGATACCAAAGACTACCATTTGGAATTAAGGTCGCGCCGGCTATATTCCAACAGACAAAGGATACGATGCTTGCCGAACTAGACTACACAATTGCATACCTGGATGACGTATTGATTAATAGAGAAAGCTTTGAACAACAGTGGCAACATGTACAAGAATTTTTTAAGAGAATTCAAAGCTATGGATACAAAGTAATAAAAAATAAGTGTGATTTTTTTTTCATGAAGGAAATTAAATACCTTGGCCATATCATAGATCAAGAAGGTAGACGACCAGACCCTGAAAGGTCTACAGCAATAAAAAACAAAATGCCAGTTCCTAAGAACATAACAGAACTACAAAGTTTTCTTGGATTAGTGGATTACTATCAGGAATTCATACCTCAAATGTATAAACTTCGCGCACCATTGAACAAACTGCTAAACAAAGAAAAAGTTTCGCAGTGGACAGATCAATGCCAGGAAACATTTGAAAAAATAATCAAGACATTAACATCGGATTTATTTTTAGTACACTATGATCCTAAACTAGAAATTATTGTAGCAAGTGACGCGAGCGCCTACGGAGTCGGAGCGTGTATATTACATAAAATGCCAGATGGGACATTAAAACCTATCACACATGTTTCTCGAACCCTACTACCAGCGGAGAAAAATTATTCACAAATAGAGAAGGAAGCTCTAGCAATCACCTTCGCAGTAACAAGATTCCATAGGTACGTCTATGGTAGACATTTTACTCTGCAGACGGATCACAAACCGTTAATAAAATATTTTGGTTCAAAAAAAGGTCTACCGGTTTACACTGCAAATAGGCTTCTTAGATGGGGAACGATTCTTCTGGACTACAATTTAAGATTGGAATATTTACCAACGAAAAGAATCGGGCACGCGGATTGCCTGTCGAGACTTATACCAACAAAGGCAGAGCCATTGGAAGATACGATAATCGCAGCCCTAAGAAAGGAAGAAGACATAAGAACAGTACTGTGTTGTACAGTCAGAAACCTCCCAGTCACATTACATGACATAAAAAATGAAACCAAAAATGACGAATTTCTTAATGAAACAAAAGCAAAAACAGCAGAAAAAAATGATCAAATTTCGAACATTGTTTCTCTATGCGATAATGTGCTACTTTACAACGAAAGGTTTGTAATTCCCAAAACATTACAAAAGCGGGTCTTAAAGGATTTCCACAGGGGACACCCGGGTAAAAATAGACTGAAGTCGCTAATGCGAATCTATGTATATTGGAAGAATATAGACCAGGATATTACTCAGAGGGTGGAAATGTGGAAGGGTTGTAATTTAGCAGCCAAACATATATAAGCCTTGGCCTGAAACTGACCGCCCATGGTCCAAAATACACGCAGATTATGCAGGCCCAATTGACGGGTCCTACTATTTAATCATATTTGTTAGCTACAGTAAATGGCCGGAAGTGTTTCATTGCAAAAATCCTACTACAGAAACGACCATAAATTTCCTCCACGAGCTATTCGCTCGGTTGGTGTAGTGGCCTGCTTAGTAACAGATAATGGAACGCAATTCACGTCAGCAGACTTCCAAGAGTTTTGAGAAATTTATTAAATAAAACATATAAGATCCCCGACTTACCACCTAAGATCAAATGGACAAGCGCAGAGAATCGTGAATATCCTCAAAAGAGCATTACGAAAAGCGTACGATGTGCCTACGGAGAAAGCATTACAGCAATTCCTACAGGTATATAAAATAACGCCAAATAATGCTGCACAATCAACATAATCATCAGCAGAAGTCATGTTTGCTAGGAAAATCAGATCAGCGTTCGATAAATTATTACCAAGTAAAACAAAACAAGTAACACAGTCCTATGCACCAAAAAGAAAAGTCCTCCCAGGGAAAAAAGTTTTTTTCAAGGCATACAAAAATAACACCTCCTGATGGGAACAAGGCATAATTGAGAAAAGAATTGGTAATATGATGTACATAGTACAAGGAAAAGAATTCTCACACATAAGACACGTAAGCCAAATAAGGAAGAGACCGTTACAGGATGCTAACGGTCCAGCTCAAGGAGAGGTATTGGACACGATTTTCGACACATTTGATATAACAAGACCGCAAAGAATGCCAAGAACGTCAAGAAAAAGAAAATTCACTGTACCTTTGGAAATAGATCCAAAGAAAAAAAGATATTAAAAAAAAACCTGCAACGCAAAACCTTCGGAAGTGGGGGGTGTTATGGGATCGTGCCCATAATAATAATAATGGACTATTCCATACTTAATAAATACTGCGCCTCAGGAGTAGGCAAAGAGTCCGTCGCTCAAGAGTTGAGCGACGGTTCGGTTCAACTCTCTGCTTTCGAGCGGGAGGAACCCGAAAGAGGCTACCGTTAAACTGGCCTTGTGCCACATGACGCCCACTTGGGGGGATGACTAAATATAGTCAGTCGCTCAAGTTTTGACTTGAACAACTGTTCGGTTGTACTCTCTTCCTACGGACGGGAGGAACGCGAAGGAGGCTACGCCGAAGGGCGGAGTCTCCTTCGGGGAGGTAGACCGGCCCTGGACCCGTTTATACGGGTTCAATAGGCATATTTTTGGGCGAGCCCATGGGCTCGGAATGCCCACGTTAAAAAGGCCTTGTGCCACATGACACCCTTGTGGTGGGTGACTGAATATCTTCAGTCGCTCAAGTTTTGACTTGAACAACTGTTCGGTTGTACTGTATTCCTACGGACGGGAGGAACCTGAAGGAGGCTACGCCGAAGGGCGGAGTCTCTTTCGGGGAGGTAGACCGGCCCTGAACACGTTTATACGGGTTCAATGGGAATATTTTTGGCCGAGCCCACGGGCTCGGAATGCCCAAGTTAAAAAGGCCTTGTGCCACATGACGCCCTCGTGCGGGGGGGTGACTGAATATCGTAAGCAGCGACAGTCAGTCGTTCACTTTCTGTCCGGCTGATCGGTTGGACTCCCTGCTTTCCGGCGGGAGGAACCCGAAGGAGGCTCCGCTGAAGGGCGGGGTCTCCTTCGGGGAGGTAAACCGGCCCTGAACCCGTTTATGCGGGTTCAATGGGCTATTTTTTGGCCGAGCCCACGCGCTCGGAATGCCCACGTTAAAAAGGCCTTGTGCCACATGACACCCTCGTGTCAGATAAGATAATAAGGCATATTAGTGAGATCGAAGAGCAACTATGCAGAGCCGTCATCAAAAATTTGGACCATCGAGTGGAGGTCTGCCGCTGAAGCTTCGGCGCGATATTATTTTTCACACATAATTGCCATAACTAAAATAACATGATCCAATAGAGAAAGAAATAAATTTTCACCAACAACACTGATTTATTTACAGCTTACTTTGATCCGACTTAATGAAACACCCTACTTGCATACATACAGGGTGCCTTACCCCGTTTTATACGGGGTCTACTGGGAATTTTTGTCCGCGCCTACAGGCTCGGATATCCTACATTAAATTCGGCTTTGTGCTACATCTGACCACGTGGGGCGATTGGTAGATATCCTGCAGTTGAGATTCGTTTCCAGCTGTGCTGTTCAAACTCTCTGTCTACGGACAGAGAGGATACTCATATGAGTCATCATCGTCAGTAGTTCAAGTTGAGGCAGTAGTTCAAGTCGAGTCAGAGCCAGTCCGAAACAGAGTCGCGTTCAGACAATTACTGCAAGACATTGGAATATTGATACTGGTCGAGACTACATTGTTCTCTCTATTAAACCTGATTGTTCATACTAACACTTCTACTTCTCTGTATCTATTCCTGTTTGCAATATGTCTGTATTATTCCATACCTGTGTTCGAGTTCTTCTTTATTGGTTCTACCTTGGACTATAACCGTGGTACAAGGAATCGGACCATAACATATATATATATATATATATATATATATATATATATATATATATATATATATATATATATATATGTATACTTACGTACCTTGTACGCATGTAAGTATGTATCTTTATATATATATATATATATATATATATATATGTGTGTGTTTGTGTGTGTGTGTGTGTGTGTGTGTGTGTGCGCGCGTGTGTGTGTGTGTATGTGTGTGTGTGTGTAAAGGGTGTTCCAATTACTTGGACCGATTTTAAATGTGAATTAATTTGAAGCGTTTAATGATTTTTTTTCTTTTTATTTGAGATTGAACAAACTAACTCTTTGGCAATTTCAACCATGGAAAAATTAACCATCAGACAACCTGTTAAAGGTATCGAAGCCTATTACAAAAATGGACGTTCAAATGAAATTTAAATGAAATATTCCCAGATCGCGTAATCTCAAGAAACAGCAATTAGCCACCACGATTGTGCGAATTGACACCTTTAGATTTCTTCCTTTGAGGTCATCTCAAAAGTAAGGTCTACACCAAGCCAACAACAATTCAATAGTTGAAGGATGAGATAATAAGGCATATTAGTGAGATCGAAGAGCAACTATGCAGAGCCGTCATCAAAAATTTGGACCATCGAGTGGAGGTCTGCCGCTGAAGCTTCGGCGCGATATTATTTTTCACACATAATTGCCATAACTAAAATAACATGATCCAATAGAGAAAGAAATAAATTTTCACCAACAACACTGATTTATTTACAGCTTACTTTGATCCGACTTAATGAAACACCCTACTTGCATACATACAGGGTGCCTTACCCCGTTTTATACGGGGTCTACTGGGAATTTTTGTCCGCGCCTACAGGCTCGGATATCCTACATTAAATTCGGCTTTGTGCTACATCTGACCACGTGGGGCGATTGGTAGATATCCTGCAGTTGAGATTCGTTTCCAGCTGTGCTGTTCAAACTCTCTGTCTACGGACAGAGAGGATACTCATATGAGGCTATGTCGGAGGGCAGAATCTCGTCTCGGGAAACAGCTACCCGACCCCGTTTTATACGGGGTCTACGGGAATTTTTGGCCGAGCCTACCGGTTCGGATACCCAACATTAAATTCGGCCTTGTGCCACATCTGACCACGTGGGGCGGTTGGTAGATATCCTGCAGTTGGAGATTCATTGTGGAATTCACTTGACTCACTTCTAGCAGTTGAATACTTCATCTTACATGCCCCTGGCGACTTTTATGTGTTTTCTTATCCTAAGGATTATAGTTCATTACCAACCTTCGTTACAAGTTCGTAGGCGATCATGGCACTCCACACTTTTCTGTCTTTTGTATCGCTTAGGAACGTTTGTTTTAATAATATATCTCCTGAACGTAATTACAAATAAGAAAAATTAGAATAATACACGAAAGAAACAATGTGCCAAATATATCCGAAGTTAAATAAATAAAATATATAAATGAATAAAATTATAAATAAATATTCCTTTTATAAATGGTGGCCATAAATAACCCTAAGAGTTGAGCTTAATAAAAATGCCAGCTTCTTTCTTCCTCCATTTCCAGCGGCACTATAACTAGAAGCATTAAGGCATGAAACCGACAGTCATCATACGCTGCTTCATACAGGTCGGCGCCAATAAACCGCGGTAGTTGGTGTCCAAAAATTCTATCTGCGGTTTACATGGTCCGCAGTTTAGATCAAATGTGAGCTGATATGCCAGCAAAATTTGTATTCAATAGTAAGATTTGAATAATGGCAGATTTGGGGAAAAAAAAAACATTTATTAAAACTATCCTTTAATTTTACATACAAATTTGCACCAATGTGAATAAACTTGAAAAACGACGGCCTAAACTGATTCCATTTATAAAGAATCATTTCAATAGATCCATCACTGATGACAACAAAACATGGCGGAAATCTCGTACGCATGAAATTTTAATATTTTAACAATAAAAAAATAAAATTAATTTCTTTGAATTTTTTTTGAAATTGTCGAAAGGTGTTACTTGGCTGCAATGGTGACCTTTATTAATAATCCTTAAAGCAGGATTTAAAATAGCTCTTCTCTGTAGATTATATAAATTATTTGGAAAAGCACATTATCGAACCGCGAACTGCTCATCCAAACCACTACACAATCGTGTTAAATACCAAAGCCTAAACAATAGTAAATGCCTGGGAAAATACGGATATACGTAAGTATTAAAACTTAATTTATTAAAATAAAAGATTATAATAGAAAAAATCAGATTTTAAAAAGTGACACAATGAAGTTTGAATTTGTTTCAAATTGTGATCCACTGATGTTTATCATTCTAATATGAACGTGACAAAAAATCTAGGGTCCATCGTACATGCGTGACTTAAGCGACTTCATGTTTTATTGGTGCACGGCTTAATTCCACTGACCTGTATTATGTCCAGATTGTTAGACATTTTCGTGACGGTCGTCTTCGAGTATAGAATCCAGAGGTTGGCAGTGAATAATTCGGATATAGTAGGAAATCGTAGTTCAGGTCTACGGTGGATATCCTTAGCAGAGCGCAGTTCTTCCTTGTATCATCTTCGCCTGTTCTCACTGATGGTAGCAGAGCGTAGTTGTTCCTTCTATCATCTTCGCCTGTTCGCACTGGTCCTTCCGGTAGGCTGAACAACGACGAATACAATGTTCTGCGGCTTCTGATTGGTCAACCTCCTATTGGTAGACTATAAAGGAAGTTAAGTCATCTGGATTGTCTCACTAGTCATAGTGAGACAATCCAGATGTGTTCTTTGATTAGTATTGTGTGTTTTTGTGGAGTACGCCAGTGGTCGGTTTGATCGACGTCATTTGGAAGAACCAAAAAGTAAGATAGACATTGTCACATTTCTTTCCGTCCTTGCTATTGAACTGTTTGTTTGTGGGGAATACCCTCCCGCTATGGCGGAGGGGACTCAAGAAAAAGAGCCTTTGGCCACCACTTCAACGGCACCATCTGCATGGGAGCCGGAAAGGCCGCAAAAAGGCCCCAAATATTATCAGAATCGGAGAGACGAGTGGAAGGAATTTTTCACGAACGATGAGCTTGTTCCAATGCCTTCGGTCATGGAGGGCGTGGAAAAAAGAACTATCTCCCTATTGACAATGGATAATAAGACCAGGAAGTTCATACCCGTCAATAGGGAGCCAATGGAGGAAGCCCTGAAGACTCTGATAATTGGGGCAATGGTCCTGGCGCGAAGGTCAAACGCGTGCTGGGACGTGCTGTTGGCTACAGAGGAAGCTGCAAAGGCGCTGGCCGGTTGCTCCCTCACTACCAAGAGCTTTAAATTGCAAACCGAGTACATGGGTACGAGGAAGACGAGAGTTATCCTACACGACGTACCCATGTTTATCACAGAGGACCAGGTGGGTGCCTTCTTTGCCAAGTACGGTCCAGTGGAAGGGGTATCGGCCATAAGAAGTAAGGCGGGGATCGCCACCGGGGACTTAGAGGTCATGGTGACGTTGAACCGCCAATGGTTCAAGGACATCCCAAACACAATCCTCTGCAATAAAAGGAGGATCTTTGTGGTCGTGAAAGGGCGCCGGCCCTTCTGCTGGGTGTGTGGCGAGGCTGGACACCTGGCAAAGCTGTGTCCAGCCAAGAAGCCGGTAACTGCAGGAAAACAGGCACCGGTAGTTGCACCCGCAGAAGAAAAGGGAAAAACGGCCAGCAGCAAATGGACAGAGGTGGCAAAAAAGAAGACCAGGGAAGCCATCTCACCTCCTAAGCAGCAGGAACCCTCGGAGAAGGCTGCAACAGAGGAACAAGTGGCCGGCAAATCCAAACCGGAAAGCCAAAATAAGGAGGCCACCAAACAGAAACAGCAGCGGCAGGAGAAGAGAAAAAAGTCGCAGGAGCGACAACAGCAAGAGCAGCAACGGGAGCAGCTCCCACAACAGCAACAACAACAGCAGCAACAACGGAAAAAGCAGCAGCAACACCAACAGCAAGATCAACAGCAGATGGAGGTGGAGCGAATGCCGCCACCGAGTGCCTCCCAAAATGAGGGGGTGACTGCAAGCAAAGACGATGGACACTCATCGGGCTCCCAATCCTGCCAGGATTCTCAAACCAAGAGTCGTCCCTCTTCCCCCTCTCGGGTTTCGTCGCCCTCCCCGTCAGCCTCCTCCTTAGGCTCTGTACCTACCCCTCCTGGCACTTCCACCCCTCTGCCCACATCTACCCCTACCTCTCCTCTCCCAGACAAAAGGAAAAAGAAGAAAAAGAGGTTTTTTCCGGGGCCGGACTTAATTTGTAAGGTGGACCGGAAAGAGCTTGAGAGGGACATGTCCTCTCATAGAAAGGCGAAACTGGGTCCTCTCTTCAAGATGACATCGGTGGATGGCAAGTCCACCGAGGACCCCCGAAACTTCCCAAAGGCCCCTGGTGTCACCACTTGTGTTAGAGACACGGGGGGCAACTTGAAGGTGTGGTACTTCTTGGAGGAGTGTAGGGAGGTGTTCCCAGACATCAGGGTCTTGGAGTCGGGAACTCCGCAAATGAAAAAAATGCTGCAATTCTGCTCTGGGAGGGTCCCCGTTTTACTCCATCACTCCGTATATAGGGCAGCCAAACTAATGTTCTCTATGGACGTTGGCGGGATTGTCGCAGACGGTCGAATTACGACCGAGTTGGGCACTGGAAGTCTGGGACATTCCGTCGGGGTCCTTTCACCCTCAGATTTCCGTCCCGTATGTGAGTAGGTTTTTGCGCTGATTCTTTTTTCTATTTGCAGGCTTAGAAGATGTCTATTAAGATAGCAACTTTGAATGTGAAGGGCTTAAGGGATCGGGGTAAGGCTGACCGCCTGCTCCGGGACCTTCTGTCCCTGGATGTGGATGTTGCCGCGATCGAGGAGACCCACTTTGTTTGCAGTTCCGATGCGTGTGTGCTGGAGGATGACTTTGTCGTCTATTCAGCATATGGGGACCGTTCTGCCAGAGGAGTTTCTTTGCTTGTCAGGCGTACTCTCGATGCGAAGGTGGACCTTGTGCATACCGATGCCGAGGGCCGGTTGATCGTGGCCGATATTGCCGTGAAAAGTGGTTCGTTCCGAGTCGTTGCGGTTTATGCGCCCAACGACCAGGAGGAGCGGGTCTCGTTTTTTCGGCGGTTGGGGCCGTTCCTAGTGGATTCAACGCGCCTAGTTTTAATGGGGGACTGGAATGCCAGCCTGGACCCCAAGTTAGACAGGGGGCGGGGAGCTAGTGGGAGAAGGGTCGATCGTAGCCTGGTTGATCTGATCGACGATTATCGTCTCGTCGATAGATACCGGGTCGATCATCCCGGGGGGAAAATGTGGACGTGGGCTCTTAATTGGCCTTTTGACAATGTAGTCAGCTACCTTGACAGAATGTTAGTTAGAAGAGCCGACATAGATCTACTAGATTGCCCTACGTTCCACTGGGTAGGCTATTCGGACCACAAACTCGTTTGTGCCCGGGTGGCGTTAGACTGTAGGCCTAGAATGGCTGGGTACTGGAAGTTCAATCTGTCCTTACTGGACAGTTGATGACTTTCGGGAACAGCTAATTAGACTAGTGCAGCGGGAGCTAGTGGAGGCGGTTATCGGGAATAAGTGGTGGGAACGCCTTAAGTGTAGGATTAGGTCTTTCACCACTGATTTCGGCAAACGGCTCGCTCTAGATAGAGCTGATAAGGTGAAGACGCTTAAGTCTAGTTATTCCCGGGCGGTGGCTGGGGGGCATCCCCTAGAGATACCCTTAGCTATGGAGGCCCTGGATCGTTCGAATAGCGAGCGGTACATGGGCCAGGTAATTAGACATAAGTTAAGCAAGATGTCTTCCGAAGCTGTGAATTTGGGCGGAGATCTGCGCAGGGAAGAGGTCCGTCGAGGTGGCGATCGTTACATTCGTGAAGTCGAATCCCCGGAGGGGCGTACTCTTCGGGCCACTGACGACATGTGCGAGGGGTTTCGGCGCCATTTCGAGAGCCGGTTTACCAAGGAGCCTGGTCTCCGTGAGGAGGAGTTTCGTAGCTATTTGGCTGACTTTCCTCGGCTTTCCCCGACTGAAGCGGCAACCTGCGAGGGAGAGATCACGGAGGGCGAAGTCTACGCGGTTTTGAAGACGGTCGGCAGAGGCAAGTCGCCCGGTCTGGATGGTTTTCCCTATGAATTGTACTTGAGGCTGTCGCACATCTTTGTTCCGATTTTGACTGCAGTGTTCAACAACTGGTTTCGGTCGGGGTCCATCCCCAATCGGATCACCAGGGGCGTGATCACTCTGTTGAAAAAGAGCAAAGGTGGTGGGGGGAAACTAGGTGACTACAGGCCCATAACTCTGTTAAACACTGAGTTAAAGATTATGGTCAAGATCCTGCAGGAGCGTTTGCAGTCAGTTGCCGAGTCTCTGTTGGGACCTGAGCAGACTTGTTCTGTGAGGGGCCGAACAATTCAGAGCAACCTGCATCTGATCCGCACGATCATAGAGGGTGTAAAAGACGACGAGCAAGCCGCGCTGATCAATTTGGATCAGTCCAAGGCATTTGATAGGGTCGACCATCGCTACCTTGCTACTGTCCTGCAGGCCGCTGGATTCGCACCCAACTTCTGCCTTGGATTAGCCTCCTGTATCGCTCCCCCAGTGCTGTGGTACAGGTGAACGGAAGGTTGCCGGACGCGTTCGTGCTGTCTAGGTCGGTTCGTCAGGGTTGTCCGCTGTCGCCTCTCCTTTATGCTTTGGCGTTGGAGCCTCTCCTTCGCCGGCTGAAGGACGAGACCGGCAGTCCGGCCCTACGCGGAATCGCCGTTCCTGGGGGGGATCGAGCCAGGGTTTCCGCGTACGCCGATGACGTATCTGCTTTCGTGTCGTCCCGGGACGACATCGAGGCGGTACAGAAGGCGCTTGACCGCTACGAGAAGGTGACAGGGGCCAAGATAAACAGCGACAAGTCTTCCGGCTTGCGGTTAGGTGCCTGGAAGGGGGTCCCTCTTCCGGGCCGCTTCGGTTGGACGGATGGACCTGTCCGCATTCTTGGAGTGTGGTTTGGACCGGACCTCCAGCTGGAGAAGAATTGGTCTGAAGTACTTGCAAAAGTCGATTCTGCCGGCAAGACTTGGAATCGACGGCGGTTGTCCGTGAACGGCAGGGCGGAAGTGTGTGCTACATACATTTTCCCCCTGATTCTTTATCGATTGTCAGTACTTCCTCTCTGTGAGACCCATTGGAAGGCGCTCGAGCGATCGCTATCCTCCATTTTATGGAGGGGACGCGTGAACAGGGTCAACAGACGAGTCTGCACTAAACGTCCGTGTCATGGGGGGGCTGGGAATGCCGCACCTGCTGAGTCACATCCGTGCCTCTAGGTTGGCTTTCCTACGCCGCGCATTGACTGGAAGAGATCCGATTCTGAAGGGGATTGTTAGGGACGCCTTCCCTAGCCTTACCATCAGTCCCCCCATCTCGAGAGTTGAGCGCCGTTGTAAACCCCGGGAAGAGTCGGATTTCATCCGCGAGTGTCGGTCGGCCTTGAAGGCTATTCCCCGGTCCAGTGACCTTTCACGGCCTAGGAAGTTCTTCTATCGTGGATTAGTGGAGGGGCCCGCGAAGGATTCCCTACGAGATACGCTCGGCTTGTCGGAGGAGGAGTATCGCTCCTACTGGACTTGGGCGCCAGCAGCGGATTACCTCCCTAACCCTGAGTTTTCGATTACCTGGCGATTGGCTCGGAATCGGCTGCCTCTCAACGACAAGGCTTTCATATGGGGTTTGACGGATTTGCCAGACTGTGAACGGTGTGGTCTTGGCTTAGAAGAAACGGCTTCGCACGCCTTCTACCATTGTCCCCTGTCCGCCCCTTATGGGACCATGTCGGCGAGATGACGGCTCGTCTCGCTCCCGAACAGCTTGTGTCCATTGATCGCGCATATGCGTATGACAATGTGTCGCCCCCGTATTCCGGGGTGAAACGTATGGTGTTTCTGACGCTGCTGGCCACGGCTCGAATGGTCCTTTGGACGACGCGAAAGGAGGAAGTCTTGCGAGGCAACCGTCTTTCTCATCAGCATCTAATCCAATTCTTTGAGCATCAGCTCAAGATGAAGATTAGATCTGATAGAAAACGATTGCATTCGACAGTCTTTGGCGAAAGGTGGGTAAAAGAGGCGAGCTTGGTTCGTGTGACCGGGGCTAGCCTTGATTTTCTCTTCTAGGTCAACCTATTGCACATCGGGGTGGTTTCCTGTGGAACCCTCCCCTTGGTTAGGTTAGACAAGCTTCAGTGTACCTAGTTAATGTGTAAGTGTTGTTCCTGGCCTGTAACCCGGCTACTCTTTGGTTATGATCCAAGTCGAGATTCCCAACCTCCCCAGTTTTTTTTGACTCTCCTTTTCATCTTGACTGGGTCAGCTTTATATTTTCCCATTCCCGCATAATATTTTAGCCTTCTTCCCACTCCCTTAGCGAGAGTTGCCTCTTGATTTTGTCCCTTGGGCAGAATACAGCAGCCTCTCTATTTTGAGGGTTGGACGGTCCCCTACTAACATATATTATGTTTAGTTTGCATTTGTGTTATTTTTTAGTTATTTGTGGGTTCATCTCCCTCCCCTCTCATTCTATCATTATTAAAATTGTATGTATTTTATATATTATCATCAAATTTTTATGGTGTGGGGCGCTTTTTGCTAGGTTCCCCTTGAGAGGATGTGGTATTATGGTGGTTGGAGGATTGTTTGGTGACGGACGAGTTCTTGTGGTGAATGGGTAAATTGTAAGGTATGAATGGGTCGTGAATCTGATTAGCTAGGTATAGGATAGTTAGTTTGGACCAGCCTTTACCCCTCCCCTTCATCAGCCACGTGCCACAATTGTAAATTTTTTACAATAAATACCCTAGTCATAGTATATATACACAAAAAACCGTAACACAGATTGCTAGTATTTTTGTCCTCTTTCTACCCTGCCCCATCAGATCGTTGGTGATCATAACCATCCACAATTCTCTAACATTTTACTAGTGGTTAATTCCTGTATTTTTTAGTCTCTCTGAAAATCCCTGTAATGCCAACCATTTACGCAATCTCGTTAGGTAGATTATGGACTGTTTTCTTTTTTTTCCCCTTGCTTTCAATATATTCTCTCATCCTCACCCTTTACTAAGTCCCCCTTTTCTCATTATGTGTCCTAAAATTTTCAACTGTCTCTTTCTGCTGATATATATATATATATATATATATATATATATATATATATATATATATATATATATATTTATAGTTCATTTTCCATTTTCTCTAAAATATCAACATTACGCACGTTTTATATCCATGGTATTCTGTAGACCTTCATTTTCGTTGCCTCAAGACTCTTCTTCATCGTTGCTGATACTGTCCAGCATTCATTACCAGTGTTGCATAACATTCCAGTATTATTTTGTTTGTTTCCGAAGACTGGAATTGTGACATAGTAATAAGAAGATCGACTGGAATTATTAAAAATGCGACACAAAAGCTAAAGAAAATATCAAAAAACAGGAAAATTCCGTTAGAAAAAAAAAAGTGTCGAATAGCTATGTAATATCAATACTTATATACCAAATTAAGTCCTGGACAATTTCCTCACAGAGATGACTCGTTGCAAGAGGTATCTACTCTACATAAGGATGTTGAGAGAAATATGAACGGAACGTGTGCCCAAGGAGTATGTTTTAAATCTCAATGGGAGAAAAACTGCAATTGCCCTTTAGATTAGAAAGTGACAGTTTAAATTCATAAGACATATAATAACGAAATCTGTAGAAGAAGGATCATGGAACATATAGAAAGCAAGAGAGACAGAAGAAAAAATTGTTACCTATATAACAATCTTGAAAAAATAGAAGAACAGGCACTAGCAAAGGCAACCAGGGCAACGAATTAAAAAAAAATATTGCTTCGAGATACAACTGAAATTAACTTCTAGGAAGCAATAATAACACAAATACTGCAAGAAGGAGGTAAGGAAAAGAAAATATTGTATGACCGATATCAATAATGGATTCTTTGAACTCTTCACATTCTTGGGTGGTAATTTTAATTTATACATTATTTGCATGCCGGCTTCCAATTGCAGAACCCCACACGCCCCAAATCACGTGCGTTTGGTTAAAGAGATCAAAACTGCTGCAATTTTTCTATGATTAGAAAATATTGTTACTTATGAATGCTTGTACTTTTTGTTCTTTTGCTTCTTTTGCAGACGTAGAATTTCATTTCCACAGAGTAATCTGAGAAATTGCATTTGGTGGCAAATGTTAAATAACTAACAATAATGGCTAACACCTTTATTTTACTGTAAATTACTTGCACAAAAACACGAAAAGAAAAAAAAAACTACAACAATCTCTAGTGGACTTCTTTTTTTAAAATCTCATTATTTTTACCTTTTTTTTTAAACTGATCTCAGTTCTCCTAAGTCATTAGGTTATTTAGACTTTGTACATTTTTAGTGAGTCACAGGAGAAGAATAAATTGTGTCGTGCGTATACGATTGTCTTCAGCTCGTAATCTTCCCTTGTGAGTTCTTTTCACTAAGTCGAAATAACCAAGCTGTAATTATCCGTATTTGTATACTATTTACATTTTTCGGACTGTTGTCCTCATCTTTGTCGCCATGTTTATTACAACGTTTCGGCCTTCTTCAAGTGGTTGGAATGTCGAACTTAACCCTTTATTTCGGTCACTGGGGTAGCCTGTTCTAGTTCTACGTGCCATGTTTAATGGATGTTAGTTATCAATATTCTCCTGTTAATTTCCCTCTGAAAGTTCTCCACCGCCTTAACCGGGTATTGAACTCACACTCTTTGGGTCCTGTCACTGGATCTAACTAACAGCCTTTATCCATTGTGCCTTGAGGACATCTGTGTATGAATTTCTGGGTATTATAAACCTAATGTCTTCAGCAACCATTTTTTTACAAGCTCATTTTGCAAGTTTGGCTGTTATCATTGCTATTTTTTACCAGAGCACAAATTACACTCCTTATTACTGGTTCCCACATTGTATTCCAAGTACTACGCAAGGTAAAATTTATGAACAGGTTAAAGAAGCCGTAATTTACGTTTTGCTATCGATGTTATGTACTCAAAACAAAGATTACATATTAGTGTATTTAAAAAAAATCGTATGTCATATCCATCAATCCCTTCTAATAGTACATTTATATTAAGTCACAAATTATATCTACAAGTACATTTATATCAAGTTTCAATTCATATCTAATAGTGTATTTATATCGAGTCACAATTTATATCTAGTAGTACATTTATATCAAGTCACAATTTATATCTACTAGTACATTTATATCAAGTCACAATTTATATCTAGTAGTACATTTATATCAAGTTACAACTTATATCTACTAGTATATTTATATCATGTCACAATTTGTGGCTCAGTATAATCTTCCTCTTTTTGTTATCTTAACGAAAACTTACTCTGCCAATCCTTTACACAAGATCATTAAGTAGGCCATGAGTTGTTTTCGTCTGTGTCTGGTGATAGTTTTGTTTTGTTTTGTATTTTTTTAAGTGCCGTACACCCTCAAGTCATCAGCTATTATAGCTCTCCACATTTTTCTTGTCCTTCGGAAATCTTAATTGATTTTGTTTTTTTTCTTATTTATCCTAACCACATCGATCCATTTACTTGAAGTCATTGAGTAGATTATATCCTGTTTTCCTCTCTCCTTGATGCTTTCAATCTGCCCAGTGAGTATAAATTTTACAATTTTTCTTATTATGTGCCCTAAAATATTCCATTGTCTCTTTTTGATGATAAGTATAAGTGTCTTATTTTGTATTTTCTCTTTGCTCGTATGTTTGTCTTATGGTATCCTTAACTTCCTTCTGTAGAACCATATTGCTTCAATCCTTTCGTCATCTGTTATTGTTCAGCATTCACAGTCCTACAGGAGAACTAATATATGACACTTCAGTAATCTATTCTTTATTTGTTACCAAATCTTTTCTGTTTCTTTATACTTTGCTTAGCTTTTGGGAGGCAAATTTCGCTATCCCAGTTCGACTTCGGATGTGGCACTGTCCGTTCTCTGTTAAAATACTTCATTTTTAAATTGTTGAATTACTTATTTTGGGTATCTGCAATTTGTAATATGCATGGGCTGATTTCTGCTCACAACCATGCATTCCATCATCTTGCATTTGTTAAGTCCTTTCTTCTGGCTTTCGTAAAAAAGCTTCAAGTCTTGAAGTTTCCTTTCTGTGTCTTCTATCAACACTGTGTCATCTGCATGTCTTATTTTGTTAAGAGTTTGAACGCTAATAATGAATCAGGTTATTTTTGTCATATGTTGGCGTATTTCGTTTTGGAGCTTGACTTGTACGATGTAACATATTATATGACATAGCAGGATACATGAAAGTTAATGTGAGTATAGTTTGTATAAAATAAAAAT
Organism: Acanthosepion lycidas; assembly: GCA_963932145.1. NCBI lineage: Eukaryota > Metazoa > Mollusca > Cephalopoda > Sepiida > Sepiidae > Acanthosepion > Acanthosepion lycidas. The sequence goes on along the minus strand of OZ010581.1, from coordinate 19,511,134 downwards.
AATTAGCTTAAAAAAGCTATTAGGATTTTAGAAAAGTAAGGTTACATGTCTAGCTGACGTTTTTGATGCTATTACTAAATAATTTAAAATATCTTCCAGTTCGGAAAAAAACCCACTGATAGCTGATACGACCATTACTAGACTAATTTGACCTGCTCGATAGGTCATAAGGTACTGTTTGAGAATTAGAATATGTCTTGTTCATATACCCTGGCAAATTTTCAATACAGGTGTTGTATAGAAGGACTCAACGTAATTCTTGTTCTCCTTTCTACTGCAACAAAAAGGTCTGCTCGTAGTTAAAAATATGACAAGTAGACACATTAGATTAGGATTTGAGCAGTAGTTGATATACTCAGGTTTTTCCTTTCTATATATTAGTATTTAATAAACCACTTTTCTTTGTTTTTCCTACCTAGATTTATTTTCTTCGATACTTTCTCTAACAAGGGCCTTCCTAGTTCTCGACTACTTTGAACAAAGACAACATTAACACAACCAATATTTACATTATTCGGACTATTATCCTCATCTTTTTCGCATTGTTTATCACAACGTTTCGGTCATTGTACGCTCCGGCCTTCTTCAGGTGGCTGGAATGTCGAACTGAACCCTTTATTTCGCTCACTGAAAGAAACTGTTCTAGTTCCACGGGCTGAATTTTGAATGGGTGGCAATTATCAGTTATCCCCTGTTAATTCCACTCTCCATGTTCTCCACTACCTTAACCGAACACATTGGCACAGTGGATAAAGGTGTTGGTTAGATCCAGTGACAGGACCCAAAGAGTGTGAGTTCAATACCCGGTTAAGGCACTAGAGAACTTGGAGAGGGGAATTAACAGGAGATAACTGATAACTGACTTCCATTAAAACATGACACGTGGAACGAGAACAGTCTACCTCAGTGAGCGAAATAAAGGGTTCAGTTCGATATTCCAACGACCTGAAGAAGTCCGGAGCGTAAAACGACCGAAACGTTGTGATAAACATGGCGATAAAGATGAGGACAATAGTCCGAATAATGTAAATAGTGTACATAATAGCTGATCTCTTAACACAACCAGTTCTGCGGCATTGTTTTTGATACTGAAAATAAGAGAAACATCTTTTATGTTTGCTTTTTTGTAGCTAACGCTCCGAAAAATGATGTTGAACATTTTCTTTAAGGAGTTATTATACCGCTTTCCAGACACAGAAGAGTTAGATTAACGTACAGCGGTTTTATAAACACTTGTCTTCCATTTTCAACACGTCACCTACCCAGCATGCGTGTATCTTGTCGACTGTACACTCAATGACTCTTACTTTTCTACTCTTGAGAATTTTGTTGTTAATAATGATGCCACTTCATCACACTTGGAAGGGAGCGGGGTAGTCTGTTATACTGGAATCATAAAAGCAGACATTGAGACGGGGACTGGTGACATACTGGATTTATATAAGACAGCGAGGGTTTTACTACTGATCATTTGAAACACTCATTAGATGTATTTGTTGAAAAATAATCAACATTCTTAATTACGCGCAATGTTAATCAGTACATCGCGGTTCGAGTTCCTTTACTTATGGTCTGAATGAATATTATAAAAAAAGTTATTTTCCAAAAGACCTAGGGAATAAGAATCCTTAGCTATATAAAACATAGTAATTATTTTCTAACATATATATATATATATATATATATATATATATATATATATATATATATATATATATATCCAAGTAGAGGATTGGTGTATACGGAATATATTCCAGTAACCAAGAAATACTATTCTTAAAAGAATGCTCAATACAGAGTAGAGCAAATATAATCACTTATTCGAAAATTATAACAGAAACATGTTATAAAATCACTACAAAAATAGCCATTTTGTTTCAACATTTCTGGTGCCTTATCAAGTGAAGGTGTTGAATGTAGAATAAAGGGTATATCCAAATGACAGAAAGAGCGGATGGAGCATTTGCTTTTGAAAAATGTGCTAAATACAAATTTAAGCAATCTATTATTATGTTTTTATTATTAGGTATTATAATAAAAACATTTTGATATCACTACACAAATGCTTACATGTTTCAATACTATGATTATATTTCTTCAGGCGATGGTAACCTGGGATTAAAATGATTTTGAAGGAAATTTAAAGCCAAAGTGTTACCGCTTTTCTGAAAGTTAAAGGCCGAGAGTCATAGGATCAGAATTAAAATTAGACTCGTAGGTATGTTTTCATTAACCAATTAAATGCTAAAAAGAAAAGTAAGCTCAGAGGGTAAATGGTATATTTTCCCCAATCGTCAAGTACGTCCTATGTCCCGGTTTATCGTGATATAAAAAAATGACTCACCAACCTCCACCTTCTGAACTTACTTTTCTATTACATTTTACACTGTACAAAACCTAAGATCCCCTCGTGGGAGAGTGCTACAGAGCTAGATGCACAGATTGTGGCCAAGATAACGGTTGCCCTTAGAGTTGAACTTAAGATTGTAGTATAAAGTTGCTTCCAGAATGCAGCGGTTCGTAGGAAGAAGTGGCTCTCATACTGCATTTCACCAATGCAATAGAAAGGTAATTAGGGTGGTTCGCTACAATGTGTATGGCATAGCGGCTCTCACTTCTAAAGTAAGGAATGCTGTTCGTCATGTCCTGGGAATATATGTATTAGAAAACGCAAAAGTGTTTGTTCTATTAATTTTCCATTGTCATGTAAGAGCAAGAAAGATGGCGAAAAAAATCTAAGGAAAATAGTTTCTATTGAGTTTATATATTTTTTTCTTCTCACGGGAAATAAGTGTTTCCATTTTGTTTATAATAGTAAAGATTATCAGGGTCCATTTTGAAGGTTTTTATTTTTTTTATTGCGTCCATTATTTGATTTAGAATAGAAAGGCAGTAAAAATCACCAGGTTAATTATCCGCGGTATTTATTTGATGACACACAAAATTCACACTCAATCTTTCACATAGTAAGCAGCTAAAAGGAACTCGTTACTAAAAAAATCTATAAGTCCACCAATCACCCATACTAAGAATATTGTTGCCATATATGGTCCGGTATTTCTACTATTTATATAGAGCAGGGGTAGGCAAACTTTTCAGTGCAAGGGCCGCATTCAAAAATTCATAATTTTATTGGGTCGCATAGTATATTAACCCAAAGTAATTAATATTTAAAAAATCAAAGAAAACAATGCAATTCATTTTTATTAATTAATATTTTAATGTACTGTAGAAGAATCACATGAAACGCATTTATTTCAAAGGGAAAGTGACTCAATTTAAAGCAATTTAAAGAAAAAATATTAATAAGCCTTTTTAATTTAAAGAGTTACATGAAACATATTTGAAAGACAAAATAACCTTGCGTTAAAAAAAAAAAAATTAATAATTAATATTATAAAGTAGAAAACATATTTGAAAAACAAATTAACTCTGCGTAAAAAAATTAAAAAAAAAACAATTCTTACTAATATTTTAAAGTGGAAACTTCAAATAAAACACATATAAAGTAACTAAATTTAAGGAAAAATAATTTAGATTTTAAAGTAGAAACTTCACATGAAACAGATTTGTTTGAAAACAAAGTCATTCAGTTTAAAGAAAAAACTATTGATATTTTGAAGTAGTAACTTCACATGAAACAGGTTTAAGCAAGATCTTAATGACTGCAGTCATTTACCAGTTTGTTAAAATTAGCCGTCAAGTTGCTTGTAACAATTATTTACATTGCTTGTGTAAGTTTCTCTTTCAAATTTACTAATATTTGCCAGGCCGCAGGACTTCTTTTGGTGGGCCACATGTGGCCCGCGGGCCTTAGTTTGCCTGCACCTGATGTAGAGATTCTTGAAAAGATTCATATGATAATCAGCAATATTATTGTTCCTGATCTCGGCTTCAGTCACTTTCACATCGCTGTAAAGTTACTTCCTTTTGCATTTTCTATGAATACTTTCATGGTATTTGCTAGTATGAGATCTTCGCTATGTTACCTTGTCTTTATGAACTCCGGCGTATACTTGATTGCCCACACGCTCTCATCAGTTTACAGTTAAATTGGTTTGATGTAACCGTAAGTTCTATGCTAACACTTCCTATTCTCGTACATCTCAGTTGGGGAAATATCATCTGGCTCCATGCTTTCCGTCTAAATTTGAACTTCAAAAATTTAAATGCAATATCAATCGTTATCTAATGTCTTCCTGCTTACTCTTTTATTGTTCTTGCTCGAAGATAATGTTTTGTTTTCTAATTTTTCCACACCCAGTAACTCCTTGTACCTCAGTGGTTCTACTGGCTTGCTTGGAGTGAATTCGATTAAAAATTAAAAAAAAATCTCTTTGTCGTTATCCTTTTTGTAATCTTATGTTAATTTAGCTTTGTGTTGTCTGTTTATATTTTCATAACTCGTAATATTTAATCTCGGGTTAAACGATAAAAAGATTGCTGGGAAATATGTCAGGTTTTCATCTTTCAAATAGAATGTCACTACTTTATTGTGAAGTGCATATACATAGCAGCAGCTCCAAAAAGCTGGGATGGGCGGGTACAAGAGGAGGACAACAACACTCAGAAAAGAGTCTTCTTGCCTTATGTGAAGAGGTTATCAGAGAAAATACAAAGGACCTGCGGTCCATATAACACCAGGACAACCTTCAAAAGCTTGACGAAATTTCGCAGATATCTCTCCCGAGTGAAACACCCCATAGAGAAAAACATGACTAAAGACTGTGTGTACGCTATCCCGTGCAGCTGCGGAAAGAAATATAATGGGGAGACAGGCTGCCCCCTTAAGGTAAGCCTTCAAGAACACCAGAAAGCTGTAACAAGAGGGGAAATGGAAACATCAGGCATGGCTGACCACATATGGAGAGAAAAGAGAGATCACCACCCTCTGTGGGATCAAGTTGAGACTATAGAGAAGGAAAACGATTGGAAAATTTTAAACTTAAGAAATCAGCACATATGCTAGGCCACAAAAATGTCCTGAGCCGACCAAGCATAGAAATGAATACAATATGGGAATCAGTAATAAGCATTGCCAGAGAAAAACGATAACAACAACAAAAATTGCAATATAAGCACAAGTAAAAAATGATGCTGAAGACATTAGGTTTATAATAACCGGAAATTCATACACAGATGTCCTCAAGGATACATGACACAGTGGATAAAGGCGTTAGTTAGATCCAGAGACAGGACCCAAAGAGTTCAATAGCTAGTAAATGAAGTGGAGAACTTGGAGAGAGAATTAACAGGTGATAACTGACATCCATTAAACATGGCACGTGGAACTAGAACAGTCTACTCCAGCGAGCGAAATAAAGGGTTCAGTTCGACATTCCAACCAATTGAAGAAGGCCGGAGCGTACAACGGCCGAAACGTTGTAATAAATATGCCGACAAAAATGAGGACAATAGTCCGAATATTGTAAATATACTTTATTCTTACCATCGTCCAGTTGCATTTGTCGTTAAGCGAGCCACGGGCAACGTTTTTCCAAGAGGCAGGTCGCATGAAACATCATACTACTAAAAGAAATTCAAGGTAATTTTTTGTTTAAGGATTAACTCAACCATTTTCACTAGAGAAAATCAGGCACGTAAACCTCCGCCTCACGTTTAACATTAAATCAATCATTTTCGTTGGCCTCAGTAGATATACCAATTTAAGACTTTTGAACTTTTTTTTTTACAATGATATTAACACTATACAAGGCGCAAGAGCCACTCGATACAGAGGGTTACAAGCTAAGTGGAACAGTTTATGGGGATATTTGTGGAGGATAATGTTTAACCATAGACTGGAATAGGATAAACTGTAGTTATCAGGGAAGCATCCCCTTGGGAGTCATATCCACCAGGCAGCAGTTCCAGGGAAGAAAAAGCTAGAGTGGAACTTACATCTTACCAATGTAATAAGAAGTAAGGAATGTGCGATTGTATGTTGAAATTGAAGTTGAAACAGATTGACGATATATGTTTGTTTGTTTTTTGTTTTGTTTTTTTGTTCTTTTCTAACTGGTCACCCACAATAGAGTAAGTAATGGAGGTTGGTCGAGCATATAATAGTTATTCATCTTTTATGCTAGATTGCCCAAATCTTTTTGCGTGAGATAGATAGATAGATAGATAGATAGATAGATAGATAATAGATAGATAGATAGATGGGGAGTGGGAGATTGAGTGAGTGAACAAGTGAGAACGAAATGAAGAAAGCAAATTTTTATAAACATTTTCTCTTGAAATAAATCTGCAAATCAGAAAGTTTTAAACGATATGGAAAAAGATGTATTTATATTTGTCTCTCGTCACTAGTATACAAAAAAGTTATATTTACTATTTGCGATACGCAGTTCGTTATCCTATATTATTATTTACTGTTCTTTATTTGCAGTACACAATTTATTATTGTTTATATACCCTACTATACACCTTTTTAATATTCTCTATTGGTTAAGCATATTTTGCTATTTACTATTTTCTATTTGCTATTCTCTATTAGCTATATCCTTTACTAAAAAAACCCAACTTTGAATCGTGTTTTACTCCTAAGCAAACTAAATTAAAATAACCGCAGAAATAGGACTTATCGGGTGTAACAGCAAAATTGTTCAAATAATGTAACAGCAAGATTGTCCAATTGTTAGATTAAGCTTTGAACTGTTGTATATTTGAAATGATTAAAGCTATCTTACTGGAAGTCTCCAAGGTCTCTATAACATTATTAGAAACTACTTTGAACAATAAGAATGTATTTATCTCTAAGATGAAATGGTGATCCTTCTTGCTGCTGTCACCTCCTGATCCAATTTTTCTCTGTACTGTTCAATTTTTTTAAAAACGTATTCATTGTTTTCTTCATGGTTCTTGAATAGACTTTGAAGATGGAAGCCAGATTATGAATATTGGTACCATTACTGAAGACCTGAATGATTTTTCTCTCTCACCATTGCTCAGTTGTGAAAAGGGTGGTTCTGACAGAAAATGATTTTAACCTGTTCTCTTTCTAACTGAATAACTCAAATGGTTCTTCAGTGTTGTTTAAAAGAAATGTTGTCAAGATGATTAAACATCTTATCTAAAAACCTGGATAAAAGAAACTCAGTGCTTTCTTTTTGAATATTAAACATTTTATGGGATGTACAATTATACCCTGTTGTTAGACGATTTGGACAATTTTGCTGTTACACAAGTAATATCAATATCCCTTCAATCATTAGAAAGTTTGTTTTCAAACAATAATTAACCTACTGATGAAGCAATTAAGAAAGCCATTAAAAAGTAAGGAATAGAGCACCATTAAGGATGAATTTTTGAAAGTAGTTTACTTTCTGCCCGAATTCAATAACAGTTTTCTCCATTTTATAAAAGAGGTCTGGAATTAGAGAAGTGAACATCCACAAATTGGGCTTTATCATGCACTAATGCAATATGGAAGCAGAAAGGTAAACCTCAAGATACTCACAAATACATAGGTATCTCAATTGGATCGAAAATGGTGAAAGACTTAATGAATATTATATTAACTAGGCTCTCATCGTTTTATAAAAGTAACCACCTCACAAATCCACTCACCTGTTCGTTCTGGTAATTGATGTAATGTTGGCATATATGTCATCAAAGAACTCTAAGAAATTGATTACCACTCTAATAGGAAACTCTGTACTTGTTTGTCGACCTCACAGTAACATATAACCACACCAATAGAAATCTCATCTCATGACGCATTAGAAAACGCCTTCCAAACACCGAATCCAGGAATGCATCGATCTACAGGGTAGCCTGAAATTTTGTCATCCCCGACCAAAAAGTAATGAGAACAATACAAGGACAAGTAATACAGTAATACAAAGCACATGTACTAGATTCAGTTTTATTCACTTTCATTGATGCTGTCACACATCGAGAAGATCAGTATGAACACCATCATTTTCGTGGCACAAAATCATGCGGCGCTATGTCCTGTGTGACATCATACGAAATTTGTTGATTGTTTCAAAGGCTCGCCAAACGACGCCCTTCAGATGATGGGTATTCTGGTATTGTACATATCAAACTCCCTCTTTGCCCGTACCAGAATGCATACAATCATGTGTCCAGGCATTTACAAGCAGTCTCTCTTCGTGTAGGAGCTCGTGTCAGCCACCTGAAATAGAAAATCATATTATGTAGGGGTGACAAGACTTTCGGACCATACTATATATTAGTATATTAATCGCCCTATAAAAGCTAACATCTCTAGCAAAGACCCCAATGCAGAAACATTTCAAACTTTATCAGAAGTATTACAAGGTTCTATTTATTTTCTCTAGACATTGAAAAACACAGATTTGAAGCGATGGTCAGTGATCATTTAAGCATTTTATACCATATCTGAAACGAAAATACCAATAGAAAACAGCGGTCTTGCATTTCATTCTGGGGCCAATGTACTGATTATAAGTGAGGATTATTTCGATGATACAGGTATTTCTGTTTTGGATAAGAATGATCTTGACCAGAATATCATCATCAGCTTCAAAGTATTAAAAGATGACCACACCAATAGAAATCTCATCTCATGACGCATAAGAAAACGCCTTCCAAACACCGAATCCAAGATATGTTTTTCCAAAACGTAATATCTGGGATTGGAAAAAAAAGCTGTGATGGCCCTTACCATAAATTCTTATAAAAACCAGGCTGTATATTTAGTAAATAGTTAAAAACTTCACATTGTATGGATCAGTTATAACAATTTTAGTATAGGAGATAAGGTCACTGAACATAGAATACACTGCGCTAGATATAAACTGCGACAAAACTAACAAAACTTCGTCAGATTAATATTTTCATATGGATTTCAAGCATAGCATCAAACCCATTCACAAATATATACCGTAATTCCCCATGTATAATACGCATTTTTTCTAAAAAATAAATAACCAAAATCAGGAGTGTGTATTATGCAAAGCTACAAAAATCTTAAAAAATTGCCGTAAAATAAAATAAGAATTATCAGAAAACTAAATTAGAATAATATTATTCTATGTTTAAAATCATTTTTTTAAATAATAGTAAGAAACGCTGGCCGTAATAAAATTAGAGAGATACAATTCATAGGATTTGATTATCAAGCAAAGTGTGCGTATTATGCGTGAGTAGAAGCATTTTTCCACACTTTCAGCATAATTTTAGTTGTGTATTATGGATGAAGGCGTATTATACATGGGAAATTGCGGTAAAGTGTTAGCTGTATACATCCACTTTCCCAGATCAATAGTTAAAATGTCTTTGAGCAAGTGAAGCCTGATGGGATATGGCGAAGACTATCTTGTGGTGTGATGCTACAGAACAACAAAGAACTGTCCGAAATAGCAAAAACATAATCATTTATAGATTTTCAATAGAAACAACAGCAGCTATAATGGAAGAACAGATAATAACATAATCAAGATGTTCACGTTCCAGACTACTTCAAACAAAATGTTAGGAAGGAACACTTCATCAATACTAGAAAGAGCGACAACACCTACTGGACTTAGGAAACCTGATTTCCTGAGAAATTGTTTCAAGAGAATTTATAAATTTCAAATGACAATGGTACTGAATGCTCGAACAATGAATGCTGAAAGGAAACGGCAAATATTACTATTATATGTTATTCTCTATTGGTTATACACAGTTTGTTATACTTTACTATATAACTACGATATTCTTTTTTCATACATTTACTGATTTTGCTCCAATATGTCATGTAATTACATTTTTAGATACTTTTTTCTCTTCAGGACATAAGCAATTATGATTCACCAGACATTTGACTTTCCATCTAAAAATTGCCAGGAATTTTTGGTAAAGGTAATGAATGGATTTCCTGTTGCGTATTGCGCTGGTTCGAAGATTTCTCTTTTCTAAGACTATTTAGCAAATAATCTTAGAGATCCCAAGTTTGGTTTGGTTTGTTTACGGCCTTGTTTTGGTTTGGTTTGATTTGTTTACGGCCTTGTTTTGGTTTGGTTTGGTTTTGTTTGTTTACAGTCTTGTTTTGGTTTCGTTTCGTTTCGTTTGTTTACGTTCTTGTTTTGGTTTGTTTACGGTCTTGTTTTATTTTGGTTTCGTTTGTTTACGGGCTTGTTTTCGTTTCGTTTCGTTTATTTGCGGTCTTGTTTTGGTTTGGTTTGGTATATCAATTTTATTTTTTTATTTAATGCCAAGAATTTTATTGCTGGTAATAATTTTGTCAAAAATGTTTTGCTGCTGATATGTTTTCCAAAAATGTATTGCTGCTAATATTTTTTTCCTTCAAAAACGTATTGCTGGTAATATCTCTTTTTAAAGTATTGCTAGAATATTTTTTTCGAAAAAGTACTGCTGGTAATATTTTTCCGCAAAAAATTTACAAGTGGTAATTTTTTCTGTTGGTCATGAATATATTTTTAAATATATTGATGGTAATAATGTAATGCTGGTAAGAAATTTTTCTTCAAACATTCATTGTTAGTAATAATTTTTACAAAAGATATTGGTGGTATTGAAACCTATTTTCACACTTTCATAGTATTTTGACTCTAGTTTAGGTGAAGTTAACTATTTGCCCATAGCTGGCACCCTAACAAATGCTACCACCCCGGGTCAGGGTGGATCTGGGAATACCAGCAATTAAGAGGTGGTTCAACTCTCCTCAAAAACTTCTGATCAGAGAACTAGCTGCGTAGTATATTGTCATAGCTCTAGGGTTCACGCTACAGTGCGATATATATATATATATATATATATATATATATATATATATATATATATATATATATATATATATGTATATATATATATATATATATATATATATATATCATGAAACCTAGAGCTACAATTCAGTGTTGATTACTATATTTCTGAATAGTTAATCATCATTCCGCGCGTTAGAATAAGATACGTCTATTGAGTTGACTTAACTTTCACTCTCTCTCTCTCTCTCTCTCTCTCTCTCTCTATATATATATATATATATATATATATATATTAATTTTGTGCATGCGGTTTGTTTCTGCATGATTTTGTCAACTACAGAGTATAGTTGGGCACAGTCTGTAAGAAAAAAAGCACCATGACACAATTTACTCCGCTAGAAATTTGGAAACGGCATGCTGTACAGCATGGCATTCGAGCTGGAATCTCCAACGCGTATATTCCAGGGTGTTTGGGTGTCAATCTGAGGATTGCAGGGGACTCGGAAAGATGTGTATGAGTCTAATGGTAATTACGAAAGTACGACAGCTCGGAAAAATCACTCTGATAAGAAAAGAATTTTCGCATTTATTGTTGAGTGAGGGCTTCAGACTCAACGCGGAGGCCGGTATCAAATTTCTTGAGGTGGTAGTGCTTCCTTAAGTCAAGCGGCCGGCTGATGAAATATAATTTGTCTGGCAATAGGAATCTGCCACATACAACACAAGCAGGAGAACCCAGTCATCTCTGTTAGACAATTTCTGCAACCACATCACCTATTGCACCTGGCCAAATACCCACCCACCCCAGACTGCAAACCCTTGATTAATATGTGTGACTTGTAAGACTAAAGATGAACTTAAGGCAAGGATTATGGCAACATTCACCAAATTAAACAAGGAGACCGTCCAGAAGAGATGCAAGAGATTCTTCTGGAGGCCGTGGTTGAAGCCAATGGCGATTAAATTGAATAAATTTACTCTTTAATATTTCAATATATTTTTGTGTAATTTTGGAAGAGGTATCTATTAAAATGGGATGTCAGTGTTACTTTCATTTTTGCGTAATCTAGCCGACAATTTAATCATCAACCCCTTACCTCTGAAAGCATGTATATGAAAAAAATTTTAAAAATTGAAAGCATGTATATGAAAAAATTAATCCATTAATTTTTTTAAGATAGAACTGATAGTAATTTACAAAGTATTGTCTCCAGCCACAACTTCTAAAAATTATTTCACCCCAAGTAAGGTAATAAAGCCTCTAAGATGCATCAATATCTATTATGTCTGATCAAAGGCTGTTCTAATGTTTCAATGTTTGCTTTAATTTTAGGTGAAAATAAAGACAAATATTGTCTAACATTTTTTTTTTAATTAAGCTGCTCCCTGATTTAAGCTATCGGCTTATATGAGCCATCTTCCGAGTTGTTATTTTAACATTTTAACAAAGATATTCACCATCGGGGATAATATTTGGTTATGTTGACATAGAAGATTATTGTGCGAAGATGTGGTATGATGTCATAGAACAGCAGCATGAACTTACGACCGGCGTGTGATATTCCACGACCGTTATCGGTTTTCAGCTTTGTATATATTCAGTTACTGTTATTTATAAAGTTTAACTAGTTTTCGTGTCTTCTCTCAACATTAAGCAGTGTAATCATTTCTTACCGTGCTCATATCTATCTATCTATATATATATATATATATATATATATATATATATATATATATATATGAAGGTGGGCACTGAGGCCAACAGCGAATAGCGACAGACAGAACTTAATCTTTCGGCATTTTGTATTTTGATTCTACTATGGTGGCTTATGTGTATGGTAAATAGCAAACCATAATAATACTTAGGAAAAAACTTTAAAAATCAATTGTCAGTAATAAATTTATATTGATGAATATATATATATATATATATATATATATATATATATATATATATATATATAGTTTTAATGTGTGCTATAATTATGGGACAAAGTGCTCAATATCAGAGATAGAGCGCATGCAAATATAAATATAACAGTGAACACTGAAGTCAACACTCAGAGGCGACAGGCTTCTTCATGCTAGACGCAATCGTTCGGCGTCCTGACGATTGCATCTAGCATGAAACAGTCTGTCGCCTCTGAGTGTTGACTTCAGTGTTCACTTTTATATGTATATATATATATATATATATATATATATATATATATATATATATAGTATGTGCGATGTATAAATTGTCGCCTAAATTACGCAAAAAGGAATATAACAGTGTCATCTTATCTTAACAGGTATCTTTACCAAAATTAAATAAAATATTTGAAATACTAAAGAGTAAATTTATTCAATAAATTAGGCATTGGCTTCACTCACGGCCTCCAGACCACATCACAAACTCCTGCATCTCTTCTGGACGGTCTCCATATTTAAGTTGGGGAATTCTGCCATAATACTAACCCTTCAGTTTATCATTGGTTTGTTGATATCTCGCTCAACTGCGCCCCACACATTAATCAATGGGCTTGCAGTCTGGGGAATTATGTGGCCAGATAGCAGATGGTGCAAAAATTGTCTGACAGGCATGACTTGCCTATCCTGCTTGTGTGATATGATTCAGAGTCCTGCAGCAGGATATTGGGATTTCCATCAGCCAGCCTCGTGAACCAGGGCAACACTACCTACACTTAATGTAGGCTTCTGTGTTGAGTCTGAAGCCAACATTAACAAATGTGGGAGTCCTTTGCTTATCAGAACGGCAAGAGTGAGTTTTCCAGACTGCCGTACTTTCGTAAACATTCATCGTAATCATTCTTAATCCTCAGCACAGACCCTAGAATGACACCCAAATGCACTGAAATGTTCGTATTGGAGCTTCCGGCACTAAGTATCAAATACCGTTCCCAAATTTCTGGAAGAATGAATTGCGTCACGCTGCACTTTTTCTCACAGACGTTGCCCATCGGACCCTACTATAATGCGCCGTAGACAATATCAAAAACAAAACGGATGCGTCTATTTTGAAATATAACATGGCGAAAATTTACGTATCGTACTGTGTATATGAATATATTGGAAATATTTAATATTTAAATACGCACGGTCCGATATTGAACTCTGTTACCCGTATATAGCATACTATAAAACTATATTTTTATTACAGCTGACCCTACTATATTGTGCAGTTGACATGCAGAAACAAACCACATACGCGAAATTAAAAATGGTGAAAATTTACCGATATATATATCGCACTGGAGTGTGAAATATATATATATATATATATATATATTCAAGCACAGACTGTTTCGCCCTATAACAGCGCCTTACTGTTGTTAGATGTCCGATTGCTTCAAGCTGGGATCGAAACCCGAAGGATTTAATATCGGTCAGATATATTACCTCTAGGTCATAGTCGCAGGGCAGAAAGGAAGGTAATTTTAACGTTTTTAACGGTTCGGACAACTCAATTCATACTTGAAGAGTAATGTTTAATAGCAGTAGGAGCCGATGTTTTAAAAACCCTCTTCCCCTAGAGAACTCAGGAGGATTTCCAGGAGCTTATTTAGTCATCCTCAAACAGACTGTTTCGCTGTGTCACAGCTCCTCAGTTTTGCTGTGTACACACACACACACACACACACACACATATATATATATATATATATGGGGGTGGTTATAATCGAATAAATAAATAAATAATAATAGACCTACACTGTATTGAGCACTGCTTTAAGAATACTATTTTTTGGTTATTAGAATATATATATATATATATATATATATATATATATATATATATATATATATATATATATATATATGAACTGTAAACACTGGAGAAAGATGGGCGACTTTTGACATGTTTACTTGCATTAATTTACCCTCCTCTCGAATCTCATCTGATTCTATTTGTCTAATGAGCTAATTAATGTCGAGTAATATCTTTGAGGTGTATTCTCTGTGATGTCCAGAAGGTAATTAGGCTGCCTACCGGGGGGAACATTGGTCATAATACATGTCTCCTTTAATTTCCCTTGCTTCTCTCAAATCTCAATCACAGCCTCTGCCTTTAGCAGTTTTTCTCGAGCCTACACTGGCCTATCGATGTAAGGCAACATGATTTGATTATTCAAGATATCTAGCAGCGTGCAGGCTTCGAATTGCATAAAAGAAATTCATTTGAAAATGAAGATTTAATTAAAGATTCATTCAAAGAGGGTTGAAGATAATTGTACAGGCATTCTCCCCTGTATATAAAATTATATAATAATGAATTGTATATACCTGTATAACAGTAGCGGTTTCGAAAGATGAGCTCTAACATATTTGGGATTTTCAGTTTTACTACTTTTTTTTTAATCATATGTAGAGATATTCTAGTTTGTAAGATTATTTTTTCAAAGGAATATATACTTTTAAAGGAATAAAGCTTTTGAAATAGTAATATAATATTAGGATTTTTAATACTTTGAGCCTTGCTTTCCTGAACAATTGTAACGCTTCTGCTTGAGCTCCTGAGTGAAAATTCCCAAATAATTGGTATATAATGTTTCACAGTATCTATAAAAAGAGTTACAAGTGTTTATCGAGTGTTCAACCTGTGGCTGGGCATTAAATCATTTTTCTATGCGACTGTTCAACCACTATCTGGGCATAATTCATTGTTATATTCCGTGCTAAGAGAATAAATACTTAACACCAGCTGGATAATAGAAGAAAGGTTTATTGTACACAACAAGTACAATATGAAATACGGTACAGTTATACACACAGGTCAATCTAGTAGTGAGTACCACTAATTGGAATGTCGGACATGCTTGCGTCGTCTCGCTCTCACTCTTCCTCAAGTCTCTCGTAGTTGATTTTATAGGTACTTACTACCTATAATGTAATCATTCATAGGGGTGCTCTAAACATGTCAGTCATTTTTTCATTTTTTTTCACCTGGTGACTGGACATTAAGTCATTTTTCTCTACTACTGTTCAACCGCTGGCTGGGCATCACGTCATTTTTTCTATCCCACAATTCAACTGATGACTAGGGATTATGTCATTTTTCTACACCACTGTCCAACCGTTGGCTGGGTATTAAGTCATATTTTCTACCACCGGTAAATCGGGGGTCAAGGTCTCAAAGGGTTATGGACTGTGAGATGACGAATTTCCTAAATAAAACAGATCAAGGAGCGAGCAACACTATATTTAATATGAAAGTATTCATGAATCTAAACATTATAATTGATTGATTGATTCGTTTCTTACGACTTTTCCGTGTTTTTTTATCCTGAAAATAATTGCAGATTGTAAGGATTATTGTTTTTGAAAACCATTATTATTTGGAAATTATGGTACAAGTCCTACTAATTAACCTATAGATGAAGGGTTGAAGAGGTGAATTCACACTCTTCCTAATGGTATTTTAACGTAAGGGAATATAACGAAATCAACAAGATTTGGAACTCGGCTCTCCGATTAAAAATCACGAAATCCCTTACACCACCGACACAAAAAAAAAAAACTTTCAGGACTTAATATAAGCAAGCGGTCATCCATCCAGGCACTGGCCAGGCTCGAAACCGCCTAACTTGGGTGATTGCACTGCAAACGGCGGTCCAATGTTATGCGGCCGCTAGTCGGAATAGTTTAATGTCTCATATGATCTTAATTTCTAAAGGTAGCATAATTTTCACACTGACATTTTTAGAGCACATACACAGGCATTTATACTAAAAAAAATGGCTGATGCTAATTACTAAAGCATTGTCTAGTATTTCAGGCATGTTGCATCAAACACAGATTGCAAATAACATAGAGCTTATAGGAGATTATTTGGGGGCGGGTGGAAGCGTTCAATAATATCACCGTATTAAATTAAATGGTGTGTTCGTTCTCTGGCATTTTGGATAGAGAAGGAGAGGTGGTCTTTCGTATTCAGCCATCTGTATATTAAGTTGTTTGGGGAATAATTACATATTTCACCGCTATGATTTATGAGTCAACCAATCAATGCAGAACCAATGTTGAATGGTACGAAACTACGTCTAGAATTAGTTTATCGACTTTTCTCTTATGGAGTTCAGCAAATAATTGCATATATAACCTCTATGATTCATGAATCACCCAACCACGGCACAATCATCGTTGAAGGTTAGGAAACTGTAAAAGAATTAGTTTATCGGCAGTGCTACTTATATATAGAAAAATGTCAACTGAGATAAAACAGCTGCTCTTACACCAGTTCGAAACTTGGGCAAAATTCAATAGGAGAATATTATTTTGTCATAATATTCACCATTTTCCTTGGTTATAGATTGGAGTCAATTATTCAGTTTACCCTGTCTTTGCATGACAAGACTGTGAGATCGTCAAAACCCTTCTCATTATTTTGTTATTATGCACGTATTTAAATCAACTTGTAACTCAACACTTGAAAGGAACTTATTTTTTTATATTAGTATTATTTTAATCATTTCGCTCCAAGAAATGTGATAATGCAACCAAGACGCTAGGCTTTACTGGGAGTGAAAGACAATGAGAAAACTTGAGTTAGGAGAAATGTCAATAAAATAACAGGTTTCAAAAAAACGGAAAATGGCGATTGATGTTGCATAAATATTTGTGAAGATCGTAGTTGACAGGGAAGCAAGAAATCTGAAGCGAGATCCACAGACAGGAAGTGCGAGAGAAGATATTTTTAGTATAGAACTTACGGCTACATTTAGCTATTTCAATGGTCAAATAATGAAACCTTGTTGTCAATCTAGTACTATAATTAAATTCATGATGTCGCAGAAAATAATTATGGAAATGATACAGAAAAAGAGGAAAATAATTATAGAGAAGATGCAGAGAAGGAGGAAAATAATTATAGAAAAAGATACAGGAAAGGAGGAAAATAATTATAGAAAAAGATACAGGAAAGGAAGAAAATAATTATAGAAAAAATACAGGAAAGGAGGAAAATAATTATAGAAAAAGATACAGGAAAAGAGGAAAATAATTATAGAAAAAGATACAGGTAAGGAGGAAAATAATTATAGAAAAGATACAGGGAAGCGACGTTACGGTTCTGGGAAATAGTTACATGTTTCTATATAATACAAAGTTACATGGGTCAGTCGAAACAATGCATCTAGAAACGGGTGAATCAGCAAGTCAAAACAAGAATTAAATAGAGCAGTAGATTCTCTGCCTCATTCACTACATCTTACAAGATATACCATTGACGATAAGGATTTGAAAATAGACATTGATTGCGAGAAAACTGCCCTTACTGAATTGTTCCACCTACTGCCAGTCACCAGTCAGAGTCAATATTTTATATATTGGGAATAATACTGACACCTACCAACAGAATACGCGGCTAGAGTTAGGTAGACGCCTTGCTTCAAATCACTAGGTTATGATATTCTGAAAGATGTACCTCCAGACAATTTAAATTTATGTTATTCTTTCCGCAAACAGGAATCGGTTGTCTGTTCTTAAAAACACTCCCTTTTTTATTCTTCTTGTAACTCAACCACTTTGCTCTTGAGTGGGGGTTTCAACCAGCTTCGATAAAGACTTCTTCATATTAAAAATTTAAAAGAACGTAGTTAGGAAAATCGACTGGCCGAGTTAACCGTTCCAGTCACTGCAAGTTACAAATGGATTTTTTTATAGCCTTATAAAAGAAAATGATTTCCTTGAAAAGAAAAAAAGTAGACAGGTGCTGAATTAATTTGTCTAACTTCTGATATTTAAAGTCTGTAAGTAAATCATGAATTTTGATTAAACTCTTTTTTTTTTATGCTAGGCCACAAAAATCTCCTGAACCGACAAAGCATAGAAATGAATACAATATGGGAACCAGTATTAAGGTCTGCCAGAGAAAAACAATAATAACAACGAAAATTGCAATATGATCTCTGGTAAAAACATGTATTGATAACAGCAAAAATTGCAATATGACCACTGGAAAAATGGTTGCTGAAGACATTAAGTTTATAATACACAGAAATTCATAAACTTAGCAGAGTGGATAAAGGCGTTAGTTAGATCCAGTGAGAGGGCCCAATGTTAGTTCAATACCTGCTTAAGGGGGTAGAGAACTCGGAGAGTGGAATTAACAGGAGATAACTGATAACTGATATCCATTAAACATGGCACGTAGAACTAGAACATTCTATCACAGTGAGCGAAATAAAGGGTTCAGTTCGACATTCCAGCCACCTGAAGAAAGCCGGAACGTTGTTATAAATATGGCAACAAAGATGAGGACAATAGTCCGAATAATGTAAATACTGTACATAACACATCAGATCAGAAATATAGACAGAAACTTTTTAGAGTATTAAACTGAAACTTCTGTTATCAGATTATTGCAATAAAAATATAGGAAATATAAAAGGAACTTATGAAATTTCCCTAATATTAGACCGAAGATGTCGTCAGGAACATTTGCACTGATTTCGTATTTCCTATTCAGTAACCTTGAAATATATTAGTCCATCCGCAAAAGAGAAATTCTTCAACACGGCTTTTGTAAAAGAACTACTCTAATACAAACAGCGATGACACAGCGCGTCATCTCTGATTGAAGACTTTAAAACAAAGAACTGATTTTGTTTATTCATGCAGAATCGTTGTTAGAATAAAACAGAAATAAATCTCTGTTTTGTTTGCGCTTGAAGAACCGAAACGTCATTTTTGTTTAAACATAGTCAAACTTTGTAAGTTTGGAAAATGGACAGTGATATAAAAAATCAAGACATAAAATTACGAACCACTTCATTTCATCACACTGACTCTCTATAAAGTATATAACTCTTTGAATTTGAAGGACCGTATTCCTTGTTTTGATATAATTTGGTATATCATCGGAGAGGACACCACTGCGCATGCCTTAAAAGATATTATATTGCCGTTATAAGCTGTTAGTAGTAAATACATTACTTATGGATTTTTTGATCATCGCATTCACAACGACCTACTGAGAATATCAGTAAAGTTTCATGTAGGGATTTGTCAAAACGTTCCAACAGCTATACCGGTCACCAACCACGATAAATCAAGATTTGATTTTTTATTTCGACGTCTGGCTATTTATTTTAAAGGGGATATTGGATAATAATTAAGACGGAATAGCTGATGGAGATCCCTAAATAAATCATTACATGCTAAACGGAAATGTTACAGAGAAAAGCATGTGATATCTAATAAAAGAGTTTTTCTTTTTCTTCTGCTCTAATCCTTCAGGACCTGGGCGATCATAACTTCTATCCCCTAAAAATGTTTCTTACTGCTCTTCTCATTCCTTTTATTTTTCATTTATTTTCACAAGTAGGGTAATTCTTGCTTCCCTCTGACATCCTTTCTTCATTATCTCCTTGTGTGTTAATTTTCCGAGCTCACTTCCTTATTAAGAATTACAATCATTTCCGTTATTTTTTCCAAATAATATTCTTTTTATTTCCAGTTTCCTTAAGCTTCGATCGTTTCTCGCATATTTCGTCCTTCTATATACCCACATCCCTGTTGTTTTAGTTCTCCTTTTCATCGGTAAGAAAATTATCCAGTATTCACTGTCATATTACATAAAATTTAATCATTTTCTTTTTCACCTCATGCAGGGTAAGCAAAGTTACTAAGACACCAGGGATTACGGGCGCGGGAAAATATGAGAGAAAAAAACATTTTTAAGAAAATTGAATAATAAAAGAACAGAAATTTTAAACAATGGAAATTCAATCAGTTATGTACCATGCGTGATACACGTTTAGGCGATCATGCATCTTTCGATACATGATTGACAAGGCAGATTTTTTTCTTGCAGTATGTTGCTATTTCTTTCTGCGGTAGAGCAGCTGCCATTCAAGGCTATAAAACCCGGTCTGTTCAGCTATTTACCAATATCTCGGGGAGAATATTCATACGTTTCCCAAGGTATTAGCACGTAAGTGAATGTAATGAATTCGACTGGAATTTGAACTCGGCTCTCCGATTCCTCAATCCGAGCCGCTATCCATTACTCCACTGTTAGTTCTTTTACGGCGTTCCTGACTAAATTTCCTGCTTTCTTAATAATTTTAGCATATGGGTCGCGTCTTCTGCAATACGGATTTCTTAATTACTAGTGGTAACCTGGTTCGTGGGTAAAATTAGTTGCCTACTTTCCACTGATTGCAAGAATTTGCGACCAATTCGAGGTAAACAACATAGGATTCCTAAGCAAAATCTATCGGGACTGGTGCTATAAATTGAAAACCACATTACATATCAATTCTAAATTTAATCTCCTTCGAACTAGTTCCCTTACAACAGCACTTACTTTATCCACTGGTAGGGGCATTTCTGGAATTCCCTTTTTTTACAATAGCGAATAGCTGCCTCGTCGCATTCTATTCGATTTCCGAACGTCGTGAAACCTTGTTCCTTTCAAGGATTTGAGTTGAATAATTAAAAGTCGTAAAGAGCGAGATCTAGAAAATATGGTTATTGTTGGACTTGGGGAATTTTGAGCTCGGCGTAAAATGACTGCACAAGACCGAGTCACTGATGGAACCTCTGTGTTTCTACGGGAGGGAGGTCAATGGCCAATTGTGGCTATCTGCTTCACTTTGCACACTTTACCGTTTTTACCATAGCAGATATTCCGAAAATTTTTCGTCAGACCACGAACATTCAGGTGCTTATTTCGCATCTCTTTGTCGATTGACAGGGACAAGAAAACGAAACAGCATATTTACCCTGTGGAAATACCTATGTTCTTTAACAAGAAAAAATAAAATGCATAAAAGCAATGAGGATATAATATAAAACGTTTTAATAAGCCATATATCTTAATTCTGATTTCCAAGGAATGTCCACTTTCTCCGCATTAAGGATTGTTGTAGTTTTCTTTGTCATATTTCTACTACATACATTACAAAATTAAATTCAAGATATGTAACGACATGCCGAAGAGAAATGGTCTGACGCTGAAAGAGTTACATATTACCCATAGATCCGTTGAAGATGTGGCTTCACATTGTCTTTTCTATAAATATGTTCATGAAAGCGGTTCTGATAAGGTTTTCTTTATCTAATGAATTTAAGGGTTCTACTGGATTAGTAACTCGGTTTCACCGTTTTACTGGTTAACTAACTAATTGCGCCTGCCACTTCTAATCTAACAGTTTCTATTTACATTATTCGGACTATTGTCCTAATCTTTGTCGCCATAATTATTACAACGTTTCGGCCGTTGTACGCTCCGGCCTTCTTCAGGTGGTTGGAATGCCAGAGAAAAGTGATAACAACAACAAATATTCCAATATGAGCTCTGGTTAAAACATATTTGATAACAGCAAAAAAAATGAAATATGGGCACTGGTAAAAAACGTTTGCTGAAGTCATTAGATTTATAATACCCAGAAATTCATACACAGATGCTTTCAAGGACACATGGCATAGTGGATAAAGTCGTTGGTTAGATCCAGTGACAGGACCCAAAGAGTAGGTAGTGTAGAACTTAGAGATGGGAATTAACAGGAGATAACTGACATCCATTAAACATAGCACGTGAAACTAGAACAGTCTACCCCAGTGAGCAAAATAAAGGTTTCAGTTCAGTTCGACATTCCAACCACCTGAAGAAAGCCGGAGCGTACAACGGCCGAAACGTTGCAATAAATATGACGGCAACTATGGGGACAATGGTCCGAATAATGTAAATAGTGTATATAATACATCATCTCAGAAATATAGAGAAATGCTAACAGTTTCTTTTGCAACAGTTCTCACCTCTGGAATCTCCTTCCGATTATTTGCTCCCTTGCTACTTAGAATCTTCAAAGATTTAGATGCAACGTCAGTCGCCATCATCTGTTTTTCTTAACTCTATCTCTTTATTTATCAATACATACGGCCTACATCCATAGAGTAATCCATAACATACCCAATGTTTACATATTGACTCGAATAAAAAGGCATCCAATTTTTACTGCACACTCAAATTTAAACCGATCCTTTCCTCACCCCTCCCCACTAAAGTCTTCTCTTTCTCTTTCATCTGCGTAACACCCTGTGTCTTAGGGGCATTATCGCCTTATTTGGTGTGAAACAATTAAAAATCTGTTAGGTTGATGTGCTAAGTGCTGAATAGTGAACATATAGTACTTTCCCAGTATGTCTTTATAAATATTGAGGATTCTTGAAAACCCTAAAGGAATATATAAATATTTAATATATCCTGATATGAAAACTGATATATGGACATTTTGTGCACAGCGAAAGAGGACATTCTTATGGGTTCGGTATAAAAAAATTATTCTTGGATTAAGTAAAAAACGCAGGCTGTCTCATTTTTCATGAAGACAGGAAATACTGAAAGTACGCGCTTTAAGTTTTCTTGCCGGTAAAGATAAGTTTATGTCATTTTGATAAATATCATAAAGTTTCTATATTTCTGAGATGAGGTATTATGTACACTATTTACATTATTCGGACTATTGTCCTCATCTTTGTCGCCTTATTTATTACAACGTTTCTGCCGTTGTACGCTCCGGCCTTCTTCAGGGGGTTGGAATGTCGAACTGAATCCGCTCACTAGTTCCACGTGCCATGTTTAATCGATATCAGTTATCAGTTATCTCCTGTTAATTCCCCTCCTCCAAGTTTTTCACCCCCTTAACCAGGTATTGAAATCACACTTTTTGGGTCCTGTCACTGGATCTAACTAACGCATTTATCCAATAGTCATGGCACGTGGATCCCAAGTGAGCGAAATAAAGGGTTCAGTTCGACATTCCAAATACCTGAAGAAGGCCGGAGTGTACAACGGACGAAACGTTATAATAAATATGGCGACAAAGTTGAGGACAATAGTCCGAATAACGTAAATATCGTTAATGGATGTAAAATGCAAATTCATCAATGAGAAAATACGAAACCTTAACAAGCCCAGGTCTCATGTGTATTATAATAATGATTGAAGATGTGATCGTGCTTCATTTATGGTTTAAAATTCTCAGTTAATTTAAAACCTTTGTGCATAATAAGAACAGTTGAGAATAGTTGCAAAATATAAGTTTTTTTTTTTTTTTTAAATTTGAAAAGAAAACAAGACATATTTCGTTCGGATATGTAGCTATACTCACTGTAACAACGTGACGAAATATCAAAAAAGAGAAAATGTAATGAAAACCCATCTGATCAATGTACATTACAGGCAAAACGTTTTGGTCCGGAGTTTGTCATAATATTTCGTCTTTAATTGTTGAATTTGGCAATCTTGGACTTCCGTATCCCCTAAGAAAAGATGTATGAAAAGGGCGGTTTTTACCGTGGCATCGCTATTATTTTAATTACCTTCACTCATGTGCAATGTTTATCGTCTCAAAAATATGATCATAATGAAAGAGAATGTATGCTTGAGAATTTACAACAAAAATGTTACATATTTTTTTTTATTAGATTGTTTATTTGCAAGAATAACATTATATTCACAACATTATAAAAGTAATACATATGTATTAAAACTAATTAAATGCAATATTTATCATTTAATAATTTATTAAGAAATAAATATGAAAACAATTTGCATTCCAAAATTTACTAAATTATTAAAATATAGGGACAAACTATAAGGAAATCCTTAATTACCATTTTATAAAGTTCGAATGGATCGGCAATTACCGATGTTTTGTCAAACATTCCAAAAACAATTTAATAAATAACTAATGTAAATAATCAATCTAAAAAATAAATACTGTTTATTATTTTTGTTGTAATTTCTCAAGAACAAATAAGATGTATATATTCACTTACATATGTTTATTTTTTTTTGTTTGTTTGTTTGTTTGTTTTTTTTTGTTTGTTTGTTTGTTTGTTTTTTTTTTTTTGTTTTTTTTTTTTGCTTTTTTTTAAATTCTACTCATCTTTTGTAGTTAAAATAATTGCGAAATCAAATGGAATAAATCCTTTTAACACTCCGTCATTTTGCGTGCACGAAATTCCGATTTTGCTAGTAGTTCATAAAATAGAATTCTATACATTTTACTTTAATTATATTTTCTATATATGTAGCCCAATTATATTTTACATGAGGGCATATTTCTTTATATAAATTTAAATATATTTTTTCAGTAGAAATTAATTGTTTTCTCTTCTGCAGAATAAAGTAGACTATTTTTCAATTAATAAATAAGGTATTGTTGTATTTTGAAACAAGTATATATATATATGTCGACAATATAATTAAAGAACAACCAAAAAGAAACAAGCAGCGGAAATGCTAAGTCTTAGTAATGGTTGCTCCAAAAAATAATAATTATCGATGCATGGTGCCGACATCTTTCTTAGGGAATAGCTGAGGCGAGACAGGTTTCTTTCTTAATAAGAATTCGGTAAAAATTCGTTCCTATGTTGGATAGTCTTGCAATCTGTCATTTTGAAATATGAATAATCGTATATGTACTGACTTTATGAATATTTGCCTGAATTCTAGTCTGATTTATAACGCTAAATACTCATTAAATCTATGGTTTTTATTGGCTGATGAAAGTACAGCTATTTTTTTTTTTTTTTTTTTTTTTGAAATTCCAGTAACATTGTAGTTCAATTGATTGACGGAATGGCTTGTTTTATATTTTCTCTTGTTTTATTTTGTTTGATTTTTCTTTTTTTCTTTTTTTTTTTTTGGTGGGGGGGGGTAAATTCCAGTGAAACAGATTGTGACCTCTTTGTTGAATTTTTTATCTCTTCCTGTATGCGCCGAATGGAGTGGACTTAAGTAGTTGCCGACCTGCCTCTTCTAAATCAATTCTTGTTTTGCGGAGGAGTGAGTTGATGGTAGCGAGGTGTGGATCGATGGTATGGACAATACTATTTAGCAGAAGCTTATTGGAAACTTTTGCTGCAACTGGCATAAAAGTCATACCACTTCAGTTTACTGCACTTATTAGATTCACCCTTATTTTTGGAACAGGGACTATTTCGCCCTTCAGCCAAACTGAAGACGGCGAATGGTGTATGAATGTGTGGTTGCAAAACTGTAGGAGGAGGTCATGAAATATTGGATCGTTTCACAAAAATGTTGGTATATATTGTCAAGACCTGGAGACTTTTTGTTGGCAAAATTTTTGTGTGTTGTTTTGAGTTCATCGTACCTGAATAGGTTGGTGCTTATGTCCAGTGTATTGGATATTTGATGTATTGAAAGTGGAAGACCACTAACTTGCGGTGGTCCTCCCAGGAGTTTCTTAAAGTTGTCAAAGCAGTTTACTTTTCAGCGGAACCGCCTTTAAGCCGAATGAAAATCTTTGATTTACTTCCAGAGAGTATGTTTATTGTTTCCCCGACTGCAGAATATTGTTTCTCCGTATGCAGTCTTACAACGTTTTTTTAATCTCCGCTTGTGTGTACTTTGGTCTACATTGGCATGGACCTCAACTAGTATACCTAGGGATTTAGTGGCGTCTTTAAAAGTACATCAATTTAACTTTTGTTCCTAACTCGTATTCACTCTTAGAAGATATTTTCTTGCCTATCTCAAACGCACATCTGAACTGATTTGAACTTATGTGCTGTATTTTACACTCTTTGGCAGTTTCAAGAATTAGATTTCTTCTATAGATGATATAAGGTTGTTGTATAGTATTTCAATGTCATCAGATTGATCAGAGAGCATTTTATAACGTTTCTTAACATCTACTTCAAAGGAATGTGTCACACATCTGTATAATATCGCCTTGAACCAATCGACTTGTTTCAAAGGGTCTGTTTCTGGCAGGTCACATGACCTTAGGCTAATAACGTCATGTATGGAACCGAACACTATCATTAGAACCGACGGAAAAGATGGACAAGTATGCCTGGGAATTATGATCACTGTTCTTCCACATGTTTCGCACGAGGATGTAATCAATTTATGATCGATGTCCGGATGGATGTTGGAAGGTCCACAGACGATTTGGATGCTTCATGAACCTCGTGTTTATAATTTAATGTCGGAACTCTTGAGCGAAGCCTGTCACTTTTTTCTCCGATTCGGTTAATTTCCTTATTATATGTGAATAGAGCATCCACCCTCCCAATTTGACTATTGAAATCGCCTGAGATAAAAAGGAAATTGTGGAACGGACAATTTCTATTACTCTCTTCAGATCGGAGTTTTCATTACTTTTCTTACTTGGGCAGTAACAAGCATTGAATGTACTAAGAGGGTCACTGTTAAATCCAGCAACAATGATACGATCAGATTTTTTTCAGTAGATATTTAGTTTCCTGAGGCTTTAGGAGAGAAGTATATGTCAACTCCTCCGACTATGGAAACTTGGGACATTCTGGTGTCTGAGGCTGTGATAAATTGTTATTGATCAAGGTTGTTATAATTCAAATCAGTGTCAGGGCGATGGTAACTGTGCTCCTGGATGATCAAGATGTCAATATTACTTTGCTTCGTCATATGAATATTAGGCAGGCCATCTGTTGTTCAGGGCGTCGGGCAGCTGAGCCTGACAAAAATCTTTTCATCAGAGAAGAACCAGAGTGTCCAAAGTTCAACAAACTATTTCACCTTGTTTAGGAGCTTCTTTTCGTTGTCAAACTGTTTACTCAGGACTTTTCTTTACACTTCTTGTAAACGGAGGTCCTCATTCAAGACAAGCCTTACAGCGTAAATTGCAACCTCCATTTCCCACATCAAAGGTATCCTTGGTCCATTATTTCCTTTTGCAGTTTTTAGATGGATTCTGATGTACGGAGACAATTAGAATGTCTCCTGTGTACTACCTTACAAGGCACGCCTTCATAGCCACCGTAATAGCCCTCCATTTCACGTCTGACTGTTTTCACGGTGTTCAAAGTTAACTGAGCAAATATCATGACTGCGGCATTTTGATAACCAATACGATGCAGAGTACCCAATTCGAAAATTCAGTTGACTTCCATTCGTCCATGTCAGTTAACATTGACATCTATAAAACTGAATTGATTAAGGTTCATAATGCCTGTTCACTGTTTCCCATTGCACCAGAAGGAGGGATCGGTGCCCGCTTCGAGACCAGAGGAACCGACGGTTGCGGGGACTGAGGGAAATTTTTTACTTTGTCCCACCTAAAAAAAAAACCATCTTGTGTCACATCTCGTGGGGGTATGGAGTTAATACCGCGTGTACCTTTCTCTTTTGAGTAATTTCACATTTACTTATCATCTCTGAGTTGCGTCTCTGTCTTTGGACAGAGTGCGCTCAGGGGCTTCTCTGTCAAAGGACAGAGGGGCAACTGAGGAAAATAATACTGAAGAGGTGCACTGCCTTGAGAACAGCTGCCTTCACATTGCACCTGAGGGAGAGATCAGTTGAGGGGGCTGAGTGGAATTTTTGTTCCGCCACCCGGGAGTACGCGCTCGGTCCCCACCTAAAAATAGAGCTTGTGTCAACTCTCGTCCTAGTGGGGGACAGAGTAAATACCGCGTGTAAATTACTATGAAGTCGAGAGGTTGCTTTTTAAATCTAAGAATTTGTGGAAGAATTGAACTCCAATTTCAAATTTATTCATATACATTCCATAATATAGTTTTTACTTACTTAGCTATTATATTTCTCTAACTCTTTAAATGGTGAATGTATAACTAATTCTTATTTCTCTTTTCCCCATCTTTACACTATATTAATTTTCTGTCATGAATTGCCCCCTGTTCTGTCACCAAACAAATAAAAATAACTGTTTTGTACGGAAAATAAGGATCTACGTACATCAAATGGTCTTTAAATTAAGTGTCAGCAGAAGAATTATCGTTGAACTTTTAAAAGGTAAGCTTAAACATTCAATACTTAAATGCAGAGATCAAATTTGAGTTCCTAGTTCTGTAGTTTATTGATGACTATCACATCTACTCCTCCCTAGCTATTTTGATTATGGCCAAAGCAAGAGTCATCCACAGGAGCTGGCTTAGAATTTTAGCTAGCTGAAAATTTTAAGCTAGCTGCAATTTTGGATACAAAAAAAAAATTAAGAGTTACTGCTCCTGAACCATGAAAGCAACGTAAATGGCTAGTATAATATATTAATATATATTTTAACCTGACATAATCTGCCAACCCTTAAATCTGAGATCATCGATCATCCTTCCCTGTGCCTAACTTTTCTAGGGCATTTGAATGAGCTATCAATCATTGAAATCGAACCAGTGGGAGTGGAGGAGTTGCTTGGACACACACATGCACGAACACGTACTCTGTAATTTATATATAAGATGGCCACTTGTTAAAAACTAAACAACATTTATACTTTGCAACGGCATAGTAAGCATTTTGCTTCAGTAACTGTTTATATTTCCGTGATGAAGTATTATGTACACTATTTAAATTATTGGGACTATTTTCCTCGTCTTTGTAGTCATAGTTATCATGACGTTTCGGCCATTGTACGCTCTGGCCTTCTTCAGGTGTTTCGAATGTCGAACTGAACCCTTTATTTCGCTCACTGGGGTAAACTGTTCTAATTTCAAGCGCCATGTCTAATGGATGTCATTTATCAGATATTTCCTGTTAAGCCACCTCTCCAAGTTCTCTACTGTCTTAACCAGGTATTGAACTTGCAACTCTTTGGTTCCTGTCACTGAATCTAACCAACGCCTTTATGCACAGTGCCGTGTGTCCTTAAGGAGTTGTGAGTTCAATACTAGCTTAAGGCAGTGTGGAAATTGGAGAGGTGAACTAACAGGGGATAACTGATAACTTTTATCCATTAGACATGGCACGTGGAACTAGAACAGTCTACCCCAGTGAGCGAAATAGAGGGTTCAGTTCTACATTCCAACCATCTGAAGAAGCAATTTGCTTGCTCACAAAACAGTAGTTATCGGAGGTATTGTTACTATAACACAGATGATCAACACTCAACAATCTCTGACTGAATGTCATACAATATACACCAGCTATGCTAGATTTAGAATTTCCTTAGAATAGAAGCATTTACCTAATATGTAGTCTGAAGTCATGGAAATTCGAGAAAATATATAGATGACTGAAAGATAATGTTACGACGTTATATAGATAAAAGTAATGGTCTGAAACTTATGAACATCTTGGCTTTTACCTGATCACTCACTTTGACAGGAATAGATCATGATTCATTCACGTTTTTTAGGGTATCATCTGCTCTCAAACTTTCACAATTATCTTCTTTTTTCTGTGTTTTCGGATAAAATTAAACAATAACCTTGAATACTTGGGTGCTTTTTTTTTTTTTTTTGTTTTGTTTTCTGTTCCATCTAAAAGTAAAAGAAATCTAATTGTAATTTTGGAAGGAAATGGTGCCAGAGTTGGTTGGAAGCGTCTTACAAATCCAATTCAATGACATTCCATTCGTGAACTTTACGCAAATCAAACCCATACCTCGGGCAGTCATGCTCTCAATCTGACAAATGGGAAAACAAATAGAAAGTACACATGCCAACATTTACGCGCTCTCTTTTGCCAATCAATCAGAATCACCATTTATATAGAAATATTTTAAGTAATTAAAGAATTTTTTTCTTTTCAAAACTACGTTATTTCTCATTAGGATAAACGTTATATTTAGTAGACAAAAATGTTATATATCGCTGCTTACAGGATAAAAGGAAACGCAAGTGTCAATTCTTTTTGTGAAAAAGAAAAGATAGTGAAGATGCGTATATGCTATATATAAGGTTTACAAAATGAAGAAATATGGATTAGAAATTATCCCCATATATAAGAACACTTCATGTATAGTACGACCTCTGATTACATGTGAAAAACCTAATTTTTTCATATAGTTCGTCGATAATGCGACCCGGTTTCTGGACGAAATATTAAGGCATACCGTAGTCAAATATTGCAGTAGTGGGTATCATCCTGGACATATTCTATAGCAAATAAATTGATTCTTATCTGTACAAATAAATTGAAATAAATAAATTGAATAAATAAAAACAGATATAAATAGACAGAGAAAGACAGACTAAGGAATCCAACTGAAACATATTCGGTATAGATATTACTAGCAGCATGGCCCGGCGTTGCCCGTGCTTGATTCAAAAATCGTACGCCTCATACAGCAATCGCTATCACTTGACTTAAAATATTTTTGTCATTCCTTGCCTTTAAAAGAGTACCCTTTGCCGTGCTGATGTTGCTACATGCCTTACTTCTTACTCCTCACACTACGAATTTTTTCTAAGCTCTATACTAAACATTAAATCTGTTACGAAAAAAGAACTAAACAAAATGAACACAAAACGATCAGCTTTAAAAAAAGTACTCGTAACTGGAAAAACCCAATGAAAAAAGAATGTTAACAACAAATACTTTTCCACATCCAAACCAGTTCTGCGGAATCAGAATCAACGTTGAGTTTAAGCAAGCGAATGAGCCAATTGGAGTAAAGTGCCATGCAAATTTAAATTTTCCCACTTGTGACGAATGCAGCTATCGATTTTTTTTGCATGCTAGCATGTTAGTTAACATTCGTGTCAGTCAGCTGTTGGCTCACCAATAAAATCGTCCTGCCTATTCGTGGCAGCCAGCTATAGGCTCTCACTCTGGCCAGTAAAAAATGGCCGTAAACTACATGAAAACTGCCGTAGAAGCATGATAAAATCGATTATTTCCACTATCGACGGGAGTTAGGAAATGTAAAGATGGTCTTGATCTTTTCCCTAACTTAGAGATGTGCATGTAAATTTTGGTGCAAATCCGTCGAAAATTGCGGCCGTGCATTCGTTACACACACACACACACACACACACACACACACACACACACATCCTGTCTTTTATAGATAGTTATAGATATTAAAATTATTTTCATTTTTAAAAATATGACTCCATCACGGCACAGAAAGTTATTTTCAAAACTGAAACTAAAGTTGTAAATTTAATTATAAAAATTAAATTTAAAATCCAGAGTTCCGTTCCATTGTCAAGCGATGTTAGGAATCAATGGAACGAAACTGTATTTTAAGTTTAATTTTTATAATTAAATTTACAACGTTAGTTTCAGTTTTGAAACATAGAAATTCCTGTGCCGTGATGGTGTCATATTTTTAAAAAAAGAAAATAATTATATTATCCTCTACTGTTTGTATTGAGCACTGATTTTTTTAAAAATAAAAATAATTGCTAAGAACACTGGATTATATATATATATATATATATATATATATATATATATATATATATATATATATATATATATATATAAGACAAAATAGGTTCCATTGGTAAAGCAATATCTCAGAGTTTAAACATGTGCGAATGAAGATGAACACAAATTGGTGAAAGGAAAAAACATAGTTATTTCTTCATTTATATAAGGTATTTATAGATTCTAAGTAGCAAACAGTGAATGATCTTCTACTGTTCATGTCACGAAAGAAAGATTCTACGCTACAGAAGGCGAGTTAAAGGGGCTTATCTGTGCAATTAAGGTTAACCAAAGCTACCGTGAGAATACAGGCCTAGCAGCTAGGTTACGGTTATAGAAAATGCATGAATTTTAAAAATCTCGAGAAAAATGACATGTTTATTGCGCAACCGTTCATCAAAAATGCGTTATTTTTAACCTCTTCCAAAAATTAACCTATTTTTGCATTAAAAAAGCTTAAGATAAAATCTCGCTCTATACTCGATTGTATATCAGTCAGTTATGTGCCATGTATGATACACGCTTAGGTGATCATGTATCTTTCGATACATGACAGACAAGGCAGATTTTTCCCGCACTAGGTTGCCATTTCTTTCTGCTGTTGACCAGTTGCCCTCCAAGGTTAAAAAAATCCGCTCTGTTCTGCTATTTAACCCATATCCGTGGGGAGAAAAAGAGAATTCATACCATTCCGAATGGTATTAGCACGTAAGTGAATGTCATGGATCCGACTGGAATTCGAACTCGGCTCTCCGATTCCTCAATCCGGGCCGTTATCCATTATTCCACCACTGCACTTAAAATAAAGAAAGAAAATATAATCTACAAAAGGCCATAATAAGTGATATGCATTTCTGAGAAAAAGGTTTAGTGTTGATTTAGTGCAAGTTCCCTGGTGTTTGAGCGTGAATGCCAAGCAGTACAGCATGCCGTTTCCAAATTTCTGTCGAAATGATTTGCGGAATGGTTCTTTTCTTAACTCCCAGACGGTGTCCAACTGACCCTGGTATACTGTGTAGTCGCCAAAATCAAGAAACACGCATTTGGAGGCTGAGTTTTATAGCAGTGATGTCTTCTATTTCCATGCCGCTCCATCCGGGGATTACAAGCTGGTTCACGCAGTGATATGTATATAAATATATATATATATATATATATATATATAGATAGATAGATAGATAGATAGATAGATAGATAGATAGATAGATAGATATAAATTAAGGGGGAATTGAATTTATTGAGCCTATTGATCTTCGACTGAATGCAGAAATCATTGGACGGCCGTTTCGTCCTATTTTTGGGACTCATCAGCAGTGCACATCCACTACCGAAAATCGAACCCGAACCGTTACAATATATATATATATATATATATATATAAACAAACTGTTCCATGCTATAATCAAACCATACGTTGTTTTGTTTTTTTTTTCTATTTTTTTATGGGTCAGTGGTGGGTCAGTCGTGCAATGTGGGTAGTCCATCCTCATTGTTATTTTGGCGGGAGTGGTTTATTTATTTATTTATTTATATGGATTAATTTATTTTGCTTGTTTATCTATTTATTTGTATTTTATATATTTACTTATTCTTTTCGGTTTTCGATGTTTTCGTAACATGGTAAAAAAATTTCGAGATTAGTTTTGGTCGTTTATTGAATAGTTTTGGTCTGGGAAAGTAATTAAAGCTATTTTTCGTCCAAAATTTGGATTGAATGTTGTAGTCTATTCTGTTATTTTGGCAGGAGGGGTTTCTTAATTTATTATTTTATTTATTTGTTTATTTGGATTGATTATTTTTACTTGTTTTTTTCGCCCGCCGTACAGCAAAAACGCAAAAACAAACGCAGGAAAAATATTCTTTAAAATCCTACGAAAACACTTCACGGAATCAAGCACTCTCCATAAAATATTCAACAAAAACACACTGATCTCTCTCTCTCTCTCTCTCTCTCTCTCTCTCTATATATATATATATATATATATATATATATATATATATATATATATATATATATATATATGATAAATGTAATTATTATCAATTTATGACTAGTAGGTATAACATGTAAACTTCAGAGTATTATAATAATAATAATCATGACAGAAAAGCTTAAAATTCATTTTGTTTATAATTTATTTCTTAAATATTACTAAATATTCATCTCTTGAGACCGAGACTCTGCATTTATTAAGAGATTTCGGTTTGGAGAAATGAATACAGAGAAATATTCACGTAATAAATTATAACCGAAATGGTTTTCTTCTTGATTATACATACATACATATATATATATATATATATATATATATATATATATATATATATATATATATATATATATATATATATATATATGTAATCAAGAAGAAAACAGACAACTTTAATGTTCATTGATTCAGTGTTTATTGATTATATTTTATTTCCCCAGTGTTTTTTCCTGGTTCCCCAATCACATTTCCAAGCATAAAAAATGGTTTTAAATTTACGTATTATTTTTATACACTTTTGAGGGATAGATTTAAGTTGATGCAAGGTAATAGAGGGAAGGGGAGGAGGACGACGACAGATATGGTCGAAATTAGAGAAGGAATGGAGAGATAGTAAAAATTTTAAATCTATTTTTAATACTTTATTAGTAAGGGAAGGGTAAGGACCAGACATTGACCTATTTAATAAGTCATCTCAACGGAAACAAGACAGAGGAAAAAAAGAAGAAAAGAAATAAGAAAGCAAATGTCGAAGCACGATGTCAGGAAAAAGTGGGGAAATGTGTGTGTGTGTTTGTGTGTGGGGGGGTGATTTGGTTTTTGTCTTTATCACCATGTTTACATTGTTGTCTGTGGTGGTCAGTAGTTTTGTAGGATTGAATTAAACACCTACCAGTTCGTTTCGTTGAAAATTACGTATTCTTATCTGAAGAAATAAAAAAAAAACGAATAAAAGACGAAACAGATGAGAAAACAAATCAGAAACTAATCACTAGGTGTGACTAATCTATATGTTATTTATTTATTTATTTATTACGTTTAACCCTGTTGAAGAAGTGAGTGAAAAATCAGCACACCAAGTGGCGTTCAAATATCGGAAACTCAAAATACCCAACATAGGACCCAATCAGGTGAGGGTCTATAAAACACATACATCATTAATGTGATATGATTTTAGTTTTCCATAAAAGCCCTGTATACATTTGAAAGTAAGACACTGATAGAGATACCATCCAGTCGGGTAAAACTCTGCCCAGACAGTCGGTGATTAAAGGTGTTCGCAATTATTTAGATGCTGTATCTTGCCTGCTTTATTCTTCAAAGTCGACACGTTGATGCCTGATCTGTCAAACTTAAAACCTCTAGATACCGGGCCACGATACTCTTCCGCTGTTGACTCTCATAAACAACGGCGCATAAATATTATTTTTTTTCTTTTCTTTGATTTCTGGCTTTTACACATTTCTTTCCGTGTCCCGCCCAGGGACCTAAGGTTAGAAATGGTATCATGACAAAAAAAAAAAAAAAAAAAAGTTACACAGATAAAGCCCTTCATAAAGTGTGGGCTGTACTTGTCAGAACAATTTTTTGTATCTCTTTGAGGCATGGACTTCAAGGATTCCCTTCAATTAGTCTACTGCAATCTTTTTCAACCAGTCCTAGGGCTCCAAATACAACAGGGATTGTTGATGTTCCCATATGCCACATTTTTGAGATTTCTATTTCAAGGTCCTTGTATTTTGACAGCTTTTTGAATATCTTCAAAGATACATTGCAGTCAGCAAATACTGGTATTATTGCTGTTATTATCATTTGTTTATCTTATTTTTCCTGATTTTTTGTCCTGTTGACCCGGATCTAAACTATGTTTCTTAGGCGCTATAGGAAATTGTCATTTAAGGACATTTAGGACTTTTCTTAGTATATGGGATGTTCGTAGTAGGGCGATCTTCTGGCCAACTCGTATGTTGATGTTATCTGAGACACTGTAAAATTGCCCATTCCTTTTCTCACGAGGCCCGGTACTCCGATTACTATTGGTACAGTCTCAGTCATCATTCCCCACATCCTGTTAATCTCGATCTCCAGGTCCTTGTATTTGGACAATTTCTCGATAATTTTCATGGAAATGTTTCTCTCAGATGGTACTGCTATGTCAATAAGCATACAATCCCTGAATTTCTTGCCTTATTATTATTATTAATATTATGATTATTATTATTAACGTTGTGATTTGAAGATCAATATTTGGTCATAGCAAATAATCTGTTATTTCTTCAATCTAAATCCACACATACTTTTCTCAAATCTATGACTGTCTTAGTCAGTGGTGCATTCTGAAATATCGTATTTCCAATTGCCGTCCCATCTTTACCCAGACATTTTTGGATTTTCACTGTCACACCTCCAAGCACACCCACAGTACCAACTTTCTTATGCCACTCCAAGCGTGCTATCTCATGTCTCCAATCTCGATAATTTTTCTCCTCCTCCTCCTTTTCTTTCTCGCCTGCACTCACGTCCCTTGGTAACGCCATATTGATGATCCATTACAGTTTGTCTTTATTCTAACCAACGATACTGTCTGGCTTTCTTGCCTAAATTACATTATCACATTGCACGGTGACTTCTGCCAGGAGATTAATGATGTCTAACCTTCTTGCTTCAATTAGATTATCACATTGCACAAGGAAGTCCCAGAGCAGCTTTACACTCTAATTTTCCACTACTGCAAATACCTTAAACTCAGATCACCTTTCTACCCTCTCTACCTTTTATTTGCCACGTAGCGAACTACAGCACCAACAAAAACAATAATAATAATAATAAATATACGTACTTTCATGACCTAGTAGTTCTTGAAGACTGTCATGTATTAGGTTGGTGCAAAAATAATGACGGTTTTTGACGTATTTTTAACGTCAAAAACCGTCATTATTTTTGCACCAGCCTAATACCTTTTAAGATCTTCAAAAAACTATGAAAATAAAACGATATTGAAGTAGAAATCTAAAAATGTGGCACAAAAAGCTAGCAATAATTACAATTGTTTGTTTGGATAAAGGTCTGATATACTTACTGAAGAAATCTCTTGTAGTCCATGCCTTAAAGGAACACAAAAATTGTTCCCGCATGTACGATATGCAAGAGACGAAACAGATCGCATATAATTTACGGTTATATCTTGCAGTTTCAAGACAACAATCTTGCACGGCGTTTAATGTCGTAAACTAGCGGTACTAAACAGGAAAGCTCATCAGAACAACAAAAATAATATGTATTTATTTATTAGATTCTTTATTTACAAGAATAATTTTATATTAATAACATTCTAAGAAACTAATGAAAGGTATTAAAAGTAATAAAATGCAATATTTATAATTTGCCAAATGGCAAATAATAAAGATTTCTGAAGAAATAAATAAGATTTTTTTTGACATCTCTGGGATATGACTGGATAAATATTTCCACATAACACAACCTGGCACATCATGTGCTAAGTTGCGTTATTCTTAAGAACGTAGGATCTTACGTTTGTAAGTTAGTTTTACTGATACCATATGATGCAGTTCTATCGACTGCATGGTCAGCTTTTCAGCTACTAAACCGAATTCTACATTAGGCCTTTTTGGTGAGGCGAATGAATAATGTTGGGTGAACGGGCATCTAGCTTAATGATGTAGAATGGACTACGCACACACACACACACACACACACACACACACACACACACACATATATATATATATATATATATATATATATATATATATATATATATATATCCAAGGAGTAACCAAGTATGTATGTATTCAAGTATGTGTCAGTATCCAAGAAGGCGATACGACGGCATCCCTCCACAGAGGGCTTTTTAATCGGTCGTGGTGGAGACTTCTCAACCCCCGATGGAAACAACGACCAGATGTTCATGACCAAAGAGAACCATTAAATGGGAGGACATCGGCTGTCGTTTGACGAGAAGAGGAATGGGCTCCGCCAGGTCTACTTTCCCAAACACGCAACAAATATAGGAATATCACTCTGCATCTCACCCCTAACATGCCGAGGGAACTGGTTATGTGATGAGGTGCACAACGTCCCCACGACAAACCTGGTATATATATATATATATATATATATATATATATATATATATATATATATATATATATATATATATCCTTGTGCAGGTATGCAGAAAATAGAAAAGAACACGTTGGGTGAATAATCCGGGGTTCCTTAGTATTTTTGTTTTTATTTTTAAGAAGACAGTGCTCCATACAGAAGTAGAGCTTATATTATAATAATATTTTTTGTTTAAAAATATGATTCCTTCGCTACATAAGAGTTCTCATGTTTCAAAAACGAGAGCCGAAATCATCCAAATAATTAATAAAATTAAGTTGGATTGTGGTGTTTAGTCCCGTTTCATCTTCAAGCAAAATTTTAGGAATAAGCTATCTCTCGGTTTACGTGTATTTTTACAGAATTTGTTATTGTGGGAGTGGCTAGACTATTTTCCTTCTTTAAGTGGTCAGGGAGTTAATTCTTATCAGTAGATTCATCATCCACTGAGAGGTTTTGCTAAGGTTGGTTTTTCTGTAAAAATACACGTAAACCGAGAGATAGCTTATTCCTAAAATTTCGCTTGAAGATGAAACGGGACTAAACACCACAATCCAACTTAATTTTATTAATTATTTGGATGATTTCGGCTCTCGTTTTTGAAACATGAGAACTCTTATGTAGCGAAGGAATCATATTTTTAAACAAAAATATTATTATAATATATATATATATATATATATATATATATATATATATATATATATATATATATATATAGAGAGAGAGAGAGAGAGAGAGAGATAGATAGATAGATAGATAGATAGATAGATAGATAGATAGATAGATAGATATATAGATAGATAGATAGATAGATAGATAGATAGATAGATAGATGGATGGATGATGTATTGTGAGGGTGTACTGATGCTAGACATAAGGGCAGTATTAGATTGCAATACTTATTTCAATGTGGCATATGTCCGAGATTGTTCAAAGAATATATTAATCGTTCGGAAACAAGTGTACTATTGTTGACAATGCGGCATTTTGATCATGTTGTCTGTAATATATTGCTATGTAGGTTTTCCGTGTTTTTGTCTTTATGTATGTTAATAAATGTGTATTCATCTGAGCTATATAATCATATAACATAATTGAAGAGACATTCATATATTTCGCAGTTGCATGAAAGAGACGGCTGTTATAATTTAAACATTACTTATGTCATACAAGGAAATCGCTCAGTAATAGTAGTAAATATTTTTATTTCTCTCTTTCTACACAAATTTTGCCCAGAATCTCTAGATTGTCAGTAATATTTTTTATACAAAGGTGTTTTTATTTTTTGCCTATATTTAAATATATGGAAATATACATAGTTTACTTGAATGTTTAAATCAACCCTAGACAGGCCAACAATTTGCACACACATTTTTTTAATGTCATATAAACAAAAAATGTAAATCTCGCCTTGGCACAAGATGTTATTTGGACAAAGATGAATCCAGAAATGTCACTTCAATACATGAAATCATTTTAATCAATAAAAATGAAAGCATTTTGTCGACATTTCTATCTTGATGCATTTTGATATAACTGAAGTCATTCTGTTCTTTGTACTCAAAACATTGAAAATATATTTCAAATGAAGCGTTGATATTGAACATCTAATAATAATAATAATAAGTAAACGATTTGTATTTCTATAGAGGACCTGTCGATTTTTACCTCGATTGTTCCAACAAGAAAATATTGTTCTAATGAATACAATGAATGAATTAGAGAAGGTTAAAAAAAAAGGGCGGAAATATATTTAAAGCATAAAATAATGTTAAGAAAATGTAGGATAATATAAGTAAATATACAAAGCAATGAAATCATGAGGAAAACAGAACGATTTCACAATGAGAATAAAGGAATGAAATAAGAACGTGAATAAAAATAAGTTACAATCCTAAGAAAGCAAAAGAATAAGTATAAATCAACAATAATGATAAAACTATGGTGAAAAAACAACACGGAAACAATAAGATTGAATTAGATAATACATATATAGATGATAAACTTAAATATAAGATTAAAACGAATAGGAATAAGAATAGAATTATAATTAAAAAATAAAAATAAGAATAAATTGTATGAGAATAGTTAAAATTCGAGAATATGCGAATAAAAGGTTTACGAATAGAAAAACCTTTTTAGCAGTACGAATAACAACAAAATCTAATGTTGTGTGATAAGAAAAACAATAAAATTAGGAATATAAGAATAAGAAAATGATAATAAAAATAATTCTCTTATCGACTTTTATGCCGAGGAAGAAAAAGATAAAATTTTGGAAAAGAGAGGCGGGTATATTTTAGAAGGGGAAAATTTGATAAGAATAGCACGAAGAATTTCATTATTAAATTCGTAAAGGATGAAAAACTAAACAGAATGAATAAATGTAAAGCCCAAAAGAGTCAATGAAATAAGAAGAAAAAAAGATAACTTAGGGAATAAAGAAAAAAATAAACTATAAAATTGTGACAGAAAGAAAGTAAAGAAAGAAAGAAAGAAAGAAAGTAAGGAAAGAAAGAAAGAAAGAATGAATCAATGAAAGAAAGAAAGGAAGAATGAAAAGATAGATAAAGAAAGGAAGACTGAAATAAAGAAAATAAAAGTGAAAGAAAGAAGGAAATGAAGGAAGGAATGAAGAAAGAAAGCTTATGTAACCTAGAATGAGGATAATCAAAACGAAGATTGGAAATGAAAGGGTAATCTTTATAACATCAACAAAATACAATACTCGCCAGCGGCGTCAAGTAAGTAAATCACTGCTAGTGGTGGACTATTTAGACAGCATATTAACCCCGCTTACAATAGTGTTCAGCGTATTTATGAGGAACCAGATTTCCCCATTAGTGTTCATATGTACGGTATATAATACGCACTTTTTAGACATATTTTGCACCGATACAACATCATCCTTTTCGGCAAAATGTTGTAAACTAGAATGAATTAATGAAAGAGTGTAATAGAGAAAGCAACTAATAAATCAAATAAAGAAAGGGAAAATGAAATAAAGAAAGGAAAAATGAAATAAAGAAGAAGAATGAAAAAAAGGAAGAATGAAAGATAAAAAGCAAGGAAGAATGATGAACGAAAGAAGAAAAGAAAGAAAGGAAAAATGGAATAAAGAAACATATATATATATATATATATATATATATATATATATTAGGTTGGTGCAAAATTAATGACATAATAATGTCGTTTTTTTGACGTTAAATATACGTAAAAAAACGACATTATTTTTGCACCAACCTAACATTTATATATGTGAAAAGTATATATATATATATATATATATATATATATATATATAATTATTTATATATTATATGCGTGGTACTTATTAGAAAGCGCTCAATATCAGAGATAGAGCTAACATATTTGGTTGGATTGATGTGAGTTTGTAAGCCTGGGTTTCACGCTTTTGCGATCGTCAGACAACGATCGCAAAAAGGAAAAGCATGAAACCCAGGGTCACAAACTCACATCAATCCAACCAAATACATATATATATATATATATATATATATATATATATATATATATATATATATATATATAGAAAGAAAGAAAAAAAGAAAGCAAGAAAGAAAGAAAAAAAGAAAGCAAGTAAGAAAGAAATTGAGAAAGACTAAAGGAAAGGAAGTAAATAAGTAGACAAGAAAATAATAAAGTAAATAAAAAATAATTGAACAAAAAGGATGAAAGATGGTGGGCAAAAGAAAGAAAGGATTAAAACACAAAGAAAGAAAGAAAGAAAGAAAGAAAGAAAGAAAGAAAGAAAGGAAGAAAGGTAGAATGGAAATAGTAAAGTACTAAAAAGAAAGAAAATATAGGAAATAATTTTGAGAAGATAACAGGAAAAAAAGAAAGGAAGGAAGGAAATAGAAAGACAGAAAAGATTAAAGAATCTCACTTTTTGGACAATCGAAAGATTCTTTTGGTGATTTTTGGAGCCACATTTAGGTGTTGTCTATGTCAGATAAAAACCCTCTAAGTTGAAAGAAAGAAAGAAAGAAAGAAATAAAGAAAGAAAGAAAGAATGAATGAATGAATTCAATTAAAGAAGGAAAAAATAAAAAGGATAAAGAAAGCTAAAAAGAAAGAAGAATGAAAATAAATAAAGAAAGAATCAGTTAAATAAAGATGAAAGATAATAGGCGAAAGAAAGAAAGCTTTAAAACAGAAATAAAGATGAAAATTCAGAAAAAAGAAAGAAAGAAAGAAAGAAAAAAATATGGAAAGACAATCGGAAGCAGAAACTTGACCTTCGAGCACCAGCGATTGCTGTAAAACTGATTCAGCACATAAAAAGCGTCCAAAAGCATGAAAGACAAAAATATTTGACTTAGTAGCAAAGCGTATTATCTGTTCCTGCAGCAGCAGGAGCGGTAGCTGTAGCTGCCAGTAAGACCGTAGTTTCAGCCAGACACCAGCAGCTTCAGTTCCAGATATCAGCAGCGGTTTCAGTGGGCCTCCACGCTAGAAGCAACGATATGGGATAAACTCAATACATAAAAATACACACACACACACATACATATATATATATATATATAGATAATATTAGTAGTAAATATACATATATATGCAAAATCCACAGGTGCATATATACACATGTATATTTTAGAATAAAAAATTTCCGAGAGGATAAAATCCAGGTAGAACTCAATGTCCAGGACAGAGTAAGGATATAATAAAAAGGCTTAAACAC
Source organism: Acanthosepion lycidas (assembly GCA_963932145.1). Taxonomy (NCBI): domain Eukaryota; kingdom Metazoa; phylum Mollusca; class Cephalopoda; order Sepiida; family Sepiidae; genus Acanthosepion; species Acanthosepion lycidas. Next base: position 19,468,462 of record OZ010581.1, on the reverse strand, counting down.
TAATATTCCATGGTCATAATTTATTCCATTGGAATCGTAAATACGATCCAATTCATCAGACCTACAAATGGAATATTAGTGTTTAAGCCTTTTTATTATATATATATATATATATATATATATATATATATATATATATATATATATTTATATATATACGTGTGTGTGTGTGTGTGTGTTATATTTTTATGAAACCTCATCTACCGAAAGAAAAGTTGGTTCTCTCTGCCGTGCCCGAACGTTTTTCCAATCTATAAATTAATCAACCATCCTTGCATGGAATATTGCCGTCATATATGGTCTGGTGCCCCCCCTATAAGTATCGAGGTCCTCAAGAAAATCCAGCAAAGAATATGCAATATGATAGGTCCTGATCTCGCATCTAGTCTACATTCGCTTTCTCATAGACGTGCCGTGGCTTCCCTCTGTCTTTTCTATAAGTATTTTCACGCCAATTCTTCTGAAGAGCTACTTTCGCTGGTTTCCAGACTGCTTGGTTGGCATCACAGTCCCACCCTTTCACTGCCAAAACGGTTAAATGTAACCGTCTCTTCTACTCAAACAGCTTCTTAACTCTCATTTCCCATCTGTGGAATTCTCTTTCTCTTACTTGCTTCCCTGATAACTATAATCTTCAAATATTCAAGTGTAATGTCAATCGACATCTTCAGATACCTTGATCTTGTTCCCCGTCCGTCTCTTTATCCTTTCCTCAAACACGTCTCTTTACCCTTGCTCTCATTATCTGTAACCTCTTGCGTGCTAGTGGCATTAGCGTTATGCCTGGCATGAAATGCTTCAAAAATATTTTCGTTTTGTTTTATCTTCCGATAGTCAATATCTGTTTTCGGGTCAATCTACCAACCGAAGCATATAGTTATCATCTAAGTAGCTAGTTAATTGCGCGTTTATTATTTAATATAGTGATAATATTGTAATTAAATAACTTTGAGAGAATTCTAGAATACATAAATCATTTAATTAAACTTTTTAACCGTTTCCACAGAGAAAATTCAAAGTAAATATTCAGTTATAAACCGATTACATTTAATCTACAAATCTTATAAAATTACTTATTGTAAAACTTTTCCTTTAACTGATACTGAAATTTTTTTCTCGAAATGAAGCTTACGTATTTTTCTCCCGAAGATAATCCTCTATGAAATACGTTCTACTTTTTTATCCTAACTTTTTCTGGGCGTGTGCAGGGAAGTAACTTTCTTTGTATTTACACTTGTTATAACTCATTTGTTTCTTCTACTTACTCTTTCACATTTTTTACATTCTCTACATCTGGCGCCACTTCATATTCTTCTTCTTTTTCTTCCTATTCATCATCATCTGCTTCCTCTTCTTTTGCTTCCTCTTCCTCTTCCTCTTCTTATTCCTCTACTTCTTTTTCTTCCCTTTCTTCTTCTTTTTTCTTCTTCTTCTTCTTCTTCTTCTTCTTCTTCTTCTTCTTCTGCTGCTGCTGCTGCTTTTTCTTCCACTTCTTATTCCTCCCATCTCATTCTTCTCCCTCTGCATCTTCTTCTTCTTCTTCTTCTTCTTCTTCTTCTTCTTCTTCTTCTTCTTCCTCTTCTTCTTCCTTGTCAACTTCTGCTTCCTCTTCTCTCTCTTCAACTTCTTATTCTTCCCCTCCTCTTCTTCTTCGTCTTCTTCCATTGCTTACTCCTCCCCTCTTCCTCCTCCTCTCCATGTTCTTCTTCTTCTTACTCCTCCCTTCTCCTTTCTACCATCATCATCGTCATCATTTTTCTTCCTCTTCTTTTTCTTCTTCCTCTTCATCTTCTTTTGCTTCCTCCTCTTATTACTCCGCCTCTTCCTCTTCCTTCATTTCTTCCTCCAATTCTTCTTTCTCCTCCATCTCCTATTTTCTTCTTCTTCTTTTTCCTTCTTCTTCTTCTTCTTCTTCTTCTTCTTCTTCTTCTTCTTCTTCACTTACTCGAGCTAAATACTGTAATTTGTTTTAAAACTGCCATATATTTACCTCTGAAACATCGGCCTATAAAGAAAACCTCAAACGTATTTTTTTTTTCTTCGCATTAGGAATGTAGTCGGATGAAATTAGAATTTATCCTAACACATAATATATGCTTTCCTGATCCCAAGCTTAAAACTTATATCGAAAAAGGTCCGATCTTTAAGAATTATTGTGATTTGTTGCCGGGTAAACAAACGCTTTTTTTAAACCAAATACCTGTGTCGATTTTCCCTTTTGTTTAGTAAAAATTTAGTATTTCCGAAAATGTATACGAAGCATAAAAGCAAAGAGAATGTTTTCGAAATAAACAAAAAAAAAATCAATTAATATGGAATCCCGAGATAAAATAAAATAAATAAACATTTCAGTCGTGTGTGGTTATGGTAGAAGAAAAGATAATTGAATAGGTACAAACATGGATGAGCCGATAGATATGATATTGATAGATATGTTATCGAAGAGCATAAAACTATCGACGGAAAATGAGGTCGTGAGGTTCAATTATCGGATAAGTTTACCAAGATGGATGACACAGTTAAATACTAAGATCTCAGACAAATATCGATAAATACTTAAATAAGCGGTCAAAATACATTTATAATATATTAGAATAAGGGATAAAGAGAGTGAAATTTTCAGCGGGTGGATCAATGTGTGTGTGTGTGTGTGTGTGTGTGTGTTTGTGTGTGTGTTTGTGTGTGTGTGCAAGCTTCATTAAACATGAGAGACAAGGTGTTTTGATTAAGTTTTTTTTATATAATTCCTCATGGGATCTTTTTCTTTTTTTTTTTTTTCAGTAGATAATTTATACAAAATCTGTCCAAACGTTTCTGATTTTTAGAAGAAATATTAATGATTTTGTTTATGTTTGTATTTTCGCCATTGCTATTAGCTACGCTAAACAGAAATATCATAATCTGAAAAATCGAACAAATGATTTGGAAACCTGTCATTGATAAGCGTTTGTTTAACATTATTTAATTCTTTAAAGTTAAGTGTGCAAGAGGGTGAATTCTCGTGCGCTCTCTTAACGATATTTGTAATATCACCTATCTTCATATGAGGGCATTTCCTAGAAGAAATTAAGATGGCAAGAGCCTATACAAGTGGGTTTTTTATAAACTGAAATGTGACTATTTTTGTGTTATCTGTCTAATATTATATACATGGCTATGTTTTTCTAAGAAATGTTCTTTAATGGAACTAAGATCAGAACGGGCATTTCACTTCGTAAATAATACTTTAATTTGGATCTATTAAGTGAATTATTAATTTTAACTATAAGGTTGGCGGTTTTAAATTTTTTGTAATTAGTCTATTTTTTTGTTCTTGTCTACTGGTGTTAAGCATTTCTTAATAACTTCTAACTGCGTGTGGCGGTTGGTTGGTATCCTGCGATTGGTGATTTGTCGTTGGAGACAAATCACCAATCGCAGGATACAAAGAGAATGTGCTGGTCAAACTCCGAGAATGTGCTGGTCAAACCCCGAATGTGCTGGTCAAACTCTCCCCCTCTGGGCAGAGATGATCCCCAGACGAGGCTATGTCGAAGGGCAGAGTATCGTCTCGGGAAATAGCAATCCGACTACGATTTATACAGGGTTTACGGGAAATTTTTGGCCAGAATAAAATTTGCATTCTATATCACAACAGAACTTGAAGTGGGGCCAGACGTAGGTTTGTACTGACGAACACTTCAGGCCGCGGAAGGCATACTCATGTGACCATATAACTGCACTTAACTTACAAACGTAACATTGAAATTAAAGCAGAGGTTGCAAGAGCCATAATGTGACATGGCACATAAGAGAACTGCATTGGTTTCAATATTTCTTTTGTAAACTGTCCGTAATAAACGTTTTTCAACGTCATTTTGTAAATGATGTTTATATTATTGCAAGGCTACACCGGAATAGAAGCTTTAGAAAATTGTCCCAGAATGATTTTTCTCAGATCTCAGACCAGAAACAAAACCGCATGTCTTAACGCTTCATACATAACTGATTATTCGGCGGAAGCTTTGTTGAAACATTTTTAATCATATGCCGAACTGCGTAAATAGGGTGTCTCTTAGACATCGTAGAATGGAAAGTATGTAAAGCTCACGTTTCGGACAAGAGGTCCGAGATATCGCACACGCAATAATTGGCTGCCATTAAAAGTATTTACACAAAGTTGTGCGTTGTTTTCCAGTATCGTAATTTTTCATTATTCTTTTAAATGCAAAACAGTTGACAATTCATTAGAAAAAAATTACCCACTATGGCTTTTTTTCATTTTATAATGTCATGGTCATGCACGAATTGAAACGCGAAAAAATATTCCTTTACAGGCATTTCAGAATATTATTGCAGTCTTCACAGTTGATACTGTTCAGTGCCGGCTTTAATTTTTTAATATAAATCGCTTCTAGTATCTGTAATCTACATTTGTTGTTTTCATGGAGTAGGATAGTTGAGTTGTCGATTAGTAATTCTTTATATAGGGAATATGGATAGGAATGTTGTTGTACGGCTCATGATCAAACATAATAGCGGTTCATTGTCCGTTATTAATATATTTAACAATATAGGCTTATATATATATATATAATTTTAAAGAAAATAATTGCTTTTGTTTATATTCCAACGTTATTACTTTAAATGCCATTTTTTGTGGATAGGTTTGTTTCTCCTATTAGAGGGGGGAAAGGCCCAATTCTTTTCAGAAAGCAGATCATCTTGGTTAAATCTCTCGGATACACAGGACGGTATACATAAATTCACACTGTTTAAAACAGGGATTTCTACTCGAAGACGTGTATCTTCCAAAGATAACGTTTTAAGTAATATGAAACATGCAAACCTAAACACACGCACACACAGACACACATACACACATATATATATATATATATATATATATATATATATATATATATATTTGGAAAATAAAGCATAATATATTTATTTTAATATTACGGAAGATTGCGGTTTCTCTCTTCTTTTTAATATACACACACTCTATCGTTGGAACTACTATAACCTCTTTCTTTTATATATATATATATATATATATATATATATATATATATATATATATATATATATATATAATTGATGAATCTGATGGGTGAGCGTGATAATTAGATTTTAAATTAATTACTTCCTGAAATGAATTTCGAAAATATCGATATTAAACGACCGATGGTATCGTAAACAACGGCAATCGGATTATAATTATTTAGCAACCTTAGCGGATAAATTAAATATAGATTTTAATTATTTTTACATCTGTGTTATGTGGATTAGCCAAATAATACAGTACCTCAGCAAATGTGCTGTCAGTAGTTGATGAGCAAGTTAATTTCCCAATATTGTTTTGTTGATATTCACTTCTGTTTCGCGACGACACAATATTTACCATCTTCTATGCAGCCTGACCTTTCAGGGCGTGGATG
>OZ010581.1:19423039-19453039 GCA_963932145.1 Acanthosepion lycidas | reverse complement strand
ATAACATGAAATATTATTTCGAAATCGATTTTACTTGGAAGTAATTATTCATATTATACACACACGCATAAGTTTATATATATATATATATATATATATATATATATATATATATATATATATATGCGTGCGTGTGTGCGCGCGCGCTCGTGTGTTGTGTACGTGTGGAATATAAAATCAAAGTTATTCCTGCTGTCGAATTCTGTTTTACTTCACAATGTAAAATTACAAATCTATTTTTTCTGAATTCATCTTCAGTCTCGTTAATTTAAAGATATTCACAACGACTATCAAGTTACGGAATAAATTATTAAGAAAACTATTTTCATTTGTTCGTATAATTATGAGAACTCCGGAATGAATATATAACTTTGCACAATGGCACATTTGACAGTAAACAAAACTGTATCCACTGGTGAATTGTTATAGAAAATTCCACATATTCTGACAAGACTTTAAAAATATACGCAATATTTGTTTTAGTTACAACTAGTCTGAATCGGAAATTTGTCATCACCTTTAAAGATAGCTAATCCCATAAGTCATTTACTTTTTCTTTTATCTCATATCATTATTCTCTTGACAAACCTTTTATCAGACTATGCTAATACATAAATCCAACAGTAAACTTATTAAAAGTAATCAGTTGTTTAATGCAAACACAATGTTCACTCCCTAGCGTGAGTTAAAATTAATGATATAAAACTTGTGATTTTAAATTTATTTATTCAGGATATGCGATTGTTTCAGACTGACCAACCATCCACTAAAATCAGTACCAACATCTTTATAATCATCATCTTTTGTTTTCTCGTTTGTAGAGTTCGTTAACGTGTCATTATCCGAGACATAGCGTTAGCAGTTTAGTAAATATATTCATTCTATTTGTACACATTCTAATGTTAATTGAAAGCAGGTAGATATTTTATGTTTTCTGTTTCATCATCATCATCATCATCATCATCATCATTATTATTATTCTGCTGCTACTGCTTCTTCTTCTTCTTCTTCTTCTTCTTCTTCTTCTTCTTCTTCTTCTTCTTCTTCTTCTTCTTCTTTATTCTGTGCCCCGTACGCACATAGACGCCCAAGGATTTCCACATCTTCATCTCGTTTGAGTGATTAGTTTTTCACGGCTCATCAACCTTTTGAATATTAATTAAAGACCAAAAATCTTTCTAGATTGTAAGAATATCATTTTAGATAAAGTTCTAGTGATACAAGACGACCATGGATCTCCCCGTCTTCACCTTTACTGATACAATGGTTTAGTTATACAAGTATTAATTATTAAATAATTGCTATTGGGGTTAGTGAGATGTGGCTTCATGCCCACATCTAGTCAATTCAACTCCAAATTGATGAGACCTTGTTGGCAAACTTGCACTGCTCTTACCATGAAAGTATTTAGAAAAGAAAGCACAAAGAAGCGACATTACAGCATTGGTAAAGTGACTGAAGCCGAGATACCAGCTCAGGACCAATAACATTGCGGATTCCCTTTGGATTTACATTTATTGTTTTAGTTAATCAATCAATCATCTGCATTTTTATACTACATGTTTGCTGTTTACCGCTGGAGAATAATTGTTCTAAAATTGACAGTACTCTCCTTGATATTTATCCAGACTAGAACATTTTAACGTCTGACGAGACACATTTCTTTCTTGAATGATTCATTATCGATATTAATGTTTCTGAAATCAATGCTGTTTTATGCCTTATCGATCGGACACATCTTCTGTCGTTGTTCCATTCAGCCTTCCTCAGCTTTACTATTCTGTAACCTTAGTCCAAATTTTTGACGAAACTCTTTATTAAATCAACGGGAACAGTTTCATTTTGTATTTACTGACTAGGAGAATATTTCATGTCAGTTTATACCCATCAGGCTTACTCAGCTTGTGTCACATATCCGCTTCTATTCAAACTGTTATATACTGTACCTATGAATACTAATGGGTATGTCCCAATCCTCATCAATATGTTGGACACTATTGTAAGTGGAGGTAACATGTTGTCTAAGAAGTCCAACACTAGTAATGGTTTACCTACTTCACGCCGCTGGCGAGTTTTGTATTTTGTTGATGTTATAAAGATTACCAGTTCATTTCCAACCTCCGTTATGGTTATTCCAGATTCAGTAAGCTTTTCTAGGTTACAATACAGATTCTACTTTGGATTTTATCAAGAATGTCTAAATATATAGCAGGAGCACCGGACCAGATGTGGCACCATATTCAAAGCAAGTAGGAATGGTAGACAGATAAATAAGTAATATAGATTCTTTAGATAAAAATATAAACATGTTTATATAAATAATAACATCCGACTTGATTGAACTCATCCGATTGAATCTTTCCCTCCATGCTTGTGAGCGTATCATGATAAGACAAACAAAACATAACATCGTCAGGTCACCATACGAAATGTCTAAGTCCTCCATCCCCTAGTTCAATATCCTGCTGAGGATTGAACAACAGTCTTGCGGAGCAGGTATCAATGAATTTGTTTGTTTGTTTGTTTGGGTTTTATGGCATATCAACCACTGTGGCTTATTTAATGCCAAATCCAGTTTATATGAATTTTAAATGCCTATTTTGTATGGAATAAAAAACGTATAGCTGACAACATTATGGTTTCAAAAATGCATAGCTGGCAACATTATGGTTTCAAAAACGGATAGCTGGTAACATTATTGTTTCAAAAACGTACAGCTGGTTATTTTTTCTTTCCAAAAAATGTATAGCTGGCAACATTATGGTTTCAAAAACGTACAGCTGGCAACATTATTGTTTCAAAAACGCATAGCTGGCATCATTATTGTTTCAAAAACGCATAGCTGGCAACATTGTTTCAAAAACGTATAGCTGGCAACATTATTGTTTCAAAAAAGTATAGCTGGCAACATTATTGTTTCAAAAACGTATAGCTGGCAACATTATTGTTTCAAAAACATATAGCTGGCATCATTACTTTTCCGAAAACATTATCTGAGACCTTACTGTTGGATGTAGTTTATCGCCATACCGAGGACGCGGATGTAGTTTATCGCCATACCTAGGACATGGTATGAATGAATGTAATCATTTCTATAAGAGAAAGACAAAAAGTAACTTCGACTTTGGAGAATGATTTTTCATTCCCACTAAAAAAAGCTTTTCGGCCCGACCAAGAATGTATTTTCATATCAGTTCCAATGTTTGGTCATTTGTAAAGATTTTAGGAAGCTGATTATCCCGAAAACATTTCAGCACCTCCAGGTAATTTTCCCTAGAGAAATTCGCACCGACATATTGTAGACAAACTCCGCAAACACACGCATGCGCTATCGATTCCAATTCCAGGTTCAGGTAGAATCTTAACAGATGAGACAGACACAAATAACAAACAATAAGAGAGAAAGAGAGAGCGAGAAAGAGTGAGCGAGAATGATAGTTAGAGTGTAACAGAAAGAAGAGAAAGAGAAATAGAAAAGGGGAGAGAGAGGTGGAGAGAGAGGCAGAGTGAAATAATGCATTTTAACCTTAAATATAAATCAAACTATTGTCTTAAAAAAGATATAATTAGTAATGAGTGAGTATATATATATATATATATATATATATATATATATATATATATATAGCAAAACAACACATTCTTACTACAGACACCGTAATCCCTCAAAGTCCAAAGAGGAAAGTTCATCAGAAAAATTGGTATGAAAATATTTATGGAAAAGTCACAGTGAAGATACGTTACAGAGCTGGAAAATTGACTGAAGCCCAGATTTTATGTCATGACCAATAAGATTGCAGAATCTTTCTTGGATTTTCGCAAGAATCTCTAACTATATAGCAGGAACACCAGGCCAGATGTGGCAGAATATGCAACGCATATAATAATGGTAGGCTGATAAATAAGTAATATCGATTCTTTAGACAAAAGTATAAATATATGTTTATATGAACAAGAATATCCGACTTGATTGAACACATCGTATTGAATCTTTCCGTACGTGATAGTGAGCGTATGATGATAAGACAGACAAAAACATAGGATATTTTCATTAGAAACAAAGAGAAAGTATTGAAATGTGTTATATACAGTAGCTATGAACATTAAAAGGTATGTCGCAATCCTCAGACATTCATTGGATACTATTGTAAGTAGGGGTAATATGCTGTCTAAGTAGTCCACCTCTAGCAGTGGTTTACCTACTTCACGCCGCTGGCGAGTTTTGTATTTTGATGTTGTTATAAAGATTACAATTTCATTTCTAACCTCCATTTGGCTTATTTCTCATTCAGTAACCTTTTCTAGGTTACAACGCAAACATTGACGGCTTCCATATGAAATTTAGTTATATGTTACTTTGACTTTAGAGGCTGTTAGGCATATCAATATATTCCCTCAGATGTCTGATTCCTAGGTGTTTTTTTGTTTGTTTGTTTTTTTTTCGGGTTATTATTCCTATTTTCTTCTATATCTAGTTAGTTATTACACATTTAATTTTACACCATGTCTGATTTCTTTACGTTCTTAGAGTTTTAATAATCTGTGGGGTTATTCTAATGTTTTTGTTTTTGTTTTTTTTTAAGCTAGAACATTTTTTTTTTACATTTTTATTAGATATTCTCTGTGATAAGTCTTCAAGAGGAATTTTAGAAATAAATAATTTATTACGTTTATCTGGTTTTCCGCTGAAACTGAGACAAAACTAGAAACAATTATGAACAATCGAAAAAAACAACAGACTGTAAATAGCAATACTAATTTTTATTTAAACAATTTAATTCTTTAAGTAACAATCTACTACGGATACAAAAAAAAAATGATTGTCTTTTTTTGACTATCCTTGCAACTCCATTTTTTGAAATTCATGGAGAGTCATAATCGGCCTCACCATGAAGAGACATGTCAAAGAGAATAATAATAATAATAATAATAATAATAATAATAATAATAATAATAATGAAGGAGAAGTAGATGATGATGATGATGATGATGAAGAAGAAGAAATACAAGAAAATTAAAAAAAAAACTTAAAAATTCACCACTTTCAATTATTAAATACGTGCTGGGAGATGAATTCTAACACGAATTACGTCCATATCTCGTAGGTAACCAGAGAAAGCTGTAGGTTATTGAGACAAAAATGGACTTTTCTAGAGTTCCAATATCCACCTCGGTCGTTGCGCGAAGCGATGTGAATTTGACACGATTGATCCTACAAGAAAATGCAACTGAAGCAAAAGCAACAGCATCCACGCCCCGCTGCTCCGTGGTTAAAAGCTAAAAGTACTGATCGAATCTGACAGATGTGTCAAGAGAAATATGTCAAAACGAGACATAGTCGCGGAACCGAATCATCGTTATTTAGCCTGCTTACGCACGCATGCGCCCTGATAGATACATAATCGTGAACATGTTTATATGTAAACAACTATAAAAACTAGCTAACGCAAGGCATACGGTCAAAGCAATATAAGTTCAACCTGTCGTTCACGATAAAAAATTTCCATGATATTCAACTATTAAAACATACATCATTTCTTACTTTATTTAAATGTCTATTGTCGATGCTAATGGAGCTATCGATTGATCTAAACACGGTTGGCATGTTTTAATCTGTGCACGTTAAAGTTATTTTCTTAAGGCAAATAAATTGGGAAAAGTTTTTAATGACACGCTAGAGAGTGAGGTCAAATCGAATGGCAAGAAAACACCTTCCCGTCAAAGCAGCTGAACAGGTCAAATTATTATTTTTTTATTTTTATTTTTTTTGGAAATTAAATAAATTCAAGCCAAGCAAGATAATGCCACTCAGATACAAGTGGCTACTGGGAGGGAAACAAAAATGAAAACAAATAGCTTAGACGGGACCGGAAACCCAGTTCGAAGCAGTCAACAATGGATAAACATCTACTACTTTTCAAAAGGTCAGGAAGGAATTGAAATTATCTACTAAATAGCCGGGTTCTCTTGCCTTGGATGGCTTTCCGTCTAGGCGGAGAAACAAATGGAAACCTGAGGAGGATTGCGAGAGAAAACAGCGAACATTATTTATTTCTCAGGTTTCATTTTTCCTAAAAGTTGTGGCTAGTTCAACACGAAACTTGGCCATTATAATAAAATATTCTTTGTGAAGAAGCTAGCCCTTTATGATCTATGCTTGCTTTTTTTTTAGTTTTTTTTTCGAGAACAGCTACAAATCATATATATATATATATATATATATATATATATATATATGAAGAAATATAGTCTTAAGATGTACTATATTTATGGGATAAAGTGCTCAATATGAGAGATAGATTATGTGTAAATATAAAAGTGAACATAGAAATCAACACTTAGCGGCGACAGTCAGTTTCATGCTAGATACAATTGTGGCCTGACGATAGCATCTAGCATGAAACAGACTGTCGCCTCAAAGTGTTGACTTCTATGTTCACTTATATATATATATATATATATATATATATATATATATATATATATATATATATATATATATATATATATAAAGACATTGAATCAATTAGCAATATTAATGCAATTAATTGCGAATTCTCGTCGCTAACAGACTTAGTATAATAATATTGCTAATTAATTCAATGTATGATTATCTTTTTTTTAGGTTGGTGCAAATAATGACGTAATAATGTCGTTTTTGACGTTAAAAAATACGTCAAAAAACGACATTATTACGTCATTATTTTTGCACCAACCTAATATAAAATATATGCTGCCTGATATAATAGGTTTATGAAAACAATTGATTCGCAGTACGAAATTCCGAAGAAAAAAAAAATCTCCTAAGACATATCAGCATATTAATTGAACTATATACTTAACTGGAAACACTTACAACAAAAGAATTCGTGGATTTACCAAATTACAAAATTCATATAAAAATTCTCACTTGAAATATTTAAACTTTAGCGTTGCGACTTTCACTTTCCAGAATTATATAAGCGTTAATAACTAGCACATCTTTCTGTCTACAACCCATTTATTTCGTCTTTGAGTTTTGATTTTAAAGGAATAAATTAGAGACTGAAGATGAGGACATGAAGTTCTTGAAATTACTTGCTGCTCTAAAAATACACCAGCTTCATCAGACAACAAATTTATACATAAGAATCGCATCATTCAGTGGATTGTTAGTAGTTTAATGCTTATGTTATTTAATGCTTAATGTCTGTTAGCGAAGAGAATTCGCCATTAATTGCATTAATATTGCTAATTGATTCAATGAATGATTTTCTCTTTATAATATAAAATATATGCTGCCTAATATAATACGTTTACACACACACATATATATATATATATATATAGTGAAAGAGAGAGAGAGAGACCTGGTTTACTAACAGAATTGTAGAAATCATAAAAGCATAATTATCCATCCCCCAAAATGTTTAACAGCTAAAATACACTAAACTAATTGAATTCCTTTTTTCCGAGTTTTCAGATAACATGTTTAGTCATAATGTCACAATTTTCGTAAGTGTGACTGAAAAAAACTTTCAGCTAAAAATAAAGCAGGTTAAAATTATTTTGTTTCCGACCCAATGTCTTCCCAACTAAGCAATGGTGAGAGGAAAAAGATAATTCAGTCTTTTAGTAATGGTACCAAGAGTTCCCTGGCTTCCATCTTAAAAGTCCATTCAAGAACCATCAAGAGAACGGTGAATAACTTTAAAAAAGAGATGGCAGTAGTCCGGAAAACTGGATCAGGAGATCACAACAGGAAGAAGGATCATCATTTCAACTTAGAGCTAAAGATATCAATTAGAAAAGTTCCAACTCAATTCATAGGACGTGTGGCACGTGAGAGAGGTGTTTCAGCTATGACAGTCCAAAGGGCAGTGAAAAAAAGAATTGAAATAAAATCCTACGTGAAACCTATGAGGCACTTCGTTAATCCAGGACACAAATAATAAGTTGGGACATGAAACTGGGATAATAATAATAATAATAATTATATATATATATATATATATATATATATATATATATATATATATATATATATATATATTTGAACTTTATATCAATCCTCCGATCATTAGTTATGATTAATTCTTTCAGTGACCATAGTTATCGCAGATGTTTTTGAACACAGAAATATTCCACAGATCCAAAATTCACTATTTAGCGCAGATTACGGTTCTTGTGACATTCACCGTTTTAAAAATCAAAGCCCATTGGAAAATAACAAGATTTCATTATATACATATCTAGACCCGCTTCGAAAATGCCGCTTTGATTCTCATTCATCCGCTTTCTTATACCGTGGTTATGCAAGATTTCTGTTTAGTTGATCGAACTATGAAATTTCAGCTTAGTAATTTTTAATATAGTTATATTTTAGTGGTTGTTGAAATTTTGGTTGGTATTTGCTTGTTTATTGCTTTTCTTTTCTTATATTGTGATTGTGAAAGTTGTCAGATTGGTTGTACTTAATATGGCTTTGTGGCCTGTCGATTCCTATTTTCAATCTATCTTTAGCGATTAGACACATAATAAATTCTTTCAGAGGAGGAAACGCGTCAGCTAAAATAATTTTTTCTTTGTCTTTATTCATATATATATATATATATATATATATATATATATAATATTTTCATATAGACAAAAACAATATACTCACTATAAAGACGCAACTTCGCTTCGGTGCATTTAGTTGCACTTCGACTGGTGCGTACAAAAATGGTTATTCATAATAAATAATTATTGCTCCAATATCGGTATTGAGCCGTATTTTCAATTAATGCTGCGATGTTATAATTTAATATATTATTTTCGTTCTCATTTCATTCGGATATATATATATCTATATATCTATTTATCTATCTATATATATATATATATATATATATATATATATATATATATATATATATATATATATATGGGGAGGTGTCCTTGGGCCTTTTGTAATTTTTTAAGTTGATGTTAATTTAACTAGTGCAAACATTGAAAAGTTAAAATCTCTCTGTAGGTTAATGATTTTTTTTATTTTATTTTATTATTTGCATTCTTTATTTTATTCTTTTGTCCAGTTACCACAAAATTTGATAGTTATATTTTATAGTCGGAAAATCATGGGTACAAATAGCATTTACATTCAAGATTGTTTCTTTTTATATCGTGGCTGTAAAAGATTTCAGATTGGTTGGTCGAAAATATAGCTTTGTGGGCTGGCGATTCTGATTATCCATCTATTTTTGGTGAAGTTTAAATTTTTCGTCCTCTTGACGGATTTTTCTACGAACATGATATAGTCTGAAAATCATGGATAAAAATAGCATGTACATTCCACACGTTTCATTTTCATGTTTCAACAGGAAATATTATGATTATATTTTAATGGTAAATGTAATAATGAGGTGATCGTTTCAATACTGGAATCATTCGTCATTCATTGACCGAAAAGTTACACTTACTCTCTGTGTAGATATATAAGTCGATCTTTTAATGTAGATTTCATGAATAGTCCTCTCGCATCCAATAATCGCTCTTTCTAGTGCCGTTCTCGGCAGGACGATACACTACATCCGCGTCCACGGTAAGACGATAAACAATGTCCAACAGCAAGGCCTTCGATTAAGAGGTTTTGAGGAACGTTGAAGCACCTCTTAATTGATGGTGTTCCCAGGTCCACCCGGACTCAGGATGGTAGCACCTGTTAGGGTCCCAGTTATGAGTAAACAGTTATCCCCCAAACTGAGGTCAAAACACTATGAAAGTGTAAAATTAGGTTTTAATACAAGAAATATTTTCTAAAAAATTATTACCAGCCACATTTTTTTAAGAAAATTATCAGCAATATAGAAATAAAATTTATTACTAGCAATACATTTTTGAAAGGAAAAGTATAACCAGCAAAACCCACTTGAATGAAAAATGTTTTACCAGCAATACATTTTTGAAGGAAAAACGTATTACCAACAATATATTTTTGAAAGAAAAAAGTATTACCAACAATATATTTTTGAAAGAAAAAAGTATTACCAACAATACATTTTTGAAAGAAAAAAGTATTACCAGATAAAAATTTTAAAAGAAAAAAGTATTACCAGCAATACATTTTTGAAAGAGAAAATATTAGCAGCAATAAAGCTTTTGAAAGAAAAAGTATTACCAGCAATACACTTTTTAAAGGAAAAAGTATTACCGGCAATAAATTTTTGAAAGAAAAAAATATTACCAGCAATACATTTTTGAATGAAAAACGTATTACAACAATATATTTTTGAAAGAAAAAAGTATTACCAGCAATACATTTTTGAAAAAAAAAATGTTACCAGCAATAAAATTTTTGAAATAAAAAAGTATTACCAGCAATACACTTTTAAAGAAAAAGTATTACCAGCAATACGTTTTTGAATGAAAAACGTATTACCAACAATATATTTTTGAAAGAAAAAAGTATTACGAGCAATACATTTTTGAAAGAAAAAATATTACCAGCAATCAAATTTTGAAAGAAAAAAAGTATTACCAGCAATACAGTTCTTAAAGAAAAAAGTGTTACCAGCAATACACTTTTAAAAGAAAAAGTATTACCAGCAATACACTTTTGAATGAAAAACGTATTAAAGTATTACCAGCAATACATTTTTGAAAGAAAAAAGTATTACCAGCAATACAGTTTTTAAAGAAAAAAGTGTTACCAGCAATACACTTTTAAAAGAAAAAAGTATTACCAGCAATACACTTTTGAATGAAAAACGTATTACCAACAATATATTTTTGAAAGAAAAAAGTATTACCAGAAATATATTTTTGAAAAAAAAAATGTTACCAGCAATAAAATTTTTGAAATAAAAAATGTATTACCAGCAATACACTTTTTAAAGAAAAAGTATTCCCAGCAATACATTTTTGAATGAAAAACGTATTACCAACAATATATTTTTGAAAGAAAAAAGTATTACCAGTAATACATTTTTGAAAGCAAAAAAGTATTACCAGCAATACAGTTTTTAAAGAAAAAAGTGTTACCAGCAATACACTTTTAAAAGAAAAAAGTATTACCAGCAATACACTTTTGAATGAAAAACGTATTACCAACAATATATTTTTGAAAGAAAAAAGTATTACCAGCAATACAGTTTTTAAAGAAAAAAGTGTTACCAGCAATACACTTTTAAAAGAAAAAAGTGTTACCAGCAATACACTTTTGAATGAAAATAAATTACCAGCAATACTATTATGAAGAAAAATATTATCAGGAATAATTTTTTTCCTGTATTAAATGACCCTTTGAAGTTGATATACCGTTAAACAAAACAAAACAAACCCATCTTTCTAGTGCTGATGGGGATGTCCTTTGTAATCATTTGTTTAAAATAATGAAACATCTTGATTTTGTTATTATTTCCTCTTCGAGATACACGAATTTTATACAATTTTAATTGTTCCTGAATTTTATACAATTTTAATTGTTCCTGCTTTTGTAGGCTTCATGTAAATCATTTTTTTTATTTGGTAAATTTCTTTATATGCTATTCTGTAGCGTCAAACTATAAGATCTGATGAAGCAGTGTCTAAAGACTTCATTCACTTGAACATATTTTTAATCATTTACCTGAGAAAACTCCATACAACCGTTTGGTAGCTGATAGTTAAGATATTTGCCAATGTGTTTGCCGCTATGCATAGCATCCATATGAAGCCTACATCTGTCGAAGCTATTAAAATTCACGACTAGAGTTCTTACGTTAATATATATATATATATATATATATATATATATGGCAGGATGTCTGTGTAACGAATGCACGGCCGCAATTTTCGACGGATTTGCACCAAACTTTACATGCACATCCTCAAAGTTAGCAGGATGGCCAAGACCGACTTTTCATTTGCCAACTCCCATCGATTTTGGAAATAATCGATTTTTTCATGCTTCTACGGCACTTTTCATGTAGTTTGCGGCCATTTTCTACTGGTCAGAATGAGAGCCTATAGCTGGCTGCCACGAATAGGCAGGAAGATTCTATTGGCCAGCGTGAGAGCCAACAGCTGACTGACACGAATGTTAACTAGGATTCTAGCATGCAAAAAAATCGATAGCTGCACTCGTCACAAGTGGGAAAAATTTAAATCTGCATGGCACTTTACCCCAATTTGCTCATTCGCTTGCTTAAACTCAACGTTGATTCTGATTCTGCAGAACTGGGTTGGATGTGAAAAAGGATTTGTCGTTAACATTCTTTTTACATTCGGTTTTTCCAGTTACGAGTCCTTTTTTAAAGCTGATCGTCTTGTGTTCATTTTTTTTAGTTCTTTTTTCGTAACAGATTTAATGTTTAATAGAGAACTTAGAAAAAATTCGCAGTGTGAGATAAGCAATGTAGCAACATCAACACGGCAAAGGGCACTTCTTAAAAGTCAAGGAAGGGCAAAAATATTTTAAGTCAAGTGATAGTGATTGCTGTATGAGTCGTACGATTTTTGAATCCAGGCCATACTGCTAGTACATATATATATATATATATATATATATATATATATATATATATATATATATATATATATATATATATATATATATATATATATTGAATCATAACGTACCCTATTCTATATTCAATTTCCTTGTGTCCTTTCCTAAATTTTTTATAGCCTACCTATACCCCGAGGTATCTGAACTGTTCAGAGTTTATTAATTCCAAATTCAGAATTTCTGTAATGGATTCAGTCCATTTGCCATCACTAATTTCATTTAAATTCCTAAATAATAGTTTCATTTTTGGAAATGTTTATTGTAGAGGTGGCGAATATGTGTCAAAAATGGTTTCTGGAGATGAAAATGGAAGGATGTAGAACTAAAAAAAAGACGCTGCTTGAAGGATTAAGTCATTGAAAAGATAATATTTTAAACTCCCTTTGGCAGTCCTACGCCTTTGTCGATCGATCGAGTGTTTTGAATGCCTTAATAGGAACGTGTTCTATTATCATGCATGTTTTTGCCGTTCGTTTGTGCTACATCGACCAGATAAGAGATATTTTTCAATGTGCATTCGTCCACGACATCCAGATCCAAAATTCTGCCATGATTTGTGCTATCATACGTTGAAGCATTGATGTTTATTGAATGAATTTCAAACAGCGATATTTATCACCAGATGCTTTACCTATTTTATTAATTGTATACGTCTATCAAACAGTATAATTATAAGTTACCGGTTATTCTCAAAATAACCAGTAAGAATTTAGTCACCTACCAGGTCATTAAAATAGCGTGCTATTTCTTCTTGAACCAGTATGTGAAATGACGGGACGAGGTCTGATTCGTTCAGTTGGCCCGCCTATAACTCTTACTGTATAGCATCAACACGAATAATGTATCGGAGGATCGTATTCACTATCTGTACGATCGTATAGATTTAAAAGTACAAAAATTTGTTACTACTCACGTAAGTTATACGGGAGAATGTTCTTATTTGGTTTCGTATTTAAATGATGAAGAGACTGTGTGAATAATTTTATGAGTATCTGATTTGGTGATTTCTAATCTCGATTTATTTTTCGCCAATTTCACTGATATATTTTCCACAATTAAATTGTGGGGTACACTTTATTAACAACCCTTTTGTTTGGTTTTGTATATAGCATTTCTATTTTATTGTATACATTGGGAAATGTTTAATTCTTTTTATTAAAATGAATTTTACCCCCACCCCCAATGACTGTTCATATGAGATTACTAACGCATGTTCATAGAACAAAGTATTATGGTGCCTATATATGAATGCCGTGTAAAATGGCATTTTGGTGGGTAATATTCAAGCGGTTGGGTCAGGGCTTGAATCTAGCCAATTTACAGTTAAGACAGATGAAGACCGAAAATCTCCACCCTTCCCCAATTTTCTCTTGTGGCAAAATTTATATGAAATTTTACAAGAAATATCGATAATTTTGTTATTTCTTGCCTTGAAATCAAAATGCTATGGCGACTTTTCTGTATCCTTTTCGCCTCTAAATACTATTCTTATTTTTTAACCTTTTACTTTATTGCTGTTTGAAGGTGCACTTGGGAGACACTGTCCAGTATTGGATGGCAGCTCGGATTGAAGAATCAGAGGGACGAATTCGAGTTCAAGTCGAATTCATTACACCCTCCGAAAAGTTAAGAATTCATCTCTTCTATACAGCTATGAATAAATAGCGAGACAGATTAGGGCCTACATCTTTGGTTCGTCAACAATTTAGGAGAAGAAAAACTTTGAATTCAATCCGGCCTGGAGATCGTGGAACTCAAGCTGTCTTACTCCAAACACGTCACTGCTGTCATGGCTGCTACAGACGTGACGCCTGTATAATTATAGGAGGTTACAAGATTCGTGAAAGTTTCATTGCTTTTGTCATCCATTATATTTTTATTTGTTTAAACATTATTTTAATGAATACTCGTATTTGATTATATTATCCGTTTATTTTAAACGGTGTTTATTGCGTGCGTAATAAAATCCATTAAATCTTTAAAGTTTACTTGCATTATATATATATATATATATATATATATATATATATATATATATATATATTGTAAGTTTAACCATGTCCGTTTATTCTACAATCAAGTCTTTATATTTTAAGAAGATTTTGATTCATCTAGATATTTTTTGCAATACGCTCACAGTATTTAGTATTCCTGACGTTATCGCTAACGTTTTTTCGAGATTTACAAGCGTTGCGTTTCGTTCAATTTCGCAAACCAATCGATGAATTTGAATAAGCTGATTTCTTGGAAAAATATTTTGATAAAAATAAAAAACACTTTGCGGTTTAATAATTTCTTTAATTTAATCTTTATAGGATTTCATGGCAAACAATATTTTTTTTAAGAATTCTTTTTTTTCTTTTCAACAGCGAAGAATACATTTTTAAGAATACTTACTCTTGAGCATGCAACATACAACTAAACATGCGTAAATATTTCTTTCTTATGCCAAATTTCAAGTTTTCGAGGCGTTTGGCCTTGTGAGTTGTTTGTAGTTCTCGCAAACTTAGGGCGAACTGGAAACTAGATTCTTGTATATACAAACACTTAAAAAATATATGCAAAAATCGATATAGTATTTTCATTAAAAACTATTTGTTATTTTAATCATTAAATTGTTTTTTTTAAGTAGTGGGATTGTTTGTATGTTAATTAATAAGACATTTAATTCTTAAAAACTATGTAAATTAATTGTAAAGGGCTAGACCCCCTACCAAGACCAACTATACTTGTACCCCCTTACGTATTTGCACTTCCCCCCAAAATTTCGTTTCCATCGTTTAATGTATGGATATTTTAGAGAGACTAAGTTACAGAATTTTATATATAGATTGATAGATTAGCATTATTGAAAATTGAATGAATCTTCCTGTATTTTCATTGCCTTTTATTTCTTTGTGAATATCGTTGTTAAAGTAACATGTACATTAGTATCTTAGTGTGACGTATTAGATAGTCTCTTGTCATACAGTTTCATTTTGGCTTCTATTTTGGTAGTTTATGTTGCCTGAATCTTCTCAACAAAAACAAAAACAAGAAAAAACGACAAGTGTTTGTCGGTTACATATTATTAGCAGCAAAGTACATCACTTGACTTGGCATATTATGAAAGGCCAAAAATGGATTAACTGCAACGCTAAACAGTTCTCTCTTTACCATGTATTTGGAGGGGAGAGAATTTGATTGATGTTAAAATAAAATATACTTTGGTGATCTATCTTCGTTTTGTATTTTTGTTAAATTAAGCAGATGACAAGGCAAATAACACTGTATAATATTATCCGGCAAAGAATTCCTCCAGAAAGGAAACTTGCAACAATCCATAATGAAACCGATTAATTTTCACGTAGAAATAAGTGCAATAAAAAAAAAAGGAAAAAAAAAATTAAACGGCAAATAGTGAAAATGACGAATGTATATACAGGATGAAGATTATGTATAAAGAAGGGGATAAGAAGTGCTGACAAACAGATCTGTGATCATACATAAACAAGGGAATCTGATAGATATCTTTGGAGATACTGCCACAGTTTATGGATTCGCCTCTCAAAATTAATTGAGAAGACGATTTCCACAGTTAAATCTGGTCCATTTATGAATATAGAAATGTTCAATGCTATTAATTCTTAAAGAAATGGAATTGTCATTTCTTGATGTCAGGCTTTGGGCTTATGTTATCTTACGGTATATCAACCTCAATGGGTTATTTAATGCCGACAAGATTTTTAGGATAGTTTCGTATGGAGAGAACATATATTATTTGTAAAAAATCAGTTTCTAGATCAGGTTCCATTGACATAAAACGGTTTTTATCGAGAGTAAAATATATTGATGGTAATTTAATCTTTTTAAAAAAATGTATTGCTGGTAATTTAATCTTTTTTAAAAGATGTATTGCTGGTAATTTAATCTTTTTAAAAAAATGTATTGCTGGTAATAATTTTTTCAAAAATGTATTGCTTGAATTCTTACTTTTAAAAGGTCTATTTTTTATACTTTCATAATATTTTAGCCCTAGTTTAGGGGGTTAAATATTTTCCCATGGATGGGAACCTAACAGGTGCTACTACCACCGGTCAGGATGGACCTGGAGATAACAGCAATTAAGAGATGATACCACACTCCTCAAAACCTCCACTCTTCTAATCAGAGATTTTGCTACCCGGTGTATTTTGCCATGTGTCAGGTACTGTGAAAACCCTATGGGCAATATTCCAAGACTGAATTTTAAACATTCTTCTGAAGCCAATTAAATCAATGAATGTCTACTCAAGGCTCTGGAGTTTGTCGTTCAGACTTTCTGTTTTCTATTAACGATCTTTCTCAGAAGATTGTCAGATCTGTAGTACATAGCCATGCAGATGATACTACATTTTATGTGTTCACTTCCAAAAATTTAATTGACCTGGTCTAGGCAGTTGATTCATTTCTGAACTAGTTCTAAGAGCAAAATGAGTAACGAAAATGTAGTTTGTAATATGCAATAGATCAAAAATCAATCTAGCAACGTTTAATCATTACCGAGAAGAAATTAATTTTTCTCGTTTCAGTGCGCATTTGATTTGAACATCTGTTTGGACTCAAGTTCGGCAAACCCTGAAATTGATCATCTATACGATTCCTCGCTAAAGAATCAGGAGAAATTATTGGTTTCTTGTACCGCTCCAGAAAGTAGTTGAGTCCTGCTATGCTTTATTTTGCTCTCGTTCCACAAATCAATGGCTCTTGGGAGTAAGTTATCCGAATGCAATTTCAATTTTACCAATGAAATGCATAGAGAATTAGAACGCTTCAAAAATGCTTCAATGTTGCATGGCATGTCTTGGGTGTAATGGTCTCAACGGGTAGAACTAAAGAATATAGCTCGTCACGATATTTTCTTAATATGGATTCTACGTTTTTCTAATTGTTAACGAGATTTTTAGAGTTATTATACTTGTTCGTATTTTGAAAAATATTTCAAATTCTGTTGAATATTTTCCAAGTTTCCACAGATATTGCTTAATAATTTTACAATACCTTGACGTTTTGGTTTATACAAGCCAAAATAAGATTGGTAAAATATTTGTACCAGTCACAGTAATGTTGATAAATTATTTGTTCAAGCTTCACTAAAGTTGATAAAGAGAAAAGTAAAAAACAATATTCAGGCAACTCATTTCGCCTCTTTTGTGTGAGCACCTTCATTTCGTAATAAGAATAAACAGTGAGAAAAAAAAAACTGAGATCTACTAGGATTCGGCTGTAGTTATCGAATTTAGTATGGACGGGGAGTTTTTGACAGTAGCATCTGATAACGATACCTGTTATATCATCCTCAAATTCAAATTCGAATGCAAGTTAATTATCCAAGTGTATCTTTCATTATTCTTCCTCTTTCTTAATAATCAAGTCCAACTCCAAGTATATATATATATATAATAGACAATGGGAGCAGCTGGCTAGGACAACATTCCCATCGATCATAGTAAGAGATAATGATGGCGAAATTTATATGCGTAAAGATACACAAAATATTGACCATATCAATGCAAATATATTCTGGGAAAATTGCTTAGTTAATACCAATATTTTTCTGATTTTTTTGACTTGAAAAATAAAATTTGACATACTATAGTAAATTAAGATGGATGAATATATTAATTTATCAATATTACTATGGCTTGTGCAAACAAAACAATCAAGATATTGTAAAGTTATTAAGCAATGCAAACATTCCTGTGGAAATTTAGGAAATATTGAACAGAATTTGAAATATTTTCCAAATACGAACAAGAATAATATCTCTAAAAAATCTCATAAAACACAGATTTCAGAATGATACTAAACAAGCATATGTATTGACCACGAAAAAAAATAGAAAACGTAGAATTCATATTAAGAAAATATTGTGACGAGCTACATTCTTTAGTTCTACTAGTAGCAACCATCATACCCAATGCCATATTGAAGCATCGTTGACGCGTCCAATGCATTTCATTGGTAAAATTGAAATTGTATTCGAACTGCACACTCCCAAGAGCCACTGATTTGTGGAACGAAAGGAAAATAAAGCATAGCTACTTTCTGGAGCGGTACTAGGAACCAATCATTTTTTCTGCTTCTTTAGTGAGGGATCGTATAGTTGAGTCAATTTCAGGGGTTTTATCGATCTTGAGTCTAAACAGATGTTCAATGCAAATAAGCGCATTGTAAAGAAAAAAAATAAGGACTTCTCAGTAATGATTAAACGTTTCTAGATTGATTTTGGATATATTGAATATTGAAAATTACATTTTCTTTACTCATTGTGTTCTTAGATCTAGATCCGAAAAGAAATCAACTACCAAGACATTTGACCAATATATTCCTTAATAAGTATAGAAAAAGGATCAATATATTGCTTAATAATATTAGAAAAAGGATCGATATATTACTTAATAACTATAGAAAAACAAGCACTCATTTCATGTCCAAATGTTACGTATGGAAATATTTAACATAATTCCCAACATATGCTGTTTAATACTAATTTCATTACGTAAAAATTGACTAGCTCAATAAAATTTGTATTGTAGCTTTTCAAATATATAGAGACTTATACGGGTTTTATTTTCTGCTTTCGAATTTGAAAGCAACGTCGAGCCCGGTCATTAACTAAATGGGTGATCTTTGGGAAAAACAGATACTGTAAGCTTAGATGTTCGGTTGGTCTAATAGGCAACATTTCGGCATTAGAAATCGGAGAGTCGATTTCAAATTCCAGTTGTGCTTGTTTTATTCACGCAAATAACTTTCAAAAAGCTATAAATTCACCTCTCCTCCCCAAAGCTATGGGTTAATTAATATTAATTGTATCATTAAAAGAAAACTATATGGCTTTAAATAACCTGCAAAAAGTTGATAGGTTTTAAAAATTAAATCAAGCAATCCAAATCCTGAGTTAAAATTTCAAACCTTTCTTAGCATTTTGTGAACAGAATTTGAAGCACACATCAACAAATCAGACAGTAGAAAACGTACAGACTAATTACCATCACATTGTTACGTCTGCAATGTCCAGAGTTTAGAGGTTGTTAGCTCTATAATATGACATCAGTTTTGTAATGTATGTTAACAGTTAAAGATTATAAAAATGCAGTTATTGATGGAGGCTCTTTAACGTGTCTGCATATGCGAAACTACATCTCCTTTCATGAAACAGTCGGAACTCACACGGAGACGAAATGCAATAAACTTTAGATTTCAACAGACAATAAAAGCCGAAATCTAACTTAACCCTGAGTAGTTCAGTTTCAAAATGTTCGTCACCACTGTCTACAAAATTTCCAAATTTATCTTATATTGTTATTCAACAAAATACCTCCAACTGGCAACATTTTATCAAGAGTCAACACAGTTCATAATCGAATACAAAGAACCAAAAACGAAAACATTTGACAACATAGTTCGTCATACATTTAAAGAACGACAAAAATGATTTATTTGAAATTATTTATATGAAAATTGAAGAAATCTTTTTGAACAGACACATATATTACAATCTACTGCACAAAGATTTATATATATATATATATATATATTAAAGAAAAACAGACTACTTTAAGGTACCATTATAATAATTTATTTCACCAGAGCTCTTTTAAAGGACACCGGATCATCAGATAGCACTTCGAAAAAAAAAATGTTTTTGTTTTGTTTTTTTATTTTGAAGTGCTATCTGATGACCCGGCGTCCTTTAAAAGGGCTCTGGTGAAATAAATTATTATAATGGTACCTTAAAGTGGTCTGTTTTTCTTTAAAATATTAGCTCTGGATTTACATTGAACTCTCAGGATTTCATCCTCCTTGGGATAACCCACACGGATTACCAAGTTTTTCATAATTTATATATATATATATATATATATATATATATATATATATATATATATATATATATATATATATATATATATATATATATATGCTCCCAATAATTATGATGCAAAAGTTTTGGATTGATATGAAATATTTAGGTCGAAAATAATTGCATATTCCTTCTTTGTGGTGATTGTGTGATGAGCTTTATGGTGAGCGGTTATGGAAGAAAATTTGACGAGCCATGTTCAAATTGCGGTTAATTTTTTGCTGTCACTTTCGAAACAATACCCTTAGGAGAAGCACATATCCATCTCTTCTTCAGTCAGCAATGAATTAAATGGAATGACATATTGTTTTCTCCAGTAGTGTTCAGCAACAAGTCTAGGAAAATGACAACACCGAATGAAAGATTTTGTCTCAAAAAATCGCATTAAAAATATTATTAATAAAAAGCGATAATAACAACAAAAATTGCGTTCTCGCTCTATCGTATAATTGAAAGAAAAAACAGGTTTGGTTTTTACTAATCTTATTTATCAAATAAACATTATTATTGGTTAAAATTAATGGGTTTCCGTTTATTTATCATAATCACACAAACACATACATACACACCCTCTCGAATACACAGAACTATATATATATATATATATATATATATATATATATATATATATATATATATGTGTGTGTGTGTGTGTGTGTGTGTGTGTGTATACATATATATATGTGTGTGTGTGTGTGTGTTTGTATCCCAGTGTAATGTCGGTTAATTCCAATGTTCAAACATTATATTTTTAAAAATTTCTCAATGCAGAGTAGAGCTTATTTGATTGGTTAGTCTAGGTCCCCCTAGAATATTAGAAATGTAGTATTTCTTACCATGACAATCTTGTCATGGGGATACTGCGGCTTTTAAACCATAAAATTCTCGTTTATTCTCCAGTTAACCATCACTACCTGAAGAAGCACCTATAATGCCGAAATATGATTGTATTTATGTAATGTTTTATAACATTTTTTGTTTTAATTGGCTATATATATATATATATCATAAATAAGTAATTCATCGAGTTTAGAAGAAACCTCAACAGAATGCAGAAAGCACTGGACGGCCGTTTTGTCTTATATTTGGGACTCATCAGCAGTGCGCATCCGCTATCAAGAATTGATACCCGACCAATCATGATTGGAGGCAAACGCCATACCAACGGTTCTCGGTGACGAAAAGATAACGAATTAGACTCGATACAGCGCCGATCGGTCACAAATTCCTTGGTGGAACTTCTCCGAGTTTCTCTTTTACCCATAGGACTGTGCCTCCCCGAGCTACATACAGTAAGTTCAATACCTGGTTAAGGCGGTGGAGAACTTGGAGAGGAAATTAAGTAAGAGATAACTGATAACTGATATCCATTAGACATGACACGTGGAACTAGAAAAGTCTACCCCAGTGAGCGAAATAAAGGTTTCAGTTCGACATTCCAACCACCTGAAGAATGCCAGAGCGTACAACGGCCGAAACGTTGTAAGACATATGGCGATAAAGATGAGGACAATAGTCCGAAGAATGTAAATAGTGTGCATAATACCCCATCACAGAAATATAGACAGATTCCCAATTAACGTCGGGTCTTAACTATATGATATCGACTAAAAGTGAGTGCAAAGAAATATTTTCATCTAGAAATAAAATATGTTGATATAATCACTTCTTAGATGTCTTAAGGCTCTTAGATATCTTAAAATTTGCCGCCGCTGCAAAGCAATGCAAAATGGTGCAGATTAAATAGACTTAAGAGAAATTGATGATGAGTTTTCAATCATAGAATGTATAATCTAGCAACTTAAAGTAGAATTTTATAAAAAACGTCTTTGAAAATATAGTGAATACTGAAAAAATAACTATGTCGCTGCAAAGTAGATCCGTGTGGAAAGCAATCAAATCTAAAGCGTAGAGAATATTGTATGGGTAAACTATAAATCTGCGTCAGCACCAAATAACCAACGGCAAGTAACGGTTCCTACTGCGTGGAAAAGTCTTCTAATGAAACCATGGAACTTTTCAGGCATTTTCGAAAATTTGAAGGAAATACGCTCTGGCAAAAACTTCGAGAAGGAAAATTCAGGAAATATATTTGTAAACACTTTAAATTAACCCCTTAATATTTTCAGTGGCTTCTTCTTCATCTTCTTCTTTTGTGGGTGATCTTCCTTCAGAGTGTGTGCGATAATGGCTCTCCATAACTTCCGATAGTTTGCAGCTCTTTTATTTTAATCGAGTTTATCACAAGCAATGTAGTAATGTCACTGAGGTGCAACGGGTTACTGGGTGTGAAAGAGTTACCAACAGAAACATTGCTAAGGAACGAGAACAGAGAAAGAGTAATCAGGAGGACAGCAGATAGCGATTGACATTGCATTTAAATTTTTGCAGAATAAAGTTGTGGAATGCATTGGGCCAGAAGGGATTTCCACAAGCGAGAAGTGCGAGAGAAGAGAAGTAGAATTTGAACTCGATCCTAGGATTAAAATTTCCGATCCATTAGCCTAGACGCCACCCGCGAACCATAGCTTAGAGTATCTGATATTCCTAAGCGGTCACCCATCTAGCGTACAGTCCAGGCTTGACTTTACTCAACGTCGACGATCGTACGGGAACCGATGTTTCACCGTGATACGGACGTAAGTCTCTTTTATTGTTTCAAGTATATTTAATAAATAGGTTGAAGATAATAATTTTCTGTTGGGAAAATTAAATAGATTATAATTTAAATAATAAAATGTTGCCAGAGGTCGGGGAATTCGATTAAAAAACAAAACACACAAATCAACGATGTGTAAATTCGTTTTACACTTATTGCTTTCTCCTCGGTTGGTAAGCAGTTTATAAAATCTGTTTGCTTCTTTCAACTGTTGCTTGATATATTAAATTTGTATGTATTTAAGATTTCTCAGTGGAAATGTCTCAATTACTTTAACTCATCAATAAATTTCTTCGTAAAACTTTTCCTTTTTTCCTAAAATTCCAAAAAAAGATTTCTATCGTATAGCACGAGAAATATTAGACTAAATAAAAAAAGAACATATTTATTTCTATAAACAAGCATATCCTGTAGTCGGTTCATCGCTAACATTTCTTGCTGACACTACAACAAAAATTGTGAACAATATAACTTGCCGAATTGTTATTTTGTTTAACACCGTCAGATGCTAAAAAAAATGTTAAAATGACAGCTAGAATCATGTTCTTGAATAGCCTCGTAAGATCTAGACTTTTACATGGATGTCACGTCCAACCATACCGTTCTATACGACATGCCTAGTTATGATAAAGTACCAAGACTGGAGTTCTATTTCAAAAGCTTCCAATTCGCAGATGGAGTCGGCTTATTTATGTATAAATCGGTACATCTACCTGGGATAAGAGTATCTCTCTGATGTGCTTAGGACCAACGTGTCAATCCCTGGCCATCCGTCTAATACCAGTTTAGTATCTTTGCTTCTGATCTCCAAGATAAGAACTGGTGGGCTCTCGGTACAGAACAAAATTACGATTCCCCTAACTTTTGTCTAGGATCACTGTAGTATATATTCTCGGCCTAAATATTTTCAAGTAAATCTTAGTGTGCCGTTCAAGTAATAAATCGTTATCGTAGTGGATAGATTGCTTACTACCGTACGCCTAGATCAAAACCCCCTGAAAGATGGCCGGGGTCGCTTTTTTATTTTATGTTTATATCTGTTTGCTTTAATGTCACAGACAAACACGGTAACATAGAATAAGCTAAAAAGAAATCACACTTTTGATAAAGATATAAGGAGGTCATCTGAAAAGTGCATAGGCTGACCAATATCAAAATGTAAGAGGAGACACTAGTTGGTAGCCTAAAACTAACTACCAGGCACGAATTCGATATACGTGAGATTTAAATGACATTTTAGAAATGAAAAAGCTTTCCTGAAGCATTTAATTTAGCATAAATGAAAGCTAAATGATTAATTTGGTTTATTTCAGACAGAAATTATATTGATTGGAATAGAGTTTGTTTGTTTTTTCAGTAAAAACGATCACATCCGCCATTTTGTAAACATTTGTAAACAAAATTTATTTTCCGTTTTAAAAATCTTGCAAAAATAAAGTACGTATTTCTGAAATGTTATTTGAGGAAAATTAGCAAATTTAAGGTTAAGTAAATCAGATTAGCAACAAATATTACTTACTTGTAGCATAAAATATTGCATACAATCATTTCCGAACCTCAGGTTCTTGTTTTTTTTCTGACGTGTTAATCGATTGATTGACGGCGGATTGTCTCCCGAACGTAATCATAATTAACTATAGAGTAGCAGACGACAATTTTCATTAGTCTTTTTTGTTTGTTTTTTCTCGTAAGTTAAGACCACCCTTCAACACGTGACCTTTTATTAACAGATTTATTGGTTTGTACATTCATATTTCAAGAATTTTCCATGAATATACATATATAAAAACAAATTGAAATTCTTTTAAAAATTGTCGGGGTCTTCAGATTTTAATAAGCTTTAAAATATATAAGTAAATATAGTTTTATTTAATAACAGTTTCCCTAAAATTGATCCTATCGAAATTGAACTTTTAAGGATTCAAAACCTTTATAAATTATTCAGTTTTAAATTGTAATAAATGAAAATACATCTTGTAAAAATTCATTTTTCATCGATTTTTTGCAGACAATATTGTCTTTAATATTATTCATAAAAGCAATTAAATCAATCTCTAATTAAGTCTTAGTTTTATTGCGTTTTTTTTATACAGGACAGATATTCGGTATGACAGGGTTCGATTTTGCGAAATAAAATTGGTGCTTTAAATTCTTCAAAACATTCTGCTTTTAACTAATATAGTCACTACAAATTATTTCGATGAATATCTGAAGCTTTAATAAAATTAAGTAAAGGGGAGAAACACGTGTAAAAATATATATTTTTACCAAGATTTTGTAATAAAAATATTAAAAAATAATTCTATTTATTTGTGAATAGGTTCTGAAAATTGCATTAAACTCCGAGAATTATTTGATTTTCAATAATTAATGCGTCTGTCACCGCAAAAAGAGGTGAAAATTGCCATGCTAAAAGTTAGTACAACCGCCGACGCAAGAATCAAATGTTGAATTTTCTAAAAAAAAAAAAAAAAAAAAAAAAAAAAGTGTAAAAATGAATAAAATAATAAAAAATACTTTGATTCTTCCTCTTAATAATAACATAAAGATTTTGAAGATAAAACTATGTTCTCATTACGTTTGGAACATGTTTTCATCAAGGTATGCTGATTTTTTAGCGATCTCTTGGAGATACCTGCCATACATGCAAGTGTGGCAGAATCCAACACTTGGTCGGTCAGCTGTTCTACTCTCTGATACTTAGATGTATTTTAGTCTACCAACTAGTGTATCTACTTACATTTATATCTTGGTCAGCCTATGAACCTGGTACGATTGATATAAATCAACAACGCGGTCATCTATGCTTTTAGCTAAAAGGCTCACTATTCGGTCTTTCCAGCTTTCGGCTTTACATTAATGATCTATCTAGGATCATTCTCAGATCGTGAGAAGTCATTCAGGCAGAGGATACCACTGTTTATGGAAGCACCTCCAAAAATCAAGTTGATCAGTGTCTGGCAGCTGATCCAGGCAAGCTCTAACAGTCCGATAGGGAAAAAATTATATTTAATGCTACAAATATCAACCCAGAATCTCCTCATCAACACCGAAATTTTCTGAATTTTCAGCAGTCTTGATGAATGATGGGATTCTGAATGAGGCGCCTTCCTTTAAAAATCTATTAGGTGTCAAGCTTAGCCTATATCGCGAGAAGCTCCTACAAACCATCGCTAAAGACGCTGGAAAAAATATATATATATGTATATGTGTGTGTGTGTGTTCTTATACCAGTCCTGATAGTTTCTGACTGTTCCTGCTATGATCTAACTTTACAGGTTGCACATCAGCCCCAAAATGGAATATTGCTATCATATGTGTACTGGAACTGTCCAATAATCTCTTCTCATTCATGACAAGGTTGAAAAGCTTTTACACGTCTTTGTAGGTCATGGTTGATTTCCCAAAACAAATATCCTTTTCTAAAGATGAAACATTAGCAGTGTATCGATATTCTATCGCTTTTTTCCATGGACAGTCTTCTGACGCACTACATTCTTTAGTTCCACCAGTTCAGACCTTTAGATTTAACACCAGCTCTGCCATGTACACAGAGGTAACAGTTGCATTTCATTTCATTGACATCCAAACACTGTGAAATGTTCGTATTGGAGCTTCCGACGCGGATATCAAGCAGTACATGATACCCATTTCCAAATTTCTGGCCGAGTGAATTGTAGCATTGTGCATTTCTTTTCTCATAGACGGTGCCCAACTAACCATTATTTGAAATAATTTCTTGCCAAATATCAGGTATATCTTTTCAGTAAAATTCCGTAAGTTTGGACGTGAAAAAGTTTTCCATGAAACCGTAAATATGGTTTTCGTTCCCATCGTAGCGTAAAAGTCGGTTTTTGAAAGGTCAACAGAATATGGCAGATCTGGTAGAACACACCAGTCAACTTCCCAAATGTTTTGTCCTTATGTTATTCTTGTTGGCTGTGTTCTTGTGATGTCATTTAGAGAAATACTTAGAGATTTCAGACAAGACATTTATGGACACGTTACAGCTGCTGAAAGTATAAATGTGCATTTAATGATTCACTTAGACTTTATCTCTAAATTGATGACAGCAAGACGATCCCACCACACGCACAATATTACTTTTCTTCCATAGAGTTCAGCTGTTGGTATCTGTTGTGGAAATTTAACCTTATCAATCCACTGTCTTTCTTGTTGAAGTTTTTCATATGTAATACGATTTTGATCACTTGGGTCTTTAAGTTATTACGATATATTCCTCATTAAAATTGGTTCTCCAGCACGGAAATTATGTCTAACATGCCTGGTTTAGTAATACATAATTCAACACAAAAATTACAAGGATGGACAATTAAACTAACCTCGTAAAACTTTAATTTTGTAGTTTCCTATAAAATCTGTTACCATTTCTCGAATTTCTATTTCTTTCTCTTCACACTAGAAAGTCTTATAACAATATATATATATATATATATATATATATATATAGAGAGAGAGAGAGAGAGACAGACAGACAGACAGACAGAGACAGAGAGAGACGTATAAAACCGTGTGTACGTAATCTAAGTAGATCTTAATAATATGAAATATTAAACTCATCCACAACAGAGAGATCAATATATTTGTTATAGAGCATATAAATGAATTATGACCATCAATATTTATTGAGTTTCATTTTAATTTAATTCATATATATATATATATATATATATGTGTGTGTGTGTGTGTGTGTGTGTGTGTGTGTGTGTGTGTGTGTGTGTGTGTGTGTGAATTTTAAGCATTTTTCGCATTGGAAGGGCGGTCAGATGAACCAGGTAAAAATCATATACCTGGGGAAATAAATTATAACCAATGGACCCTTAAGGTTGTCTGTTTTCAATTGAATTAAAAATTGCTCTGGTTTGACATGGAGCTCTCTGGTTTACATCCTTCTTCGGATTATCCATACGGATTACCAAACTTTTCATTCCTGAAATATATATATATATATATATATATATATATATATATATATATATATATTAGTAGGATTTGATAATTATATTTAAGTAAAAGTAATTCATCGAGTCTGAAGTCTGAAAAAAACTCAACAGAATGCACTGGACGACCGTTTCGTCCTATATTTTAGACTCAACAGCAGTAGGCATCCACTACCGAGAATTGAAACCCTGACAGTTTGGTTGTCAAGCGTACAACCGTTCCTCTGCAATTCCTCTGGGCGGTTTCTCTGTTTAGGTTGGTGAATGCTGGCATAATCCTTGCCTTCAGTTCATCTTTAATATTAGAACGATTGGTGTTGTTCTCTTGCTCAACTGTGCCTCACACACAATAATCAAGGGGGTTTCAGTCGGTGGAGCTAGATGGCCAGATATAAAATGTGATGTGGTCGCAGAAATTGACTGAAAGCCATAATTGGTATCTCCTGCTTATTTGGCATGGTACAGAGTGCTGATGCCAAGCTTAGGGTCTTCCAGTAGCCACCATCTTGATTCAGGGAATCACTAACTCATCAATTAACTTGATGTAGGCCTCGATGTTAAGTCTGAGGCCCTGTGGGAAGATGAATGATGTAATAACCTCGTCATCACTAACAATCACTTCAAACACCATCGTAACCACCACTAGAGACATTCAACTCTTTCCAAAGCATCTGTACTGTCTTCGGATTGACATCTAAACACTCTGAAATGCTCGCATTGGAGCTTCCGACGCGGATATCAAGCAGTACATGATACCCTTTCGAAATTTCTGGTCGAGTGAATTGTACCATTGTGCATTTCTTTTCTCATAGACGGTGCCCAACTAACCATTTATACTGTGCAGTTGCCAAAATCTAAAACAAACAATGCACATGCGCAAAATTAAAAATATGATATGGCGACAATTTAACCATTACACTATATATATATATATATATATTTTTTTTTTTTTTTTTTTTCAGTAGTATGGGTCCTTTATTTTTTTCCTTTAGTATTTTTCGTATTTTTTGTATTGTTATTTTATATTTAATCTATATTTAAAAAGTTACAGTCTTTTTCTTCTTAGTTCGTTTGTTTGAACGCAAATCCTAAGGTTTGATCGGTTGACAGAGGAGAAGAGGAAAGCAAAGAAATGTATACGAGACGGCTGTGTAGAAATTTCTATGTCTACGTGTAAGTAGACTGTCTGTTTTATTTAATAGCATAAGTCATTCAACTGTGATCTTCTTCAACCTTACCAAATTCAAAAATGTCTACTGACTCTGTTAAATGACCTACTGGATACGTATATGATGTACGTCTCAGATTAACTTGTATTTAATATACAACTTAACTTTTGTCTACATACATAAAAGAGGTGTCTGTGTGCGCGTGTGTATGTGTGTGCATGTTCGTCATGCGTTGCCACATTTTTCAATTAATTTCGCTCATACTTGACACACTGATAACTTATGCTCCAAATTCATTTTAAGCGCGATTAACGAAAAACCTCGAAAAAATGTTTAGAAGACCATTTTTTTCCTGTCATTTTTGCGTATAATTCCCTGATTTTTTCAAGCGATTTTCTCCAAATTTGATACAATTATTAACTATGAAACAACAAGTGATTTGATTTTTTTAAGGTCATTCACGTTAATCGCAAAAAATCTGCCAATAACTGCCTAAAATTTGATTTTTTTGCCATTAACTTCCGCAGTTTTAAACCGATTCGCTCCAAATTTTGCACAAAGATTACTTATGTATCAAGGAATGTTTCGAACTAATTTTCTATCAAGTTAATTTGTTTTAAATTTTCCATTGATTTGATTAAACTGATTAAAACTCACTTTGCTGTAAATTTGGCAAGGATGTTACCCATGCTTAAGGGATTACTTAAAACTAATTTTTGTCAAGTTTATTCGATTTAAATTTTGTTATTTATTTGATTAAACTGATTAAACTTCTGCTATTTAATTAAACTGATTAAACTTTACTTTGCGCATGG
>OZ010581.1:19405539-19418039 GCA_963932145.1 Acanthosepion lycidas | reverse complement strand
AGTGTGAGTGACGCCTGAATAAATAAGGTCCTCATGTACAGACAGCTTGACAGTGGGCAAAGCACTGTTGGACGGCCGTGACTCGCGTATAAAGCTAAGCTAAAGAGTAACCTGTAAGCTGTGAATATGCCTCATACTAACTTCGAGCGACTAATCCTAGATTGAAATAATAAGACATTTGTGCTTGTGTGGTAGGAGAAATTTCGAAATCAGTCGTACTAACCGACTAAGGGGCGAAAGACAACTGCAAAAGGCGAATATCACAGGTGCTGTGTACTGAAATCCTCGTTGTTGCGCAATATGTGGACTTGTGTGCAGGTCACTAGCCTGACTAAAGTTCCACATACGGCACAAACATACAAACTGAATGAGGTTGTGAAAATCGACGGGATTCTCCATCATCATATATATAATTATTAATAGTTTTGTATGAGCCTGTCTTGTGTAAAATACAAAGCACTTTCTGAATCTTATCTTGTATGTAATCATTATATGCTGATATTACTTGAAACAGATAACACTATCACGTTTTGGCAGATTAGCACGTGGTGTAAGTTTAATTGTACAACATATGTATGTTCAACTTTCGAAATAAATCAAGGATAATGGGAAATATGTCTATAAACAAACTCATAAACTGAATAGAATAATCACACGAAGTTTGGTAAATAATGATAATACTTAGGACAAGAACAACGCATATAAGATTCGCCAGCGGTGCGTAGAAGTAGTCAACTACTAGAAGTTAGTCAAGTGAATTCCACAATTAATCTCTAACTACAGGATATCTACCAACCGCCTAACGCAGTCAAATGTGGCACAAGGTCGAATTTAATGTGGGGTATCCGACCCCGTAGGCTTGACTAAAAAATTGGCGTAGATACCGTATAAAACGGGGTCGAGTAGCTGTTTTTCGAGACGAAACTCTACCCTTCGACAAAGTCTCGTCTAGGGATCCTCTATGCCCTCAGGCAGAAAGTTTGGCCAGCACAGCTGGAGACGAATCTCCGACTGCAGGCCAACACACGGCATTTACTAATGTATTTATGTGAATGGGGACATACACATTATCGTCCGTAGGTATGCTACAACATTAATAAATGGAATTTTACTAGAGCACTGGCGATTCAGATTCAGAAATTAAAATTTAAAACCTTTGAATTATAAAAATAATATGTCAACTGCTTCTAAAATCTAAATAAAACTGAGGTTCCATTAAACGCATTCACTCCAGAAATGTTGCCGTTTTTTTACATAGGAGATGTTAAAAATCAGCTAAATGTTTCCCTCAAATATAAACCATTTCATCATCGATTTTATGATACATATTCCTCGACTTCTATACGCCATGTTCTTCTTTATTAAAGATTACATGTTTCGGTCAATAGCACATTTATGAACCTCTACTTAGGATCGGACGACGTCCGCAAACCAACGTATCTCGGTAAAATTTAAACGACACCGAGAGAGACGGGCCAGGTATGTTTTTGTTAACTTGAGATGGTATGTTTTTATATTTGTTACAGCTAAAGTTAGAAGAACAACATTTTTTTAAAAAGTAAAAATATAACATTGTAATTTGAATATTTGATTCTGACATCAAAAGACATCTTCGCAATCTAAATTCGTAAGTTGAAAAACAAACACACAAACGAACAGAAAACGAACATTTGAAGAAATTAAGTAAAACTAGAGCTCAATATTTAAATGTTTTTTTTTCATTAAATAGTTAAAGCAGGCGAATCGTGAAAAGACAATTAACAGTTAGTGTTTATCATCAAGTGATTTTCAGAAACCTTACGACTTCGCCGCCGAGATTGAATGTAGACAAAATGAGAGACAGAACTAGTAAATTGTTTCATTTTTTTTCGTGGCCACAGATCCGACTAATTTAGGCAGTCAAATAATTTTCTTGTAATCCTTTTTAAACGCTTATCTCAAATATAAAAAATACTAAATAAAATCAAACATTACTTATCAAGGATTCGGCACATATGCTAGGCTTCAAAAATCTCCTAAGCCGGCCAAGTATAGATTTGAATACAATATGAGAAACGGTAATAAGAATAAATATGGAAAAGCAATGAATAGCAATGTCGAAACGTTGCTATAATAAAAAAGAGGATATTAGCCTGAATGTAAACAAAAAAAATATACTCACCTCAAATTGACGAACGTAGGAAACCGGCTATACATTTTCATGAACCTTCATACAAGTCTTATGTAACTCAGTAGTGTGCATTATCTGATTGGTCCATACTCCACCTGTACTGAGGTAGGAATGTAAGAGGTTTATGGGAACCATATAAACTAAAGAGATTCCTAGCTAGTCGCAATTCTTCGTAAAACTGACACATTTGTGATGAATGCCGTGAATAAGTATATATATATATATATATATATATATATATATATATATATATATATATATATATATGTATGTGTGTGTGTGTGTGTGAAATAATAATTGTGAATTGTATTAAATTATAATATTACTTTTAAGCAATATTTACGTGTTTGTCAGTTAAACTTAGAATCCGTTCATTTTTTGGCGCTACTAAATAACGTCTCGTCGCTCCTCCCGCCATAATAATAATATAGAAGCAAATGACGCAGACTAATAAATACTTATTTTTCCTATTGTGGTAATCAAAACAATTTGGAAATATATTTCTTTGACAGCTAAATAGCTTTAATCTTAGAAATTGTATCTTCTGTTGACGACATACTAGGTATAATGTCGTCAACTAATCAATTAAAACAAATCATAATAATTAAACTAATCATTATATTTATTAAGTCATCAACTAATCAAATAAAACAATGTTATGGCAATGAAATTAAAATCCAACAAATAAATTTCATTTTGCAAGTACTGTACGATACTTTCCACTTGCCAACTCCACTTATAAATACGAACATACTGTGTTAGTAAAAAACAAATCCACGAGAAATGTTGTCATTGTAACCCAAAAGAAGAAAATATGTATTCCGAATAGAAGGTTTATCTTAAAATCAGAGGTCTTGTGAGGAAATTATAGGTAAATTGGATGTTGGTCAGCAGAATAGAATTAGATTGAGTCTTAAATAATTTCAGTTTTCAGGGAACCTATTTTATTAAGAGTCGTATTACCCTAACTGTTCAGCTTATGTGTCAATTA
The DNA here is from genome assembly GCA_963932145.1 of Acanthosepion lycidas. NCBI lineage: Eukaryota > Metazoa > Mollusca > Cephalopoda > Sepiida > Sepiidae > Acanthosepion > Acanthosepion lycidas. Next base: position 19,414,878 of record OZ010581.1, on the reverse strand, counting down.
ACATTCAGTTTGGAGTAGACTAATATCATTTAATTTCTGTGGTGATGGAAAGCCATCGGATGGGATTACCATTTTCCCTTTTAAATTGAGGAAGTCGTTTGCGACCTGTGCCAATAAATTTTCAAATGGTAATTTGATCAAGTCCGCGATTGAGTCGGGGTCTGTCGGATGGGAAGCGGAGATTAAAATATAGATAAATATTCTTCTCTTCTGAACAGATTTATTTTTAATTTCTGCAGCAGTGGGGATTTCTGTGGATATTGAACCTCTTTCCATTGCGTTTTTGGGGGTGGGGCGGGATGGAGTCTCGATTAAGGGACGAGACTCGCGAAACAGAGTCGATCTTGCAGCGTGTCTTAATGGCGATCATGCGAAGTAATGCTTTCTCCGTCATTGCAAAAAAATAAAAAATGAAAGTAAAATAACATTTTTTGTTGTTTGCAGATACTTTGTTCAAATAAATATTTGGATTTTAATTTTGTACGGAAGTGCTAATGAACAGTGGATTAAACGTAAGGATTTGTTCTCATGCATGACAATTCACAGCTCCATACAACAAAGAATAGCGCAGAAAAATATTTTTGAACACGATTGGTTAGTTCTACTGAAGTCATCCATTCTCAGGAGCTTGCATCCACTGATTATTACATTTTCTGAACACTTCAAAACGGTTTGAAGGAGACGACTTCTAATTAAATCTAGTTTTAAGTGTTCGCCGAAAATATATTTCACGTCAAAAGATACGTAATTTTATTCAAAAGGTACTGAAATTTTAATTCAATATGTAATTTAATTTGTGAAAAATGAATATATATATTCATATATATATATATATATATATATATATATATATATATATATATATATATATATATAGTTTATGCAAACTTAGGTAATCCGTATGGATAGACATATCTGCTCTGAATTTTACATTGAGCTCTCCGGATATCATCCTCCTCGGGTCTACCCATACGGATTACCTAAGTTTGCATAAACTAAATATTAGCTCCTTATAAAATAAGTTGAGCTCTCTGTTGGATTACCTCCCATCGGATTACCATAAGGATCCAAACTCCCAAACGAAAATGGATAAATTTACACCGGACTACTCACTCAAGAACATTCCTCACCCTATTATTGAATCCTTCACCATGTCTTTGACGGAGAAAATCATTGACGTCATGAAAAGAATGAGATGGAAAATTTACTTCCACCTTAATCCCCATAACAAACCCACTAAACTAAATGAAGCCTTTTACTTTCAATCTCAAAACACTCCACCAAACAATAAATTATTAGAACCTTTTGAAAAAGATTTAATTGAGTTAGTTAAGAAAATATCCTTCCAGAAAAAATGCAACCCATTCCAAACCAAACTTAAAAAAGACATCACAAATATCAAAAATTCAAAAAAACTATGGATTAGAGCTGACAAATCTAAAAATATCTACAAAATTAATCCCTCGGAATACAACCATCTGATTCAAAATAAAGTTTCTGGTTCTTATAAGAAAGACAACAATTCTAAACACTTATCCTCCATACACAAAGAAACTGCGAAATTAGCATTTAAACATAATATTGCTGATAGAATGGGTACAACTCATCTAAAAGACGCCTACCTACTTTTTAAAGACCATAAACCTAACTTTCAGAATAATCTACAGTACAATAATAAATCCCTCCAAATCAAAGTTAGGAATAATTTCTAAAAACATCTTAAAAAGAGTAAACACATCTATATTAACAAAATACCCGTTAAACCTTTGAAAAGACTCATCGGACACCATTAACTGGTTCCAAAAAATAAAGTATAAAAATAAAACTACTTTTATACAACTTGATATCATCGATTTCTGCCCCTCAATCTCTAAAGACTTATTAGAAAATAGCTTAAGTTTTGCCCAAATCCACACTGACATTACTGATGAAGAGATAAAAATCATAATGGACTCTAGACAATCCATACTAAAACTGAAGAACACTACTTGGATTAAAAAAGACAGAAACAACTTTGATGTCCCAATGGGATCATTTGATTCAGCTCAATAGCTGACCTAATAGGTATATACATTTTAGATATCCTAAGTAGATTCCTTGACCCTCAAAATATAGGACTATACAGAGATGACAGGTTAGTTGATGTACCAGATACTAATGGTCCGTTAACATCCCAACTACAAAAGAAAATAATTAGGGCGTTCAAATTTCTAGGGCTAAGAATCGAGATTTCTTCCAACTTAAAAATAGTAAACTTCCTAGACGTTACATTTAATCTGAACAATAACACTTATAAACCCTTCCAAAAGGAAACCAATCACCCATATATATAAATATCCACTCCAATCACCCGAAATCAATAATTAAACAAATCCCAAATACAGTAAATGCTAGAATAAATAAACTTTGCTCCAGTAAAACCATTTTTAAATCGGAATACAATAAAGCCCTATCTAAGAGTAATTTTTAAAAAAACTCTTAATTACATAGATAAGTCAGTAAATAAAAAATCCACTAAACCCAAAAACAGGAAAAGGAAAATTATATGGTTCAACCCACCTTTTTGTAGCATCTCCAATATTAATATAGGCAAATATTTAATAAAACTGATAGATAAACATTTTAGCAAAAATACATCTCTGAAAAAAATATTCAACAAGATGAATCTAAAGATTAGCTATTCTTGCATGGCTAATATGGAGAGAATTATTAGCTCACACAATTGTAAAATTTTGAGAGAGCTTCATAATAATCCAAAACAAAATCAGGATACAACCAGAATAGAAAAATCAACATGCAACTGCAGAATAGGAACAGAGTGCCCAGTTGAAGGAATATGCATGTCAGAGAACACAATATATGAAGCGACAATTTTCCCCAAAGAAAAAGTTGAGGAGAAAAATATATATTTCGGAATATAGGCGGGAAATTGGAAGCTCCGACTATAAAACCATCGCCAATCCTTCAAAAATAAGTGCACAAAGAACCAAACGGCACTATCTATTCATTATTGGAATCTGTTGGAGAGTGGCCTAACCCCACAAATAAAGTGGAAAATAATATCAAGAGCCAGAACTCCCAAAAACTTCAGAGACAGATGCAACTTATGTTTAAAGGAGAAAATCTTCATAATCGAACATAAAGATCCAGACATACTACTGAATAAACACAGTGAACTAATTTTTAAATGTCGGCACAAAAACAATCTCAACCTAAGCAGATACATTGAAAAATAATCATATAATAAGAGGAATTTTGAGTGTTTTTTATTCCCTTTGTTTTTAGAAATATTACTATGCACACAGGAACACCAACACATAACTATATTGAACACTGAGGCACATGTTGATATGTACATGTATATATTTTTATATGGAATAAGAAGCAGGTTTTTTTTTGTTTTTGTTTTTTTTAGGGTGTGCATTTAGATAGGTACCTATATATTTTGCCATAAATAAGAAAGAACGGGTAATATTATATGTGTACAGATATGGATTATGTAATTAAATACTGAGAGAGTATTCAAACGCAGGCATAAGTGGGTGCGTGGGTGAACATGAGGATAGAGACATGTACGTGTGTAGATATGTGTAAGTGCAAATTAACGTATATGTGTGTATATGGATATGCTGCATATTATGTATATATGAATGTATGTGTTTGTGTATATATATGCATGTGTGTATGTATGTATGCATATGTGTGTGTGTATATGTGTATGTGTATATGCGTATATGTGTGAAAAAATACATATATATGTATATCTGTAGATGTATATGGATATACAGGTGTCTTTAAATGTATATGTATATATATATGTAAGTATAAGTGTATGTGGAGATATGTGTGAAGATATATGAATATGCGTTTTCTCTGCAGATGTATATGTGTAAATATGGGAATATACATAGGTTTTTTTGTTTTTGTTTTTTTTAATAATTAATAAAAGATAAAAATAAATTAATAAGATTACTAAATATAAAATAGATTACTCTTTCAATCTGTGAATTTTTCTAATCGACTGTTTCATAGAAAATAACAAAAAACTCCACCGAATTTCAAATTAATTTCTTCGTAGATTGTTTAAACATTTAGATACAGAAAAAACTTTAACCTCCCAAACATGCCCGTTAAAGTAACGCGAATTAACAGCCTCTAAAAAATTTGAAAGAAAAAATGTCCTCGTGAAAGTAGTGTAGCTTCTTCCTTTAAAGTCGGTCTCCTCCCCTCCACTCCTTAGCCATCTATATCTTGAGACTAGACACAATAAATTCGAACAACATCTAGCCGACACATTGGAGTTAAAAATTAAAAATAAGAATTTGAAATGATACATATGACACATTCATATCCTCTTTCCCACCTCACTTCCTCACTTCGTTAATTTTACGTATACTTGATGAGGTCCGTCAAAAATGTGTGAATTTCTTTCATTTTTCATTTTTCATTTCAATTTTTGGAAGTAAAGTCTGATGATCCAGAGCCCTGTTAAAGGGGTTATGGTGAAATAATTTATTACATGGAACCTTAAGGTGGTCTGTTTTTCTTCAAACAAATATATATATATATATATATATATATATATATATATATATATATATATATATATAGATATATAGATATCGTAAAATGTTTTAGGCGTGTTTTAAGTTAATTCTTCCAACAGTTGGTCCGTGAGGAAGTTTTGGCCGAAAGGTTACCTAGGTACTGAAAAAAATAAAAAAATAATCAATATAAACTTGTGTTTATTTACGTTGATCTACTTATTCTGTGGTATCAAAACATTATTCATATATATATATATATATATATATATATATATATATATATATATATATATATATATACATATATATATATATATGTATATATATATATATATATATATGAATATATATGTCTGTATATATATCTATCTCTCTCTATATATATGAATAATGTTTACTATATATATATATATATATATATATATATATATATATATATATATATGAATAATGTTTTGATACTACAGAATAAAATAAATAGATCAACGTAAATAAACACAATTTTAAGTTGATTATTTTTATATTTTTTTAAGGACCTAGGTAACCTTTCGGCCAAACCCTTCCTCAGGGACCGATTTTTGGAAGAATTAACTTGGAACACGTCAAAAACATTTTACGATTCAAATAAATTCGTAAATTTAAGGACAAATTTTAAATGAACCAACAAAAGAGCGTAAAAGAGAAGAAGATTTGCTCACTGATCTCCAAATAAGTACAGGGATCGCAAAAAGTTTTTCTTTTTCTTGCATAGAGGTGGCCGCTGCAGTTTGAGACAAACAACTTCTAATATTTGTAGATAGAACTTAGATCTTCCCACATGCAAAATATAGAATGAATCCGTTGTGAAACACGCCGAACAACTCTCATTCTCGCGTAGGTGCTATCCAATTGCCGAGTCGTGTACAGACTGTGATACACAAGAATGATTATTTGAATGGAATCTCACAGACTTTGGAACATTTTGGTTCAGTCTTGTTTCCGATCTAAGACTAGTCCGTCCTATGTTCTCAGTTTCGCACTGACACTTGAATTTGTAGATTAATGAATTCTTATTAAGATAAGACAAAGGTCCTTGGGAAAGGAAGGAAAGACTGGACGGGTACCAAAAACAACACTTAATATGGCAGAAAAAAAGGTAGAAGAGAGAATCCTGGAAAATACGTCGGATAGAATTTTAAACATTCCACCAAGCCATGGCAATTTCAAATAAATCAGACACAGACTAGTGCCGAATTCTGGAAAACTACTGAAATTTTCTAACTTACATTCTATTGTACGATTAATAATGTTAGCTGGCTAACCATTATCAATAAGAATGGAACGTATTTTGTTTAACAGTTTCTGAAGTGTAGCTGGAAAACAGATCATTAAGGCCCGATGAATTAAAGTTTGATTAATTTTTCTGGTACGAGGAACAAAAGATTTCCAACTAGTGTAAAGGCCAGTAAAAGTTGCCTTTCGAAATACATTAGTAAGAAATGTACCATTCTTTCATTCTACTAGAACATTGAGAAAAGAAAGAGAATTGTTTTCTCCTTCCTCCATTGTGAAAAATAAAGATGCTGTAATGAGTTTAAATATCTACAAAATAGAGTTGATTCATTTATATTATTAAATATAGAAAAGGTGTCGTCATTATAACGTTGACAGGCATAACGTTTCCGATATTTCTCAAATAGTAGGTTCCCATGGTATCCAACGAATATATTGGCTAGGGAGGCACCCAAGGGACCGTCCATAGAAACCTGGTCAATTTGGGCTTACCTAACATCCTCGGAGCTGAACTCCACCACCTCAGTTGATAATTCCTTAAATTCAAGAATTAAAGACACAGGAATGGAGACAGGCTCCAGGCAATATCGGTAGAGAAAATCTGCACATATATGTGTAGTTTCTTGTAACGGGGAATTTGTGTATAGACTCACGATATTTATTGTAAAATAAATAATTATGGCACAAGGCCGAAAAAGGGGAGAAGGTCAGGCTATCATCACTAACTATCTTATACCTAGCTAATCCCACTCACGACCCATTCACTCATTACAATTTTCGCATTCACCTTCAAAACTTGTCTGTCACCAATACACCAAAATACCACATCCTCTCAGGGGGACCTACAGAAAACGCACCCCATGATATTAAAATTTAAGGATAAAAATACATATGTACAATTCTATAGATGATTAAATATGAGATGGGAGGGGGGATTAACCCAATAATCGAACTAAATATCAACACAAAATAAATTAAACATAACTGATGTTAGTAGGGCCCGTCCAACCCTCAAAAAAGGAAGGGGCCGCTGTATTCTGCCCATTGGATAAAATCAAGAGGCTCTCTCGCTAAGGGAATGGGAAAGGTGAAAATATACATACGGACATGGGAAATATGAAAACTGACCCATTTGAAATGAAAAGGGGGACCAATAGAGAATCTCAACTTGGATCATAACCAAAGATGCAGCCGGAAACAGGCCAGAAACAACACTTATTCACATTAACTAGGTACACAAAGCTTGTCTAACCTAATCAAGGGGAGGGCTCCACAGGAAACCAACCCGATGTGACGTAGGTTGACCTAAAAGAGAAAAATCAAGGCTAGCCTCGTTCAAACGAACCAAACTCGCCTCAGTCACCCACCTTTCGCTAAAGACTGTCGAATGCAGGTGTTTTCTATCAGATCTAATCTTCATCTTGAGATGATGCTCAAAGAATCGGATCAGATATATGGCTCACAATGCCAAAAGAGACTAATATTTTGTCATCAGATTTCATTGAACAGTTTCTGATAAATCCAGAAAAAGTAAATAAATCTCGTCTACAATAGGCTGAGAAATATTCGGCCACTGGTTTGAGCAACTCTGTCAACCATTTAGCCAATTCATGTTGTGCTAAACCCATCATAGATAAGATGGGTCGCAAAAGCACATTATGAATTTTTGGCAACCAGTAAAGCCTGGGCCGTCGGGAACCTGCATGTTTAATTTGGTTTTAGGTGTCTTTGCATATGAAATTGCTTTTATACACACCTAACAAACATTTCTGAAGTTTTACTTCCAATTTGTCAGTGCGCTCGTGACTTGAAAATGGACCAAAATTAGGAGAAACTTAGAAGAATTTCCTAGAACGACATTCAACTTATTAACAACGTCACTTTTATTCAAAATGACTACACCAGCACCTTTTACCTGGTTTTGTGATGTAAATGTCGTTATGGGTTTTTAAGTGTTTAGTTTTTTGATAATGAGCGTGGCACCACGCAACAATATCACGTTCAATGGCTAAAGATGAATATTCATAAGCTATTTCAGAAATTCTAGATGTACAAAACGTGTATTGATATGTGGAGGAGGAAACATGTCGAATAAGCTGCCTTGTTCACATTTCCAGGGAGAATACAACAGCCCAAGCCTCTGGAGAAAACAACTTTCTCTACCTTAGAAAGATTGAGGCTAGACAGATTAATGAAAAGTTCTCAAAGCCAAAACGATTAGAAATTAATTGGCTGATGTAATTGTGATCGTTGGCAAATTATTTCGTTTCGAAATTTAACCTGCTTTCAGCTAGATATTTAGAATAACGACAAAAATAAAAAAAACGATAACTGTTTTTTTTTTTATTTTGCTTATATATCGATACATTGTTTGAGATGAAAGAAACAGTTCCATTTTTTTTTTTATCAAGCTCATATTTGATAAAAGGTTGTTCTAACTGGAAAATATAGTCGACTTTTGTCTGAGAAAAGACGAGACAACACCAAGGGAAATGCAAGCAAGGAGAAATTTTTTTTTTTGGTACGTAAGGGGATGAGCTTGTAACATAGTTGAACACAATTATTTAATTCGTTGATAGAAGTCCTGTGATATCTGATTTATAGATCGCTGAATATTGTTTTGATACCAGAGAATAAATAGATCGACTTAAATAAAAGCAATTGTGTGTTCATTTTTTTCTTCCTTTAAGGACCTAGACAACCTTTCGGCCAACAATTCCTCAGGAACCAATCGTTGGCAGAATTTACTTACCTGATGTGACCTGCAGATATGCGGAAATTGGAGACATTTGGAACAAGATTAAAATAAATACGAAAATTTAAGAGTTGCTCACTATATATATATATATATATCATTGAGCAACTCTTAAATATACGGATTTATTTTAATATATACATATATATATATATATATATATATATATATATATATATATATATATATATAGACAGAGAGAGAAAGAGTGAGAGAGGGGTCAGTGAACATATATATTGCCCAGCCAATTGTCAAGAAATATACATATATATATATATATATATATATATATATATATATATATATATATATATATATATATTCAACATCATCACTTGATAAGACACCGATGGTGTTGAAACAAAATGGCTATGTTTGTAGTGATTTTATAACATATATATGTTATAATTTTTTTTTAAATAAATAATTATATCTGCTCTACTTTGTATTGAGGACTCTTTTAAGAATAGTAATTGTTGGTTATTGGAATTCATTCCATATACACCAAACATATACTTGGATATATATATATATATATATATATATATATATATATATATATATGTATATATATATATATATATATATATATATATATATATATATATATTGAGAGAGAGAGGTAGAGATAGAGAGAGATAGAAAGACAAAGTGAGGGGGGTCAGTGAACATATATATTGCCCAGACAATTGTCAAGAAATATACAAATATATATATATATATATATATATATATATATATATATTATGTCACCCGCATACAGGT
>OZ010581.1:19383039-19400539 GCA_963932145.1 Acanthosepion lycidas | reverse complement strand
ATTAATGTCAAAATTCAAATTAACGAGATGAATATCACATATCTTAGGTCAAACATCGACAGAACATTATACAGGGAAAATGGATGAAATCAGTCTCTTAATGATTAAATTGGTTAGATCCGGTGACAGAACACAAAAAGTGTGAGTTCAATACCCAGTTAAGGCAGTGAAGAACTTGGAGAGGGGAATTCACAGGAGATAACTGATAACTTATATCCATTAAAGATGGCACGTGGAACTAGAACAGTCTACCCCAGTGAACGAAATAAAGGGTTCAGTTCGACATTCCAACAACCTGAAGAAGGCCAGAGCGTACAACGGCCGAAACGTTGTAATAAATATGGCGACAACGATGAGGACAATTATCCGAATAATGTAAATATTGTACATAATACCTCATCTCAGAAATATAGACAGACGACGCTTTTACTCATATACAAATGATTAAATAATCGCGGGATTATATTCCGCTGTTAGTATTTAATAATTACCCAATATGCAACATTTTTTAAGGGTGATTTCAGATCGCATAATATTAATATATTAGGTTGGTGCAAAAATAATGTCGTTTTCTCACATGTGAGAAAACGACATTATTTTTGCACCAACCTAATACATAAACACACGGAATATGGATTTTTTTTATGTTAGGCTCTGCAGAATAATCGATTGCGGTCCAAATTGAGGTTTCGAGAAGCCCAACTCAAATTCCAGTCGAATTCACTTACATTAACTCACTTGCCTTTGGGAAAGGTTTAGATCCAATTCTTCACCCGATGTATTGGGTAAATTGTAGCATAGACTAGGTTCTATAGCCTTGGGTAGCAATATGTTTAGGTGAGGGAAAATTGAATTCAAAACTGCATGGGGAAGTTCCTACTATGAAGCAAAGGAAAATAATTTTTTGCATTGACTCGATGATCCCGTTCTATGGTCGACTCCTTTTTTGACTGAAACTTCCTCTTTACACATGAAATATGAAGGCAAGGACTTTTACTATAATTCATTCACTACTAGGCTCGAGAGACACTCAAGCAGACATTTACTAAAGTCGTTGTAAGGGCGTACAAGGAGGGAGAAAAGGTGCCTATTATGGGGATAGTTAACTGTTGAACATCGACTTGAAGATGGTAAGATCGTAGTGATCAAGGAAACACCTATCGGGAGCCAGTTCCACATTACAATAATATTGGGGAAGAAGAAACTTCCTCTTTACACATCGAATATGAAAGCAATGAGTTGACTCTGTGTACTTAACGTGGTAATCCTAAATCAGAATGTCTGAGATGATCGAAATAAGTATTGTAGTTCACCCGACCATCAGCAGATAAAAATAACGACTGAGTGTTTAGTAAACGTCTGTCTTTGGGGAAGGGGCCGTAGGATTGAGAAAAATTCATCACCCACAAAGCTGCGCAAATATATATATATATATATATATATATATATATATATATATATATATATATATATTGTATTTTTTTTAAATTTGTTGAGGCTGATAATTTAGGATTGATTAATTCCCAACCAGAGTGTGCTGTTAGTTTTTCAGCTATAGAGATAGATTTTTGATAAGCCCTGACAGTTTCCTGGCAAAATCAGGCAAGGATTGTACTTATTCTTGTGTTAAGGCCTAATCTAGGAAGATGGGTGCCTATCTGTTAAAATGAAAAACAATGCCGAGAGCGATCTATCTACCTAGAGTCTCAACGAAAATTTTGCAGAAATAGCCGAGTGTTTATATACATTTCGCAGTAGTACACAGAAACAATTTCAAATATATACCGGGTGTCTGTGTGTGTGTGCGTATATATATATATATATATATATATATATATATATATATATATATATATATATATATATATATTTGTTATATTTAAAATTGGTCATTTGGTTATGTGACTGGAAGTCACATATACGCAGTCATCAAAAAACTAAAAAAACAAGGAAATAACCAGCTTTAATATAATAACAATAATGTTTTTTTGTAAATTAAAAATTAAAAATTAAAATTATAGCAATCTCCAACTATCATAATTTTACACAGAATACCTATTATCAGGATTTATACCAAAATAAATTAATACATATAACAAAATAAAATAAAACACCAACAACCGCTTTTTAGTTCAAGCTACCACCACTATAACTACATTTATGGTTTTATCATTCTCCCACCACCATTACTAATCACTTCTATCAATTTACAATAGCTATTAGCTATTTATATTATCATTGTCTCCAATCCCTTACAACATTACTATCACATCACATCTACTATTATCATATAGACCCCCTATAATTATTAACATAAACTACCCTCTCACCCAGCATATTGAATATTAAATATCACCATATAAAATAACCAATAAGGATTACAAACTGAAATTTCTACCTGTTACATATACACAGTCATCAAAAACAAACAAAAAACCACCTTTAAATATAACAAATAAACACCCTTTTTCTTTCTTTTTTTTCAAAAATTTAAAAATAGATATAATAATTTTTACCCATCATAATTTTACACAAACCGCACCACACGTATATACATACATGCGAGGAAATATTATTCAGTGGAAAAATAAAAATATGACATGTATACATTCACGTGATATTCACGAGAAATTTTCGATAAACTTCCAGTCTTTGAATTTCAACATACAAATGCACACAACACCACCCGTATACATACACATGTCATATCCGAAACTGCCCACATATGTTTATATATGTATGAGTCCCGACGGACGACCAAGTATGTATGTGTCTGCGTGCTCCATTAGGCGTATGAACATACATCGATGTTTGCGTTAGTACGATGACACCACAACGACGTTAAGCCCCACTTCCATAATAACACCAATACACGCACCGTTTCCGTATAGGATGCAGGTTCGAATCCTGTCAAAGAACGAATATTTTCTATGAAAATTTCTCGGACATTCAGGCCAGTAAATGTTATTTAATACTGTTTATTATAAACAGAGCATTTACTTAAATACTTGTATCTATAAAAAGAACGTTAAACATAAAAATGTCTTTAATAAATAAATTGTCGGACTTTGTCCATTTCTTAATGTAAATATATATATATATATATATGTGTGTGTGTGTGTGTGTGTGTGTATGTGTGTGTGCGTGTGTGTTATTTGATAATTAATATGGATAATTTCAAAGTGGATATAAATCCAAAGAGAGATCAATGTATGAACAGACCAAATATAATGATGAAAACGGATTCCTTAGAAATCCATTGGTAATAGTTTATTTCACGGAATCAGATAAGGTAAATCAGACCAAGAGATTTTACGTCAATAAATGGATTTAAATTTCTCTAGACCAAAAAAAAACTATAGAAGATAGAGAAAAAGAAAGAGAAAAAGTAAGAGGTATAAATGAAGATTTTTAAATAAGGTTTTTTCTCTGAAAGAAGGGAGAGAAATTTACAAAGACACGAGAGAGAGAGAGAGAGGTTGAATTTTAATCTGTATCCATACAATTTAATCTAGTTCAACGTCTCGACCTTTCTCTTTCTCTCTCTCTATCTGACCCTTCCCCTATAAAAACCTTAGTTTGACATCTCTATCTTATCATTTCCTTTTTAATAAAGCTTTTTACTCTGTATCCTCTAACCCAAAGACAAAACGACACGGGGAAGAAGAGAGAGCAAGAGGGGTTGAAATATGTGTCTACAGATGATGCTGAGAATAACATGGACTTGACATGTAAAGAACGAAGAAGTTTAAAGAAAATAGGAAAAAATACGTTTTTACTTAGAATCAAAAAGACATAGTTAAATATCCGAGGACTCATAACGAGAAAAAGGGATTTGGAGAAGACTCACAGGACATACAACATTCAAGAGGGAGAAACGGTAACAGCAAGTAATTCACCGAAGGACCATTTATAAATGGATGACAGACAAGTTACTGGGAAGGATGTTGAAAATGCAAGCCTAAGAGCTACAAATTGTACGAAGCTGTGGAGAGATATGATCATGTAAGTCCTGAATGTGCATGACACAAAGAAAAATGTAAACTTAATAAAAACTTGACTTCTCGTAACATTTATTTTGCGCTATACTTTTCTTAGATTAGAATATATATATATATATATATATATATATATATATATATATATATATATATATATATATATTACCTGAAAACATATTAATCTTATTTTGATAATTTATTTTTTTATTTTTGTTTCCTTATTTTCTACGTTTCTACTTGGATGTTTAATAAAACGTTTTTCTGTTTGCAACGGAAAAATGCCTGTTTCCCTGCCAATAGTGTTTCCTCTTTTTTTCATTCTTGAATGTCATTATAAATTCACTAAGAGTTGATATTTTCAACCTAGACCAAAGTATCCGTCTCTTGACTGACGAAGATTAACTCTCAACACGTTTAATATTCCCATCGAGCACTAATTTAGAATCAGATTTTAAGCTATGCGCGATAAAACGCATGCGTCGAGTCATCAATTACCCGCTGTTTTGGGTTAATTACTCGACGCATAAATGCTAATGTATCCTATGACATAATTCCCATCTAGTTTACTAAAGAAAAACGTTATCTTCATAAATCATTCACAATTTTTGTGATGTTAGCACGCTGACTCGTTGTAACTTCCGTTAGGTCAACGAATTCTCGTTATCACTTCCGAAAATGAAGACTTGTAAAAGATGTCTTCAAATGATACTCTCAAATAATACTTGTTCAAATAGCAATCCCTAAATATTATTATATCCCTAAATATTATTAGGTTGGTGCAAAAATAATGTCGTTTTCTCACATAGTAACATATGTGAGGAAACGACATTATTTTTGCACCGACCTAATAACTCCTATAATGATCAGCATAGAGAATAGTGATCCGAATAGTAATAGAGGATAATGTAGAAGTAGTGATCCGTAGTAATGTAGTTACTCATGAAGACTTAGACGTCACGCTACTTCCCATTTATACATATCATTATGATCATATGAATAATGGAATGGGCTGTATTTGCTAACTGGCGATTTATGTTCAAACGACAGTGTCGGTACAGCACACTTCACCTGTCATAAATGTGTTCATGTTTTGTCGGCCGACTTATTTTCATTTGACCAACATTTGATGTAAATATTCTATTCACTTAAGGAAGGAGTCGTCGAAGAAAGCTAAAAAAAAGACTATATATTGAATATTGTCAATTTCCTACTTTTACATGACCGAGCGAGTTATTTTTGTCAATATTTTACTTATGGAGACCCCATTGTATAATCTATATTTTGGAACGCTCATTTTGCACTATATTCCATCTGTTTTAGTGTTTAATCCTTTTTTATTATATATATATATATATGTGTGTGTGTGTGTGTTTCATTAAAAACGACAAGGTACTACGGTTAATCATTTTATTTAATTTTTCTTGTCTTTGAACAAGAGCTTTCTTTTTTGGACAGAGTGTACAGAAAGTGTCAAAATGTTCTATAGTTCCGAGCTATTAAATTATTTTAGTGATTTTTTTTATATATATATTAAAAATATTGAAATATTGTGGGATGGTCAGTTATCCTACGGTGTTACATGATTTTGACAATAAGACAATTAAGCCTTTGGAAAGATTCATCTGACACCATTAAGTGGTTCAAAAATCTAAAATCTAAAAATAAAGCCACCTTTATCCAATTAGACATTATCGATTTTTACCCCTCTATTTCTAAAGATTTATTAGAAAATAGCCTAAATTTTGCTAGAAACTATACTGAAATCACTGACGAGGAAATTAAAATCATAATGGATTCCAGAATATCTGTACTTAAACTTGCACTACTTGGTTAAAAAATAACAGTGACAATTTCAATGCCCCAGTGAGAGCGTTTGATTCTGCTCAAATAGCGGACCTAATAGGGATGTGTATTTTAGATATTCTGAGCAGATTTCTTAACCCCCAAAATGTAGGGCTTTACAGGGATGATGGTCTCATTATTATACCTAACTCTAATGGACCTCTTACATCCCAACTCCAGAAGAAAATAATTAAGGCTTTCAAATATATAGGTTTTAAAATAGAAATATCATCTAACCTGAAAATAGTAAATTTTCTAGACGTAACATTTGATCTTGAAAATAACACTTATAAACCTTTCCAAAAGGAGAACCAATCGCCCATATACATAAATATCGACTCAAACCACCCTATAGCAATTATGAAACAGATCCCTAACACTGTAAATACTAGAATAAATAAACTATCCTCTAGTAAAAGCATCTTTGATCAAAATAAATCAACATACAATCAAGCCCTATTAAAAAGCAAGTTCAAACAAACACTCACTTATAGAGATAAATCTACTAGCGACACGTCTTCTAAATCTAGAAATAGAAATAGGAAAATTATATGGTTCAACCCACCCTTCTGTAAGCTGTCGAACATTAATATAGGAAAATATTTTCTGAAACTAATAGATAAACATTTTAAAAAAGATAAGCTATTAAAAAAGTTGTTCAATAGAATGAATTTAAAAATTAGTTATTCCTGCATGAACAACATGGAAAAAATTATTAGCTCCCATAATAGTAAAATTTTAAATGAATTTCATAATCAACTTCAAAAAGATCCTAATACAAGCCCAAAGACCAAATCTACCTGTAACTGCAGGGAAGGATATGTCTGTCCAGTAGAAGGTGTATGTTTGTCCAAAAACATAGTATACGAAGCTACGATTTTTCCCAAAGAAAATATTGAACATAAGAAGATCTACATAGGAATTTCGTCGGGAAGTTGGAAACAACGATTTTACAACCATCGCCAATCCTTTTATAATGACTCAAAAAAACACAAAACTGCACTTTCAAAGCACTATTGGGAGTTACTGGAAAACAAATTAACCCCACAAATAAAATGGAAAATCGTCTCAAGAGCCAAAACACCGATTAATTTCAGAGACAGATGCAATTTGTGCATTATGGAAAAATACTAATTATAAAACATAAGGATCCGGACATACTATTGAACAGACATAATGAGTTGATTTGTAAATGTAGGCATAAAAATCACCTCATTTTAACAAAGTATGTGTAGATATATAAATAGAAAATATAAATTGTTTTAAATGAATATATGAAAATACTGACACTGTGCTCTTTGATAAATGTGTTGTGGAACTTATTTTTTTTATATATGTGAACTTATTTAGATATATATATATGAACATTATAGATAAGGGTAACTATGTATTTATATTGTGGACACATATGTATGGTAGTATGGATATATATGTATAAATAGATATACACATATGAGTATAAATATACTAATATGAGGCATGTTTGAATACTGAAAAAAAATTTGTTTTTTAACGTGTATGCTGCATGGGTGTGGATGTAGATGTATAAATGTTTTTATGTTTGTTTTGTATGTATATGCATATAATGTGTATGTACGAGTATATGTGTGTGTACATGTACTTAAATATGTGTGTTTCTATGGATTTAACTACTTGTAATCTATATATGTATATAGACGTAATTACCTTAGAATTAATATTTGGAAAATGTACATATGTATATGTATATATATATATATATATATATATATATATATATATATATATATATATGTGTGTGTGTGTGTGTGTGTGTATGTGTTCTTTTTATATCTTTTTTTGTATGTAGGGTTTTGTGCTTATATATGAATGTATATGTATTTAAGGGTGTGTATGTGTACATGAGTATGTCTCTATATATATGTATATATATATATGGATGATTAAATGGTTAGATTAATTTTTTGATATATAGATTTGTATATGGATATATGAATTGTATATGTATGTATATGTGTATGTATATGTGTGTGCGTATATATATATATATATATATATATATATGGATGTATATATATGTGTGTGTGTGTATGTATATATGTATATATATATATATATGTGTGTGTGTGTGTGTGTGTATGTATATATGTGCGTACGTGCATGAATTGATTTTAAATGAAATATTGGGTCTTTCTAATGAGATTTTAAATTTATTTTCTTAATTTGTAATGTCCTTCTTTTGTAATATTCTATAGTTTAAATTTTGTTTTCTTCTGAGGGGAGTTTCATTTCTAAATTGATAATTTAAATTTAAATATACCATTCTTTGACTATTAATAATAGTAATAATATTAGCTAAATTCCTTTAAAATGAAACACTTCCGAAATGACATAAAATTAAATTTTAACTGTGGAATTTAACCAAAATCTATATATATTTCAAATATTAAAATATAGATAAAGATAGTAAAATGTATATATAGTTTATGTACGGGGATAAATGAATTTTTGTGTAAATTATCTCAAGTGTTTCTATGGGTTTTTTTTTTTTTTTTTTGGACTTGTTAATGATCGTATGTATGTAGGGATTCACATGAATACATTTGTGAGACATATATGAATAAATGAAAATTAATATTACCCTCAAATACTATTCAATAATAAAACCTAATCTTTAATTTAGTTTACCAATATAATAAATAAATTACATTCATAAATTAATTTTAAATATTAAAATAGATGTTTTTTTTTTTTTTTGTTTTTTTTTTCATATATTGTGGAAATACAATTAGTCGGGTGAATAAACTATTAAAATTTTAAATATTTCTTTATGTCCTAGATAAATATGTTTATTACAATAATAGTTATATTTAGTCCTGAAACTATTTACTTAAAAAATTAAAGATTTAAGTTAATAACATAATTTTTTTCAGACATCGAATTTTCTATCAAACATTGTAAACTATCTTTTACATAATTTTGTTAAAACAAAATTATAACAACTCCATCTCTTTCCCCCCCTATCTCTCTTTTTACCATATGACTCCCTTGTATACATTTTCTACAATTCATTTCCGTTTTATTAACCATCTAAAGAGGTCAAGGTTCTGTCACTCCTCCTACTCCAATATAAAACATACTTAAGAGAGATATAAAATTAACCCTTCCCTCTACTTTATATTGTCTGTTTAACTACCACTCTCAACCCCCTCTATTAAATTACAAAAATTACACTACCCACCAATTTCTAATCCCATTTTTCCTCTCAATTCGTTGTTGGAAGTTTTACCTGATGATCCTGAATCCTTAAAAAAGGATTTAGGTGAAATAAATTATCGTAATGGTACCTTAAAGTGATTTGTTTTTTATTACATATATATATATATATATATAACCGATTCGGCCACCAAGGATCGTTCGGTAGATAATAATAACATTTAAGCAGTAAATTCGATCGTGTCTATCGAACGATCCTCGGTGGCCGCATCGGTTAGGCACGTCAGCGTAAATGACGGTTCCGTATAGGATGCAGGCTCGAATCCTGTCCAAGGACGAATAATTTCTATGAAAATTTCTCGGACATTCAGGCCGGTAAATGTTATTTAATACTGTTTATTATAAACAGAGCATTTACTTAAATACTTGTATCTATAAAAAGAACGTTAAACATAAAAAATGTCTTAAATAAATAAATTGTCGGACTTTGTCCATTTCGTAATATATATATATAAACCCGTTATATATTTTAAATTGTTTCTTTGTACTACTGCGAAATGTACATAAATGCTCGGCTTAATAGATACACCAAATTTCTGCAATATTTTCGTTCACTCTCTGGGTAGATGCGTCACTCGCGACATCGATTTTCATTTTAACACATAGGCACCCTTCTACCTGGATCAATTAAGCCTTAACACAAGAAGAAGTACAATTCTTGCCTGATTTTGCCAGGGAACTATTCATGGCTTATCAAGAATCACTTTGGTTTGGAGTTAGTCAATCCTAACTTATCAGCGACAAAGTTTAAAAAAATCCAAAAACAATATTGGCGCAGCTTTCTGGGTGATGAATTTTTTCTCAGTTCAACGGCCCCTTTCCCAAAGATAGACCTCTGTTAAAATCTCTCTACCCTATCATTATTTTTATCTGCTGATAGTCGGGTGAACTACAATACTTATTTCGATCATCTCAGACATTATGATTTAGGATTATCACGTTAAGTACAAAGAGTCAACTTATTCCTTTCATATTCCATGTGTAAAGAGGAAGTTTCACTCAGACATCTTCTTCCCCAATATTATTGTAATGTGGAACTGTCTCCCGATACGTGTTTCCTTGATCATTACGAACTTAACCTCTTCAAGTCGATGTTCAACAGTTAACTATCACCATAATAGGCACCTTTTTTCTCCCTCCTTGTACGCCCTTAAAACGACTTAATTTAGTAAATGTCTACTTGAGTGGCTCTTGGGCCTAGTACTGAATGAACAATAGTAAAATTTATGATTTTTTTTCTCTTCTTAACTGTTTATGTCTACTTTTATCTATTTTTTTTAAATTCTTCTATAGGTATGACAATGTCAGTATGCATTCTCAGTGAATGCACTTTTTGTTTATTTTTTTTTCCTCATATAGACCTGCAATAATAAAATATTTCACTTCTCCGGAGTGAGATATTTTTTTTATTATGTGAAATATATTAACACTGGCTTAATACTGGCATCCATGGCTTCCTATTTCAAAGCAATAACTTGTGAGGTCAGTTTCCGTGGCCTTTTACGAGGTTAAACTTACTTTAAATAACAACGTTTTAAAAATACATGAAGATTATATTTTATTTAATTAGTAAGGATCTGTTCAACATCCTTTAAAAAGAAACACAACCATATCCCCCGACAAGTGGACGGAGTGATATATATATATATATATATATATATATATATATATATATATATATACTCTAAAATTTGCTATATTTATAGAGGTCAGGTGTAGACTGTTTATAGATTAGACAGTGTTGGACTATCTTTTTTAAGAAACAATTCGATATTGGTGTGAAGTTAGCAATGAACTGTGAAACTGACAGTGATAATGCAGTGTTGACTGCGATAACTGCACTATTTCTCCACTTATAAGAAACCTAATAGTAGGTGAGTCTATATAAACATGAGAGAGTAATCAACCGTATACCTACCTCGAGTGTAGATTATCTACAATTTCCAGAAATATGACAATATGTGAAGAACCAAAATAAAAAGTGTTAATATAAAGAAGGACATCAAGACAAATTGGTATTTCAAATAGTCGTATCATCTGAAAAGAGAGTTCAAAAAATATTGTTTAGTTTATCTCCCCTTTAATTCATAGGTGCTAAGTCTGTGTCATCCAAGGTTTTATTTTTTAAAAACAGCACTGTGAAAATTAGCCGCAGTTGCAAGAGAAACATGTAAAAAAGTAATAAAAGAGCCAAAATGATGTTTTTTTTAAAAAAAAAATGCCTATGGGGGAGCGACAGCCTAAGAGTAAGCACCCAAGAAAAAATGAAATTACCGAAATACGGTAACTTGTCCGCTGTACGGTAAATATCTTGTGGATTGACTTTTTTATATAGCAAAATAGACTCTATAAATTGCTAAGAAAATGTCTAAATTGTTTCAGCGACAGAAACGTTCGAAACAAAATATTGACACTAGCAAGGTATAAAAATAGTACAACTCTTGCTAGTTATATATGGGAAATGAAGGGAAAAAATTACAAAATCCTGTTGTAAAATGGTGAGAAAAACCCATGCATTTAATATGGGGAACAAAATTTGAAAATTGTGCCAGGAGGAGAAAGTGGCAATAATTCAGCATATATCCTTGACCAACATCAACAGCTAAACGAAAGATCAGATGTAATGACGGCGTGCAAGCATTGCTAGAAAATTCCACCTATCAAGCAGAGTGAGGCAGGGAGGATGGACATTTTTGAAATGGTTAGTTTTTTCAGAAACGTCCTTCCTTTCTGCCTCACGCTGTATATCCCATAGCACTGATGACATCAGATTCGTCCTTTTAGCCTTTTCATTTAAGAGCCAACAAGAAATATACAATTCGGAGTTAAAATATATTTTCAAAATAAAAAAAAATAGATACAAAAGCATAAAACAGGGATTTGGGTTTACTCAGAGAATATAGTTTCCACGTTGAGCCCTCTAACCAAGAACAACAACATTCCCCTGAAGAGCGAGTCCCAATTATTTGTTTATTTCTGATCTCGTTGGAAAAGGACACAGGCGTGTCCGAAAATTCCGACTTGAAATTTTTTTTATTTGTGCTTCACTTTAGTCAAAAGACATAATAAGAAATAATATATCATTAATCTTATTGGCAAAATTCTTATCGTTTTGTTGTCATTTTATTCGTCGAATTTCATTAACCCTACTATTAACCGCCCCCCATATATATATATATATATATATATATATATATATATATATATATATATATATATATATTCATTCATCAATATCTTAATATTTGTCATAAGAACCCCACCAATATTATTCGGCCAGCAAATTGTGGCAACTTTAACTACTGACAGTCAACATGCCGTGTCGATTTAAATCTGAGTCTGTCTATATTTCTGAGATGAGGTATTATATACAGTATTTACATTATGCGGACCATTGTCCTCATCTTTGTCGCCATATTTGTCACAACGTTTCGGTGGTTGTACGCTCCGGCCTTCTTCAGGTGTTTGGAATTTCGAACTGAACCCTTTATTTCGAAATAAATGGTTCAGTTCGAAATTCCAACCACCTGAAGAAGGCCGGAGCGTACAACCGCCGAAACGTTGTGACAAATATGGCGACAAAGATGAGGACAATGGTCCGCATAATGTAAATACTTGATTTAAATCTATCTATCTATCTATGTACTCTCTCTCTCTCTCTCTCTCTTTCTCTCTCTCTTTCTCTCTCAAAACAATATGTTACCCCGTATAACAAGGGGTAAAAAAAATCCACCCGCATCTTCTGGCAAGAATAACTGCTTCTGCCTCATAAAAAAACTGCATTTGTGATGGTTAGCGTTATATAAGCAGATAAAATTGCACTTGGGACGTAATTCATATTAATTGAATGCCGTAGCTATGGGCAAAATGAAAGATTTCACTGATTTAAAATGGTTAAAGTTCAGAAGCCAAGGTCAACGCATTTCGAATGGGCCCAATATTTAGTTGATGGTCGCCTGCTGAATCTATTGCAGCAGAAGAGCGAGGATGAAAAAAAAAATCATAACAATGGAATAGGCTTTAAAACGGCCATGCTCATCAATGTTGGAAATCAAAGGAAAGCTTACTCGCCGCGACTGGCTAAGCGACTCACAAATACAGGATATCTGGAAGAGAGAAGGAATGAGGCATAATATCGAGTATTTAAATAATTGTTGTTGGTGATTCTGTGGTGAGGCAATTGTCAGATTGGTGGGTTGTTTTTTGTTTAGGGTCTTATCAACCTCTATCGTTTATTTAATGCCGAATTCTAAATATTTCGTACGCAATTTTATTTTTTGGGATAATAATGGTTTTAGCGACACAAGTTTTACTAATTAAACCAAAACAAGACATGGATTTAGAACTTTCGCAATGGTAAAAGGGAATATAAAGAGCTCCACTGGAATCAGAACTGGACTCTCCGATTAACAATTCCGAGCCGATATCTATTACAACGCAATTACTTTCGCAATGGTAAGGGAATATAAAGAGCTCCACTAGAATCAGAACTGGACTCTCCGATTAACAATTCCGAGTCGATATCTATAAAACCACCGAAACATCCAAACGTACATGATATTCCTAAGTTGCCCATCTAGATACTAACCAGGTTCGACATTTAATAACGGTAATCGTACGTGAACCGGTGTTTCAACGTGATGCGAACGAAAACCGTAAATCAATCAGAATCCCCAGGATGGCCAATGATAATCGTAAAAATAACCTTTACAATTTAATCGCAACAGATATTATGTTCGTACGTTTTTTTTTTTATGGATACACTTATTTGAGTAAATGCTATGTGTTTCTAAGTAAACAGTATTAATTACATTTATCAGCTTGAATGTTCGAATATTATATTAAAAACAGATGATTTACTGCAAATTACACGTGATTTTCATCACGTGTAAAACAGGACATATATGAAAATTATGGTTGCATTTAATCCATTTCCTATAGCGACTTTCCAAGCGTAGCTTAGATGTAAGACAAGGCCCAATATATGGTGTAACTAGTGAGAATCGAACCTAGTCATAAGTATTCCAGCGAGACAAATTTGCTAACCATCACAACACGCTGAGGTGCCCAAACTATTTCATTCATACATTGATTGATTGATTGATTTTTCAAGCATAGCTTAGATGTGGCACAAGGCCGAAGGTATGGGGCATCCAATGAGGATCGAACTCACTACTCATTCATAATTGTTCTAGCGAGACAAGCTCACTAACCGTTACACCACGTCGAGGTCCCCTGATTTTCCAAGCGTAGCTTAGATGTGGCACAAGGCCGAAAGTATGGGACACCCAGTGAGCATCGAACTAACCATTACACCACCATCGTGGTTTATATATATATATATATATATATATATATATATATATATATAATTTTAACGTATGCTATATTCATGATATAAAGGATAGCGCGTGAGCAAATATAAAAGTGGACATTAAAGTCAACACGCTGTGTAAACGCAATCTTCAGGCCATTTATCTCAGAGACATGCTATCTAGGTAGGCAAATATACGCTGTCTCTCCTGAAAAAATAGATTAGTAGCTAAATTTTCTGTGACTCAATATGCACCTAATGCGAGAAGTCTGGGAAGGTTACTCTGATTATTATGCAGAAAATGCAAAATATTTTATGCTTTTGGAGATTAGGTAGGCACAATTCTTCCTGGCCTTTCAATCTCAATATATAAGCTACGCAAGGAAGTGGTGTAGTTCACGTGCTGCATACACCGATTCAACGCCGTTTTCTTTATGTCCTACGGAGGGAGGAGTAAATCAGCCTTCAACTCAGTCGCTTGGCATCTTCTGTGGTGTGAGGATGCGCGCCTTTGGTACGCTTATATTCTTGAGCTCATTTACATTTATTTCCTTTCCGGCAATGGATAGTGAATATCTTAAGACATTTTCAAAAACTATATTAGGAAGAAAAGCGACAAATTATTAAAAAAAAAATGGTAGACTAACAACAGATTTTAAGGACCTAAAACAGCAGCAAGACTCTACTCTCTATGAAAAAGTGGAAGATAATTATTGCTACAAAGAGATGTATTTCCTTTAAAAATAGGCAAATAAAGTTACTAAACTTTTTTCAATATTTCTATCCTTTTATATTGTGACAAATCATTTAATATATATATATATATATATATATATATATATATATATATATATGTATATATATATATAATAATTTATTCGAAAATTATAATATAAATATGTTATAAAATCACTACAAAAATAGCCATTTTCTTTCAACACCTCAAGTGATTAAGTGGAATTTATTCCGTATACACCAATCCTATAATTGGATATATATATATATATATATATATATATATATATATATATAATTTATTCGAAAATTATAACATAAATATGTTATAATATCACTGCAAAAAAGCCATCACTTGATAAGACACCAGAAATGTTGGAACAAAATGGCTTTTATGTAGTAATTTTATTACTTATTTATGTTATATTTTTCGAATAAATTATTTTTGCTGTACGCTGTATTGAGCCCTGATTTAAGAATAGTATTTTGGGGGTTATTGGAATATATTCCGTATACACCAACACTATCCTATACTTGGGTATATATATATATATATATATATATATATATATATATATATATATATATATATATATATATATATATATATCCGAAGGCTTCAGCGTGCTGGCCTTATTCAAATTGTTGATCACGCTATATAACACGCTCTTTTCCCAGAAACTCTGTCTCATGGCTGTTCAGCATAGTTGCAGTAGAAACCACAGGTGATCTCCTTGGGTATTGAATAAACGCAAATGCGCCTGAGCAAGCGCCTGCAACGGGGATTGGCTTGCCGCCCTAGTAGATGCGTATCCTCGAATACGAATGGCCAGCTATATATATATATATATATATATATATATATATAGAGAGAGAGAGAGAGAGAGAGAGAGAGAGAGGGGAGAGACAGACAGACAGAGACAGACGGACGGACGGACAGACAGACAGGCAGACAAACAAGCAAACAAAGTAAAAACGCTGAAGATGTGAGTGTGCTGAATTTTAAGTTGTTGAGTTTTCTTTCGTTAAACGGCATTTAGACTGAAAGTGTAAATGATCACATTCAATTCCCCTACACTTTAGTTTTTATCGCTTTTTTTATGTATCCCATATTGTAATAACAGAAGAACTCTTGATGTGTTGTAAGTACCTGAACGGTTTTTCTATATATCTTCTTCATTTCGACTCACTCACTTATGTGCGATGCGTGATACACGTTTAGGCGATCATGTATCTTTCGATACATGATTGACGAAGCAGATTTTTTTTTTTTTGTAGGTTACCATTTCTTTCTGCGGTAGACCAGTTGCCATCCAAGGTTATAGAATCAGCCCTGCCCTGCTATTTACCCAGACCTGGGGGGAGAAGAAGAGGAGTCATACCTTTCCCAAGGATATTAGCACGTAAGTGAATATAATGGATTTGACTAGAATTCGAACTCGGTTCTCCGATTCCTCAATCCGAACCGCTATTCATACGTTGTTTATATGTGCGGCAAAAATAATTTAAAAATAGTTCCAAAAAAATAGGATGAGGAGAGAGGTAGCCTGGGGATTTGACTGTAGGAGATGAAATAATAGTAATGATGACTTTTTATTCACTGGTCAAGAGGAGGGAGATTAATTTTTTTCAAGAGGGCAACAAAGAAAAAGAAAGGTAAGATGAGAAATGAAGTGAGAACTAGAAAACATACATAATTCCATATATCTACATACATCAGTTATGTGGCATGTGGGATACACACTTAGGCGAGCATGCATCATTCGATACATGACTGACGAGGCAGATTTCTTTTCCCTTTCAGTAGGTTGCCATTTCTTTGTGCGGAAGACTAGTTGCTATCCAAGGCTATAAAATCAGGCCTGCCCTGCTATTTACCCAGACCTGGGTGTGGGAAGAAGAGGATCCATACCTTTCCCAAGGGTATTAGCACGTAAGCGAATGTAATGGATTCGACTGGAAGTCAGTCATTTGTGTGTCATGCATGATACACGCTTTGGCGAGCATTTGTCTTTCGATACATGACAGACGAGACATATATGTTTCCCGCAATAGGTTGCCATTTCTTTCTGCGATCGACCAGTTGACATCGAAGGCTATAGAACCCAGTCTGTCCTGCTATTTACACATAGATGACCGGGAGAGAAAGAGGATCCATACCTTTGCCAATGGTATTAACACATAACTGAATGTAATTGATTCAGTTGGAATTTAAAACAATTATAACAGACTCTATCTCTCCTCCTCGCTCATATAAATTTATCAGTAAAACACATTACGCGAGTCCGATGAATTCTTTCAAGAAGACAAATCGCGGTGTGTAGAATATTTCCCCATTGTCTTTGTCCTGATA
>OZ010581.1:19365539-19378039 GCA_963932145.1 Acanthosepion lycidas | reverse complement strand
ACATTATTACGTCATTATTTTTGCACCAACCTAATACCTTTTCATAATGAACGTAAGCTAAATAAATTGATACATTATACTATTTACTCATTTTCTTTCTGTTTTACTTCTAGATATTTTTTTTTAATGTTCGCCCCTTTAAAGATTCGGGTCACCATGTCTCTCCAAAATTTCTTGTTTTTTGTTTTCTGTTTTTTTTTTTCTGTTTTTTGTTTTCTGTTTTTATTTTCTGTTTTTTTTTCTCTTTCCTATTGTACATGATCTGACATTCTTTCAAATACACTACTTGAGCAGATTAGTTATTATTTCTCTTAGCCTCAATATGTATTGTGAGCGTCAGCTTCTCCAGGATTCTAAATTTCAGTATATGTAACAGAAAATACGGATAAACTGTAAACAGTCATTTTGCGGTTCACATTTCCGTGAAAACGTCTTCGTTGCTCAGACGTTTTGTCCTGGATATTCTGAAAATTCTTCAGTAGAACCATGATTGTTTTATTCCAAGTCTCCTCTTCAGTGAGGAGATTATCCAGCATTCTTTATTGAAGATTAGATACTGGATGGCAGACAGTATTCTTCCGTTCTAATGACGGTATCCTAGGTGCTACTAAAACATTAGCATTTGCCAGGTTGCTGTGGTATATGGTAGGGTGCATAGAAGTATCTTCGGATTAAGCAAGGTTACGCAAGGCCAGTATCTAGATGGGTGACGCCTTGGGAATGCAAGATGCTGTAACTTTGGATGTACGACTTGTGCAATATAAAACAACACGGAAAAGGAAATACGAAAGACAAGGTTTTATTCCAGTCGGATTCGTCCGATTCACTTTCGCACAAATAATGTAAGGAAACTCAGGTAGCCACATCTTCTCCTCCGACGCATGGATCAAATGCTAGGATTATTATCATTATGACAAAAGAAATTGAATTCATAATTTCAGCGGATCATATATATTCAGGGTTTCATGTCGGTCGGTGGATAATTATAGCCGAACTATAAGTTTTAATATCCCCCACGCCTGTTACACAAATATAATATAATATAATATAATATAATATAATATATATATATATATATATATATATATATGTGTGTGTGTGTGTGTGTAAGCATTACTTAAGTCTGATGAAGTCCTTATAGAGGACGAAACAAGTTGTATATATATATATATATATATATATATATATATATATATATATATATATATGTGTGTATATATATATATATATATATATTTATATATATATATATGTGTGTGTGTGTGTGTGTGTGTGTTATGGATGGAGGTAATGGGTTTCTCTGTATGTTGTATCTCTAATATAATTATTCACGAAATTGTTTTGATAAGGAATGCAGTTCGTTTAGGAATATGTGAATTCATAAATAATATTGTTACTCAGTAAGATATATATATATATATATATATATATATATATATATATATATATGTCTGTGTGTATATATATATGTGTGTGTGTATATATATATATGTATATAAAAGCAGTGGCTTCCAGAAATTACCTAGTCGACTTTTTATATTTATGTTTCTATTCATTTTATATGCATGTTTCTATCTATCTGTCTATCTCTGACTCTCTCTCTCTCTCTCTCTCTCTCTCTCTATATATATATATATATATATATATATATATATATATATATATATATATATATATATATATATATGAAGAAATATAGTTTAAGGCATACTACATTTATGGGATAAATTGCTCAATATCAGAGATAGACCTTATCTAAACGCAATCATCGTGGTCTAATGATTGCGTTTAGCAGAACACAGTTTGTCACCTCCGAGTGCTAACTTCAATGTTCACTGATATATATATATATATATATATATATATATATATATATATATATATATATATATATCTTCAGCTGAGCAAGCATAGAAATGAATACAATATGGGAACCAGTAATAAGGAATGCCAGGGAAAATAGATAATAACAAAGAAAATTGCAATTTGTGCTCTGTTAAAAACATGAAATGATAACAGCAAAATTGCAATATGAGCACTGGTAAAAACGGTTATGAAGACATTAGGTTTATAATCCCCAGAATTTCATACACAGCTGTGGCCAAGGACATATTGCACATTGGATAAAGGCGTTAGTTATACCCCAAAGTGTGAGTTTATTACCTGATTAAGGCGGTGGTGATCTTGGTGAGGGGAATTAACAGGATATAACTGATAACTGACATCCATTAGACATGGCACGTTGAGCTACAATAGTCTACCCTAGTCAGCAAATTAAAGGGTTGAATTCGACATTCCAAACACCTGAAGAAGACCGGAGCGTACAACGGCCGAAACGTTGTAATAAATATGGCGACAAAGATGAGGACAATAGTCCGAATAAAGTAAATAGTGTACATAATACCTCATCTCAGAAATATAGACAGATACGGTATATAACAGTTTTACAGCTGAAATTGCTAGATGTAACCGTAAATTCTATTCTAATAATTTCTTCTGTTCCACATCTCGCTTGTAGCTTTTTGCTTCCCAGTCTACTCTTATCTTGAATAATTTAAATGGAATGGCATTTATTTTCTGCCTTCTTAATTCTGTTATTTTATTGTTCTGTCTCCTTATTAGCATTTTCTTTTATTTCTCATATTATCTAACGATCAGTGTTAGTGGATTTATTGCCTTGTTTAGTGTGAAAATTAAGAAAAAGAAACTTCTAAAAGAATTTTCATACTACACCACATTAGTTCATTTTACTTCCGCCCGTAAGAGGAGATAATTCACGATATTCTTTTCTCGTTAGTTGTATATTTCAATAGGTCTTAATCACATGGTGATTAATAACGCTAATTTGCTTTCGTGTTAGAAATCTTTACTGATTGAAAACTAACTTTCACATATATTTAAAAAGAATAAAAGTAAAAGAAACAAAAAGAAAAACACGGCCTAACATATTTAAATGGCATATCTCATCAAGACGCAGCCGTTGATAGCCCGCAACAGTTTCCCACTATTTTTAAAATGAATCTATTTGCCAGGTCTTCTTGGGAAATACTTTCCGGATAATCATTTAACTAATATTTAACCCATATCTAGGGAGGAGTAGAGTTTCTAAGGGGAATAATATGAAAATAAACATATATGATTAGACTAAGATTTGTACTCAGCTCGCTGATTCCAAGTTCTACGCTTATAGCAGTTCAGCTTCTCTCACATCGTTTTAGTATCAAGGTTTTTTCGTTTCATTTTTCATGTACTTCCTGTAGAGTGACTATCATGGCTGGTCACGTCTCTCATTTATTTCTACAAATATCTTCACTGCCCCTCATTGCTTCAAAGCAGTCACATAAACAGTAACCTAAAAAGAACAAGTCATGTTCTTAAATAGCCTCGTCCAATAGAAACTTTTATATGCATGGCGGCAAAATCGTTCAGAATCACCTAAATTTATCTGTATACAGCCGCTTTCTGAAATTAATGGTTTGAAATTGCATCGTGGGAGTGAAGCCTGTAAATATTATTGGGGACCGCCCATTTTAGAATTTATGGACTGATGCGACAGAACCATAAACAAAGAACTTTACCAAACAACAATGGTCTTGTCGGCTGCGACAGCAGAATACGTTGACTGCACCTCTGCCGTGCGGTAGGGCCACCCCCGTGTAAGACGGTAAACTACATCCGTCAGCCTCTGATCAGGACGTTTTGAGGAGCGTAGAACCACCTCTTAATTGCTGGTGTTCCCAGGTCCACTGGTCTGGGCTGGTAGCATCAGTTAGGGCCTCAGCTATGGGCAAATAGTTAACTCCAAACTGGGGTTAAAACGCTATGAAAGTATGAAAATAGATTACAGCAATACATTTCTGTAAAAAATATTAACACTAATGAATTTTCAAGAAAAGATTATTACGAGTAATACATTACTAGCAGCAATAAATTTTGAAAAATATTATCAGAAATAAAAAATAAATCTTGTTAGCATTAAATAACTCATTGAGCTTGATATGCCGTAAAACAAAACAACCCCGACCAAGTAACAGAAAGCACTTCTTCCGATAATTTCAAGAGCAGTAACAACTAAAATGGATTGCATATGTAACTCAATGCGGGAATATTAACAAAGCCAAGACGATCATGTTCCGCACTACTTTGAATAAAAGGTTAGAAAGAAAGCCCACATCAGTAGCAGGGAGAGCAATAATAGATGCTAGCCTTTCCTGAAATAGTTTTTTAAGAGAAAGACTTTTTTATATACGGTCATGGGTATGACGATAAACTACGTCCACGTCCAGGGTAAGACAATAAACTACGCCAGCGTCCAGGGTAAGACGATAAACTACGTCCGCGTCCTGGGCAAGGCGATAAACAACGCCCGCGTCCAGGGTAAGACAATAAACAACGCCCGCGTCCAGGGTAAGACGATAAACTACGTCCGCGTCCTGGGCAAGACGATAAACTACACCCGGGTCCAGGGTAAGACAATAAACTACGCCCGCGTCCAGGGTAAGACGATAAACTACGTCCGCGTCCTGGGTAAGACAATAAACTACGCTCGCGTCCAGGGTAAGACAATAAACTACGTCCGCGTCCAGGGTAAGACGATAAACTACGCCCGCGTCCAGGGTAAGACAATAAACTACATCCGCGTCCTGGGCAAGACGATAAACTACGCCCGCGTCCAGGGTAAGATAATAAACTACGTCCGCGTCCTGGGCAAACGATAAACTACGCCCGCGTCCAGGGTAAGATAATAAACTACGTCCGCGTCCTGGGCAAACGATAAACTACGCCCGCGTCCAGGGTAAGACAATAAACTACATATATCGTATATAAGTGTCGTCATGTGTGACAAGGGTTAAGAAAGATTGACGAAGATATGAAATATTTTATATTCATTATAAATTTATGGTAGTGGAATGGATACACGAAGTAGAAACATGTGCAATGGGTCATGTTTCATTGGAAAGATACGAAAACCAGTAAATAATAACGGAATTATACGTTTTGTTTCAATTAATTTCCAGAAGAGTGTATCACATGAAGAAGGCTGGAGAGTACAACAGCCGAAATATGAATATGACAATAAAGATGACTACAACAACCTAAAAAATGTAAACAGTGTATTTTTTTCTTGGAAACTGTTCTTCTGGAAATTAGATTTTCAAGTCCACTGTTATCGCTCTTTCTTATGTTAAAGAAATTTATTTCCTTACATTTTGTTTAATACGGTGAGTAAATTTAACACAAGTTCGGAAACATGTAAATAATGTAAAAACTTACAATACCTCATCTCAGAAATATAAAAAAAAATATTGTTTCTCCTATACTTAAAGTGGTTTTGTAATATTTTTCTTTTAATCATAGATGACCGTACACATTACATACATAAATACATCAAAATCATTAATTTCTGAATAAGTACTGCAGAGGTAAGAATATCCTAGAAAATTTTAGGCAATTAAATCTACTATTCACTTCTTTTTGGGTTGTATCCTTAAACAGGTTACAAACAGACAAAGGTGCAATTCAAGTGAAAGAACGGCAACACGCGCGTAGATGAAAAAAGCGAGGCTTATTGTAAAGAGAATACACTGATGAAAGACAGGGAATCGGGTGGCAGGCTAGTAATTCACGGAGCATGGTTTTTACCTTACCTCCCCGCGAGGCAGGATGTGACACAAGGCCGTTTTTAATGCGGGGCTAAACCGAGCCCGTAGGCTCGGGCAAAAATTCCCGTAGACCCCGTAAAAAAACTGTGTCCGATCGTTGGCTACCACCCCTGACGAAGCTCTGCTCTTCGACATAGCCTCATCTGGGTTACTCTCTGCCCTTCGGCATAGCCTCATCTGGGTTTCTCTCCGCCCGAAGGCAGAAAGTTCGACAAGCATCGCTGGAGACGAATCTCCAACTAATTCTCGAAACAAGGTTATTTACCTTACCACCCCGCGACGCAGGATGTAGCACAAGGCCTTTTTAATGCGGGGTAAAACCGAGCCTCGTCTGCGTTCCTCTCTGCTCGAGACGAATTGCCACCTAACTGCCGAAGCAATCCCCAGTATATATCCTGTGTTCACTATATATAGCTACTGATATAGTCAGTCCACATGGGCGATAGGACGTGTGGGACATTTCATTACAACATGCAGATGTCGTAGTTAGCGATGTTGTAACTCGATATATAGCTGTCATGAGCACCATTTTTCTAAGTTTGCTCGTGTTCCACGAGGAGACAGGAAGTCATTCCTAGCTCATTCTGCCGGAAGGTTATAATTGCATGGCGCCCATGTTTAAATGATGTCAAACAATGGAAGAACGATCTACCTGACTCGTTTTTAAACCACAAGTTTACAGCGTGACAGCCAGTTGCTTCATACGCTTAGCTTCATTTGACACACAGCTCGGGTAATACAGGCCTATAAAGCAGAAACATACAGTTAGACAACATAGATAAACGGAATTATTTACTCACCATCTTAAACAAAAAGTACGCAAATAAATTCCTTTAGCACTAGAAAGCCCTGGTTCTTGATAATCTTAGATTAGTCTAAGAGAAGGTTAAATTTTGGAACTGAATAAAACTCACTTAGGTATGAACCCATTTTTACTTTCCAACCTCGCAGATATGGGTCAAATAGCATGGCAGAGACAGACAATTAAACTCGCTCAATAGCCAATACCCCATAACTCGACTCCTTGGCTTTTATTAAGAACAGCTGAATTTGATACAAGTATAACATTACTTTTGAAGTAAATAACTCAATACACTCTAGAAGACATCGGAACGAGCTGGTTAACTATTACACCATAGCAAGATCACCTAGGTTCTTAAAAGGCTTAGCTCAATCAGACAGAAATGTACAATTGGATAACAATAGTATAGTAGTAAGAGGTTGCTTGACTAGCTCGTTAACCACTACACTACTCCCTGATTCTTAATACGTTTAGGTCACTCTACAACTGGAGGGCACTACTGCAATATACGTCTCACTAGGCAGTAGCAATATGATGATGGATAGATTGCTAACCATTACACCACGGCGAGATGGGCTTTTTTTTAGGCTTAGCTCAATTGGAGAAAGCTCTACAATTGTGGAGTCACTAAAGTTACTTTGGATTCACAACGCGGGAATAAAAGATTGATGGACTACCTCAGTAACCATTAGAGGCCCTGACATCCTGATTCTTAATAAGCTTAATCTGACACAAGGATACAACTGAGGTTAACTAGCGCATTTACAAATTGTTGGTTTAACTCTTTAACCATTACATCACCTCGAGACAAACTAGTTTTTATCAAACTTAGCTTAACCTAAAACTCTTTTTCGTTTGGAGGTCGTCCGATTTAGGATGCATTTAATTCTCCTGTATTTACTGATTTAGACAATCTCTTAAACCATTTCCATAGTAGATATTTACGCACCTCCCCCCACGAGGTCAGGTTGTGACACAAGGTGTGTTTAATGTGAGGAGCCCGAGCGCGTGCACCCGGGCAAGGAACAAAAATTCCCAGAGCCCCCACAACCGTCGGTTGCGCTGGCCACGGTGCGTGCACCGATCCTTGTCTAGTGCAATGAGAAGGCGCAGCCTCGGGCAGCTGTTCCCCAGGGCCGGCACCTCTTAGTATAATTTTCCTCAGTTGCGACTCAGTCCTTTGACGGAGTCGGCACTGAGCGCACTGTGGCCAAAGACTGAGACTCAACTGAGAGATGATAAGTAGATGTGTATCTACTCGAAAAGATAAAGTTACACACTTACAGACAACCATTTCCAGAGTATGAGGCTGACAGCCATATCACGTTGGATCACTGGCTTGCATGGGATCACCGAAGTTAAGCAACGCTGAACCTGGACATTAACTAGATCGGTGATCGCTTTGGAATAGCAGGTACTGTAATGAAATTGT
The DNA here is from genome assembly GCA_963932145.1 of Acanthosepion lycidas. Lineage (NCBI taxonomy): Eukaryota > Metazoa > Mollusca > Cephalopoda > Sepiida > Sepiidae > Acanthosepion > Acanthosepion lycidas. The sequence continues at coordinate 19,370,142 of OZ010581.1, read as the reverse complement.
TAATCGGAGAGCCGAGTTCCAATTTCAATTGGGTTCGTTATATTCACTTATGTGCAAATACTCTTGGAAAAGCTATGAATCCAAATCTACTCCACCAGCTAAATTATTAACTAAGATAAAATTCGGATAGGTCGGATTTGGAAGGATGATGCCAGCTGGGAGTACTAAATCCTTTTGCCATGGTTTGCTAGACTAGTTCCTTCTTAGCGAGTTCCATTTTCAGTTGGTATCTATATATTCACTTATGTGCAAATGCTCTTGGAAAAGCTATTAATCCACCTCTTCTCTCCCAGCTATGGGTTAATTAGTAGTAAAAATGACATCACTAAATAATTATTGTCGCCACCCCCTCAAAAATAATATTTCTTAGAATCTAAGAAAATATTTTCTGGTTTTAATTAACCTATAAAGGGTTGACAAACCGTAAAATAGGATTCAGTGCCGGTTATTAGATATCCTAAATATTAACTAATATAAAATTTGGATTGGTCGGATTTTGAAAGGTGAAGCCAGCTGGGAGTACTAAATCATTTTGCCATGGTTTGCTACACTAGTTTCTTTCTTAGCGAACATTAAACGGTCAGTTTTGAATAATATATCAAAAGTTTCATCCAAGTATATTTACTTGCAAGAGGAAAGCATTAAGTAATACACGAATCGAAATCTTGGAATCATATTGTTGACAGTGTAGTTTTGAATACATGACGAACAAATACTTTTCTCAAACCAGACACGACTGACTCATATTTAAAACGAATGGGAATCATGCTTTCACCTGAACAACCCTCGTGAGGATAGGAAAAATTTTAGCATACGATGTCATTCAACCTGACCCACATCTTGTCTTCAATTCATAACGTCCGCGTCAATAACTGGGCAGGCTATGCGGAATGGCCGGAATTTGACCATCGGAAAAGTTTCACAATCAATTCTCTCTATGTCCAAGAGTTACGGCCAACTTCAAAGAGTGAGAGAGTTTGGCGTGGATATAATGGAGAGTGACAGATAGCTTTCATAAGGAAGTTTTCATGCGTTAAAGATGTTGGAGTCTCTATGGATTGAAATTTTCTGACAGGCCGAGCCCAGTTGACCTGTACGCAGCAAACGAGTGTCGATCGGCTACGACATTGCAGCCGGGCTACTAACACTGCCATTAAGAATAAATGATTAGTTGTGTAAATTTTCATTTCTTCATTCGAATTTCTCTCGCCGCCATTTCAAATCGAAAGCGAAGGAAAATATCCTTTCTTTACGGAAAGCTATAAATGCAATAATTTGTCAAATTTGACGTCTTACCAATTTCCGTTTATTCTAAAACGTGCAAAGAGTAATAGAAAATAGAAATAGCATTCTAGCCTACACTTTTAGTAATATAAGTAACCGCTTACGTATTTTTTTATAAAGTTAAAACATATTAAAGTGAAAATGATTAATCTCAATGTAATTTAACGTTTTCTTCCAAAATATCTTTATTATTTTTTAATGTCTACCAAGGAAAATAAGACAATGCAGCACGTATTAATATTATCTTAAAATTCGGGGGCGGGATGTAAAGGTAATGTAAAGACTAGTTCTAATACCCGTACCGTTCATTGAATTCATTTTCACACTTTTCTGAAGATAATAACGCATCTCTTCTTTCTAATCTCACAAATATGGGTTAAATAACAAGGCTGAGTAGGTTGTCTAGTTGTAATATCAACAGTTTTCGGAGAAGTAACACACTGAATTCAAAACAGTATATACTTATGATTAAGCACTGGCTGTTCTACCAGATCGAATTCGAAATTATATAATCATGATATATATCTATATCTATATCTAAATATCTATCTATATATATATATATATATATATATATATATATATATATATATGTGTGTGTGTGTGTGTGTGTAAGTATATATATATATATATATATATATATATATATATATATATATATATATACCATACAAAAAACAGCAATTATTCATATTACACAGTACTCAGCTCATAAAGTAAGTCATATATATATATATATATATATATATATATATATATATATATATATATGTGTGTGTGTGTGTGTGTGTGTGTGTGTGTCTGTGAGTGTGCGTGCGTGTGTGTGTGTGTGTGTGTTTATCTCGACCAACGTGACACTTTCTTATATTATCGAATTGGAGGGGTCGAGCTCAGCTTGCAGCACCTTTGGAAAGGGACTGCCAACCATACCACGGGTTGACCCAAGCCATTGTGAGTGAAATTGGGTACACAAAACCCTTGTGGGCCGTCTATAGCTGCGCTAGAATGAAATTATAAGTCATCGTGCCTGAGGGCTTGAGCATACTAACCTTGTTCCAATTGTTGATCAGGCAAGATAACACACTCTTTCCCGGAAAATGTAACTGAGGTTTACTCAGCATAGTTGCAGTATAATCCACAGGTGGGCTCTGTGAGTGTTGAATAAACACAAAAAGCGCCTGAGCAAGCGTCTGTAATAGGAACTGGCAACCAACTATAGTAGACGACTATCATCGAATAATAACGAATAATGTTACGAACGTTGAAATTGATATTCGATTCGTTCTCATTTCATATATATATATATATATATATATATATATATATATATATATATGTGTGTGTGTGTGTGTGTGTGTGTGTGTGTGTATATACATATATATATATATATATATATATATGATTTGTGTTATGTTTGTGAACTAACATAAAAATACTTTTTTTTTCAATATTTTTTAATTTAATCAAATAAAAGCTTAAAATGTTCACTTGTTTGTTGATAAGCTGCATTTTCCAATTAAATGTAAATGTTTCGCAAATATATTTTGATTAAAGTAACAGTATTTTGTATTTTTTAAACCTTTTTGAACAGAGGTGTATGTATATATATATATATATATATATATATATATATATATATATATATATATATATATAAGAGGAGGATGTATAATTTTACATTAATGACATCCTATATATAAAATAAATAACACGATCAAAATCTAAATAACGAAAGACATTAAGTAAATAATAAACACTTTAACAAAATATCAATGCCCCACAAACACGAATTAATATAATAATAATAATAATAATAATAATAATAAAATTAATAACAATAATAATAATAAATTAAAAAAGACAGCAAAGACAAATGCAACCGACCAAATACAGAAACAATGGCCAGATAAACCGCTTCATGGTCAATACTCCGCCCTACAAGCTGACGTAGACAAAACCCGTTCCCATAAGTGGCTACATAATGCAGGCTTGAAAGCTGAAACTGAAGGTTTTATCCTTGCTCCATAGGACCAATGCTTGCTAACTAGGAATAATCAAGCACATATACTAAAATATTGTGTTAGCCAAAAATACAGATTCTTTGATAAATATCCAGAAACAAGTGATCATCTTGTATCAGGTTGTGCGATATTGGCACCCACTGAGTATAAAACCCAGTATGACACTGGGCCAATAGCTGCACTGGAAAATCTGCAACTTCTACGGGAAGGAAACTGAAATAAACTGGTATGAACACCACCCAGACCCGGTTACGGAGATAGGACCTGTTACAATTCTATGGGACTACACAATACACACTGATAGAACAATCAAAGCCAACCGCCCAGAGATTGTTATTAGAGACCACAAACAAATAAGTGCCTCCTTATTGATATGGCAGTCCTTGAAGACTGCAGTGTATCTTTGAAGATATTCAAAAAGCTGTCAAAATACAAGGACCTAGAAATAGAAATCTCAAAAATGTGGCACATGGGAACATCAACAATCCCTGTTGTAGTTGGAGCCCTAGGATTGGTTGGAAAAGATTCCAGTAGACTAATTGAAGGGATTCTTGGAAGTCCATACCTCAAAGAGATACAAAAAATTGTTCTGATAAGTACAGCCCACACTTTACGAAGGGCTTTATCTATGTCACTTTTTTTTTTTTTTGTCAGTGGAAAGTGTCATGATGACATTTCTAACGTTAGGGCCCTGGGCGGGATCCGAAAAGAAATGTGTAAAAGACAGAAATCAAAGAAAGTAAAAAATAACAATAATAATTAACATCAAAATATTAAAGTAATCGATAATAAATAATGAGTAAAAAGCTACCAAACAACTGTATAAAATCGCTACATATAATTCTTTCTATCCACAATGAAAAACTTTTACCAGATTAATGTATGATTATTAAACACATATGAACTTAAAGTAATGCCAAAGCCTAGGATAAAAAACAGGCAATGATTTCACAAGAATGAATGATGATCCTGTTGGTCATATGTCTTGAAATTATTCAACCATTTTGTATGAGTCGACAACCATTTGCGCGGGCGTGATGCTAATTCATATAACAAATGACAGAGCATCTAACTGTTTAAGAGCGAATAGGAGCATGTGGGAAAACAAGTAAGCTGGTTCAGTGAGCGAAGTCCATTTATAATTGTGATATTGATGTCGCTCGTGAATCCGTTGGAGAAAATGTATGGACTTAATAGTAAATAAAATTATATTAAGAAAAGAAAATGGCGATATCTGACAAATCCACAATTAGTTTGCAACTAAATCATGATGTGAAGGTTTCACTGTTTTATATTCA
>OZ010581.1:19335539-19363039 GCA_963932145.1 Acanthosepion lycidas | reverse complement strand
TGATTATTTGCCTTGTTTCCTCAATTTGTTTCTCATGAGCTTTGCACAATCAATCACTTCTCCCATCCGTAATCAGCTGACTTCTTTCTCGTTATAATGCATATTTAAATACACTTTCGTTTTAACGGTGGGGTTTTGAATGCAAAAGGCCAAGAGACAAAACAAACAAACAAAAAGAATAAAATAAAAATTATTGAATGACTTTCATACTGCGTAATATGAGGAGGGAATCATTAACGTTACCGAACCATCGAGAAACGAGTTCAAACCTCAAACCTTTCTCTTCATATCGTTTGGTTAAGCAATCACAGAGGTTCTTGCAATGAAAGTCCCATTACTACAATGAAAAGAAGAAGTATTTCGAGATTTCAAATTCCTTAAAACCTATTTTTAGAAAAATGTTTGATAAATTTCGTCATGTAGTCACACTAACATTTCGATCAATTCTTCCTATTTTGAAACGGCAAATGTTTTCATTGCCAAGAACAAAAGTTTTAGAATGACACTCTCACCAATATTACATAGATTTATCCGAATTAGTTAACTTGAAAATGGTAAATAGCCAAAATATTTAATGAATTTAAACTGACAATATACTAAACCTTCTGTCAATGAATGCTGAAAGGGAGAAGTGATTGATTGTACGAAGCTCATGGATAATTTACCATAAAAAATCAAAGTGTTTGTAAATAAACTCACACCCAGACACGCACCAATATTTGTATGAGCAATGTCTCTTAAGAATTCTAATTGTCTAAGAAAAAAATGTTTTAAGAAACAGATTTTATAAGTCAATGAATGCCGGGTTTTTTTCTTTATATAGTAGACGTTTCTTTTCTCGGTACCAAAAACAAAGTTTTTGAAATATAATTAGCGAAAATAGCGGTAACAAATGATCGACGTGAGAATTCTAATTTCCTAAACAAAAGAACAAGATTTAATAACAAAGTTTTATAAAGTTTTAAGAAAATATAAATTTCACCTTAGAGGAATACTAACTTTTACAACAACAGAAGCTAAATGTTACATGTAAAGAAATAGTTAATTCCAACATTAACACTACAATAAATCTGATTCGTTTAAGGACACACAGCTAGAAAAAAAAGGTGAGCACACACACAGACGTATAAACGAAAATCAGCCCTGCGATATAAAAATCATGAAACTGTTTAATCTTACGAGGTCTTACATTGAAAAAAAAAGATCAACCTACTGAGGTTCTGAGAGAGAGAAAGAGAGAGAGAGAGAGAGAGAGAGAGAGAGATAAAGATTCATGTTAAAAGAAAAAAAAAAATTTTAAATAAAAAAACGAATGAAAACTACAGACAAAAGTACATTTTCTCCATCAAGACATTCATTTCTGCTACCAGGAAGCAGAAATATTTCTTCTTCCGATTATGGCCATTTTGGCCGAAACTAGTCGAGGAATCAAAATCAAATAATAATAAAAAAAAAAAACGAAAGAATATTAATCTACAACCCAGTGTGTCTGAAGATTTTAATATTTATATATATATATATATATATATATATATATATATATATATATATATATATATATATATATATATATATATATATATATATATATGAAATAGACAAAACCGACAATTATTTTTAATACATTTTTTATGTTATACATTCTTTTTATAGATACAAATATTTAAGTAAATACTCTGCTTATAATAAACAGTTTTAACAGCATTTACCGGCCTGAATGTCCGAGAAATTTTCATAGAAAATATGCGTCCTCCGACAGGAATCGAACCTGTATCCTATACGGAACCGTCGTATAGCCTGATCTGCACTAACCGATTGGAGGAGCCGCATATGTTCTATGAAAATTTCTCGAACATTCAGGCCGGTAAATGTTGTTAATGTTGTTAATTTAAAAAAAATAATGGGTCTGATGGAAGGAACACTAAATTAAACGCAGATTCAAAGCTCAAATTTAATATAAACTTAATATAATATTGGGGTGTAGATACAGACTATAGAGTGTAGGTAGGAGGCTATTGTAAAAAATAAGGCAAGCTTAAAATTTAAAACAGGAACGCCGGATAAATCATTAAATAATAATAAATTTTAAAATGATTAGACGTGGGTAATCAATATGTAATCTAAAATATGGGAAGTGCATGTGATGTTTGGGTAATATATTTATCCAGAATTCAAATATTTTAAGAGAAAATTTTTTTCTGTGATTGTAATCTAACATTATTTCCTTTATTAAGTAGATTTCGGCCATTAATATTTTTGAGGATGCAACTTTTTTTCCACTAAAAACGGGTTGCATCTGTCGACGCGGCTGGAAATCTGTGTAGTTTTGGCGGCGAAATTACAATTTACTACCGGTGTATAGTCATGTGTGTTAATATTCCAGTAACATTTTGAGAGCGCCATTGCATTTGCATATTGCTGATTGTTAAGATGCATTTTATGATGATAAACTCTTGTTTTCCAGTTGTTGGCTATGGAACCGTATTAAAATTTAGTCCTGCCATTATGTTTAATTCTAGCCTTGTAGATTACGCCTTTATGCATACATTTATCATTCATTGGGCAGTTAATGAATGTTTGACAATTAACCTTTTTTTTCTGTGTTAATATTGCTATTGGTGTTGCAATTTGACATCGCCAACTTCTACCCGTTGATCACAGAAGACCCGTTAATGGCTGCTATACCCTGGCCAAGAATTATTTGACAATGACTGACCAGGAAATCAACATCCTTAAGCAAGCCCCAAAATCCATTCTATATCACGATGGTTCTATGTGCACCAAAAAAGACGATGCAAACTTCTCTATAGCGATGAAATAGTTTGACTCCGCAGACGCTTGTGAACTAGTTTGCATTCTGCTACTGTAGAGACTTATGTACACTTTCGATTCTAAGAACATTGGTCTATACAGAAACGACGGAGTTATCCTCCTACGTAACGCCAATCCACAACAAACAGACCATTTTAGAAAACAACTCTCCGAATTCTTCAAGGATCACGGACTTAATATAATCACTAATCACCAATGGCAAGGTGATCAACTTTCTGGAAACTACTTTCGATCTATCTCGAGGAATGCACATGCCTTATACTAAAGAAATTTATAACCATATATATATATATATATATATATATATATATATATTGTGTGTGTATTTAGGCAGCATCTTTTCAATCATACATTTTCATTAATTAATATAGACAAGTGTTGTCGATTTATTTTATGTAAATTTTTTTCGTAACATCTGATAAGTTTAATAACATTATCGTTGAACGAAGAAAGAAATTCACAATATTGATCCATATTTTTTTAACACAATCTAAGCTTTCGGGTTACTTAAGCCATTATCAAAGATGTCAATTATAACATATTAAACAATATACGGACAAGACAGTGATGATAGTCTGAACATTGTTTACATAGAGGATTAGTTTATCGTAAATATATATATATATTAACAAAGTATCCGACCAACCACTTGGAATTTTAAATAACTTGCACAAATCTGTACAACACAGACTCTCAAGAAACTCCAGCCACAAAATAATTTTTGACAAATAAAAAACTAATTACAGTGTAACCCGGATATAAGAGAGTTGTCGGGACCGGAGAAGAAGTCACTTATATCCGGGTTTCTCTTATACCCGGGTTTGGTCTATTTTGTTTAGGTAAGTATGGCTCTAATTTGGGACCAGAGAAAATCGCTCTTATATCCGGGTTCTCTTATATTCGGGTCTCTTATATCCGGGTTACAGTGTATGTAGAAGCACTAAATAAATATAAACACAATGTTAAACTAGAATGCATTCCATGCATTAGTAAGAATGATAATAAACGTAAAAATAGAAAATGCGGCATAATTTAGTTCAACGAACCTTTTAACAGTAATATCAAAACCAACATCGGTAGGATTTTCTAAATTTAATCCACATTACATAAATTATATTTATCCATTGCAGATGCAGCTGAAATTATCGATCTTTTGTCCTTTTAAAATAAATAAAATTTTATGACGCAGAATTGAAATACGAATTATTTAAGTCAATTGCATAATACAAGCCCGAGTGAGTCGACGTTCAAGTATGTCTATTTCAAAGCAACAAAAATCTTTTGTTGTGCATTGTTTTCATTCTTGACTTCAACTGGATCCAGAATTAATTGTTTTAAAACGAAATATTGACCGAAATACATTTCGTTGATATTATTCATAATACATAAAAAAATAAAATAAAAATAAAGTAATTAAAAAAGGAATTAATGTGGCTAGTCAGGCTGCGTACATCTGAGCCCTATCGAAGCTGTAGACATACTTCATAGGCAATGTATTTCTCGCTTTAATTTTATAAATAATCTTTTTTTTTTTAAATCTCTAGTGACTTTTATACACTGTTTATCATAGAACACATTCTTATTTCAACTTATTTTTTTTGTAATGTCCATTTTAAATAATTTATTCCGTACAGTACAAGAGGTTTTTAGCAGAATGTATCTTTTGAGAATGGCCAAATTAAATTTTGCCCGAAGAAAATCTTCGACGAAAATCAAATAAAGAGGCAACTTCGTCGATTGGAGGGTTCAAGTCAGGAACGTGACTGGGGTAGTATTGAAGATATATGATATCATTGAGCATTAGTGATCATAAACGTACAATAAATTAAACTAAAGATTCACAAAGAGATACATAAACATACTAACGCATATACATATATACATGGAAACTCTCTACTATCAATGACTTGATAACTATGCTTTAAGACAATAGAAATATAAAAGGGGGCAATAAACAGACAAATATATGAAAGACTTTGTCCTCTCTCTCTTTTTTCTTACATGTCTGGTAATATTTTTTTTTTTAATGAATGCTAAATTATGGAATTATTACAATTTATTTTTATGGAATCATTACAATTTTTTATAATTATTTTTTAAAAAAATATGATTCATTCGCTACATAAGAGTTCTCATGTTTCAAAAAAGAAAGCGGAAAACCTCAATATAATTATTAAAGTTAAATTGAGTTAAAGTATCAAGCCCTGTTTCATCCTCAAGCGAAAATTTCGGAATAACCTATCTTGAAATTTACACATCTTTATAAGCACTTTCATTCGCAAAATTAATTACTATGAAAACGGCTGGGGCGTCCATTTTGCTAAGCGGCCGAAGAGATAATTTTTATCCACATATCAGTTACCTTTGGAAAGAGGTCAAGCCGAGGTAGGGTGTGGTATCAATTTCAAAGCGAATGATAGCATTCATGACCAGACGATGTGTGCACATGTATTTTCGGCTCTCGTTTTTGAAACATGAGAACTCTTATGTAGCGAAGGAATCATATTTTTTTAAAACATAATTATAATTCAAGCTCTGCTTTTGTATGGAGCACTGTTTTTTATGGTACAAATTTAAAGATAGCTAGGAATAAGCAAAATTTATATGGCATTTTAAAAAAGCTAAAAAAGAACAACCGGTTTCGTCCCAGGCTTATCAAGCTTATTTTCTGAGATATAAAAACATACAAGCGTGTAAATTAAATTAATATAATTATGGAAAGAAAAAAATATGAATTTCAAGAAAATTAGCGTCCAATAACATTCAGACCCAATAGGCATTCCCTCTGTTTACAGAGGGAAGGACCACGGGATCTGATTTATAAGGACTCTAGAACCTTGAGGTGCTATGAGGAGTGGGACCTAAATAAAATCGAAAAAACAGTCCGCACTAAAATCAAACACACAATTCCTGCTATTTATTACATGCTCTGCAATAGCAGAGCCAGAAGTATTGGTTAGTTGGCTTTTCATTGCATCCGGATTCAAAATCCTGGTGGGGTAAGTGTTGTTTTATTCTCAGATCAAAATGTTGGGACGCCCTCCCTGTGTAGTCGAGTACACTTATATTGATAAATCACTGAATTAACATGATGGGTGGCGGGAGGTCCTTCCGAATAGAGGAGAAAACAGGACGGGTAACAAATATTACCCGAACATTAGCCGAAAAATAGCAGCTATTAAACACACGCGAAATTCGTCTAGATAAAGTCTCACCATCTATACCAAAATAGGGAAGACGCAAATAGACTGGATATTTGTCAACAAAATATGGCTTAACCCTATGGAATTTATTGATGACACCATGGTCAACAGAGTCTAAAACATCCAAAGGATATATGTTTTTTGAAAGTGTCATCTTATTAAAATCAATTTCACCGCAGAGAAAGCTGTCAGAACAAATCATAAGAGCCTTATGAATTAAGATATTAATCATGTTAATCTCTCGTTATACATATATATATATATATATATATATAGATAGATAGATAGATAGATAGATAGATAGATAGATATAAAGAAAGAACATTAAGATATATAATCCGGTGTTCTTATTGATATTTTTTTTTTATTTTTGCAAAACAGTGCTCAATGTAAATTTACAGAACATAAATATTATAAATTAACTGATTTAAAATATGATTTTTTTTTCGCTACACAGTAATAACCATGTTTCAAAAACTGAAGCTAAAAACGTCAAATTTAATTATACAATTAAATTAAAATCATTAGTTCCGTTTCATATTCAAGCGAATATTGGAATAACTTACTTTTAAATTTACCTCAGTTTTAAACGCATATTAAAATTCATAATTTCCAGTTTCCAAGGATACAGAGAAATCCAATCATTCAGACAGGGGCGGTTCATTTTTATTAACTATTGTTGTATCAATTGTGAGTTACGTTGGAAAAAGAGGTTAAGTTTAGGGAGGGTAGGGATGTATTTTTCAACGAATTCTGACATCCGTTAAATGCATGCCGTCTGTTATTTTGTTGTTTTTTTTATATTAACGGCAAAAAATTTTCGGTATTTTTTTCGTGCTTGTATACTTAAAGATTCTTTCTAGGCGTGTTTGGGTCATAATACGTTTTATTTAACTACAATGTTAAAATACTTTTACTCTTAATTACTAATAGACTATATTTCTTTTTAAAACAAGTAAATATAATAGAATTACTTTGATTTTTTAAAATTACTTTTTCATATAAAATATATATATATATGGGAACTGGTAATATGTATATTACCAGTTCTCATTTTTTAATTTTATTTTTTAATTATATTTTTAAATATAATTTAAAGAAAATTTTTGATAATGACGGCAAAAAATAGCTATTTCATTTCTCTGATTCAGTAAATTTTTATTTTTTATAAACTTGGTAATATATAGTTTCTCATTCTAATGTATGTACAAAGGACATAAGGTCATTTAATGACCTACATATTCTAGCTTTTCTTATTAATTTCCATTTTACTGTAGGTATTTTCTTAGATTCTTTTAACTGCCAGAAATATTTTGAACGTGATGTCTGATTTCTGTATTTATTTATCCAAAATGAAGTTTGATGTTGATTGAATCTCTTTTTGAAATCATGGCTTATACAACCTATATAGATTTTTGTTTTTGGGATTCTCAATAGATGAGATATTGCATTGGTATACTAATGATTCCGTGTGACATTTATTTTGTAAAGGACAGTTATGAGGGTTTCTGCAGTTACATAATTTTTGTTTATCTTCATCTCTTTTTATTTTTATATTGTCTAAATTTCTTTGGTTTTGGTCTAAATGTTTATTGAAGATATTAGCATTCGGTTTCTTAATATTTTTTCTAAGTTTTCAATACATATATATGTGTGTGTATGTGTGTGTGGGGGGTCACGCGTGTTGCATAAAATTTATATACGCTGGTGTGCAAAGAAAACTTGGTGAACAATTTATTTTGTTAATTTAAGCACAAAAGAGCGTTTAACAGTTGCTTTTATAATTACATTTTATGATCAGAAAACAAATTACCACATTTTCATTCATGCTGCATGGTGGATGATAGAGCATCCTAAGCGTGGTGATGCTGACAGAAGTCTATTAAAATATTCACGCCCATTTTGTTGCAAAGAAGTTATGGATGCAGAAAGTGTAAACAAGAAGTTAGTAATTAGTCTTCTGGCTTTTATTCGAATAACTGCCTAAATATAACGTTGTATTAAATGGAACAAGTTCCGTATTTTCTCATTACTAATTATTCACATTCGTTTTGCCAGTAATCACATAATCATGGGGATCGCGTCGATTTTGTTGAAGCGTTTAATCAGTCGCCAAAAATGTTCCAGTTATATTGATATCAAGATTTTGATGGTCAGTTTTCCAAAAATTGAACTGCTTCTCCCACAAGAATTTTTTTTATTGCACGTGATATGTGGCGAGGACCTATATCATGCTGAGAATATCGCTATGGTCAGAATCTGGAAATTAATTTATCTAACTACGGTCGGATCGACCGTAGTTAGATAAAATTAATTTTCATTGTTTAGGTCTCCACGCATTTTGACCAATATTTATCCATCCTTGCATTTGGTGAAACCCCACCCTATTACGTATCCACCGTCAAAGTTTACCTTGTTTGTGTGCATCGTTAATTGTTTCATTGTCCCTCTGGTCTTATTACATATTCTCTTGCATTAGAAAATAAGTCAATTTTGCATTCTTCATTAAACATATCATGTTGCCTCTATCCAGCATCACTAGTTAGTCGTTCTTGTGAGAGCTTCAATCTTCCATTTCGATGTTTGTTTGTTTTTTTTGGGGGGGTTGTTTTGTTTTTTGTTTTTGTCTAGTGATTGTTTTGCAGCTATACACCCATTTAAGTTGATTTATTCGAATTGTATCAACCAAAAACTCATCATTAATTTGCATACACTCCTACTTGTCTGATGGTTAATGCTGAATTACCGATTAGAATTATCCCAATCTTAATTCATCTCTCCTGTCGAACATTTTGGTCTTCCGGTTTTCTTTGCAGTCGTTTAAAAAAAAAATTCCATTAGTAGCAAAGGTCTTTTGGATGTTTGGATTTCTAGAAATTCCCAACTAGCTGGCTACCTCTCATTGAATTATCTTCCCCTTCGATATCACAACCATCTTTGTTTTAACAAGTATTTCTGCCATGATTTTAGTGTAAGCATGCAAGCTAATATTCAACTACAATGACTTGCTAAGGCACTTTTACACTCATGTAAAAATAATAGAATTCCTATTTGGCCTTTTTTTCAACTTCAGGTTTTGATTTTAGAGTTGTCCTTCTCCAGCCAAGTCTAGAGAAGCCAGTCTGTCCTGCTATTTACCCATAGCTGGAGGGAGAAGAAGCGTGTTAATACATTCCTAAGGGTAGCACGTAACTGAATATAATGGATTCGACAGGAATTCGAACTCGGCTCTCCAATTCATCAGTCTGAGCCGCTATCCACTACTCCACTGCGCCTCTTTAATTGACAAGTAAGGTCATAAGTTCACCTATTATAATACCCATATTGTTGACTGGAATCAAACAGTTTAAAATAATAGATATTTTATGGTGCTGTGAAAATCAATATGATTTTTTATTTTTTTTTTTTCTTCTTTTTTTTTTTTTTTTGTAAAAGCATTTTTGTGTCCACGTCTCCATTGCAAAAATCGTTAGCTTGGTTCACCTGAGAACAGCTTTTATTTCTGAAAAAAATTATGTTTTATTACAGCAAGCGACAAGTGCATTTATTCGTATTCTTACCTATTTCCAAATACAATCGTAAATTTACCTATTCATAACCTTCTAACGAGCCAGTATTGTGTGGCCTTAACGTAGAATGTCTCGCTCTTTAAACTTATAGTTGGCAAAATTTACAGACTTACCATCTAGAAGTTTCAAATTTAACATATGAAAGAACATCAAACTTAATTGAAGTCCGTGCTGCTTACCAAAGATTCTAGACGGTCTGTAAAAAAAAAAAAGTAATAATAAAACAAGTCTTAAATTCATTAACAATATTTTTTATCTAAGGAATGCAAATATCATTACATCAAATATTACTACCATGTATAAACAAAGATCTTGGTGGATTGACGTTTGGGGGCATATGGAATATATTGTGAGATTTGGATGGTGACTGAAGTTTAGCTTCTGTAGATTAATCGAATAAGCAGGCAATCGATGTAATTATGGAAATTAGGTTCATGATTTCAAGGACACATATTCATAATATGCAATATAATCCCAAGATGGTGGGTAAAATATAAGAAAGTAAATCTTCAGGAATTCATTTTGAATAGACGTCAAAATGTAATAATAATTGACAAAGCATGGCATTAAAAAATTTGAATAGTCTCTATCTTTGTATACGCCGTGTGCATCAAAATAACGTTCTTTTGATCCACTAAGTCAAATTTGCAGCTCGTCTCGAAAATGACGTTCATTCTGTTGGTAATCCATATGTGATGCACAGGTCATGTGATTTCTACGTCTGTGCGTTATAATGTGGTGCACACGAGCCATGATTTTGAAAGAGTGGTAAAACTAAGGACGCTTAAGAAAAGAGTCTGCTATTGAGCAGGACGTCTGAGGAAAGGCCAAATCTAATATTTTGCGCATCATATATGACCACACGACTCTTGGTTCTTTCCAGATTTATAACAACTGTAAGAATTAAGCTTATTTGGTAAATAGCATGTGCTGATATATAATATTTCACATAATAAAATCCTGTACATCGAATGTGATTCACAGAACGTAATGTAAATTACTTATCATTTGTATATTATGTGAATCGCTATATATCAGTATATTCTATTTTCCAAGTAAGCAGAGTTGCCTTGTAATAGTTGGAAAGTTATTTTCTAAGCGTTGCTTAGATGTGGCACAAGGCCTTATGTATGGGGCAGCTAATGAGGATCGAACTCACTTTTCAGTCGTAACTGATCTAGCGAGAGAAGCTTGCTAACCATTACACGGCAAGGTGCCCAGTGATTTTCCAAGATTAGCTTAGATGTGGTACAAGGCCGAAAGTGTGTTGCACCCAGTGAGGATCGAACTCCCTACTCATTCGTAATTGTTCTAGCGAGACAAGTTTGCTAACCATTACACCGTCTTGTGGTGCACACCTTGAAATTGTTATAAATCTGAAAACTAACATGAACGTTTGAATAGTGCACACGAAAATGCCCTGGTTAACTATGGCAGGGAATGCCTAGTTAATTTTAACGCTTTCATAACTAAACTGCTATTTTCAAACAGTAGTAGAAAAGGTGTGTATTGCTAAGTATAAACATGGCCAATGCAAACTTCATTGCGCGTTCTAGGGCTAACGTTTTCCACTGTCAGGAATTGGAAAATTATAGTGTATTTCTTGCTAAGTCTGTAGCTAAAAATTTTGGTTTACTGTATAATGCTAAACATTTTTTTCAACTGAATCTACCTTACACTTTTATAAGTCTATTCATTGAATGTCGTTGTCACATCTGGTCCTGTACTTCTGTAGCTTGACAGAATCCAAAGAAAAATCTCCAATGTTTGCGGTTGTAACCTGGCATCCCGGCTTCAGTCACATTCCCACCGGTGTAGAGTTCCTCTGCCTTTTCGGTATATATTTTCGTGATAATTGTTCTGATGAACTGTATACTTTGGTACATTGACTTTATGAATTTAAGTTCAGTACTAGATTGGAAGCTCGGTCTCATCATTTTTTTCTGCTGAAATGTTCAACTGTAACCGTAAGTTCTATTTCAATCCTGAAGTCTCGCTCGTGTAACTCTCTAATTGTTTTTCTGTCAACTAAAATTTACAAAGATTTAAATGCAAAGTCAATTTTCATCTTCTGTCTAATTTAATCCTGATTCATTTTCTCCTCTTTATTTTTTTTCTCGCCTTTCATTATTCTATATAACCCCAAGCATCGTAATGGCTTTATCGCATTACATGGGGGTAAATCGGGAGGAAAAACCAAATATTAATTCTAGAACATACTATACTATTTTCCCGGGGTTGGATCAGCCTCATTTCCCGCAGATTCACTGTTGCATTGTTCCACCCAAATGTTTGTATTTGTTATTCAATAAATTCTGTATTATGTGTAAAAAAACAAGCAGCTTTTCTTTTTTTTTTCAAACAACCACTATCCTTGTTACTCAGGGAAGTGTTCGAAAAAAAAAAACACTTCAATCTTCATCTTTTCAAGTGGATAGACTGTCATCTTTCCTCCTCAGATTTGTATTGAGTGAATGAAGGATTAAAACCTAAACAATCTATTTTCTGTTTTTTTAGAATTTCTCAAGTAACATTGTATATATATATATATATATATATATATATATATATATATATATATATATATATATATATATATATATATAGTGCACTGTCCTATCGTGAACGATATATGAAGGTCAGCATTGGATAGTGCCTTTCATTTTACATTTATGCATGCTAGCGGGGGCTATTGTGGAGAAAATCAGATAAGGGAAAGACATTTCATTTGTGGTTTCTTAAGTGTGATAATGGCTCACCCTTTCTGCGGGCGACAAAGCTACACTGACAGATGAAATTTGTTAAAGTAGGATTTTGATGGCGTCTCTGCTTCAGAGGTTGACGATGCTTGTCATGGTGAGTCAGTCTCCTGTCTTCAAAACCCTTTAATGTTTTACTCCACTCCTTTCAGTTTGCTGCTTGTGCTTCCCAGGTTTTCAGATCAAAGTTGAGACGTTTCAAGCTGTCTTTCAACTTGTCTTTATAGCGTAAGAGTGGACATCTAACTGAACTCTTGGAGTTTGTTAGTTTTCCATACAGCAACTTTTTGGGAAGCCTATGCTATATATATATATATATATATATATATATATATATATATATATATATATATATATATGACGATCCTCACTGCGTGCCCCATACTTTCAGCATTGTGCCACATCTAA
Organism: Acanthosepion lycidas; assembly: GCA_963932145.1. Lineage (NCBI taxonomy): Eukaryota > Metazoa > Mollusca > Cephalopoda > Sepiida > Sepiidae > Acanthosepion > Acanthosepion lycidas. The sequence continues at coordinate 19,350,268 of OZ010581.1, read as the reverse complement.
GCTATCCTTGTAAAATCACTATATATGAAGATAATGGGACAAAATGGAAAAACATAAAACGATGCGTTTCGGCGAGAGCTTCTGCTCTCTCTCTCGCTCTCTCTCTCTCTCTCTCTCTCTCTCTCTCTCGCGGGGGGGTGCTCGCTGGCGTCTTCCGGTCAGGATGGAAACAAAACGAAACTGCATGGAAGAAAAATGCATTGTAATCTCTGAGGATAAGCAGAAACCATAAATCAAAATACCACATTACATCTATGGCCAGAACCCAGTGCCTATCTGCCTGATTGTTCGATATATATATATATATATATATATATAGATAGATAGATAGATAGATAGATAGTCAAACAAATCCTTTTACCTCATATCGAGAATAGTCTATTTCTGGAGACGACAAAGTGGTCGTCCGTCTTTTCAATCCCATTGTGCAAGTGGAATGTAGTAAGAGTTAGCCGTGAAAAATTGTTCTTGAATGGTTACCGGTAAGTTATGGTTTACTTAACTTACCGGTAACCCTTAATACAGAGTTGCACGCTAGTCACGAGGCAGGGGAGCTAAGGAGAGTGGCAGGTGCTATCATAAGTTTGTGAGTTATTTTTAGCGAAAGCACAGAACAGTAACCTTATGACGACAAGTGGGGGTATTAGAAGCAAACACAAGTTTTCAACCTGAATTCAGAATTAAAGTAGAAATTAAGAATGAACCCAAAATAAATTTTAAATTAGTTACAGATAAGGCGATATAGGGGATTAACGGAAGTAAAATTAAGTTTATAAATTATAATCAATGAAGGGTTTTATAAGAGGGGACAAGTAACTTACGGTAGATAAATAAGAAAAAATTCCACGATGGATTAGAATCAGTTGTTTTTTTTTATTATTATTATTCTTTTATTTTTATATATGTCGACATTTGAAGAGTTAGGAGATGAATCTTGGGTAGCTCATAAATGTAAAACCATTTTATGGAAATTTGAATCTGTTTTTTATGTCGACATTTGAACACTAATTCGTTATAAAAATGTTATAAAAATGTATTGTTGGTCATTTTACTGTAAAAAACGTACCGTTAATTTTTCCAATCTACCAATTAAAGGCATTGCTGCCAGATGTAGTTTATCGTTATACCCAGAGCGAGAGCATCAATGGAATTCGTAATTGAAACTATAAGTGGGGAGAAAATGAACACAGAAAAATGAATGCATTTTTAGTGTGCCTAATGAAAGTAAGTAGACTGTTACAAGACCGTGTATTTCTACATAAAAATATATCGATTGTATAAAAATATTAAAACTGAATCGATTACATCGTTCAGCGTTCATTCACATCTCTACGTTCATTCAGCCTCAATGTAATTTCACTCACCCAAACCGTATTGAATGATAGTACTGCAGGATTAGAATTGCAAGCGGAGCGATCTTTGAAAGCGTCGCACACTTTTACGCGCTCCACGTGAGTGACAACATGCAGTTTTTTACATCTTTCAACATACTATTAGGTTGGTGCAAAAATAATTTCGTTTTCTCACATAGTAACATATGTTAGAAAACGAAATTATTTTTGCACCAACCTAATCTAATACAAACATAGCATATAAGAAATTTACCCCTACAGAAACTTCAATCGTGTATGACATACAACACATTCAAACGATGAAGTCTTTATTTAAACCATTTTGCACCAAGCAGGGCAATAAAAGTGTTGACCATGTTCACCATATTCTATGAATATAGAATACAGCGCAGTATGTAATCTGTACAATGAAAAAACATGAAAAATTAAAACGCACGAGTCAGACATTATACTGAATCTGACTATATCGCCAATACCTCCAGCAGCTGTTTCGTAATTCTTCAATCTTCGATATCAGAGTTTGGCAGTGAATATTCAAAGAAAAACATGGCCGCCTTTATACACGCCGCGTTGAATATTTTGAGCCTTCTGATTGGTTAACCCTTCTATTGGTGAACTACAAAATGAGTCAGATAATTTTGGCTCGCTCACTAGTACCCCAGGGTACCCAAAAATTCCAACAAAAAGCCACTAAAACGCAAAGTTTTTTTGTTTTTTGTTTTTTTAGAATGAAAGGAAATGAGAGAAATAAAAGAACAGGATTCGATGGAACAGATGACAACGATTGACTGAAGATCAATTTTAACAGGAAAGCAATAAAACTGAAGAGTGTCCCACAAATGATTAGTATAGAACTTACGCTTATCAGTTTCAACAGTGAAACTAAGAAACCTATCCGACAATCTAGCATAAATTTTTGAAGTGGAAGAAACTACAATCAGGAATTTATTTTATATATAAGGCACAGAGAAGTAACAGCTGTTCGAAAGTCATTAAAGCCGATATGCCAGGTAAGGTCCTGTCCTATAATATTATCTTTTTTAGCTTTTATCAAGAATCCGAATAGGTTGTACATTGTGCTCGAATGGATATTGGCTCCTAATGAGAAATTGTTGAACCGAGTTCGACTTCTGTTCGTGTACTTTACATTCACAAATAACCTTGTTCTTCCAGGACGTACTTGGTGCCCTACCGCAGAGAGAAACGGCAACCTACTTCTGTCTAAAATTTCTATTCAGTTTAATGGCAAAGCATTCCTAATTATTTCCTATTTATATAAATGTAATCTTTACAGATTTATTTTGTAAATGTGTTTTTGAATAGACATTCGTTAACCCCTTCCTCGCCAATTATTTCTGAAAAAAATGTTTCATTTTCACACGATTCAGAAACTCCAACACCTTGAGGTATCCGAGCACCTCTACCAGACATACGAGTTAACAACTGAACTCGTTTCAAGCTCTGAAGGGGGTAAAAATGAATCAAGGTCTACGTATAAAATACGTTTTTAGCTGTATTTTGTACGTTATGTTTTCGACGTGTTTATTCGTCCGTATCTGAAAAACAAAACTTTCTGTAAAAACATATATACACGTCTACGCCGAGGAATGAGCTATAAGGTGAATTTGAATTCTACAGGCGTAAAAAGCGAATGTTTAATAAAAAAATGTGTCTCCTGACAGTAATGTAACCTGTGTTCACTTTAACCTATGAAACCACCTTCACATTAGGAATGCGTTGACATTAAATTGAATGAAATTATTTTTATATCCATTTCTAAATATTTTAGTGTCTTTTTCTTTTTACATTTTTCATTCATTGTTTTTCTATTCTACCCCTATTAAATTTTATCTATTCAACAATTTTTATCTATATATCTTTGCCCATGTAAGTTATATTTTAATAGTATGAATTCGTTTACTAACACTTTCAAATTTGAATACTTGTTGATGTGCATATGTGTGTGTCTTTATTAATGTATGTGTGTATGATCGACTTTCATTGTATGTGTATGTTGTGTTTTTTTTAAGGGTCGTGGATAAAGGCGTTAGTTAGATCTAGTGAGAGGACCCAAACAGTTGTGAGTTCAATACCTGGTTAAGTCATTGGAGAACTTCGAGAAGGGAATTAACAGGAGATAACTGATAACTGACATCCATTAGACATGGCACGTGGAACTAATAAAGTCTACCCCAGTGAGCGAAATAAAGTGTTCAGTTCAACATTCCAACCACCTGAAGAAGGCCGGAGCGTACAACGGCCGAAAAGTTATGATAAATATGGCAACAAAGATGAGGTTGATAGTCCGAACATTGTAAATAAAGCCATTTTTTCTCAAGATTTTCTTCCCTCTGGCACAGCCCACTTTGGTGACTCAAACATTGCAGGCCCAAATAAGAAATTTCATGTAACAGAAAATTTATTTACGAAAGCAAAATGCAGTAGAAAATATAAATACTGATTCATGACTCCAAACCTTTGTAAATAAATGGAAAATAAATGAAAGCGAATTTCTTTCTAACGCCACACAATAAATCACGTCCTGGGTATGACGGTAAACTACATCTGCGTCCTGGGTATGACGGTAAACTTCATCCGCGTCCTGGGTACGGCGATAAACTGCATCCAAAGGCAAGGTCCCAGATAATGTTTTCAGAAAAATAATGTTGCCAGCTCTAAGTTTTTGAAACAATAATGTTGCCAGCTCTGTTTTTGAAACAATAATGTTGCCAGCTCTGTTTTTGAAACAATAATGTTGCCAGCTCTACGTGTTTCTGTAAAGGAATAATGTTGCCAGCTCTACGTTTTTTTGAAACAATAATGTTGCCAGCTCTACGTTTTTTTTTTTGTTTTTTTTTTTGAAACAATAATGTTGCCAGCTATACATTTGTTATTCCATACAAAATAGGCATTTAAAATTCATATAAACTGGATTTGGCATTAAATAACCCACAGTGGTTGATATGCCATAAAACCCAAACAAACAAACAAACAATAAATGAAATCTAAACAGGTTATAAAACAATTTGAAAATGTAATTTATTATGAAAAAGCATCGAAGATCAGTAGTAAAATACAGAATTTCAAAGCACATCTATTTTCATTGGGTTAACTTCAAGCCCATTTTTAAAATTCTGCAGTCTTTTAAAATTCCGCATGTCTACTTGCGGGCCTAAGAGTAAATCTAGGAAAATATGAAGCATGTAATTGCATCATACATCGCATGCTCTGGGACAGCAGAAACAGCAGTACTATAGAAGTACGATCACTTATGCAACAACATTCCCTTTGTCTTGACTGAAGGTCACGTTTTACATCAAATGGCTCTCTTCAAAGCAGTTTCTATCATTACGCAAGCGATGATTATTTGTGTGTGCCGCATTAACCCGGAGAACGATATCTCCCACAGCAGGGTTCCCCAAAGTGGTCAATATTGACCTCTGAGGGTCGATGGAATTATCCAGAGTTGTTGATAAATGACTGGGAGTCAAAAGGGGGGTTGATAAATGCCTGGGAGCCATAAGTGGGTTGATAAATACCTGATATGGATCGAATAAATGCAGACTCAACCCCACTTAGAAGATGAACCCATTGATATGTATGTGGATCTCGAAGTGAAATCACTGTCCAAAATTAAAAGCTTCGCTGACCGTTGGATTAATGTGAATAGTCCTGGGAAATACATGCATTTGAACTATTTTTATTTGTATTCTAAAGTTTGCACGGGGTTCAAGCTGGATTTAGTCCCGGACAAAAAAAATTCCTATTAAGCAGAACTGGCTAAATCTGGGCGAGACTATTTCAAAATAAAACTTACTAATTTCCAACATTTTCTTTTTTTTTTACTCTTCATCAAAACAGTGTTCCTATTAACGATTTCAACAAATTGAATAAAAGGTTATAATAATTTATCTTATATTTTTTCGTATAAGCTATACTATCATTTATGACATTTCTCTCCACCCTCTACATTATTATTATTATTATTATTATTATTATTATTATTATTATTATTATTATTATTATTTTTATTTTCTTTGCTTTCTGGCGTTTACACATTTCTTTCCGGGTCCCACCCAGGGACCTAAGGTTAGAAATGGCATCATGACACTTTTCACTGACAAAAAAAAAAAAAAAAAATTACATAGATAGAGCCCTTCGTAAAGTGTGGGCTGTACTTGTCAGAACAATTTTTTGTATCTCCTTGAGGCGTGGGCTTCCAGGAATCCCTGCAATTAGTCTACTGCAATCTTTTCCAACCAGTCCTAGGGCTCCAACTACAACAGGGATTGTTGATGTTCCCATATGCCACATTTTCGAGACCTCTATTTCAAGGTCCTTGTATTTTGACAGCTTTTTGAATATCTTCAAAGATACATTGCAGTCAGCAGGGACTGCCATATCAATAAGGAGGCACCGTTTTTGTTTGTGGTCTTTAATAACAATATCTGGGTGGTTGGCCTTGATTGTTCTGTCAGTGTGAATTGTGTAGTCCCATAGAATTGTAACAGGTCCTATCTCCGTAACTGGGTCTGGGTGGTGTTGGTACCAGTTTCTTTCAGTTTCCTTCCCGTAGAAGTTGCAGATTTTCCAGTGCAGATATTGGCCCACTCTGTCATGTCGGGTTTTATATTCAGTGGGTGCCAACATCGTGCAACCTGATACAAGATGATCAATCGTTTCTGGATATTTATCACAGAATCTGCATTATTATTATTATTATTATTATTATTATTATTATTATTATTATTATTATTATTTTCCTTCAAATTCTTCTTCTTCTACTTCTTCTTCTTCTACGTCTTCTTCTTCTTCTTCTTCTTCTTCTTCTTCTTCTTCTACTACTACTACTACTACTACTACTTCTTCTTCTCATACCACTACTACTACTTCTAATACTACTGCTTTTTCTTCTAGTTCTTCTCCTTCTTCTACTTCTTCTTCATCTCCTCCCATTCTTCTTCTTCTTCTTCTTCTTCTTCTTCTTCTTCTTCTTCTTCTTACTGTTGTTCTTCTACTATTACTACTTTTTCTTCTTTTTCTACTTCTACTTCTTCTATTCTTCTACTTCTACTTCTTTTTCTACTTCTTCTTCTACTTCTATTCTTCTTCTTGTACTTCTTCTTCTTCTACTGCTACTTCTTGTTGTTCTTCTACCACTTCTTCTTCTTCTTCTTCTTCTTCTTCTTCTTCTTCTTCTTCTTCTTCTTCTTCTTCTATTTACCGCACGGTTTATCGCTTTCAACCGGAGATCATTTAGTGTAGATGATTTTCACCAAGTCTTATGTCAGGAATTAACTTTTACAGAATATTTTCAGTGAAAAAAATGCATGTTCTTGAGGCGATTAGATCATAGATTTTATACAGAAAGCCATTCCGATTACATCGCGGAATAATTTTGCACTACTTAGGATATCCTTCAACTCATTGTCGTATTTAGCAAAGAGTTTGATATCATCCATGTAGAATTGTTTACTTTGTATCCATAGTTATTATTGTTTATTCCATGCGAAAGGGACGTTAAGGACAGGGAGTCTCCTTGAAAGATTCCTCTTCAGATGTTCAAATACTTTGAAAGTGACAGTACCTTTGGTGTGATTTAGATATAATGTGATTTTTCACAGTTCCATGCTATATTTAATGAAATTTGCTATCACTGAAGAGACGTTGTACATTTGTAAATTTTTAAGGATCCAAGAGTATGGCCCTCAATCAAATGCTTTATGGTAATCTAAGCAGTACCGCGATTTTGACATTTTTTCATGCAATTTCCCAGGATTATTTTATTTATCAATAGTTGATTTTTCCAACCATATGAATCTCTAAGACAACTCTTCTGTTGCAGGTAAAGAATGTTGTTTTCACCAAGAATGGAGTATAGGTACAGTTTGTCAGGACAGACGTGATCAATTTAAATATGGTGCACCAACATTTTATTGGCTTAAAATCTTTTGGGTTATTATCATTTTGGGTCACACGTATTTGGTAGGAGATACATAATGACCTCAATGATCTATTCTGGAATTTCATTGACTTTATTAATTAGCATTGATAAAGTTTACGCAAGAGTTTTATGAATTGATAACAGATGATAGAGCCAAAAGTTGGGCACCTTGAGATTTTTCTTAGGGATTTCCATTTTGGGGATTTCGTTAGAGCTTGCCTGACATTATTCTTACTTACATTATATACATTATTCTGACTGTTATCTTCATCTTCATTGCCATATACACAAAGTTTCGGCCGTTATACGCTAGGCATTCTTCAGGTGTTTGGAATTTTGATACATGCACATTCTTATTTGTTCTCAATTAATCCACGCCGTATTGGAATGATATTCCTCTGCGTTGGTTCAAATATTCTACCAGAACCGTTTTGACTTCTATAACTTTTTTTTCACTGTAAAACTCCTTGAGGTCCGTTTAGATTATCTTATTTAATTGATGAAAGTTACAAGGCATATTATTATTATAATTATTTGCATTAACATTATTATTATTATTATCATCATTATTATTATTTTTAATATCATCATTATCATTATTACATTTAGAAGTAATCGTAGTATTTGGTTGGAGAGGTGTTGTTGCGGCCCTATGTTCCCCAAGGAATTAAGAGTCAAGATAGAAATAGAAATGGGGGATTGATCGGTCACACACTCCGCAAGCATGCTTCTAGTGTCTGCAGGCAGGCCCTTGGAATACACAAGGGAAGGGAAAAGTGGGACGACCAAAAGAGACTTGTCATAGAAGTGTTGACGCAGAGGTGAAAGCAGCCGGCACAACATGCGCCGAACTAAAGAAAATCGCCCAGAACAGCGTCCGTTGGAGAGTTGTTGTTGTGGCCCTATGTTACCCAAGGATTAAAAAGGCAAGATAGAAACAGAAATGGGGGATTGATTGGTCGCACACTCCACAAGCCTGCTTCTAGTGTTAGCAGGCAGGCCCTTGGAATACACAAGTGAAGCGAAAAGCAGGATGAGCAAAAGAGACTTGGCATAGAAGTGTTGACGCAGAGGTGAAGGCAGCCGGTACGACATACGTCGAGCTAAAGAGGATCGCCCAGAACAGCGTCCGTTGGAGAGGTGTTGTTGCGGCCCTATGTTCCCGAAGGATTAAAGAAGCAAGATAGAAACAGAAATGGGGAATTGATCGGTCACACACTCTGTAAGCCTGCTTTTAGTGTCACCAGACAGGCGCTTGGAATACACCAGTGAAGCGAAAAGTGGGACGACCAAAAGAGACCTGCAATAGAAGTGTTGACGCAATGGTGAAGGGAGCCGGCACGACATGCGCCGAGCTAGAGAGGATCGCCCAAAACAGGGTCCGTTGGAGAGGTGTTGTTGCGGGCCTATGTTCCCCAAGGATAAAAGAAGCAAGATAGAAAAAGAAATGGGAGAATGCTCAGTCGCACACTCCGCATTCAAAGTGACTGTCTGGTGACACTAGAAGCACGCTTGCGGAGTGTGCGACAGATCAATCCCATATTTTTGTTTCTATGTTGGCTCTTTAATCTTTGGGGAACATAGGACCGAAACAACACCTCTCCAAAGGACGCTGTTCTCGGCGATCCTCTTTAGCTCGGCGCATGTTGTGCCGGCTGACTTCACCATTGCGTCAACACTTCTATGCCAAGTCTCTTTTGCTCGTCCCACTTTTAGCTTCACTTGTGTATTCCAAGCGCCTGTCTGGTGACACTAGAAGCGGCCCTATGTTCCCCAAGGATTAAACAGGCAAGATAGAAACAGAAATTGGGGATTCATTGGTCAAACACTCTGCAAGCCTGCTTCTAGTGTCACCAGACAGACGAAAAGCTGGAGGACCAAAAGAGACTTGGCATTGAAGTGTTGACGCACAGGTGAAGGCAGCCGGCACGACATGCGCCGAGCTAAAGTGGTTCACCCAGAACAGCGTCAGTTGGAGAGGTGTTGTCGAGGCCCTATGTTCCCCAAGGTTAAAAGAGACAAGATAGAAATAGAAATATGGGATTGATCGGTCGCACACTCCGCAAGCTTGCATCTAGTGTCTTCAGGCAGGCCCTTGGAATACACAAGGGAAGCGAAAAGTGGGACGACCAAAAGAGACTTGTCATAGAAGTGTTGACGCAGAGGTGAAAGCAGCCGGCACAACATGCGCCGAACTAAAGAAAATCGCCCAGAACAGCGTCCGTTGGAAAGTTGTTGTGGCCCTATGTTCCCCAAGGATTAAACAGGCAAGATAGAAACAGAAATGGGGGATTGATTGGTCGCACACTCCACAAGCCTGCTTCTAGTGTTAGCAGGCAGGCAGGCCCTTGGAATACACAAGTGAAGCGAAAAGAAGGATGAGCAAAAGAGACTTGGCATAGAAGTGTTGACGCAGAGGTGAAGGCAGCCGGTACGACATACTTCGAGCTAAAGAGGATCGCCCAGAACAGCGTCCGTTGGAGAGGTGTTGTTGCGGCCCTATGTTCCCGAAGGATTAAAGAAGCAAGATAGAAACAGAAATGGGGGATTGATCGGTCACACACTCTGTAAGCCTGCTTTTAGTGTCACCAGACAGGCGCTTGGAATACACCAGTGAAGCGAAAAGTGGGACGACCAAAAGAGACCTGCAATAGAAGTGTTGACGCAATGGTGAAGGGAGCCGGCACGACATGCGCCGAGCTAGAGAGGATCGCCCAAAACAGGGTCCGTTGGAGAGGTGTTGTTGCGGGCCTATGTTCCCCAAGGATAAAAGAAGCAAGATAGAAAAAGAAACGGGGGAATGATCGGTCGCACACTCCGCATTCAAAGTGCCTGTCTGGTGACACTAGAAGCACGCTTGCGGAGTGTGCGACCGATCAATCCCATATTTTTGTTTCTATGTTGGCTCTTTAATCCTTGGGGAACATAGGACCGAAACAACACCTCTCCAACGGACGGTGTTCTCGGCGATCCTCTTTAGCTCGGCGCATGTTGTGCCGGCTGACTTCACCATTGCGTCAACACTTCTATGCCAAGTCTCTTTTGCTCGTCCCACTTTTCGCTTCACTTGTGTATTCCAAGCGCCTGTCTGATGACACTGGAAGCAGGCTTGCGGAGTGTGCGACCGATCAATCTCCCATTTCTGTTTCTATCTTGCTTCTTTAATCCTTGGGGAACATAGGACCGAAACAACACCTCTCCAACGGACGCTGTTCTGGGCGATCCTCTTTAGCACGGCGCATGTCGTGCCTGCTGACTTCACCATTGCGTCAACACTTCTATTGCAGGTCTCTTTTGGTCGTCCCACTTTTCGCTTCACTTGTGTATTCCAAGCGCCTGTCTGGTGACACTAGAAGCGGCCCTATGTTCCCCTAGGATTAAACAGGCAAGAAAGAAACAGAAATGGGGGATTCATCGGTCGCACACTCCGTAGGCCTGCTTCTAGTGTCAGCAGGCAGTCCCTTGGAATACACAAGTGAAGCAAAAAGTGGGACGACCAAAATAGACTTGGCATAGAAGTGTTGACGCGGAGGTGAAGGCGGCCGGCACGACATCGGCCGAGCTGAAGAGGATCGTCCGTTGTGGAGGTGTTGTAGCGGCCAGGAATTAAGAAGCATTTATTTTTTATATGCATAGTATTTATTTATTTTATTCCTTCGTAATTCCTGTATTATTTTATGTTTTTGCAAAATAAATTTTTGCGCGAAATTCACTGTACATATAATTTAGAAATCTTGCTTTTTTTCATCTTTATATATTCATTATAGCTATTTTTTTGTAAAAGTTAATTTTGTATTCTTCTCTATTATTTTTTTTTTCATGCAGATAGGCATATAGACTAAGGTCAAATAATTTTTGCGTCATCTATACTTCTGTTTCTCACTGATAAAAAAAGTAAGTTTAATTTTTATCGTAGTTTTTATAACGTAATGTAACTTTTTCCAGCGTAAAATTAAATCACATGATCTAGACAAGGCAGTGTGCTCTCAACGAAAATTACATAAATTTACGTGATTTAAAGAAATAATTTATTAATCCGATTTTTCTCCTCTTTCTTCTTACAAATATATACAAAGAATCTCTAGAAATGTAATTTTAATAATGTTTTGTTATGCTTAATTTCAAATAGAAACTTTTCTTCCAAAGACGTTTTTCCTCGAATCTGTTTATATGCAGAGAAATTTATTTAAAAAAAAAGCCATTGTTTGTCTCATAAAGTTAATTTAATATTTTCATGTTCATAAAGAGAAATGTATTAATGATAAAAGTCCATTCTTTCAAAGGCAATGTGTTTTCTTTCTAAAAGTTGTTTTAAAAATGTCTGTTGAATTTTATTTTAGTTTTTTATTAAAAGATATAACATAAAAACAAATGCAATATTTTTTATCCGACAAAACTAAAGTCATTTATTAAGAATGTTGTTTAACCGTTCTCCTAAAATTTCTGAAGTTAAAACATGTTGAAATAGGCCTCCGATTCTGTGTCTTCTTTGTATTATGAGCAGGCATGTCGTATGCTGGCCGATGCTTCGAGAAAATCTACCCAATATCTAATTCTTATTCAATATTCTATTTTGAAAGTAAATACACTTTTGAGTAAATGAATTGAAAAAAACTGCTTTAGTTTCCTTTCTTTCACCATACAGTGAGTTTTAATCAATTTGTATTTTTTTCCTCAGATTAGGTGATTTTCAGTGGTGTGCAGCAATATGAATCTCTTTTCAGGATATATGATGAAGTTTCATTGGCCTTGACAAATATTGCGTCATCCGTGATTGCATCAGATATTCATCACGCTCAGACACTATAGTCTCGACTGTCGATTTGTTGTCCTACAGCCACTGTCTGCGATGGACGTTACTCCAAGGAAGCGTACGAAAACTATAACGCTGCACGAACACACTGGCAAGTCTTACCAGTGAGCGAATCAAAGTACTATAGACTGGCCCGGAAACTCTACTGATTTAAATCCAATCGAGAATCTGTGGTGAAACTGTCAGGAAAGGCTTCGTGGAATGGACATACGAAGTACTAACATGTGCACTGGGGCAGGTTTTATTGGAAAAAATATTTTATTGATATTATTAATTTTATTAAAAATTATTAATTTTATTAATAAAATTGATTTCATTAATGTCATTTATTTTTATTAATTTCATTATAGATTTTGAAACGAATAAACAGAGTTATCCCCCTTGATTTCCAAACTTTTTTTTTTCCGTTTATAAATTAAAATATATAATTCTTATTTTAATCTTATTTTCTACCTTAAATGTTAATATGGACCTAAATGCAAATCCCAAATATATTTTCTTTCTCTCTCTCTCTCTCTCTCTCTCTCTCTCTCTCTCTCTCTCTCTCTCTCTCTCTCTCTCTCTCTCTCTCTCTCTAAAAAGTAAATAATAACGGAATTATTCGTTTTGCTTCAGTCAATAATTTGCACAATGCTGGAGTTTCAGGGCGTCGATTTAGCTGATCTTATATTTCTTTTTTTTGAAAATTAAACTGCAAATTTCGTAGTATCTCGCGTATTTCTCGTTCCATGAACAAAATTATTGACAAAACACATCTGTAAATAACATAATATAACAAAAAATTACTAAATATAAATAACAAAATGATTAAAATAATCAAATAACTTTGATTACGCGTCATTTATGTGTCTAGACTGTGTTGGCAGATATTAGGCATCGAGCGATAAAACAAACGTACCGCCCAGTGTCAACATTACAAATAAAACACATTACTTCATTTTGCCTGACAAGGTATTCTGTGAAGTGAGAAAATAAAGAGATAGGAAAACCTTCTTTCACAAAAAATTACTTCGTTTCTCATTTTTATTTTCAATGTTGGTTTCTTTATTTTCTTCATCTCCTGTAAATAATCTGAGAAATCAAACAGAAAATATTTTTTAAAAAAATAAAAAAGGAAAAGTGGATAGACTTAAAAATAAACAGATAAATAAAATATAGAGACTAGAAGACACTTTACTTTAATTTTATCTGAATCGAAATCTTTAGATCCCAGGAAATTATTTAGCTTTTATCAATTTCCAAATCTTTATACCTAATGATATCTCTTTTTTTAATGATTTTGTGTACATATGTGTACTTGTGTGTTATTCTTTCATGTAAAGTTTGTTTGAATTAATTTTTAAAGGAAAAGGTTGCCTTCATTTAGTTACGTCACGTTTTTAAAACTAAATTTGCTTTGACATTTTCTTACAAGCGTCCCCATCCTTTAGCCGGGTTTTCATTGTTTATGTGCAGGTCGAATTTGAACTTTTGTCTGATTATCTGTGTAATATATATATATATATATATATATATATATATATATATATATATATATATATATATATATATTATTATTATTATTATTATTATTATTGTTGTTGTTGTTGTTGTCATCATCATCATTATTATTATTATTATTATTATTATTATTATTATTATTATTATTATAGAAATCTTATAAATATAAAAAAAACTAGACCCGCTCGGAAAACCTTCAGTGTCTTTATTTGCAAATAAACAAGCCAATACCAAAGGGGAAAAAAGGTATAAAAAAAAGAAAGAACCAAGAACATGTACATGTTCTTGGTTCTTTCTTTTTTAGCCGAAAATAATATTAAATTAGAAGCTTACAGGTGAAAATTGTAAAAATCAGAAAATGTTTGACGTATTTTTTAACGTCAAAAAACGAAATTATTACGTCATTATTTTTGCACCAACCTAATAATTAAATATATATTATTAGGTTGGTGCAACAAATAATGTCGTTTTCTCACATAAAGTTTAACGTCAAAAAACGACATTATTTTGCACCAACCTATTAATATTGTGCGATTATGACTCTCCAGATCTTCCTTTAGATTGTTTATTTGCTAGAATAATTTTATATTTGCAACATTCGAAAAACTAATGCAATTTGAACAAATGCAATGCAATATTTTTCTTTTATCAATTTATACAGACATAAATATGAAAATAGTTATTCAATAATAAATTTAGAAACATTTACTAATTAAAACTATAAGGAATCCCTATTATTTAACATTTTATAAAGTTTCAATCGATTGGTGTTTTGACAATCATTTCATTGTATATTATTTTTGTTGTCAATTCTCAAGGACAAGGACAAATTTATATGTTTAGGTTTTATTGCAATTTTAATCCTAGATTTTGTAAACAATAAACATTGCCGAAAAGTGAAGGTTATTAAATAAACGGTGTCATAGGAAAAATAGTCCCTTTTAATAAAACGTCTTATTGCGTGTATGTTAATCCATGTTTGGCGAGCATTTTTATTAAAACAGAAATGCGTAAAACTGTAACATTTGAACTGAACACGATACATGTCTCCTTTATATCGTTCCATATTCATTTGTTGAAGACGTTTTAGATTGATTAAAATTCAAAAGGAACATTTTTT
>OZ010581.1:19298039-19333039 GCA_963932145.1 Acanthosepion lycidas | reverse complement strand
TAATAAGATGCTACACCTACTGGCCGACTAGCAGAAAGTTTTCTTGACAGGTTTAAGATAGTTTTAAGTAAATCGCAGGGAGAGGAGTCAGACGAGATTATGATACAACAGTTTTTAAATGTTTACCGTAAATGTCATCGACAGAATTGTTGTTCGCTAGAAAAATCAAGTCCGTTTTCAATAGGCTGCTACCTGAGCGCAAGACGAGAACATCAAAGACTAGCCACACAAATACTTATTTCGAACCTGGAGAAAAAGTATTTTTCAGGAATTATTAGCGCGGGAAGGAATTTTGGCAAGATGGCGTCGTTGAGAAGCGTATTAGCAGAATGACGTACATAATACAAGGACAAAGGTGGGAGCACAAGAGTCATATTGACCAGCTTAAACATCGTTTTCACCGAATTAAAATGTCCATGAACGGAAGTACTGACGGAAATCCTGTACGACACATTCAACGCCAGCAGAAATAGTGCAAGCAGGAGTTTATGACAAAAGGAAAAGAAGGCCAACAGAGATTCTAACCATCGAACCAAAGCTAAAAAAATATAAACACTAGCAGAGATCAATTCAAGGGAGGTGTTGTATAAGAGTAAATGTCGTTACCGACACTGTGGTTTAAAACTAGATCGTCAATGGCGACGGGCGATTCCGTTATTTAAGTAGATCACGTGATTATAAAGGAAGTGAATAAATAAGAAGTAGCGTGATGACTATATGACCATTGTTCACTTATCTTGTCTATCTACTATTGCTATACGCTCACTCTCTCTGCTCTACTACTAGACGGATTACGATTCTTTTCTGATCATTATACTGTTTGGCGATTAGTACTTGAACAATATTACGAGTGCGGATATTAGTGAAAGGCATTACTACTTGTACCGGCGTCTACGAAGTCTCGAATATAATGGAAATTTTGAAAGTGATAACGAGATTTCGCTTGACATAGCAAAAGTGACAAGCGAAGCCGTCTAACATCACAAATGTGGCGTCGAGGATTCGCAACGAAGCATATATATATATATATATATATATATATATATATATATATATATATATATATATATAGAGAGAGAGAGAGAGAGAGAGAGAGAGAGGGTGTCCACAAGGTTCGTGTGCACTTAAAAAATTATAACTTTATTTGTATTTGCTATAGAGATAATTTGTAAAAAGGATTACGAAGAAGTAAATCTATATTTTTTTAAGGTTTTATTGAAATTTTATTTAAGTTTCCTCATGTCCTCCATCATTAGCAATACAAAGGGTAATACGATTTTGCAGTTCACAAAAAACATTTGCCAACTGATTTACAGTTATACCTGAAATCACATTAGTTTTAGCTATACTTAAAACTAGGTATATTCAATTTATAACATTTTTTAGATATTATTTCTATCGCAAATATAAATAAAGTTATAATTTTTTTGAAATGCACACAAACTTTATGGACACCCTGTATACACACACACACACACACACACACACACACACATATATATATATATATATATATATATATATATATATATATATATAACGTGTGTAACAGAAAAAAATGTCCAAATTTTAAGATTAAGCTTTGAACAGTTGTAGCTTAGAGATGATTCAATGAGGTATCTTACTGGAATTCTTCGAAGATTTTATATTAGGTTGATGCAAAAATAATGTCGTTTTATCACATAGTAACATATGTGAGAAAACGACATTATTTTTGCACCAACCTAATAACATTATTGGACTCTACTTTTTAGCAATAAGAATGTATAACTACTCTCCAAGCTTAACGGAAGAATCGTGAAGAGATCGACCATAAACGAAAATAACATGTTAATCATTAATTAATCATGGCTAAGAATCGGAAACTCAGGAAGGAGTGAAATAAAGTTCAAATAGAAGCTTAAATATCGGTATTTAGTTCTAATTTATAAGACAAATTCTAGCAGTCCCAAGTTTTAGTAATCGAGAGAGATCCTCAACCCTCTTCCTGAATGCACCACATGCGTTTTAATGAATTTTTCATCAATTTTCTCTACTCAGGGCTTACTGGTTAATTTTTTGAGAGTTTCCATATTACTGTGGGGTATCTCACAAGCTTTTCTTGCCAGTTTATTCTAGATACTGAAGTCTAAAGTCTTCAGATCGGGCGATTTCCTTATTCCAAAACCTGTTCCCGAACACAACCCTGTGAAATATTCGATCCACTGCGTTCGTGTGGCAAGAAGCTTCATCATGCTGGAAAATAAATTTGAAGGCCTTATTGATCTTGTTTTAGTTTCGATTTTCTCTAGCCTCAGGATATTCAGCAAGAATCCAGATTTTTACCGCTTTCAAAATTTGAACATAGCGAACACCTATCAGTCTCCCATCCTTCTCAAGCATGATTCCGTACGATTTCATTTTCAAGTTTTTTTTCACTGCTGTTTGGACTGTCATCGCTGAAACTCCTTTTGAGGTTCCAAATGTTTTATAGATTGAGTTGGATCTTTTCTAATTGATCTCTTTAGCTCTAATTTAAAGTATCGGGTTGGTACAAAAATAATGACGTTTTTTGACCTTAAAAATACGTCAAAAAACGACATTATTACGTCATTATTTTTGCACCAACCTCATAATAATGCCTCTTGCTGTTGTGACTTCCTGATCCATGTTTCTTCTCTACGGTAGTATTAATAATTTTCGAACATCAAATCTCATATCAGATCCTCATATTTTCAATTAGAGATATACTCCCTGCGTCCTGTGCTGCAGACATAATAGAAAAATAAACTGAACTCAAGGATCGGGTACGCCATTTTTACTTTCTGTATTTGCCAATGCTATATCCTCATTCTGAACGAGTAAGCAGGAAGGATACAAATTAATGTTAATCTTCATATAATTCACTTAATATTAAATTTAAAACAATCGCAATATATTTGATAATATAAGTATTTGAAGAAATATTCAATGTCTAGCAGGACCTACAGTTTTGTGGTTGATAAATCGAAGATAGGATCTATTTGATATATCGTTTCATATAGCTAAATATTTAGCGAAAGATATTCAGGGCTTGGATTGCAAAACCAGATTGTGACGTCGGCAACTTAAGAAAAAAAACTCAATACAATTTCATACGATATCTGTCTCATGTCAGTCTCTACATTTTCATTCACAGCTCATGCAATTCATATATTCTAGGAATAGAGGCTCATCTCACCAAGATGTAATTGTTACCTAATGTCGGCTGGTTGCCATTCCTTATGACGACTAACAACTATCATGGAACAGGAGATGGGTAATGGTCAGTACATTGTACTGTTTGACCCTTATTAGTGACTAGCAGTAGAGCCCGGAGTTGCCCGGGGATGTAACAGTAAGAGATAGATAAAGTATCATAAAGGCTGAAAAATAAACTTGACAAAGATTATTGGTTGACGGACACGCATGTCTTAATTATTATTTTTTTTTTTACGAATTGGTCAAACCCAAACTGAAACAAAAACACTGTTTTCAATCTTTATGAGTCTACCGATTGAATAGAATTTTATTATAAATACTTGTCTTGTCAATGGAATTTTTTAAGCATAATGTAGGAAATCCGATCCCATATATAAACGAACACACGCGCACACACAAACAACCAGGGTTTTATAATAAGTATAACTTGATATGAGTGGTGCCGCTTTCATTCTCGTGATGCCTCTTAATCGTGTTTTCAAATTGATTGTGTTTTTTCCAATTTTTGGAGCTGTCAGAACTACCGCAAGGTAATTTTACGTAGTCCTGTGAAGTTTTGTTGAAATCGGTTGAAAAATATAGGAAATCTTATCCAATATATAAACTTACACACACACACACAACCTGGGTTTTATAATAAGTATGATTTCGATGCTGAACGTCTGTCGTAAAACTGCTAATAAACTAGATTAGTGAACAACCACACACTTCCTTTAGATAAGACTATGGATTTTGATCAATAGCTGGGTTATATTAACTTTATTTTCTAAGTCTGATTAATAGAAAAGATATACATTTCAATGTATGTCAACTACTCAAATTGAATATTTGAAAATCTTGTTCAAGATGCAAAATCTATCAATTGTATACACGACAGACATTATTATTGATAAGAAAATAGAAAAAAGACACAGAAAACGAGGGAAGAGAAGAAAAATAAGAGTTAACTGGTTATCGCTCCTCACACTTCAGAACTGGACAGAAGATAATAAAATAATCCTTGTGCACATCCGAATGACAAAGATCTTTGAAAAATCAATAACTTCTGTCAGGAGATTCCTGACTGCATTTAATATCTAATTTTTCATCTGTCGAAATCTTTTTTTTTTTTTTTTTTGTATTTTCGTATCAAATTACATTAATGATTTGTTTTTTAATCTATTTTATTTTATTTTTTTAATAATGTTTGTCCGGTATGCAATTACTGTATTTTTGAATGATGTATTTTACGATTTTGTTTTGCGAAGTTTTTAAGCATTTATCTCTTATTTTCTATTATTGCTTTGGGTTGCGTAAGCTAATCTGACGTCAGCAGTGAAACTTTATTTGCTTAATACTTGCTTAAGGTCCAGCCAAAATTGAATACTCTTCTTTATAGATCTATAAGAGATAAACTGGTATTTAAAAAATCCATTAATAGCTAAAATTATTTATTTATATTTCAAGTATGGAAAAGAATGTTAGCCGATATAGACATCAAAAGCTGAAACGAGATATGTGGCAGAATGGTAAACACACGTCTGACCAAAAAACGGTTTCCCCACACACATACATAAAAAGAAATGCATGTTAAATCTCTACCGAGATGTACATCTTTAATACAAATTTCGGTGATCTACGCCGTTACACGTTAACTTCAAGGTTTAAAAACATATTGATATATGCCCAAATATACGTTCCGATTAAAATTATGTTTTTTTTTTCTTAATAAAAAATAATGACCTCATAAAAATAAGTGGAACGTTAAGAATCTATCCTTGTCCAATGAATAAAGAATGAAGTTTTCGTCTAGATTCTTTTTAAAATTATTCAGAGAGACATCTAGGAGAATAGAACGGCCGAAAATATATTAGGTTGGTGCAAACATAATATCGTTTTCTCACATATGTGAGAAAACGACATTATTTTTGCACCAACCTAATATATAAGTATAAAAAAAATAGACATATCGTGCGAAGAGAATATATATAAGTATAAAAAATAAAATGGAGATATTGTGCAAAGAGAAAAACATATATTAACAAATGACTATCGCCATGAAATTCAGGCAATGGTGTACGAGGGTCACTGCGAAAACAATACTTATTTTCTGATATTGGCAAATGACGTCATCCTTCCAATAGCCCATTTTCTTTTAACTTGTTTCAAACGGATTTCTTACAAAATAGTTTCTGACATGAAAGTGTTTATGAAGTCATCCATTTTGAGGAAACTTCATGCTTTAGCATTTTCCACCTCAGCGCCAAATTGACTTGAGTTCAACCATTTTAACCATTGTTATCTTTACTTTTGAAACAAAAAAAGAAATAACGGTCATACCGAAGAGACATTGAGAACTTTCTTTTACTGCAGTCACCATAAAAAGAAATAAAGGTCCGTAGTGGAAACATTGAGTTTTTATGCTTCTATCTTCTTTGTTTATTTAATAAAGATGCACTTTAACGTAAAATACGCACAACCTTTAAACCTTTTCAAATATTCATGTAATAAGATGTAGTGTCAAAAGGACGCTTTTTTTTTCCACGACACCGCTTTTTTTAAATTTCCTTCAATCTTTAGCAATGTTCACTGTTTTAAAAACCTATGACTAGAATTGAAAAAAAACTAAAAAAACATATGATGAAAGTGAATTTATAAGTTTTTTTTTTTTGTTCTTGAGATTTGACAACTTTTGTAAAAATTGATACACACAGGACAGATTGAAGGTAAGAGCAATGAACAACCCACCTGAATGGCGGAACAGAGATTGAGATAGGTGGCAAAAAAAACAAGTTATTAAGAGCTACAAAGGACAGGAAATTGTAGAGGGCCATAATCACAGTTCCCCTGAAGGTACAGAGTACATAGAAGAATATATCTCATTATTACTTCAGCCATTGGATTAAGCAAACCTTAATAAAAAAATTCTAAATTTATCAGGATTGTTTACATGATGTTTCTTGTAAAATTATCTTACAGACCATATCTCATTATTACTTGAGTCATTAGATTAAGCAAAGATTAGTAAAGAAACTGCTTTTTTGTGATGGTATACAGGATGAATTTGCATGATATTTCTCATCAGATTATCCTGCCTGCCAATTTCCCAATAGTCCAACCATTTCTAACCATTGTTATCTTAACTCACTTCTGAACCAAAAAGGAAAGTAGATATACCCAAGAGGCATTGAGAAATGTGTTTCACTGTTTCTATTTTCTTTCTTTACATATTGAGCACGTACCTTCACCTGAAATACGCCCAAACTTTCAACCTTGTTAAACCTCCATGACACCACATCATACACCAAAATAAGTGCATGTAGTTCTTAAAACATTACATTAAATGGAAGTTAATGCCACCGGGGAGCGATTAATAACCAAGAAGTTTCTGATCTCTATCTTTGGTCGGCAACCAGTTTAGAAGAAGGAAAATTATGAATTCAACACTAACAGTGTGAGGAAATAGCAACTCCATTAAAAATAAATGTACTTGTTAGAGAAACCACTACTATGTGTCTGTGGTGATATACTTCAACAGGGGAATTGTTGTGGATTCCGGGGATGGGATCCTGCACAAATAAATAAACGACGCCAGTAATGGAAATAGAAAAAAATATGTGTATTAAACGTCAGAATACAAACTTGAAATGAAAATTAGTAGTCCAGGAATGCGGGTTAGTAGAAAGTATATGTACAAGTCTCAGTAAGTAAAGCCGTAATTATCTCTCTTTCCGGACTCTCGTATAACTCTCGACGTTTTTCTCACGCTATCTCTCCGTAGTATAAATATACTTTGGACGAGTTCATCTTGTGTTTAAGGGGCGAGCCCCACCATAGGAATTTACAAGGTGAAACAATATTTCATATGCTAATAAAATTATACAAATCGGAATCTGTAATTGTTTGATAACCTCAATTGATTAGTAAGTTTAAAAGTTTATTCTGCTGATTTGATTGAGTTATTAAGCCGTCCGGAAACTAATTTTATATTTCTATGCTATGGATTATGAATCAATCAACCAGATTAAACCAAGATAAAATACTAAAAAATTACGTTTAGATTTAATGTATTATCTCTTCAATACGACAATATGTCGTTCATAATGCATTTCAGTATGTAATCCCAGTGCAAATTATAACTTTGAAAATGAAACCTATTCACTATTGCTTACATAGTGAATTAAAAAAGGGTACTCATGCTAGAGAGGAAATAAAAGACATTGGTTTTGTGTATACGAATGCAGAGAAAGCATGTAAATGCCACCTGTTATATAAAAGGTTAAAACTGACGCTCTGAGTGACGAACTTCTGAAAACGACTATTGAATTAGATACACATCAAGGCACCAGTAGTTTTGAAAAAAATACAGTCACATGATAAACTGTCCACAAACATCTAAGCGAATTGGAAGTATCATGAAAAAAGGGCACTTTTAAATACGTCGTGAGCTTTCACTTGAAAACCGAACGCAACTTTACACCATCTGCAGGAGCAGAATGCGAGGTCTTCATTTTTTTACATCGCATTTTTACAGTTGATGGAAAATGTGTCAACAGAAATCGAAAAATATATAAGTTATCAGAAAATGAGAAACGTATGCCAAAACCAAAATAAAACTTAATATACGAATGTCGATGCTTTGTGTCTGTGCAATATAAAATTTGTCGTCCATTACGAAAAACCAGTACATGGAAGAACATATATTGCAGACGCTTATTGCTAAGAACTTGATCGGGTAAGCTAAGCATTACCTTTAAATTGTATTGCATTTTTAAAAGCAAGGGCATATTTTAAAGAACAAAACTAAGAAAAAAATTGACGGTGACGAAGCTGATTTTTCGACTTCTTCTGGTCTCAACCGATTTAGCCCCCCACAGACTTTTGTTTCTATCAATCATTAGAATATTTAATACATTATTGAACATTCGGAAAGAAAGTATAAGTTGAAATCTGTCTTTTAAAGCTTTTTCAGAGCAACAGAATCTTAGAATCGAAACTGTACCGTTCACCTGAACTGTAGTTGTTTAAAATAAAGACGATTACATTTATGATAAATAATATAAAATATATTTAAATTTGTTTTTATATCTTTTGTGATAAAAACGTAATTACTTTCTAAGCACGCCTATAAATTCATCATATTGCTGTGTTTCCTAACAAAATGATATTAAACTCGTGACATCTTGATAAAGATTTTTTCGTTAACGCCTATTTTCTTCTCTTTATGAAAGAAGTGCAAAAGCTATGAATTCAGGGGTATATTTTGATTAGTCAGAAAATCGATTTCACACGGCTGCAGCCAAAATCCCTATCGAGAAATTACCATTATTCACACTACATTCGAAGAGATAATACTGTCACTACAATTTCAAATTAATTGTGATCGATCATAGATTTGTTTGGTATAAGGCTTTCTGGTTTATATTCCTGCTAACATAGAGATTCCAAAGAAATCGTCAACATTTTATTTTGTTTTTTGCTGCAACAGTCAATTCTTCCGCTGTGCTTTCGTACTTAGATTGAAAGATTACAATGAAAAGCACTTAAAAATATATTGTTTTTCTTTGTTGCAGTGTAAAATATGATTCGCATATCACTTCACTTTTCTTGTATAATATATTCTTTATAGCCATCGAAATGTGTATTTATATATCTATATATTTATGTGAGGTTGTTTTATCTATCTCAATTCTTTCTATGTGATTCTGTTCATGCCAAACTATATCTCAATATATCTATCTCGGTGTCTTTCTTTCCCAGGCAATTTATGCCACTTTATCTAAATCTATCTATAGAGCTATCTGAGTGTGTTTCTATATCAATCTATTCATGCCTATCTATCTATCTATCTATCTATCTATCTATCTGTCGCATTCTTTTGTATTGATCTGATTAAATCTCGTATTTCTTTCTCTTGGGTTAAATCAGATTGTTTATAGCGACCTATAGCAGTCTGACCGATCTCTCTCTGCCTTTAACACTCTCAGATTGTTTTTTATCTATCTATCTATCTATCTCGGTATCCTTCACAGACTAGACATTGTTGCAACTCACCAATATATATATATATATATATATATATATATATATATATATATATATATATATATATATATATATATATAATCTTTTCCCTCTCATTCTTAGTTTGTTCATATATATATATATATATATATATATATATATATATATATATATATATATATATATATATATATATAAGGCGTCCATAAAGTTGGTGTGCACTTTAAAAACTTCATAATACAAATAAAGTTATAATTTTTTTAAGTGCACATGAACTGTATGGACACCAGGTATATATATATATATATATATATATATATATATATATATTCTATCTGCGTGTCTGTCAATTTCAGACAGTTCATATACATAAAGAAGAAAGAGAGAGAGATAGTAACGTATTGATATATTCGGAATTATAAAGGTTAATTTAAAAAGTACCAAATATGTCGACAACTACTGGGAATCCGACCAACTCCATTATTAACAACAGACTAGACTATCTTGCTAACGTTATCTATCGGGCGAGATGTTCACGTTTAACATTATGTCAAATCTAGCAGTTTGTTTTAAAAACCGTGAATATAATGCGCTGGTGTTTGCAACAGATACCATACTATTCTCTTTGCCGTTAATAATTTTATATATTTTCACGCAATTGAAATAACATATACTGCAAAGTATTTACAAACAAGAAAATTTCATTACTGTTAAAAATCACTACTAGCGTTTCAAATATTATGTCTCTGAGGCGAGATGCTACGCAAGGTCGAGGTTCGAGAACCCGAGCGCGTACATTGGGGACAAAGGTCAACATTTACCCAGCCACGCTACCGCGGGATCGGGTTCTTTGCATTGTTTATTTTTCTCAAGTGAGACTCCGTCCGTACACAGTGCAGAGTCGTACTCTGCCCAAAGATAGAGAGTTTGACAATCGCGAACCAGACAGCGGATTGCCTGATTCCGACGGAAATCTACTGATTCACTTTGAGTTCTTTATTTAAGTCGTTTTGCCTAGTTCACTTGTGTTACTGGGGGTGTCTTATTACTCCACAACATACCATTTTTAAGATTTATATTTCACTAGTAAATATTTTATTTTATTTCTTAGTATTCACCCCCTCTTATTTCTGGTGAGTTCGCCACCAACTGAAGTTTGTATTTCTTTTGTTTTGGCTCAACCTCTAGTTTTTTTTTCCGTAGGTTTTCTTTTTCTCGTAATTATATTTGTTTGTTTGTTTGCTTGTTTGGGTTTTATGGCATATCACCCACTGTGGGTTATTTAAATGCCAAATCCAGTTTATATGAATTTTAAATGGCTATTTTGTATGGAATAAAAAACGTATAGTCGGCAACATTATTGTTTCAAAAACGTACAGCTAGCAACATTATTTTTTACAGAAAAACGTTGAGCTGGCAACATGATGGTTTCAAAAACGCATAGCTGGCAACATTATTGTTTCAAAAACGTACAGCTGGAATAATTTTTTTACAAAAAACGTATAGCTGGCAACAGTATGGTTTCAAAAACGCATAGCTGGCAACATTATTGTTTCAAAAACGCATAGCTGGCAACATTATTGTTCAAAAACGCATAGCTGGCAACATTATTGTTTCAGCTGACAACATTGTTTCAAAAACGTATAGCTGGCAACATTATTTTTAACAAAAAACGTATAGCTGACATTATTTTTTACAAAAAACGTGTAGCTAGCAACATTATTGTTTCAAAAACGTATAGCTGGCAACATTATTTTTCTGAAAACATTATCTGAGGCCTTGCTGCTGGATGTAGTTTATCACCATACCCAGGACGCGGATGTAGTTTATCGCCATACCCAGGACGCGGATGTAGTTTATCGTCATACCCAGGACGTAATTATATTTGTACGTTCAACGTATTCTTGTGGTGTTGGTACGTCAAAAATATGATACAGTACTTGCATAGGTTCTTCGTTTCTTGCGGACCTTTCTTCAGTAAACTTTTCTTTAAGTGATTCCAATGCCTTTTTGTGTTCTCTTTTTTTTTTCCTTTTTACCGTATATATCATTTTACCAATTCGTGACGTTATTATGCTGGCTTCCCACATTTCTTTCTCATTTTTATACACCTTGAAAAAACAGGAGGTCATATGGAGCGAGCCTCTTGTTTCGTTAAAACGAGATCGCCAATCAGGCCATCTTAAACGGGCACCCCTCACTAACATCTGATATAATATCATACGTGACAATTTCTGGACGTCGAAGAGACAATCGGTTCCCCTAGGGAGGAATTTGAAAGCTAACTGTCGTTTACGATAGAAGGAGCACACATCTCTGAATAAAAAGTGGGCCTCCTACTCGCACAAGAGCACACTTCTCAGAGACAAGAAATGAGAAGTCCTTACAGGCGTCATCTAAAATTTGCCATTCCTATCCCCTTGCGAACACATTCAGTCTAAGACCGCGATGCGTATGTTATATTGACAAAACTTAACGCTAGGCGTTCCCTGACCGCTTTCAAAAGGGTGGAGTAAAGAGATCTTCCGACATACACTGGGAGTCTTGCCTTCGCACAAGGAGAATAAAACCCTAATTAATTGCATTAGTATGGCATACGTGAGTAGAAGTACGGAGAGTCGATAAAGCAGAACTGGATAGTTAATGCGAAACACATACTTCCGCCTTCCTCTTTAAAGGAAAGATTCCTCTGCGTCGACAGACGAACTGCGCCCTCAACCTTCTCCCGCACCGTCGATCAATTCATTTCTAACAAGAACCGAACCAGATGCAAAGTATCTTGACCTGTCCGTCCGTTTTTCGGAAGGGCTCGAGAAGAGAAACTCCCTTCCACGCACCCAACCGCAACCCAACAGACTTATCGCGTTTGATCTTGGATTCTGCCACCATCTTGTCCCTCTGATCTCTTTGCCGACTTCGTCAATTTCGGCCTTGCTCGGCACAAGAGCCTAAACGTCATCAGCACAGGTGGTGTACCTAGCCGAGATAGTAGCAACAGGTAAGTTTTCGCGTAGGACCGGATTCGCCTTTAACTTGGGAAGGAAAGCCTCCAGCGTCAAAACGGAAAGCAACGGCGAAAGCGGACACTCTTGACGAATGGAACAAAAAAATACGAAAGGTTCCGATCTTACTCCGTTCATTCTTACCAGCACAACTGAGGACACATACAAAAGTCAGATTCAGGCTCGAAACTGGCAGCTGAAATGTCAGCCTCCAGAAATCGAGGGTCAAATCTATCGAATCGCTTGAACTGATCTAAACTGATCAGCGCGGGTTCACTGTCGACTTGCTCGATGATCAAGCGTACCAATGTCTCAGAGGAATGATAACTTTAGGGCTCTATAAATGGATGGGGTGAACAAAAAGAGGGAGCCTCTCGAAAGAAAATAGTTTTAACTTTTGAAATTATCGTCCTAATAAAAAGACAATGACATGAACATGCAGAATTCATCGTTTTCTTCTTGAAATATCGCTCAAATCTTTTGAGATCCCTTTTCAGAAATTACTACCATCCATAATCTTTTTGACTTGGGGAACTTTTTAGGGTCTTCAACGTCTTTTCTGTTGATTTCTTTAAGGTTTAGCATCATTTTTAAGTCTTTAATTTTCCTTGACTGTCTTTGTTTTTTGTTTTTGTTTTTTCCCCTGCTCAGGTGTCACTCGACACACGTCCTACCCGGTATTGTAAGAGGGTTTGGATTTTATCTAGTTTTCTGTGTTGGTAATGCTTTTCTCGATTGAAGGGCTATTTTCTGTTTTTTCTAATTTCTTCTGTGACTTCATGGGTGTATGTGAAGGGGATAGATTGGGAATGTGTACAAAAGTGGTCGTTTTTTGTTGGAGATTTGATAAGGCGAACCAATTTCAGGTTGGTCATTTTCGTTGGTGTGGGAGTTAATGATTTGGTCACGAGAGTGGAGACATGATCTGCTTTTTGAGAGGAGGCAAGAACGCTACCGAGGAAGAAGGGCCATTTTTTCACAGATGCTTCTGATGCTCTTTTATTCCTTGTAGATTCATTTAGTTTCTCTAATCTTTCAACTACTCGAAGCAGGGCTCGTAACGGGGTCTTTGTTGTCGGATCTTTTCGTATATGTGTCCGGGTTAACGTCCTTGGAACTAGTAGAGGAAGTGAGGCTGTGTGCGCCTTTTGTATCAACGACCTGCCATTCCCTGTTTCTTGTCCGCAATCTCACAAGCGACAAGGAAAGCATTTTTGAGGAATGGAGGTCGCAAAATGGACCCAACCTGGAGTTTTAATAGGCCAGTCTTTGACATTGACACATTCATTACAGGCGAGACGGAAATGACAGATTCAGCCAAAGATAGGTCTGGGCCTGGGCCAGAACACCTTCTTCGAGGAAGGATAGGAGAGGTGGCTAGTCTCTCCACACTTCCAGCAAGTTGGTTTACGATTGGTTAAGTGACCGGCATTTTCTGACCCTCTACATCCAGACGGTACGTCGCTGAAGGCTTTATGGCCAATCTCCCGTTCAGGTCATCGGAGGAAGTACTCTGTACATGCATAAATTGATACAGATAAGTGGCAAAGTTCTTCCCTAAGACCTGAAGAGGGATCTCAACTACTGATAGTTTGTCCTCCTCCTGCCTTTATATTAAATCCTTATAGTGAGGTCTTTTGTAATAAGGTCCCGTCTGAAAGCCTCCTCACATCTGGCAGGCTGGGTAAAAATACGTCCCCTAGGAAATATCTCCCTTATGATTATTTGGGGTCTCAATCGCAGGGACATCAGGGATTTGATGATGATCTCTTTTCTGGCGCCACAAATTTTGCTCTAACGCTTGTCGACCACAAAGACTAACACAATTATTTTTCAAACTTCTATCTACCAGGAACCCATCTTCTTTGGAAAGATGTTCATACCTCTTGGCTCTCTTCAGGGACTCTATCATGTTGAGTATGCGCTTCGATGGGGACTTCCAGCAAGAAGGTGAATCTCCGGCTACTACATTTTCGTCTTTGTTTTTCCTGTTGTGCTACTGGAGTCAGCAACCCTTTCTCTTGATTTGGGCTATTCTATTTGGTCGTCAACTTTTTTGGTAATATCTACGTTCTCAGTAGTTTCTGTTGACTGAGAGGTGTTTTTTATTTTTTTATTTTATTTTTTTTTTTTTTTGTCGGGTGGGTCTCTCATTTTCGCCCCGTACTGGTCTTTTTTAAGTGACTTTGGTTTATCGGCCATTTTTTTCTTACGTTAAATTACCTTTCTTTTCTTTTTACTTCTTTTAACGAAAAACAGGGGATTTTCTTAAAAATAAAAAAATAAATAACAGAAAATCTTAAACAGATGAAGAACAAGGAAAAACAATTTTACAAAGACAATAAAACAAAAAGACCAACCCAGGCTGGTTAAGCATAGGGGTTTTAACGTAAAAAAAGTTATACACATGAAAGAAAAGTCTTTCTCGGAAAGGAAAATAAATTTAACAATGAACAAGAGAATAAAAAACAGGCAAAACAAGAAAACGTTTGACATTAAAAATAAAAGAATTAAATTTACTTAAATTTACAGCGCATTTAACTAAGAAGTTTTCCCTTTTTTTAAAAAAAAGTTAAATTTAGCAAAATAAACAAATTATGAAATAAACACTACAAAAGAAAAATCTAACAAATAGAGACACATGTAAAAAACCTTTACCAATGAAACAAAGACAGAAAGAAAATAAAAACAAAAAGATTAAACTAAAATTAAACTTGCCTTGCGGCTGGGCGGAGATGAGTGAAAATTAACTTGAGAGAACAAAACGAAGTAACACGTAGAAGATGAAAACCAAAGGATTAAGCAAAAATAGAAGATACGGGGAAAAAATAAAATAAAAATATTAAGCTTACGCACGGAGGCAGAAAAATTAAAAAAAAATTAAAATACAATACAATATAGACGAAAAATAAATCAATAGACGATTAAAACTAGATTTTACACTAGAAACAAAAATAATAAAAAAATAGGAAAAAAACGAACATTTAAAGAACTGCACAAAAAATTTAGTAAAACGAACGCAAAAAAAATATAACTTAAATTTAACGTAAAATATATTAGTTCTTCCAACACAAAGATATGGGTTCTAATGAATTAGTGACAAAAATACGTCGAGCATGTGGCGAGATTAGAATCGGCCTGAGTAAGGTTTAACGAACTCTGGACTGAACCCAACAGAACTCTACTGACTCCGTTTGAGTTCTTTATTTAAGGTGTCCTACTTAGTTCATTTGTGTTAGCAGCATTGTCTTATTTACTCCACACTTACTTATAAGCAAATCAGAAAAGTATTCGGAAATTGCATGTAAAACAAAACCTCCTATGTGGCAGTGAATGCTCGAAAATTCCTCACAAATCTAGAGAAAATTCAAACAAATAGAGATGGGGATCATTAGAACTCATAGTAATGAAACATCGTGTGAATATATTTTATAAAAATAAGCCTTGTGGTATGCTAAAATAAACTGAAATGAAAACGATATTATCGCTACGTCAACTATTATATAAACCTATTTTTGATACTGTCATTCGTGAGTAATTAGGAGGGCTTTACTGAAAAATAAGGCGAATATGTTACATTAGGTACCTCCATGTGATCGCTAAAAAAGAGCATATAACATAATGAAAAAGACACGAAACTTGACGAAAAGAAAATTTTATCGTCTAAATGATTATGTTATTATTAAGAGAAAAGACCAAAGTTTTTCTTTTAGTTATTTTTATTTTTTTTTTTTTTACTTTTTTTTAGAATATTCTAAATTTTGATTAAAAAAAACTTGTTTCTCTTTGTAACACCGGAACTAGTAAAATAACATATACAATTTTTAGCAGGTTTTTTTTTTTTTTTTTTTTTCTATGACACACATTAATTTGGAAAATCTTGCAAAAATAAAAATAATTGTCGGATGTTAATGAAACTGAGAAACTATTCACAGGCGATGGTTTTATTATAAATATTTTTATGAAAACGCTAGAAATTCGACTGCATCTGGTTTAGGGATTACAATAGTTAAAAGCACAAGGCTTTGAGGAATGAAATCATGTCTGATTTTTTTTTTTTAATTGGATTCACCCACCTGAAAGTCAGCTCTGAATTGTAACATACAAAACTGAATAAAACAAAGATATTATT
The DNA here is from genome assembly GCA_963932145.1 of Acanthosepion lycidas. Taxonomy (NCBI): domain Eukaryota; kingdom Metazoa; phylum Mollusca; class Cephalopoda; order Sepiida; family Sepiidae; genus Acanthosepion; species Acanthosepion lycidas. The sequence goes on along the minus strand of OZ010581.1, from coordinate 19,316,683 downwards.
TAATTTCAAATGCTTTCATGCTTTGCTTTCACTTTTTTTTTTTAATGAATATGGACAATATTTTTTGAAAGCAAAAAACATTTTTCGATGAAAAATGAATTTTTAATAAAATTATTTGTTATTTCTTTAATTATAATAGATTTTTACATTTAAGTTGTTAAAATATTATAAAATTAGTTAAAAGCCGCATCGGGTTTCCTAAGTGTCCTTATGAGAGAGATCTTTTTTAGCGCATTGTAAATTGTATCATTTTGACTAATCAGAAGATCCGCAGTAATTAAGGAATGTAATTTTGTGTTTATAATTGGGCTGTAATTATAAAGTACGGAAGACCAACCAGAATACAATTAAGTTGCATTATTGGAGTTAAGAATTGTTCACCGCTGTTAAGGCCTTTACTTTTGCAAAACACGCGTGGAGAAGTTAATTTGATTTTTCAGTTTCAACTGCGAAAGGTACCTACAAGTATCAGTATAATTTTATGAAATTTATATGATCTTATTTTTATATTACTCTCAGTTATGACATTTTTCCATAAATGAAATATCAAAATTAATAATAAAATGAATGGAAATACAAATAACACAGTAAAATGTAATAAATGTACATAAAATTATAGTATTTTATGTACACTTCTGACAAACCTTCATAAGAAATAAATTAATTAGATACCTTTATTTTGAAATATGAATTTTAATCTCACTCTTAACATTCTTATTTTAATTTCTTTATAATATATTTTCCATAAAGCATCGTAAACATAAAGGTGAAAGCTAAGTACAAAAAAATTAGAGCGCTGAAAGTTTCCTTAAAATTAACGAGGTAAATAATTTGTTCACTTAAATCTAAATAATTTCACTTTTCGCCTTCCGTAGAACAAATTATGATCCCGTAAATCCGTCAATACGTCCTTCAACACCTGTCAAGTGACGGGAAAGGTTATGATCTGCTTTGTTTTATTTTCAAATTACATCTTTTCGGCGCAGGATCTAAGACAACCTTGGTTCAAAATATTTTAAATCAACCTTATATTAGGTTGGTGCAAAAATAGTGTCGTTTTCTCACATATGTTACTATGTGAGAAAACGACCTTATTTTTGCACCAACCTAATAATTTCTGATTTTCTTAAAATAAGTTCTGAAAAAATTATAATTGATATTTAAAAGCATTTCAAAGTGAGATTTTAATCTTTTTTATAAAATGGAAAAAATGGATGCCATAATCGATTATCTGTCAGTTTTGCTGACTCAAAAAAAAAAAAAAAAAAAAGATATTTAACGAAAATTTCGGACGTGCTCGGAACGATTAAAAAATGTAAAGAAATACGCCAAAAATACTTTGATCTTTACTCGTAATAATAACACGAACATTTAGACGATAAATTTCTGTTTTCAAATTTGGCGTCTTTTTCATCATACTATGCTTTTTTTAGCGATCTCATGGAGGTACCTAACATCTCTGTGTGTTATTTGCCGGAATATAAATATCTATGCGATTTTATGGATCTAACTACAGATATTTTGTACATAATTTTATACTTTCAAGGCGAACATATATTTTCTAGATATATAGTTTGTAGATGATAAAAAGCACTGTTGTTATTTTTTTTATAAAAATGTATTCCTGGTAATTTTACTATAAAGATGTATTTTTATACTTTAGTTTTGCATGATCATTCTTCTATAAAAATGTATTGATGATCATTTTAGTTTAAGAATGTATTCCTGGTCTTATAAAAATTTATTTTTTTATATTTCTACTATAAAATATGTATTTTTATACTTTCTTAGTGTTTTGATTTTGTTTGAGGTTCACTGTTTGCCCATAGCAGAGACCTTAACTGGTAGCGCCAATCCTGGGTAAGACATTAAATTACATCCGCGTTCTGGATAAGACGATAATCTACGTTCAGCAGCAAGACCTCTGATCAAGAGGTTTTGAGGAGCGTGGAACCACCCCTTAATTGCTGGTGTTCCCGGGGTGGTAGCACCTGATAGCCTCCCAGCTATGAGTAAATATTTAACTATTACCAGCAATACTTTTTTGAAAAAAATTATTACCAGCAATACAATTTTAAAGGAAAAATATTACCAAAAACAGATTTTTGAGGAAACAAAATATTACCAGCAATAAAAAAAAAATTGTCGTCATTAAACAATCCATTGAGGTTGATATACCGCAAAACAAAATAAACCAAACAAATTTAAACCAAAGAATACATACTCTATTCATACGAATCTATCCTAAAAATGTCGTCAGCATTCAATAACCAATTGAGTTTGATATGCTGTAAAACAAAATAAACCAAAAAAAAAAACTAAATCAAAGAATACATATTCTATTAATACAAATCTATCCTAATAATATTGTCGGAATTAAATAACCCATTGAGGTTGATATACCATAAAACAAAATAAACGAAACCAATCTAAACCAAAGAATACATATTCTATTCATACGAATCTATCCTAAAAATATTGTCGGCATTAAATGACCCATTCAGGTTGATATGCCGTAAAATAAAATAAACCAAACCAATCTAAACCAAAGAATACATATTCTATTCATACGAATATATCCTAAAAATGTTGTCGGAATTAAATTACCCATAGACGTTGATATGCTGTAAAACAAAATAAACCAAACCAAACTAACTGATAGTGCCATATGAATGGGAACAAGAGCAATTAAGATGTGGTTCCTCGCTCCTCAAACCTCTAATCTACCAATGACAGGCCTCGGAGCTGGATGTTGTTTATCGTCATACGCAGGACCACAGGGAGATTCGTATATTTGTTACAATTCAACTCTATTGGTAGGGATAATATTGTCACATCGACGAACATATTGTAACACAAAGCGTGACAGTAGTACCTTCCACATATACCTGCCAGAAATACATTTAACTCTCTCACCATTATATGGGATTTATTTCAGACGGGGTATATCTGGGAGGTATTTCTGCTGCGACCTGTGTAAAAGCCTACTTGAATTAGTGCCACTAGGGATAAACGTACTTGTGATAATGTTTCCAAGCTAGAATTTCCGAATTTTGCAGATATCAGCATCAAATCGTCCTTCTTGTTATGGTCATTGCTTAACGTAAGAGGTACTTTCTCAGCCATTACCCTTTTACAAGTCAAATGGTTAATCAATTTCGACATCGAGGCTGTATTATAAAAATGAATCTTCCTCGGTAGAGATTAAAACACTCAGGGGCTGATTGAAAGAAAGAAAAAATAATTCTCGTTTAGAAATGAAAAATTGAATTCTATAAGAAAAAAAAAACAAATTGCAGAAGAAAACCCATAATGGAATTCTAAAACAACTGTCGACATTTCCTGGAGGCAGCTGAACTTTCTCGAACGGAAAAGAATTAAAATAGAAGCAAATTTCTGCAAAAATCTTTCCATTTTCCCTTTGGCCTTTGATTCTTTCGCTCTTACCCCACCAGAATATGAACGGATTGAACTCCATTAACATCGGTAGAAATTGAGAAGAAAGACATATTAAAACAAGACGTTGCGCGACCGATTTCCATGAAGAAGATCTGTTATCGGCTCTCCGCACAGCCAATATCAGTTCACGGATGTTCGTTGAAATCTTTGAGCTAATAATGCTTTCAGTGACCCAATCGTTTCTTTTGGTGAAAAAAAGAGTAAAAGGCGGCAATGAATCGCGTCTCACTGCTGTAGAACAAGTCAGGCGAAACAGTAGACGATATCAGGCTGTAAAAATGTCGCTAAGGAAAAATACATTATCCGTAAGTAGCAGTTATAAAGCTATATGCAAAAAAAAAAATCACTCACTTGAATTTTACAGTCCCCTAAACACACACACTATGTAAGTCTGACTGTATTCAGTCATGCCTATCATAAAGTAAATATTGATACACAACCAACATATTAATATTAAAACAGCCCACTTACGAATATTTTTTCGGTATCATCCCACGCAATGCAGTAAAGCCACTAAGGCACAAGGGGTTACAGAGTGTGGAAGAATTAAGAAAAGAAACATTAATAATGAGCTGGAAGAGAAAAGAGTAAGCAGGAGGTCAGTAGATAGCGATTGACATTGTATTTAATTTTTTTGTAGATTAAAGTTGGACGGAAAGCATGGAACCGGAAGGAAGTTCCACAAGCGAGAAGTGTGAGAAAAAGAAACTGTCAGCATAGAATTTACGGTTACATCAATCCAGCTCAACAGCAAATTGATGAAAACTCTACGCTAGTCTAATACTGATCTTAAATTAAAAATACCTAGATAGTATAGAGAAGAGCTCATCCGAACTTTTACAATTAAAGTATTTATAGAAAAGACAGAGACACAACCTTACGGTGATGGAAAAATGACTGATGCTGAGCCACCAGATCAGGACCAATAATATTGCTGATTTATCTTTGTATTTTATCAAAGAGCTGAAGGTAAATAGCATGCATATATATATATATATATATATATATATATATATATATATATATATATATATATATATATATATTTCTGATGACAGGATACCCAAGATCCTAATGTACAGCCAAGTTAGATCAGGGTTACAGGAATGTAGGACGCCCATGGTTAAGATACAAAGACAAGCTGAAAAGCAACTTGTCAGCAGTCAATATACCACATAACACCCTTGAGTGCTTAGCCTTAGAGCGGGTAGAATGGAGATCAACGTGTTTTAGTAGACTCAGCAATTTTCAATCTGATTGTCTGAATCATCTTCAAGAAGCGAGAGCAAGATCTAAAAGGTCATCCAATCTAACAGGGATCTCATCTCACAATCCTCACACTTGCTCCATATGTGGCCTCCTTTGTAAATCACTAGCGGGTCTTAAGTGCCACTTAAGATTATCACACAAAATTTCATAACTGAATCAAGCTGCCAGATGCTGATACGTCGAAACGGGACAGTCCATTATTATTATTATTATTATTATTATTATTATTATTATTTTTTTTTTTTTTTTTTTTTTTTATTATATACTACCAGTCAGGTATTTGGCCACTCTCAAAAAATTATTTCTCATCCTACAAGTGTTATTTTTAATGAAACAAATTACGTACCTGTATATACGTACTTACGTATGTATGTATGTATATATGTATATTCGACTACGATTGCTTTTTCAAGAAGTAGACTTCCTTATGTTATCGATCTAGAGGTCAATATAACACCTTTGGAAAATGCCTGAAAACCGTAACATGGTTTGACACAAGCCTTGTGAATGAATTTGGTAGACGGAACCCTTGGAGGCCGTCGATAGCTGTTCTAGCACGAAGTCTCAAGTCATCGTGATCGAGGGTTTGAGTGTGCTGGCATTGTTCAGATTGTTGATCACACTAGATAACATGCTCTCTCCCAAAAATCGTGACTAAGGTATGCTCAGGATAGTTGCAGGATAAACCACAGTGGTGTTGAACAAATACAAATATGCCTGATGGAACGTCTGCAATAGCGATTGGCTAGCCGCCCTAATAGACGGATGTCCTCTAATACGAGTGGCCAGTTCTTATATATATACATATCTGGAAAGAATATGCATCTGATCGCAATAATTGAAATAAGGCTCATCGGAGTAGAAGGTGTTAGTTTGAGAAGTAAAAGAGGAACAAGGCTTAAAAGAGATGTACGTAAAGGCGTCCTGTTGAATTTCCTGGATACACCCGCAGGAAACTCGATCTGACGTGTACAGATTGTGATAGAGTGTGTTTGTCGATGCCTGGTCTAAGGAGTCACTTGACGGCGCAACGAAAGAGGGCAACGAAAGAGGGTGGCATTTGACTATAAAGCTGTACACGTACATCAACTGAAATGTGATATTTGTGGTAAGAAATGCGGGCCCAGAAGCGGTTTCATACCATATTTTAAATTTCTTGATAATGTAACATCCACTGTTGCACCTGTTAAGTGCCCTTTTTGTGCCAGAGTATGTGGGTCCCTTGCTGGGCTAAAGAGCCACATTCTTTCAGCACAGCAGTAGATATTCTCAAACAAAATATATATTAATGGCCGTACTCGGACGCCAGATAGCAACTACCATATAAGCATATATGCACGTACGTATGTATGCATATTTGTATTTACGTATGTATGTAATTATGTATATACGTATGTATGTACGTATGGATGGATGAAAGTACGTGCGTATGTATGTATGTACGCAAGAACGTTTGTATATGTACAGATATAAGCTACCTGGTCAGTCAAGAATTATTTCGTCATCATATATGGATATGAGCGTTTAAACTGAAAATTCGAATGCAGTCGAATATAAAAAAAAGGCCTCCGTGTTTTTCATTGATAATAGTCTTAACAGACGCTAAACGTGAAATAAATGTCACAACCCATAATATCTATGTTTTTTTCTATGTGCCGTGTCCTTTCAGGACGTAGGCGATCATGACTCTCCACCTCCCTCTATACCTTGCTGTTCTCAATAAGTTCTTTCCCTCTGCGACTTCCCCCAAACCACGTTCGGTCAACCACTTGCTCAAGGCTGCTAGGTACGTCATGAATTGTTTTTCTTTGTCTCTCTTTCCCTCTATTCGAACCGTGTGTATCGTTTTTATAACTGTCTTTTCTTTCTAATGGTATCGAATTTAATGTATCTCATCTTATTATTTTAGGTCTTCTGTCGAGGAATTTGTTTAATATAAGTTGGCCAGTGAACCAGTACCTGGACACAGTAGTAGAGAGATTCCTATCGATGTAAACGGTCAGAGAAGCACTTCCCCATAATATCTAAAAACCCTTAATAATGACAAATACTGGGGATCAATTGTTTCTATTACTGAAAAGTACATTAATTCCGAACAATGGAAGACAAGAGTCATTTTGATCTTTAATTTATTTCTACAGTAAAATCATTTACAATTCATTCTTATTCTCAAACAATTCTAAATGCATTGTTATTCTCTAAAAATTCTAAATGCATTATTATTCTCAAAAAATTCTAAATGCATCGTTTTTCTCAAAAAATCTAAATGCATTGTTATTCTGAAAAATTCTAAATACATTCTTATTCTACAAAAAATTATAAATGCATTGTTAATCTGAAAAAATTCTAAATGCATAGTTATTCTCAAAAAAATATAAATGCAATGTTATTCGCAAACATTTCAAAATACATTGTTATTTTCAAAAAAATTTAAATGCATTTTTATTCTCGAAAAATCTAAATGCATGGCGATTCTCAAAAAATTCTAAAACCATTGTTATTCCATAAAAAAAATACATCCATTGTTATACTCAAAACTATCTAAATACATTGTTATTCTCAAAAAAAACTAAATGTATTGTGATTATCAAACAATTCTAAATGCATTGCCATTCTCAAAAAATTCTAAATCAATTGTTTTTCTCAAAAAAACTGAATTCGTTGTTATTCTCAAAAAAAACTAAATGCATTATTCTCAAAAAAAACCCTAAATGCATTGTTATTCTCAAAAAAATCAAAATTCATTGTTATTCTTAAAAAATTATAAATCCGTTGTTATTCTCAATGAAATCTAAATGCATTGTTATTCTCAAAAAATTCTAAACCCATTTTTATTCTCAAAAAAGTTCTAAATGCATTGTTATTCTCAAAAAAATCTTAATGCATTGTTATTCTACAAAAAATGCTAAATGCATTATTATTCTACAAAAAATTTTAAATGCATTATTATTCTACAAAAAATTCTAAATGCATTATTCTACAAAAAATTCTAAATGCATTGTTATTCTGAGAAAAATCTAAATGCATTGTTATTCACCAAAGATTTCAAATCCGTTGTTATTCTCAAAAACTCTAAATGCATTGTTATTCCCAAAAAATTGTAAATGCATTGTTATTCTTAGAAAAATCTAAATTCATTGATATTCTCAAAAGAATCTAAATTCTTTGTTATTCTCAGAAAAACCTAAATGCATTGCTATTCTCAGAATAATCTAAATACATTGTTATTAACAAAAAAAAACTAAATGTGTTGTTATTCTCAAAATTTCTAAATGCGCTGTTATTCCCAATAAAATCTAAATGCATTGTTATTCTGAAAAAATTCTAAATACATTGATATTGTCAAAAAAAACTAAATGCATTGTTATTCTCAAACAATTCTAAATGCATTGTTATTCTACAAAAAAATTCTAAATCCATTATTCTCAAAAAAAAACTTAAATGCATTTTTATTCTTAAAAAAATCAAAATTCATTTTATTCTCCAAAAATTTTAAATCCGTTGTTATTCTCAGAAAAATCTAAATGCATTGTTCTTATCAAAAAGATTCTAAATGCATTGTTATTCTCAAAAAAATTCTAAATGCATTGTTATTCTCAAAAAGTTCTAAATGCAATGTATTTCTCAAAAAGTTCTAAATGCATAGGTATTCTCAAAAATTTAAATGCATTGTTATTTTCAAATTAATGTAAGTACATTGTTATCCTCAAAAAACTCTAAATGTATTGCTATTCTCAAAAATTCTGAATGCATTTTTATTCCCAAGAAAATCTGAATACATTGTTATTGTACAAAAAATTCTGAATCCATTATTATTCTCAAAAAAATCTAAATGTATTGTTTTTCTCAAAAAATCTAAATTCTATTTTATTCTCAGAAAAAAATCTAAATGCATTGTTATTCTCAGAAAATTCTAAATGCATTGTTATTCCCAAAAAAATCTAAGTGGTTATTCTCTAAAAAAATCTAAGCGGTTATTCCCTAAAAAATCTTAATGAATTTAGATGCATTGTTATTCTCAAACAATTGAAAGTGCATTATTATTCTTAAAAAATTCTAAATGCATTGTTATTCTACCAAAAATATCTCAAGGCATTTTTATTCTCAGAAAAATCTAAATGCATTGTTATTTCCAAAAGATTCTAAATGCGTAGTTATTCTCAAAAAAATCTAAATGCATTGTTATTCTCAAAATTTCTAAATGCTCTGTTATTCTTAATAAAATCTAAATGCATTGTTATTCTGAAAAAAAAATCCAAAGGCATTCGTATTCCCAAAAATTTTTAATTGCTATATAAAGAAAATAAATTATTCTTACAAAATATGTTTCAGCTTTAAATAGCATACAACAATTTGAAAATTCGTAAAGTCTAAACCAATTTACTTATTTTCTATATATATATATATATATATAGAGAGAGAGAGAGAGAGCCTTAGTCACTGTAAATAAATCTCCCAAGTTGACACACTCGCAAACGATGATGTAGATGTCCTCTTCTTTTCGACCTATTGTTTCTATTGATCGTTGTGTGGGTTTGACCCTGTGCACCGCCTTTCTTCACCTTAAAGACTTCATGCGCAGGCAATGCATGATAATTTCGAGGATCTTATTGAATGGTCCGTATAACAGAACGGAGAAGTCACTTTCGGCCTCATGACAGCAGACACCAGCCCATGTCAATCAGAGATACACAATATGTGACAAAGTTGGCAGATCAATTGGGGGTTTGAAAATGCATATGAAGATTCATGGCAATCAAATGCCAGGAAACGTGACTAAAGTTCTGACTGGCCAGGGTTACCGAGTTTGTAGAAAACAATATAAATTATTGGTTGGGGTTAAGAGCCATGTCCTTGATTGGCACCGGTGAATCTTGGCGGGAGATTTTGTGTGATAGCCATTGGCCATACTCGATAACGTGAAGACAACCATATATATATATATATATATATATATATGTGTGTGGGGGGGGGGTATTGATGTGATAGAATTATCATGATTAGCATCTACTAGAACGCCGAAGAAAGTGATTGTGTTTCTTTTATCTGTACTTTTTTATCACACTTCAACATACAGTCCCCAATGGACAAAGATAACTTACTTCTACATTCATTTTCAACGATCGTTCTGTGTATTGAAACGAATGTAAAAATAAGGCATCGTTCCCCACAGGGAATCGGTTATTGAAAATAGGCATAAAAAATAGAATCCCTTTACTCGACGTTCTTGTACATACTAATAATGATGATTTTCTCATATGAATATATAAAAAAATTATAAAAAATTCATATTTCCATAGATAGATAGATAGATAGATAGATACCGAGTGTAACAGGAAACTCTTATATATACAAATATATATATATGGGTACATAAGGAAAATTATCCAAATCGTGTGTTGTGGAGTTATTTCGCAGTGGAGGCTTGTATTTGTACTAAATAGGTCCTAAATAGTTCGACGTACAAAACGTTAGGAACTTGATATAATAGGTATTACGCAGAGTAATCTTGACGTGGTCGCTGACTACTTTCGTATTCGACTAACTGTCGACTTCTGTCGTCCGGCATCGACTAGTATTTAGTCACACCCCCCACGAGTGTATAAACGGGTTCAGGGTCGGTTTACCTCCCCGAACAAGACTCTGCCCTTCAGCGTAGCCTCGTTCGGGTTCCTCCCCGCCCAAAGGCAGAGAGTTCAACCGTTCAGCTGGTCGTCCGACATCGACTGACCCTCGTTTCTCTTACTACTCCTACTTATATTAGGTGGGAGAGTCTATTAACTATAGAATAGGTGTGTTTCACCATATCATCGTGTAACTGCAAAATTGTCCAAGTGTTATATTAAGCTCTGATCCGTTGTATATTAGAAATGATTAAATGTATCTTACTGGAATTCTTGAGGTTTTTATAAAACTATTGGTCTCTACTTTGAACAATAAGAATTTATAATTACTCTCCAAGCTTAAGAGAAGAATCATAATGAAATCGATCATAAACGAAAATGACATGTTCATCATTAATTAATCATCGCTAAGTAAGGATCGAAAGCTCATGAAGGATTGAAATAAAGTTTCCTTATATATATATATATATATATATATATATATATATATATATATATATATATATATTATTCCAGGTTCAATGCACCTTGGACTGCCATTACTGAAACTCCTCTCTCACGTGCCAAACGTCTTATGGATTGAATTGTTTCTTTTCTAATTGATCTCTTCAGCACTACGGAAGAGAGGTATACCTAGTATTTATTCCGAGTACTTTCAGCAATAGCACAATGAATAATATGTATCAACACAGTAATTTCTCTCTTCCTTTAATAATCACACCAAAAAGCTTGTACGTTATTATGAAAGGATCCAATTCAAAATAAGTAAGACAAACCTTGTCTAAATTATTCAATGAAACATGTCTCAATGAAAGCATGCCGGCAAAATATACACAATATATTTGTGTGCGTGCGTGTGTGTGTGTTTGGATATGTGATTGTGTGTTTATGTGTGTGTGTATGTTTATGCGTGTGTAAGTTTGTGTGATTTATATCATATATTTATTATAAACTGTGTGGATATATCTTGATGACATATGCACATTGTTTATATCGAAAAAACCCATATCCTCAATCTGTCTTCCAACATAAATATAGCTAATGTTAAAATAAATACCGCTAATGTTTAGTTGGTAACACATTCAAATTCTTAGGATCTTCTCGAACAAACAGTCTATTATTTTGTTTTTAAATATATATTAATAAAACGTCAAACTTCTTTTTTTTTCTAAACGCCGTGTCTCTAGCAATTAAATGATCATGTCTCTCAACAACTTTTTTTTTATTTTTGTATCACTTAGCGATGATTATCATTCTACTCTCTGTTCCGGTATTCTTTTACACAAGCAAAAATCTCACTAGAAAGAAACTGTGCTTGTGTGTGTGTGTGTTTGTGTGTGTGTTTGTGTGTGTGTTTGTGTTTGATCTCTTCAGCAGTATGGAAGAGAGGTATACCTAGTATTTATTCCGAGTACTTTCAACAATAGCACAATAAATAATATGTATCAACACAGTAATTTTCTCACTTCCTTTAATAATCACACCAAAAAGCTTGTACGTGATAATGAATGGATCCTATTGAAAATAAGTAGACAAAACTTATCTAAATTATTCAATGAAAACAAATGTAACATGTAGTTAGTTGGTACACTCGCTGCTTCCCTACCGAATAACTAGAGGACGCGATCAACCTTGGACGAAAATAATTTTTTATCGCGGTGGCAACATTTGGCCTATTGTATAAGTTCTATTGAAATAAAAGTGGTTTTCATAAAGGGACACTACTCAGAGTTGATGGACCTTTTCCATATTAAGTGCGTTAAACTATGGCATACGTTTTTTGGTGATTGTTATCTTGGCCGAAAAATAAACATTCTCCAGTCATGCATTCAGAATTGTTTTTCATTGTTTGCAATATGAAACCTGTGAACGGACAAACGAGGTATCTTTTAATGACAGCACCACTGTATGTGGGAAACAAGTCTTGGTTGTTATCATATATATTTCAGTTATTTTCCCTGACATGTCGCTGGATGTTCAAAAGAGAATGATTCTGTCTTTTCCGGATGTGAGGTTTTAAAATCGCGCATGTGACCAAAAACTCTTTCCGTTTTTTTATAAATTGTATCGTGGGAAAATGAATTTCTTTTTCTTTTTTTTTCTTTTTTTTTTTGTTATTCTTAATCATTTTCCACAGTATAAATAAGTATAGATCATGCACTTCTAACATTAGTTAATATTAATATTTCTAGTTCTATTCATCATAATATTAATATAACTATTTTTAATACACATTTTAATTAATACATATCTTTAATACACATCTTAATTACTTTAAATATCATGAGATTTTGAAATACACACAGAAACCATCAGGTATACACCTGAAGGTCACTCATCTGATGAAAACGGAATAAACATAGAATTTTAAAATTGTTATATACAGACAAAGGTTACTCACATTTACATTATTCGGACTGTTATCCTCACATTCTTTGTTTCACAACGCGTCGACCGTCTTCAGGTGATTGGAATTTCGAACTGAAACATTTATTTCGTCCACCGGGTTATATTGTTCTAGTTCCACGTGCCTTGCCACTTCCCGATGTCTCATTTATTTCCCTTTAACTCAACTTTTCAAGTTTTGGTACATAACTTATATAGCCTGGTATTGAAATCACAAGTCTTTTGCGTATGAATTTCTGGGACTTATAAACGTAATATCTCAGCAACCATTTTTGCCAATGCTCATATTGCAATTTTTCTGTTATTATTTCAATTTTTTTTTTTTTACCAGAGCTTATATTGCTGTTTTGTTTTGTTTTTTCTATTTTGTTATTCATTGCTTTTCTCTTACACTACTAATTACTGGTTCCCATATTGTATTCAATTGTATGATTAATCGACTCATGAGATTATTGTAGCCTACCATATGTGCTGATTCCTTAAGTTTTCGTATTTTTCAGTGATATTCTCTATTTGTTATTTCCGCCTCATCCTACAGGTTCGGTGATCACTATTTTCCCTGCATATGTGGTCAGCTATGCCTGATTTTCCTATTTGCCCTCGTGTTATGACTTTGCAATGTTCTTCCAATCTTACCTTAAGGGGCGGCCTGTTTCTTCTTTATATCCCTAACCACAGCTGCATAGGATGTCGTACACACAGTTCTTAGTAATGTTCTCCTCAATGGGGGGGGAGTCTTACTCTGAAGAGGTGTCTGCGAAATGTTGACGTACTTTTAAAGGTTGTCCTGATGTTATATGCATCACAGATCTTTTGTATTTTCTCCGTTAATGCCTTCACATTCGGTAGGCAGACTGAAGTTGTTTTCTGGGTGTAGATTGTCCGAGATGCTGTCATGTATGTCCCAGTTTGTCCCAGATGCTGTTATGTATCCGGGGTAGTTTCGTTGTGGGATAATGATTATACTGACTATTTCTTGTTCATATGTGTCTGGGTCGACATTTGCTCGATGTTGTAAGCAGCGGACGATCCATAATCTTTACCCTGTATGGATGGTGCGATTGGAAGGCGTATTGTTCGGGGAATGTCGCCTTCATGAATGTACTAATATTTCGAACAGAGCATAGGTTCAAGATATCCATATACTGCCAGGCTACTTTAAAAATTTCTAAATATTTAAACATTTATAAAAAAAATTAAATTCGTTCCTAATTTAATTATAGAGTCCAATACATACACGTCGCCTGAATATTTCGTTCTAGCTTGAAACTCACCAATCGGTGTTGACGACAGACCCAATTTTCACACGATCTCTATCCTGCTATTTAGCACTATCACCCATAATTATAGCATACTGTAAAACTATACTTGTGATTATATATATATATATATATATATATATATATATATATATATATATAATTAGTTAGTTTATGCAAAACTAAGTAATCCGTATGTGTAGACCCAAGGAGGAGGATATCAAGAGAGCTCAATGTAAATTCAGAGCAAATAAATTAGAATAAAAACAGAACACTTTAATGTTCCATGTAATAAATTATTTCACCACAGCCCTTTTAAAGGGGTCTGGATCATCAGACTTTACTTCCAAAGGTTGAAACAAAAAATGAAAAGAAATTTACACATTTTTGACGGGCCGTATTAAGCATATGTAAATTAACGAAGTGAGGAAGTGAGTGGGGAGAGAAGACATGAGTGAGTTTTTTTCAGTAGTAATTACGTTTGTAATAGTTCCTCTTAGTTGGTAGGACTCTGTGAACCTGTGAATTTTTTTTTTCTTCAATCCTTGCAGTATCAAGCGTTAAATTCAGTGTGTTGACACTCTTCATCTGTTCTCTGGAGAGTTAATTTTGGATTCATTTCCAGTTTAGAAATTATCCTAGATCTTATTTCTGTGTCTTTGTTAGATGTTAAACCCTAGACGAATATCAGAAATTTATACAGATCAGGAGTTAGTTCATTGAATTTAAACTTTTCAAATTTCTCCTTTACGAGTCCTGCGAACATTGTAAAAATCTTCTTCGTTGGATTTCACTAAATTGAGACATTGCCAAAGTATATTAAACAGCGAATACATTTATCTAAATATTTTCGATAGTGCTAGGACAGTCTCATCAAAAGTTATTCTTCAGGCTTAGTCAGGCTTCTTCTGCAAAATATAGTTTATTTTTCGTGTTCACCAGAGAATAATTTCGTTAACAAGAATCGATTTTTTTTCTTATCATTCCAATGCGCACAATTTCTTTTAAAGATTCCTTCATATCTTCTACATTACGATGGGAAGTTATTCCTTCATCTAGATTGTACAGAACCTTTGATATTGAATTAGCGACAGCGTCAAGAGTAAACGAATCTGAAGTTTTTGTTTCTCTCGATTTAGTGAACAACTCGAAAACCCTTTGTTGCTGTAATTGCAACTGCAACTGCTGTTCTTGTTGCTGTTTCTGTTGCAGTACTTGTATTTCCTCCTGTAGTTTCTTTTGTTGCAGTATTTGAAACAAAAGAGCTTTTAATTCGTCCATTTATCTGCCTAACTATTGGCAGATTAAAGTTTGCTGTCTGTGTAAGTTCAAGGAATCCTTGCGAATCCTCGTCGCTACATTTGTGATGTTGGACAGCTTCGCTTGTCACTTTTATTATGCTAAGCGAAAGCTCGTTATCACTTCTAAGAACTGCTCGTTATATTCGAGACATCGTAAACGCCGGTACTAGTAGTAACGCCTTCCAATAATATCCGCACTAGTAATATTGTAATAAGTAGTAATCGCCAAATAGTATGATGGTCAGACGAGAATCTTAATCTGTATAGTAGTAGAGTAGAAAGAGTGAGTGTATAACATTAGTGGATAGACAAGAAGAATGAACAGTGATCCTTATAGTAGTAGATTTTAGAGGGGGAATAGTGATCGTATAGTCATCAGGCTAGTTACTATTTATTCACTTCCTTTATGTTCACGTGATCTACTAAATAATGAAATCGCCCGTGTTACTCACTGGTGTTCTAGCTTCAAACCGCACACACACACACACACACACACACACACACATATATATATATATATATATATATATATATATATATATATATATATATATATATATATATATATAAGTTAAGTTATGAAAAACTTGGTAATCCGTATGGGTAATCCCAAGGAGGATGAAATCCTGAGAGCTCAATGTAAATCCAGAGCTAATATTTTAAAGAAAAACAGACCACTTAAAGTTACCATTATAATAATTTATTTCACCAGAGCCCTTTTAAAGGACGCCGGATCATCAGATAGCACTTCCGAAAATGAAACGAAAAATGAAATTAAAATTGATGGGTAGTGTAAGCTCCTGCAATCCAACAGAGAGTGTAAAAGGGATAGTTAAAGAGACATGGTAGAGTTAAGGGAGGGATTAATTTCATATATCTCCCAATTATACTTAGTATTGGGGGAGGAGGAGTGACCAGATCTTGACCCACCGAGACGGTTAACTTAACGGACGTGATATATTGAAAGGGGAGGGGTGAAGAGAGAAAGGAAAAAGAAAAAGAAAGAAGAGGGGGAGGGCAGTAATTAGAATGAGGCTGTAACTGGATTTAAGCAATTTATGTAAAGAATAGATTTTAATGCTTGATAGTAATTTAGATGTCTAAAAAAACCCGAAGAAATTAATTTGACGCTTGCTAACAATTTAAATATTTAACTTTTTTACAAATAGTTTAGGGATTTAATATAAGTTAAATACTTTATTTATTAACACATTTATAGAGAACATATTAAAAAAAAATTAAACTATAACAGTTTGTTTACTCGACCAGTAGTACTTTTTTAATATTGTAAAAGACAGTTACGGTAACATCTTTATCTATCTATCTATCTATCTATCTATATATATATATATATATATATATATATATATATATATATATATATATAATTATTTATTTAAAAATATGATTCCAACTCGCTACATAAGAGGTCTCATGTTTCAAAACAAGATCCGAAAACTTCAAAAAAATATTTGAATTAACTTGAGTTAAAGTAGGCTCTGTTCCATCTTCAAGCGAAATTTTTTTTTTTTTTTTTTTTTTTTTGGAATAACTTATTTCTGAAATTTACGAGTTTTAATAGTATATTCAGAATTGAAATCAAAATTTCCATGGTAACATCAAGGGCGGATTGTTTAGAATAGGCAGGGGTGGGCTGTTAATAATTTGTATCAGTATAGTATATATATAAGTGTGGGTTTGTAAACTGACTATTACGGATAATAATGCAAGGCTCTTCGGAAAATCGAACCGAGTTCTCTCAGTCACTGTGTGTTTATCTAAAAATAAATACGTTTAAATTAACCTTCATCTCTGCCCTGCTTAGTGGTAGAATCCCCGACTGACGCCAATTCAGTCGGGTTTCGATCCTAGCTAGAGGCAACCGGACGTCTAGCCACACTGATGAGCTGTGATACAGCTAAACAGTCTGTCTGTGGATGACAATATATATGCTCCGGAATAATTTATTTCGGTCGAACTCTCTAGGGAAGAAATTTGGTTTTGTAAACAGTGGCTGTTACAGTTAATAATGCAAGACTCTTCGGTAAATCGAATCAGGTTCTCTTAGTCACTGTGTGTTTATCTAAAAATAAATATGATTATATTCAAATTCATCTCATCGGCTTAGTGGTAGAATCCTCGACTGGTGCCAATTCAGTAGGGTTTCGATCCTAGCTAGAGGCAACCGGGCGTCTACCCACACTGATGAGCTGTGATACAGCGAAACAGTCTGTCTATGGATGACAATATATAGAAATCCCACTATTACTGCGGTTATAGTTTTAAAGGAAGAATGTTCAATGTATCAGTGAGAACGTAGGTATATATAAAGAATGCTGGTTTAGAGATTCACAACATGTCTATATATATGTCAATCCCCCTCTCTCTCTCTCTATATATATATATATTTAACTAATACATCAAGTTTGATAGAAACCTCAACAGAAAGCACTGGACGGCCGTTTCGTTCTATATTTGGAACTCATCAGCAGTGCGCATCCACTACCGAGAATTAAAACCCGGACAGTTGGGTTGTCAAGCAAACATCATACCAACTGTTCTAATGGGCCTCGGTGACGAAGAGATTGCAAATCAGACTCAACATAGCGCCGCTCGCTCACATATTCCGTGGTGGAACTATATATATATATATATATATATATATATATATATATATATATATATATATATAATTATTTATTTAAAAATATGATTCCAACTCGCTACATAAGAGGTGTCATGTTTCAAAACAAGAGCCGAAAAATTTAAAATAATATTTGAATTAAAGTAGGCTCTGTTCCATCTTCAATCGAAATTTTTTGGGAATGATTATTTCTGAAATTTACGAGTTTTAATAGTATGGTCAGAATTGAAATCAAAAATTTCCATGGTAACATCAAGGGCGGATTGTTTAGAATCGGCAGGGGTGGGGTGTTAATAATTTGTATCAGTATAGAGTTACTTTCATAGATGCCGGGTCACGGTAAGGTGGGGGTGGCTGAATAAAATAAAAATAAATCTCCATAGATGCTCAAGCCAGACTATGCGAAAACTTCCTCCGTCGTAAATTTAGCCACCCCCACCTTATTGTCAGGAAAGAGTGGACGACCTTCTCGCTTTTTATTTGAGACACATTAGCAGTACACATCCTTTACGAAGAATCGAACCAGGACCGTTACGACATGACGCAAGCGTTATACCAACTGCACCAACGGGCTTCGTTGACGAAGAGACAACGAATTAGACTCGATATAGGACCTCTGTTCACAAATTCCGTGGTGTAACTCTTCCGAGTTTCCCTAACCCAGCGGAATGATCCCCATGCG
>OZ010581.1:19228039-19293039 GCA_963932145.1 Acanthosepion lycidas | reverse complement strand
TAATTTTGGTAAATATATCTGTTAAAATGAGATGTCAGTGTTATATTCATTTTTTGCGTAATTCAGCCGACAATTTATACATCGCACCTTGTATATAGCTGAGAGTTTAGCAATAAATGTGTTTGGCGCCATGCATAACATGGATTCGACGAGGCTATTTAAGAACATGACGTGAATTTTCAGGTTGATATAATGGTTTAGTAGTAATTTGCATCACTGCTCAAAACTACTTCTGTCACAGCCTATTCTATTTTCATTTTCTCCTATACTAAATTTCTTACATTATTTACATTATTCGGACTATTGTCCTCATCTTTGTCACCATATTTATTACAACGTTTCAGCCGTTGTACGCTCTGCCTTCTTCCGTTGGTTGGAATGTCGATCTGAACCCTTTATTTCGCTCACTGTGGTAGACTGTTCTAGTTCAACGCGCCATGTTTAATGTATGTCAGTTATCAATTATCACCTGTTAATTTCTCTCTGAACTCACACTCTTTGGGTCCTGTCACTGGATCTAACCAATGCCTTTATCCACTGTGACATGTGTCCTTGAGGACATCTGTGTATGAATTTCTGGGTATTATAAAACTAATGTCTTCAGCAACCATTTTTTACCAGTGCTCATATTGCAATTTTTGCTGTTCTCTTTGCATTTTTTACCAGAGCTCATATTGTAATTTTTGTTGTTATTATCGCTTTTTCTCTGGCACTCCTTATTACTGATTCTCATATTGTATTCATTTCTATGCTTGGTTGACTCAGCAGATTTTTTGGCCTAACATATGTGCTGATTCCTTAAGTTTACGAATTTTCCAATGATGTTTTTTGTCTATGATCTCAGCTTAATCACACAGAGGGCGGTGATCTCCCTTTTCTCTCCATATGAGAAATCTCCTAGGTTTAGCAAAAGGAGCAAACGTTATTAGTTACAAAGGACAGGAAGTTTTGGAGAGCAAGGTTCCAAACAGACAGCGGCCATAAAAGAAAAAGAAAGAAAACCATTGCATTCTCGAAATTGTCAAATTACTCCTGTTTACTGGCCCGCAAAAAAGTCAATACCTTTTTGAGTAGTCGTGTTTGATATCACTGTGGCACCACCTTTCGCGTGTGGACAACTGACCATCTTTCTTTCTCTCTCTCTCCCCTCTCTCTGTCTCTCTCTGTCTCTCCCCACTCTGTTTGTCTCTCTCTGTCTCTTGTTCCAATTATTGGTTCAACTATCTATCTCTCGTCTATTATAATCAGTCCTAAGCTATCCAGGTGCCCTCATTCCTGGCTGGAAACGAAGACACGGCAGTTCAACGCTTCCTCTTTAAATATTCCAGACAGAAACCTGGCCTGCTATCACGCAAATACAGTCCCAATAATTAAACTAGTAACAGATATTGACGGTTTCATTAGAGGAGGTGACTTGCATGTGACCTGTACTTCTTTACGTTTAAAACGTGGTTATTTACTCGTCATTTCATATCGCTGTGTATATAAAAGTTAAATTATTATTTGTAGTAGCACAAGGGCGCAATCCGAGTGGTTAGAACGTATGCCTCTGACCATGAGACACGGGTTCGAATCTCACCTTGGTGTATTTGTTGCTTAGGAGACTTCCTGATATTATAGAAGTGACAAACATCACACAGTGAGTGAGTCAGTGAGTGAGTGAGTCAGTGAGTGAGTCAGTGAGTCAGTGAGTGAGTCAGTGAGTCAGTCAGTCAGTCAGTCAGTGAGTGAGTGAGTGAACCACCCACATTCTTTCAGCTCACACAACTGTCTTCAATAAGACTCTACCTCGAATGGTTCTTGGGCATTGCATAGGGTGAATGTTTTGTTGTTATTATATCTGGCATCCCGTATTACTGATTCCCATATTGTATTCATTTCTATGCTTGGTCGGCTCAGGAGATTTTTATGACCTAAAATAAATGATTTTTTACTATTTTTTGTGACCTAAGACAAATGATTTTTTTTTTTTACTATTTCTTGTTTTATAAAGTTACAAGTTTCTATGAAATTAGGGCCAGGGAAATGTTCAAAAGTCATCGTGAGAGACAGAATGAGCGTATTGGCTATGTTAATAAATTTTGACCGCACCAGATTACACGTTCTCGTCTAAAAACTCTAAGTAAGGTTTGCTCAGCATATTTACAGTAAACAGCTTAGGTATATTCTGTGGGTTGAAAATACGGGCGTCTGTAATAGGGTTTGGCCTTGACCGACAGACTAACCTTCTCGGAAACAAATAGTAATAATTCATTTAGTATTAGTTATGAATTTGACAACATTTTAGTATTTATATGAATTTAGTTATTATTCTTTCGCATGTCGATGATATCTTCTCTAACTTTTGCCTTCACTATATTTTGTGAGGCACAAATACTCCAAGCCCTCTTTCTTCATTATTTGTCTCCAAAATTTAAAATGTTGCAATCTGATTTTAAGTATGCCTTCTTTCAGTTTACATTTTACGTAAAATTTCTTTGTAATTCACATATTTTACCAGCATTTGTCTGCACAGCTACAGATTTGCTGTTTCAATTCTGTTCTTTATCTTTAAGCAAATTGTCTTCAATGTCAGATAGAAGGATGGGCATGATATAGCAGTTCAATATTCTTTTCGTTTTTCTGACGGAAATTTTCTCTTCATAGTGTCTAGATATCTGTGATTACTGAAATGAATTCAAGTTATTAATTTGGAAAATGATGGACATCCAAATGAAGATTGCCTTTTGTGTAGATTTGTATAATGTATAATAAAATCTATATTTAGTAGTAAAGCAGTTCTTACTCAACAAAAGCTTACGTTTGGGGATTTTATATTAAGCAAGTTTTGAAACACCTAAAATAGAATAATAGTTATACCAATCGGGTAAACCATTGTCTAGTGCAAGATATTACAATGAAATTCCGAGAAAGACCACAGCATGAGTAAGTAATGAAACAGGCGAACATCCAAACATCGGCTTTCTTGATACACAAGCGTCATTTGTTGCCGAGTAGTAGAGGAAATTGCACGGGATCATGTTATGGTGGGAAATAAGTGAAAAGAATCTGTTTAATATTAAGTTTTGTTGAAGATTAATAAAAAGTCACTGTGAAACTTTAACACTATTAAGGGTAATTATCTAAGAGCAGCGTAGATGTGGCGTAAGGCCAAAATTTAATACACCACGTTGGGATTGAACTCACTGCTTAGTCGTAATTTTTCTTGCGGGACAAGCTTTCTAACAATTACACAGCGTCAAGTTACCTGAAAATGCTTAAGCACTATTAATGTGACGTCAGCCCGGCCTCTCTCGCGCCCGTGCTCTCCTGTGACGACCAGTGTAACTTGGTATTGGTCACGGCACCAAATGTGACGTGATCCTGCTCTCACAGCACCAAATATGACGTTCTAACCCTTGGATAGATTCGGATGGGTATCTGGTTAGATTCGGTATCAGCTTTGTCGATCCCAGATCGCATCCAACGTCTGGTTACCGAAATAACTGCTTTGACTTCTAGTCTAACCTACCCACGTTGTGATTTGATCTTAGGTAGACGAAATCAATCAGTCGCCGGGCCGTAATGCAGGCCAAGTCCGAACAAAGGTAACACCGCACAAGTATATGTAAAAGAAAATAAAGTAACACCTCGAACAGTTCAAATATGTTAAAAAATGAATAACAAATATTTTTATATCTGGTTGCTGAATACAGGACTGAGTCTTTCTCCCAACCCGCTTCTATGGATTCATGACACTTTGTGTTTGTTAGGCGAGTCTTAATATCTTAAGTTGTTTTTCGATAACTGGTTTTTGGTGTCTTCAGGCGATATTCGAAAAACTTGTTTTGGTGGTTTGAGTCTAAGTCGTTCTTCAAAAATAAATTGTTCTTGGTTAGAAGTCGAAGTCGGGATGCGTGGATCTTCAGTCAGCTTCCTGCGAGGCTGGTATCAGAGCTCACAGCTCAACTCTGTCTGCGTCTGCGTCTCTCTCTCCAACTCATACTGCAATTCAGTAACTGCCGTCTACTCGCTGCGTCTCTGTTTATATGGACGTCGACCAAAACCGGGTGTAGGCTTGTCGGGATTTGAGTTCCTCGATAATTCTAAATCCACAATAAGGATTTTCTTTGTTTTCGGACAGGAACATTTATCACTTTCCATTTTTGGATGTCTATTACTTTCTGCTTAGAGGGGTTCTTAAGAGAAACATCCTCCCATATTCTTCCTTTCTCATATTGGTATCTCCCACCAATCCCCTCAGAGCCGTCAACAGACCTCCCCTCCTTCTCATATGTTTACCTTCGCCCACCGCCCACGCCACCATTCAGCCAATGACGCTCTGCAGGGCGGGTGTTTACAATTATCGCTCAAAGGAAAAAAAAATTATCTTCTTTTTTTTCTTTTCTTTCTTTTCCCGACACCAGACACCTACGACACGTAGTGTGGTCCTTAATCTCTATCTTAACCGAATGTCATCTGGAATTTATCAACGAGATTTTCGCCAGCATCAAATGGGTGGTTAACTGGACGCCTTCGCACTTTGTATCCAATTATCTAACTCGGTAACAAGCTTTTATCATGCCCAGGTCTGGACAATAAAACAGGTGGTCTCTTTCCAAAAACAAATGATATCTCTGAAAGATAGTTAATGGTTTATTGTTTTCCCTCCCTTTTTCTCTGGGGGTGGCCTAAGCTGATGCCATTCTCGGTCAGTGCGTGACCTGATTACCATTATCTCCCAGCTTCTGTTTCCTAGGCCACTTGACCAATTTGAAATTTTCATTATTGCCATGGCCAGATTGCTATCTTCTTTCGCCGCGTCATAACATAAATTAATTCCGACAGATCCGTGCTCTTACGAATTTCCTATCTTCCGCGAAAAAAAAAAAAAATTTTTTTTCGCAAATGAAAATAAAACCTTTACCACTTTTCTTTGTTAAACAAGTAACATCGTTCAGTATGTCTTTTCGTGATAGCTTCTTCTCGCCTATATTATTTCTCGCTTTTAATTTTCAGGCGACCGCTAAATAGTGTCACAATAAGGTTAAATTGGTACAAAGAAAATATGTTTCTGGGTGGCAAAGGTGACTCAAAAACGGTGTTGGCAAAAGAAGTGGAAGCAATTTATACGCGTAGAACAAATATTAATTTGGACAGTTTGGTACGCCTCATGTGCTCAGATCAAAATTTAAGTGTTAATATGTATAACCAAACAACCGGAAAGATTTACATAGGATATTTGATCCTGAGAAGAAAAAAAAGCTAAAGAAACCTATCCAAAAAATAAAGAATTCAGACTTAGCCTCTGTTTCATCTTCGGATTTTTTTTCGAAACTAAAAAAATAACCTGAAAGATCAACGATTTTCTGAGATTCCTGATATTCTGCAACACTTCTCTTCACTTTTGTTCTTAGTTTCAAGAATGTGTTTACCAATGCCACCATTTAGCGAAAGATAAGAGACGAGTGCAGCCACATCTAGACTTGAGTATCTCAATCCTCTTTTCAGCCTCGAGTTGAGTAGAGTTTACACTTTTAGGAAATGAGATATTTTCGACCTTACAAACCCTTTTCCAGGAACTAAACGTCGCATAGGGATTCTATCGTTATTTCTATAGGGAATATAATGACGAAATCCATTCCCTAGTTAATATCTTTCCAGTTAAGTCCCGCCAGGCCATGAACAAAGGGACTAGCTATCATTATTCCTTTCGTCTGGAGAAAGATCCATTCCGACAACTTCTTCCCGAGAGCTACTAAACTACATTCGCGTCCTGGGTAAGACGTTAAACTACATCCGCGTCCTGGGAAAGACGATAAACTATGTCAAGCAGCAAGGTTTTTGATCAGGAGGTTTTGAGGAGTGTGGAACCACCGCTTAATTGCTGGTTTTCCCATGTCCCTCCTGACCCGGGGTGGTAGCACCTGTTCGGGTCCCAGCTATGGGAAAATAGCTAACTATTACTCGCAATATTTTTTTTGAAAAAAATTATTACCAGCAATACAATTTTGAAGGAAAATTTCTTACCAGAAACAGATTTTTCGCAAACCAAAATGTTACCTACAATAAAGAATTTTATCGGCATTGAGTAGCCGATTGGGTTTGGTTTTCCGTGAGACAAATTAAATCAAACCACTCTAAACAAAAGAATACATATTCTGTTCATAAGAATCTATCCTAAAAATGCTGTCGGCATTGAATAACCCATTGAAGTTGATACGCCGTAAACAAAATAAGCCAAACCAATCTAAACCAAAGAATACATAATTCTATTCATACGAATCTACCCTAAAATTGTTGTCGGCATTAAATAACCCATTGAGGTTGATATGCTATAAAACAAAATAAACCAAACCAAACCAAGAGCTACTACTTTGTAGAACAGACTTTCAGGAGTATGCCTCCCCGAACACTGCAACCTGAAACTGTTCAAAACTAGGGCCAATCTTTATCCATCCTACATATCCGTCCTGAAGAGCCACGCCATTCTTGCCTTAAGGCATTAGACAAGTCCCATCTTCGGTCCATGAACAAAGCAAATGTTGACACGTTAATCTGGAAAACCAACCATTAGTGTTGTCTGTTCAACGTCCACATGTGTCCCACTGTTGAATCCTTAAGTCAAACAAACCATTGTGTCGTCATTTTTAACCAATTGTTGCAAGTAGTAGGACTTAAGATAAGCCCTTGATTTGGGATGGGAGTATTGATGGCACTATTCATTATTAAAGAGACATTAATAAAAGAACAGCAATTAATTCGACTGAAGATAACGACTGACATTGCATTTAATTTTTTTAAGATCAAAGTTAACTACAAAATAAGAAATCGGAAGTGTGATCTGCAAACGAGAAATGCAAGAAAATGTTCGCATAAAAATCTCAGTTAAATCTCGTAATTTCAACTCTAAAATAATTACACCTGTCTGCCAATCTCGTAAAGTCTAGGTGCCAAAGAGGACAGCTTATTAAAACAAGTACCATTAAAATATGTATATAAAGGGCTCATTGAATATACTAAAAATGTTAAATTTTCATACTACTACAAAAAGATTTCGAAGAAAACTCCCATCAATACTAAAAAAAAACAAAAAACAATAACTTTCTATGGATTATCTTAATAAAAATATTTTATAAATTTCAGCTGCTAGAAATACAAACTGTTTATTCAATGAATGTTGAATATAGTCTGATTTCCGTGGTCTAACAATACTCATGGGCCGTTTTTGTTGGCTCAGCCGCCATTAGTTCGTTCAGTTTCTATGGGGGTAGGGCAGCGCGACATATTGTTTCTAACTTTCCGCAGTAGCCATCAGTACCAGTGTGTTTTGGTGATACTGTTTAGCATTTCTCTTATATATAGCTGTATAGTTAGCCATTCAAGATAGTATGCCTATACTACGTTTTGTTTTTAGGCCTTTTTCTTAAACTTTACTTGAATTGTGCGTTGTGGTGCATTGGAGCGAGAAGAGACGTGGTTATCTTTTCGAAAGTCAACGGAAAAAAATGGAAGATGCTTTCAAAATTTTGCGCCGCTTGTGATTATCGTCAGAGTGTGGTAATTAAATATCTCGCCAGGTGTGTTTACCGTCAGTGGCTATTAATGAACGAGATCCATCTGATATATGTCCAGCTAAATAACAATTCGGTAACATGTAATACAGAAACAAAAGTTGAACTAATGATAATAATAATAATAATAATAAACTCGGTAAAAAGAATCTTCATAGAATAAGCTTACAAATTTCAGAACTTATTCTTATTAAGTTAAAAAAAATCGTGAATTAAGAGAATGATGTATAATGTAAGAACACGCAATGTAAAATATATGAAATTCCCAGAACCCATATGACGTCACATTCTCGTGATATCAGAAACATTGAAATACAAAATAAGATCACGTTCACGTGACATTGAATATTATCAAACGTTATAATTAAAATCGCGAATCATATTAACATTGTGGTACAAAGTCATTATAGGATTTTAAGAGAATTGACTTTACAATATGACTGTGACTGTATTCAGTCGAAAACTTGAAATATTGAATCAATAGATATGAAATATGGACGACTTTTGCTTCATAGATTCTCATTTAACACGCAGAAAGTAATCCGTCCATCCAATAAAAAATATTTTAGCTTACGTTCCTATTACGTTTTAACACCAGTCCGCGGCTAATCCCCGAAGTTAATCAACGTTGAAACTAGTCAGTGCCTAGATGAGTGACCATCCAAGAATACCAGATGCGGTAACTTTGGATGTGTGCCTGATGTAATTGGATAAAGGCTCGGAATGAGATGTCGGTGAGCCAAGTTCGAATTCCAATCGAGTTCATTATATTCATTTGCTGCAAATACCCTTGGGAAAGATATGAATCCACCTCTTCGAGTCCCAAGTAAGGGTTAAATTATAAAATTTGTATCATAAAGTATTTACATATCCCTAAAATTCTTACAATCAATTTGTTTCGGATTTAGATAATTACAAACAGGTTGGTAATCCGTGAAAAAAGACCCGAGTTTGAATTTCAGTCGTATTCGTTGGATTCACTTACGCTCAAGTAGCTTGGGGAAAGGAAATTAACCCCCCACCTCTACTCCTCTCAGCTATGGGTTGATTAGCAGGACTGGGTTCGTCTTCTGGATTCTTCAGGAAGGATTGCCAGAGAAGGAGAATGGTTTCTTTTCTCTTCGGAGTAGATGCTGTGGTTGTGGTGTCTGTTCCATGCCGGAAGCCTTCTCTCCACCCTTTCGTCCCTCCACCGTTGCGTAACATCAGTTCCGTGGCGGTGGTATGACGGTTATGACTAGCTTAGACAAGCTATGACCAACTAAAACAGCTTAGACCAGCGGCTCGAGTGGAAACACTCGGATCCCGTGTTAAAGTCTGACATTGTGTCATAACCTGACTCAGTCGGGGTTAAGGCATATGCCGGATTTGATAGCAGGACACACTGGGTCCTATAGTTTCGGTTGGCAGTCTACGGCAGAAAGAAACAGCAGCAAAACTGCAAGAAAATCTTCTACCTAGTCAGACATGATGCCCAAGAGTGTATCCTATATGACACTTAACTGACTGATTGCATAAAACGACTGTACGGAAGCATTAATAATTTTGTTTTCTATTTTTTACCTATGATAAAACAGCGATATATAAGCGGAATGAACTGGCAAGACTATAGGGTTTTACAAAGTTTTTAGAGTTGATTTCTGTCATCCGGCACTATACGTGGTCCGGCAATGGTCTGGTTCCAAGAGAGTCGAAATGAAGAAGTTGGATTCGAGTAAGTTTACTATTACTATACAATGAACGTCACGCGTAACTCAATAATTATAGAAGAGTAACGTATGGTTTTCAATGCACATTACTCCCCTTTTGTTTAACCTTATGTCAGACTAAACTAAGCTCAGTAAATTGCTGCTCAAGTGTATGTACGCTCTACAAGCGCATGCGCACAAACACACTAGGGGATTCTTCTTTTTCGAATCGAATATTGAAATCGTAGCAGCTTTCTCACGCAATGACTAAATGTATTTTGCAACAGGCACTGGTAATTCTACACGCAATCATCCGATGGTAATCAAGCAGTAATTTTCTGTCTTTCAGTCTGTCTTTAGCATGAATCCTTAACAAGTTAATGGGAATGACATGATGAAAATAATGAGAATAAGATAAATAAACAAGAAGTTAAAATTTTTATTGGTCCTCCGAACAAAGCTACATGAAAATTATTAGCCGAAATAAACGTCTGATTTTAAAATAAGTTGTTTCATTCTGCTACTGCTCTTCTGGTAAGCACAAAAAAAAACAAATAAAAAGAAAACGTCTATATCCTTATTCACGTTTTCCAAGGTCGTCATTCTATTTTTTTTTTTTTTAATTCTTTATTATTCTTCTAGATTTTCCAATTAGTTATTTATATATTTTCTCATCTTTTTTTTTTCTTTGTTACTATGTCGGTCCGAAATTGGTTGTAGTCATTTCAGATATAAAGTCCCCTGTTGTGTCGGTGGGTAGGGTAAGGACATTTTCGGTGTATTGACTGATCACGCTTTGATATCTGCTGCACTCGATAACCCTATGTAGTCAGGAAAGAATCGGCGGGTGGCATTTAGTGCAAAGACGACGACGAAAACAGTTTGCTTTTTGTTCTGCATCAACGGAATTGACTGTCTCACGCTAACCATAAAAACGTCAGCCATCTTTCTTTTTTTTTTTTTTTTATTCTTATTTGTAACTAAAGGAATTCATATTTTCATACCTCATTTAATAATCACCAGTTTCTTTCATTTCGTCTTTCTCTAATTCTGAAATGGCATTCTCCCTTCTCACTGTATCCCTCTCAATTTGCTTTATACTTTTTTTTACACCATTTTTTTCTTTAATTACTTTCCCATATTTCGGCTTTTAAATTTCCTTCTTTTTAGCGTTTTTGAATAAATTGCATTTATTCTTTTTTGTTCTTTTTATAAATGTTTATTTTATTCTGCTTTTAAAATATCACCAGCGGTTTTCCGAATTTGCTGTTTCAAATCCTCTCTTTTTGCTTTTGCTAATTCAAATTAACTTTATTGTTACTCTTTTCTCTTGTATTTATTTTTTTTAATCTTACTTTTATCTGTTTCCCTTGAATATTCTTCATCGGTTTGCACTTCCTACACCCTATGTTTGCGATAATTTTTTTTTTTTTTTTTTTTTTTGCGTGTTAAACATTCATTTTTCTCACAAAACATTGTCCAAAAGCCAAACATGATAAACAGAAAATAATAGAGGAGATAAAATGTTTTTGTACTCCTGAAGAAGGCCGAAGCGTATATCACCTGAAGAAAACTGGAGCGTACAACGACTGAAACGTCGTGAATATGATAATAAATAGTCCGAATATTTTTTTTTGTTTTTTTGGTGGGGAGGGATTTCATCAGTATGGCTGATGCTATCCTCTAAGAGAGTGACTAACTACGCCTTCTCGGACTGACGTTTTCCGCTGATATGAAGTGTAAAGAGTATATTGTATCAATTGCTAGGTCGGCTGCAAGGTAAGTTGGTTCACAGTATCGAAGTAGACAATTTTACTATGTCAGAATCTATCTTACAAATTTACAACTCTACCAATCGTCCATCAATTGAATCTTACTGTTAAATCTGGTCTGGTGTTTCTGATATGCATTTAGAGATTCTAGATAAAATTCAAAAACGAATCTGAAAAGGTAGTAGTCCTGACTTGACATCTCGGTGGACGATAATAATTAAGTATAACTCGAAACATAAAATGTTAAAATAAAACAGTATTTAATTACAACCGCAAATAAATACTTACCAAGAACAAAGAAGTAAAAGTCAACCAAAGATAATTAACCATTTCAGTAAATACTTTCTTAGTAGCACGGCTCGGCTTAACTTCCGGTAAATCCTAAATCAAAGTCCAAATCATCGACGCACAAAAATTCACACTAATTCGACTCAATAGTGTGACAGGTATTAAAAGCAGAAAAGCTAAACACGCATATACGCACATATGAAGGTTAATTTCCGCCTAGCAACAGAATAAAGATTACGTGATATCTTATGACATTTTGGGAAGACAGGTCAAAAGGGTCGACTGGCCCAATTACCCATAAAGGAAAACGTCTAGACAGAAGCTAGACAGGGGACGGAAGTAAGTTAGAATTCGCGCCCAAAACCTAAGTCACGTGACAATCAAAGATTCACTCGAGGATCAGTTGTTCTCTGGACTTTGAAAAGGCAAGACCGAAGCCGAGGCGCTAGTGGTTCACAAACGGAAAGATAAGACGCATTTGATAGTGATGACTTATCCAGTTCGATCCAGGCAACTCCGGACAGAAGCATAAAGAAATATTTCTGTTCGAGAGTCCCAATTTGAAGACGCGGATAAAAATATATGCTGGTGGTTCAACCTGCGTAAAGAAAGTGTACATCCCTGTTGGAAATCGAGCCGTCTACAGAAGAAAGGAAGGAAAGAAAAAGACGTAACAAAGAGAGAAAGAAAGTGTATACCTCTATTACAGACTAGCAGTGTGTGTAATTGTGTTTGTGCCGAGAAAAGGAAAGAAAGGACATTGATATAAAAAAAAAAGAGAGAGAACTGAATACAAAAGATAAGTAATCACATTTTGGACCCGTAGTAGAAAAGATATACACACACACATGAATATTATGTTTTTTTTTTTTCGCAAACACCTTTCCACTTGTAAAACAATAATTGTAACTCCTCTCCCATCTCTTTTGTATATGTGTGTTGGCTTCTGCATTCAATTCATAGTAATTCATACTTGTATTTTGTATGTTCGGGTTCAGTTGAATCCATTTGGTGTTCGGCGAATTTGATATCCCAAAATAAGTTCGAGATCCGATCGTCGGATGTTTTAACTCATACTTATCCGTTCGGTTATTTTTTATATATGTATATTTGTATATATTAAAATTATTTATCAAAAATCGCTAAGCCTTATAGTTCATCCTTGTATTGTGGATCAGTACTCGTGTTGAAAACGAAGCGGACCTGGGAAAGATTACTGTTCGATTATCCCAATCGAACAGTGGTCTTAAAAATATTTTGTTTACCAATTGTCCACTCTCACGATCTGAGAGAGATAGCTTGTATCTCTCCACAGGTGTGAGAGTGTATATATCTCCTAGTCGGCGTATGATCGCCCTATAACCCATTCGTCGACTGGGGCATATGACAATAGTCAGTGAATAATCACTTGCAGTCAGTAACCTGAAGATCGCTTTTCTTAAATGTATATTGGAAACTGTAATCACTTTTTGAATGCATTCTTATTGTTATTTTTCTTTCTCATCCTTCACCCTACTTAGTAGATTTAACTTGTTTGCCTTAAAGTTCCTATTAATATTTGGCACATTAGGTATATATATATATATATATATATATATATATATATATATATATAATTTCGGTTGAGTACTGTTGAAAGTGTAATTCTATATTAAACAGCAGCAGTCTCCGCTAACGCAACTCTCTTCATTAAATGAATCGAGCAATATGGCTGCCTGGCGTTTGTTTACATTCGTAAAAATAATACTCTACAATTTCCCTTTCTCTTAGAAACTCCGACTGATGCCAAATTGATCGGGTTTACATCCCGACTTGTAGTGTCTAACCGCACTCTTGAGCTGTGATACAGCGAAACAGGCCTGTATGTGGATGACATTATATATATATATATATATATATATATATATATATATATATATATATATATATATATATATATATGGGGGGTATGCTAACGTCTGCATGAATTACCCTCAATTTAATTCATTGTTTAATTCTGGAGGTTCAGATGTTTAGTAGGATTTTTTTCTCCAGCATGGGTAACTGACGATGGAGTCTCTGCATTTTCCAAAAGTATGGATATTGGGGAATTATACTGTTAACATTTTAAAACCATAAATCTTTATAGCTCTTTCGTGGCCCCTTCTTATAATCCATAATGCTTCTCTATTTTAAGCCTGAATCTTTTCTTTTTTGCGCATACGCTTGAACAGATAACCTGTCCTTTGAAGGACCCCGCCCTTTTAACTCACTTCTATATTAATTCAGATGGGGCTAAGAGATGTAGATGTATCCTCGAGCAAACCTTATACCCCCCACCTTCTTCCATCGGGTCCCTTATTCCTCAAGTGCATGAACAAGCTTGTCTCGGTGCCTTGGAATCTCGGACTGGTACGATATTTCTGACCTAAGGCGGAGTTCTGTTTCCTTGACTTCTGGTCAGCCGTAACATGTCCTTATATTTTCTATCATGGTTTGCTTGTCCCTTCATTAAGGGTTCGGGAGGTAGACGTCATCCACTTAGTCACGGATCCGAATCTTTTAGTAACTCCGAAGAAGGCTATCCTATCAACAGGTGTATAATATCGAGGCTACTGTACTGCTATTTTGTTGAATGATTTCTCGACCGTACAGTAGTCTCGGGTGGGGCCTCTCGATGGCACGATGAAGGCTACTGCTACGGCCGTATCTCTGGTCGACTGTCTCTATACATGCAGCTCCTGCGGGTGTGTCTGTCTCTCAGCCTTCCAGTTTCCACCAACCAATGCACACCTGAAGCCAATCAAAATACAGATGAACAAGACTATCAAACCCAACTCTAAAAAAAAGGATGATTGGTGATGAGACTAAAAATCTTGATCGACAGAATACAGGCCATGGAAATAGCGAAAGCGCAGCGAGAGACTCTCGAGGGTTTGTCAGGTGGGAAAAAATTCATCATCCACAAGGCGGCGTAGACGCTTTGGACTTCTAGCAGGACGGTGTAGCTCCAACTCAGATATGCCATCAATACTCTATTATTGGTCAGATCTGGCTCTTGTAATGAGAGTCCAGCAGGGATAGTCAGATACAATGAACAGATCATTTGATTTTCAGCATCTTTAGCAACAGATTCGATATATTAGTTCCATTTGAGCTCTGAGGAGAGCATGAGTCCCAATAGATGATCAAGAAAGGAACCTATTTTGGAGAAGATCCCTGCATCCCTCATGATAGATGTAAGTTCATGTTCTGCTTAATGTTTTATATACCTTACCAATTCTAACATCTATGTCTTTTATTGAGTTCAAACATGATCCGAAATAAAAAAATTAAAAAAATGAAGTTATCCACTTGATTTAGTTTGTCACAATTAAATCTTTAAGGGCTCTGTTTTATTAAATCATGGTTTCTATTTTAATTTAATTCACACCCTTGTGCAAATTAATTGAAACAACTGATTTAGTTTCCTTTCTTTCACCCTACGGTCCTTTTTAGACCCACTGGAGTGACAGGGTGTAATCGATTTATATTTTTCTCAGATTAGGTCATTTGCAGTGGTGTGTAGTAATATGAATCTATTTTGGGGGTGTATGATGAAATTTGTTTGGCCTTGAAGAATACCGCGTCCTCCGTGATTCCATCAGATTTTCATCACTATTGTCTCGACTATCGATTAGTTCTCCTACAGCCATTGTCTGCGATGGACTTTACTACAAGGAAGCGTACGAAAATTTGTAATGCTACATGAACACACAGGCAAGCTTTACCAGTGAACAGATCAAAGTACTGTAGACTAGACCGGAAACTATCTTGATTTAAATCCAATCTAGAAACTGTGGTCAATCTGCAAGGAACAATTTCGTGGAATTGACATACGAAGTAATAACATGCGTATTCGGCCATGTTTCATTGGAAAAATACAGAAAAACGTAAATAATAACGAAATTATTCGTTTTGTTTTAATGAATTTGCACAAGGGTGGATATGGAGTAGAACTTGTTGTTCGCCATCTGTTGATCATGTTTTAATGAGACACAAGTATGTATTTGGAATTACGTTTATTTTTTTTTTTTTAATAATTATTTTTTTTGTTATAGCTCTATTTTATTTTTGTTCCGATCATTATTTCCATATTTTCATTTTTTATTTTTTTGAATTATATCCTTCCCATCAATGTTTGCATCAATATTTTTAAATATAATTTTCTTCCGTTTATTTTTTTAAACTCCGATAGTATTCGCCCTTTCGATTGTCTTCCGGTGCATCCTCATTCCTTATTGCTTTTACTTTTCTCTTTATTTTTTCTTTTTTTTTTTTTTTGTTATAATATCCCCTGCTTCTCTTTATGATCAAAACATATCTCTATTTGATTAGCATTTTATTACATTTTTCCCTCTCTCTCTCTTTCTCCCTCCCCTCTCTCTCTCTCTCTCTCTCTCTCTCTCTCTCTCTCATTGTCTTTTTCCTGACTTCGGTTATTTTCACCGCCATCTTAAATTGCAACAGACGAGGCTCGTGAACCGACGCTCAATTTGCCACACCCGTTGACTGCTTTTTTTTTTTTTTTTTTTTTTTTTTTTTTGAGAGGAAGAAAAAATTCTCAAAGTAATATTTAATTTTTTTTATCTCTACACTTCTTAATATCTCTTTTTGTTTTTGTGTATTTTTTTTTTTTTTGTAATTTCCTGTTCAGATGTGATGTTTCCTCGTAAACACTTTATGGCTGCGTTTTTCATCCATCTTACCCTGTGCATATTTTGAAAGAGATAGGCTTCTTTTATTTTGATCTATTTATTAATTTTCTTAGAGAAAAATATTTCGTAAACGGCAAAAAATAAAATCGACATTTTGCCTTTCTTTTTTACTGAGCGGAGGCAAATAACTTTGAACTGTTTACCGACGGAACATTTTTTCTTCTTCTTATAGAATTAAAACACTTTTGTATTAGGGGTTGACTGGTATAATTCTTCTATTACAAATGATATTTGAAGTGATGACCGTTTCAAGAAGCCGCCGTTACGTGTCATCGAGTGAATCTAATCGTCTGCTTACTTGTGTCGCTTAGGCCTGTATTTGATTTCAAGTCCCATATTTTATTTAATTTTAACTCTATAAAGATTTTCAACATGAAAATTGACCCATTTAAGTGTGTATATTAACTTTTCTTAGAAAAACAAAAATATTTGTTACTATTAATTTTTAAGAATTATTTTTAAAAATGTTTGAATATTTGCTTAGGAATAATCTTATAATGATTTTGTCATATATATATATATATATATATATATATATATATATATATATATATAATATATATACACTGCGTGCCAAATTATTAGTGAGATAACTATTTTTCTAATATTGCAAAGACCGTCCAATCAATTGACACAAAATTTTCACACAATGTTGGCATCACTAACCTGCGCAAACACTAAAATTTTCGTATTGATCTGCACAAGGTAAACAAACTGTCGCCATATTTGTTATCAGTGCAGTGATTTGAGCGTGCCAAATTATTAGAAAAGTGTAAGAATTTAGTGAAAAGATGGGCCGTAAAAGCAGTTTAAGTCATGCTGAAAAGAAAACTATTACATCAGAACTCTCAAAAGGTAAATCTACCGTAGAAATTTCTAAAATGATAGGGAGGTGCCATCAAACAGTGAAAAAGTTCACCGCCGACCCTACACAAGTACGCAAAAGGGCAAATAAAGGCAAGCCGAGGGTTATTTCACATCGTCTCATGTCACGACATAAACAAGAGGCCATAAATAACCCTGGACTTACCAGTCAAGAGCTTTTCAGTCGCATTGGGGTTCCTACTGTGTCTAAAAGTACTCGGTGTCGGTATCTGAGGGAAATAGCAACAACAGTCAAAACTGTATCGAAGCCTCCGTTGACGAGTAATCACATTCAAAATCGATTGAAATGGGCCGAAGCCAATATGAAGATTGACTTCTCTAAAGTTTTGTTCACAGATGAAACTCGAGCAACACTTGATGGACCAGATAGATGGTGTAAAGGCTGGGTAATGAACGGACAGAATCACCATCAGCGTATCAGACGCAAACAAGGCGGTGGAGGAATAATGATCTGGGGTGGTATTATTGGAAAGACATTAGTGGGCCCATAGAGAGTACCAGATGGCGTCAAAATGACTGCTGATGCATACATATCGTTTATAAAGGAGCATCTTGAACCGTGGTTGAAAAGGCAAAGATTTGCCTTCAGAAGGGCCATTAATTTTATGCATGATAATGCTCCCTCGCATGCTGCTCACAAACTACTGAATATTTGAAACAGTTAGGCTTTGATGGACCTCGAAAAATTAAGTGGCCGGCAAATTCTCCGGATTTGAACCCAATCGAAAACCTTTGGAGCATCATGAAGCGTAGACTGTACGTCAACGGACGACAATTCAGGGGCAACGCTGAGTTGTGGGAAGCAATTCTTGACATATCTCGCGGCATTACAGCAGATGATATCCTACAATTAACAAATTCTATGGATCGTCGACTTTTTCAAGTAATTTCAAAATAGGGAAAGCACATTCCCTATTAATTTGTTTAAAACTGTGCCTTTGTTTGTATCTGTTATTATTTGTTTGATTATCTTATTTATTAGCTTATTTTGATCATAAACATTCACGTGCAACATTAATAAACATTTTGTTTGCTCAATTCTGGGAATTGTACTAAACCTTTCTAATAATTTGGCACTCTCAAATCACCGCGCTGATAACAAATATGGTGCCAGTTTGTTTAGATTGCGCAGATCAGTACGAAAATTTCAGTGATTTCGCAGGTCAGTTGTCAATATTGTGTGAAAATGTTGTGTGAATTGATTGGACGTTTATTGAAATATTAGAAAAAAGTTATCTTGATAATAATTTGGCACGCAATGTATAGCTCTGTATATGTGTGTGCGTGTGGAATGTATTAAGTGTTGTTTTATTTATTTTCTCTCTGATATTCAGTGAATATTTAACTATAAATTGACTAATGTATGAGTTCTCCAGGCATTTACAATTTTTGCTGCTGCGTTAGTTACATCATTTTCTAAGTATTGCATCTTTACGCAGCATATTGGTTTTTAAGTTATTCACCCTCACGTCTAAGTACGTGTGGTCATGTCATCTTTTTGTTCTTGAAATATATTTAATATGTGTTTTTATAACATTTAATTGATGTCAGATTATTTGCTTTTATGATTCTAACATTTGTAATCGTTTTCTACAGTTTCTGTAATATTGTATTTTTGTGTTGTTCCTAGCATTACCCATTGATAATTAATTCTGAAAGACAAAAGTATTCAGATATTAGACAAAGCAGATTGGAAAACGATTTATTGATTGGTTTGTATTTTACGGCTTTATCTATATCTTCTGAATGGTGTCTTCTAATTGCTATGAAAATTTGTTCACTTTGTCGAGCGAGACTATTTTTCTCGTCAAAATCTATCTTAGTTATTTATAAGTCTACCATCCGCCCTTGGTTTGAATATTACTGCTGACATATGGTCTGGTTCTCCTGCTCTATATTTGGAGATTCGTGACAAAATGCCTAGAAGCATCTGATATGTTAATGGTACTGACAAGGCAAGTCGGCTTCAGCCATTTTCGCTCCTCCGTAATGTAGCTTCCCTTTCCCTTCCCTAGCTTTCCCTAGCTTTCCCTGTGCCTTTTCTATAAATAATTTCATGGTAATTGTTCTGATGAACTTTCCTCTATAGTATCTTGACTTAATAAATTTAAGCGCAGTACTAGATTGGCGGCTAGGTCTCATTATTCTATAGTTGAAATGTCTAGATGTTAACAATTTTTCTATCGTACTTCTCGCTTTTGGAACTCAATAAATGTAGATAAAGGCGGTGATTAGTGACAGAATGTCGAACTGAACACTTTATTTCGCTCGGTAGACTGTTCTAGTTCCACGTGCCATGCCTAATGGATGTCAGTTATCAGTTATTTCCTGTTAATTCTCCTCTCCAGGCTCTCCGCTGCTGTGTCTTAAAAATTTGATATTTACGTCGGATATTCTATACCCAGGTTGGCTCAGGGATGTGGTTCAAGTATAAACATGAGTTCAGACAAAATTTGATTAACAGAAACAAAGCAGCAAAATAAAGGTAGCAACGATTTATCCAAATAACTGTGAAGATAAGACGATCGTAACAATAACAAAACAATTTCATTTATAACTTGAGGGAAATAGATTTAAGAGTGGAGATAGTTTTGAGATGTGATGGAATAAAATAAAATGCTTTTAAATTCAATGTTCACGTGAATTAATGTTCACATAAGAAAGAAAGTTATAGAGAGCGATATCTCAGACAAATATTTCAATGTAGAAGTTAATATTGTACAAAAGAAGATTATTTTTACTTTTCTTTCTGTCCGTTAGTTGCAATCCATCTTCGTTTTGCAGAGCGTTTTCATCTAACCTTTTTTTCAGCAGAGAATTTTTAAGTCTCTTTCTCTTTGTTGCCATGGATATGAGTGTTTTTAAGACTGTTTTTTTCTTGGTTGCCATGAATATTCTCGTCACAATACGTATGTGTCAGAGCATAAGCATCGTCCTTCCACAAAGTATTTCCTTATACTGCGCATGAAACTGTTTGCTTTGTTTTGCAGTATATCAACCCCAATGGATTATTTAATGCAGACAAGATATTTATTGCTTGTAATATTTTTGTTCAAAAATGTATTGCTCGTAATATTTTTTTTCCTCAAAAATGTATTTCTGGTAACCTTTTTCTCAAAGATGTATTGCTGGCAATAATGTATTGCTAGTAATAACTTTTCTCTTAAAATATTCATTGCTGGTAATAATCTTTTACAAAAATGTGTTGCTGGCATTAAAATCTATTTTTACACTTTCATAGCATTTTGACCCCTGTTTGTATTTGCCCACAGCTGGGACCCTAACAGGTTCCACGTCGAGTCAGGGTGGACCTGGGAAGGTCAGCATTTAAAAATTTGGCTCCATACTCGTCAAAACCTCCTGATCAGAGGCCTTGATGTCTAATGTAGTTTATCGTCTTTCCTAGGACACCTCATTTTTCTGTTCTTACCTCTCTGCGAAGGTGCAGATGGCGTCTGAATCCTCAGCCGATAGGGCGGACATGAAACGGACAAAGTAAATATAAAAAATTGAAATGATTAGGAACGAGAAAATGTAAACAAATGATTTGATGAATTCTTGTGCAAGACGTGTATACAACAAAAGGAAAATTTTAAAAAAAGTCAATGTTTAAAGAACATATTTTATAGAAAATTTATCAGTTCTATCTGGTGTAAATGTATATAGATGTTCTGTTAAGTTTTACCTCAACGTATCTGAAAATATTTACAGACATAATACCAGAATATTTTTTTTGTTTTGATTTCTGCCAAGAAAAATGTCCGTCCTTTTCTTTGTTTCGTTGAGGAAATAGAACAACTGTATTTCCTGCCCATCCAACGATGAACACTGAACGATGACAAAACGCAAAGATGAATGATAGAACATCAATCAGTTTCTTTTTTATTCTATTCGATGTACGGAGACATTAAAAAGTTGCCATTTGTAAGAAACTGTTTATAATTTCTTGCAAACGTCATGACAGACGTGACATCGGATGTAAATACGTATATGCCAGATCATGGACAACGTTCTTTCACAAATTACTCCGATATATTGTGTATGAAACCGACAAAATAAATATAGAAAATCGACATCATAATGAATAGGAAAATGTCAACGAATGATTCAATGAATTCTTGAGCAATGCGTCTATACACTAAACGGAGAATCCCCCCAAAAAAAAACAACTGAATGTTTAAAGAACATTTTTAAAACTTTTACCAGTTCTACCTGCTATGTATGTTCACACGAGTGTTGCTGCTTTGATTTCCATAACAAGTAAGCATTTCCCAGATGAAGTTGCTATGCTCACATTAAACCGGTTTTGAATTCAGAGTTGCATTTCTCCAAAACGACTTACCAATGAAGCATAGAAAAAATATATACCCTTCTATTTATTTGTGCAATGCGTGTAAGCACTAAAATGAAAAGCAAAAAACACCAAGAGCCATAATCACCAACGTCTTGAAGAGGCACGACACAAATCATCATTATAATAATAATAATAATAATAATAATAATAATAATAATAATTAGAGAACCATGACGTAGTATAAGTTTTTTTTTTCTTTCGCTTGCGAGGTTACGTCGAATATACAAAGTTATTCTCGTACAGCGTAATTTCGAAATGGGCGCGACAAGATTTCTGAATAATTTCTCAGACATTTGCCTTCTGCAGAAGAAAACTAATTTTAGTAAATACCTAAATTAAGAAAAAAAAAAGCAATATATTTTCCGACACGAAGATTGGCTTTTTGATCTAAGCGATGTAGCTATAAGCTAAAAGTGGGCTTTATTTTTCTGTTTCTACATTTAACAACTTTAAATGAAAGGAAATAGATATTTTATTATTATCAGACAGGAAATCGGACAAGGAATTGAACCAAAAGCTTATCTTCAGTCCAGTTTTCTAAACGACTAACTATCTCCTGATCCCAAATTAAAATCTTTTGTTGGTGATCGACCGAGAATGAAAGTTTTCTGAAAATAAACCTTGACATCAAGTGGTAAAACCCTGAAGCAAACACAAGTCTTTAACTGTACAGCCCAAAGGCAAGATTACATAACAGCAGTTTTAGATTTAGTGATTAAAAAAACATGCACTGTGCTTTTTCTTGTAAAAGACTTTTGGCCATTTTTTAATGTTTTTGTTTTTTTTCATTAAGCAATTTGAAACGTTTTCTAAATATTCCATTTTGTATTTTTTATAGTATTTTTCATTATTGTAATTTTTAAAAAAAATGAAAACAAACTTTTATGACCAATCCGATTATGTCGAATTTTCCATTGATTTTCGGATTAGTCGCCATGTTTATTTTCGTTATTTGGAAAGAATTTAACAACAAAGAACATGGTTTTGAGGAAATTAAATTCTTTGGGGGAAATATAAAAATAAAGCGATCAAAAGACAATGTAAAGTAAAACAAAAAATGTAGCATGCCTAATTTACCCAGAGACGTTGCATGAAGGGAATAAAACAAATTATGGTTGAAAATTAAGAGTTTGTTCGGTAAAAAACTTCCTTGAAGTGAAAATTGATTGTATAAGAAAACACAATTATTATCTCTTCTTTTTATTTGAAATTATCATAAACCCTTGAATTCTAAATATCGTTATGTTTACGCTTTTCCCCTTTTACAGGGAAATACGATCTTATGGACCCTCGCTACGTTATAGATATTACCGCGGATGTGGGTTCAGCGAAATCATTAATGAATTTAGAAACACCTAAAAGCAAATTATATATATATATATATATATATATATTGAACAATAAAAAAAATATTAAAAAATTAAAATCTTCAGACACACTGGGTTGTAGATTAATATTCTTTCGTTTTTTGTTTTTTTTTTTATTATTTCATTTAGATTCATCGACTAGTTTCGGCCAAAATGGCCATCATCGGGAGGAGAAATATTTCTGCTTGCTGGTAGCAGTAAACTAAAGATGAATTCGATATGGCATATATTTTCGAAGGGTAACCTAATACGGTTCAAGGTGATCATAATGACTCTTCCTTGTGAATATCTCACTCAATATATCAGCGTACATCTTACCGAAGCAAGAACGCTAAACTACGACAAATGTGTCTATATCTTTGCGATGAGGCATTAAAATTAATAACATTATTCGGACCGTTATCCTCACTGGGATAGACTTTTCTAGAGTCACATGGCATGTTTTAATGGATGTTAGTTATCAGTTATCTCCTGTTAATTCCCCTCTCCAAGTTCTCCACTGCCTTAATCGGGTATTGAACTCACACTCTTTGGGTCCTGTCACTGAATCTAACCAACGCCTTTATCCACTGTTTCCATGTGTTTTTTGCGATTATTTT
The DNA here is from genome assembly GCA_963932145.1 of Acanthosepion lycidas. Lineage (NCBI taxonomy): Eukaryota > Metazoa > Mollusca > Cephalopoda > Sepiida > Sepiidae > Acanthosepion > Acanthosepion lycidas. Next base: position 19,269,797 of record OZ010581.1, on the reverse strand, counting down.
TTTTTTCTCACTACTCTGCTTAGCTTTCGGAAGCTATCCCATTGCGCCTTCGGATTTCAGTGTCACAATTTGCGCCCTCTTCGAAAACATTTCCCAGATATATAAACTTTCGAACTTGTTTGATTTTGGTAACTTGGAATTGCAATTCGCATATCGGAGATACCAATATATCATCCTTTTGTTGGGTCCCTGTGCCGCGCCAGGAAATTTTTCTCGCCGGAGTCGTTCCTTCAAATCTACAAATCAACCATTCGCACTTGCATGGAGTATTGCTGCCATATATGGACTGGAGCCCCTTTTGTTTGTTTCAAGGTTCTTGATAAAATCCACAGACGGATATGCAATGTAATTGGCCCTGATCTGGCATCTCGTCTGCAGTCGCTCTCACACAGACGTACCGTTGCCTCCCTCTGTTTTTTTTTTACAAATAATTTCCTGGTAACTAGTCCGATAAGCTGTTTTCGCTGGTTCCCAGGCTTCGTGAATTTAAGCGTTCAACTAGGCTGGCATCTCGCTCTCACCCTTTCACTGCCGAAACTGTTAAAAGTAGTCGTCTTTTATAATACAACAATTTCATGTCTCGCACCTAACCTGTGGACTTCCTTCCCCTTCTCCTGTTTCCCTGATAACTATAATCTCTAACTATTCAAATGTAATGTCAATCGACGTCTCCAGATGCTTTGATCTAACCCCTAAACTTCTCTTCATCCTTTCTTCTATCATTTCTATTTGATCTCGTTCCAACTGTCTGTAACCCCTTGCGTGCTAGTGGCTTCCCGCCTTGTTTGGGGTGAAAAAAACAACCACGAATTCTATCTTTTTGCAGCTTATGTCTTCTGAAGGTTTTTTAATTTTTTTTCTTCTGTGTCCGCTATCTTCAATGCCGATAAAATATCTGTTGCTATGTGTAAGTGAATTTATAATTATCATCATACTTGCTACTTTTACAAGCAATATTATTACTTCTAGACGAATTACCCACGCCTTGGTGCGTGTCACACATTTTTTGTAAGAAAATTATGATCGATTTTAAATCATTGTTATTAATTTGTATAGAAAAATGATGTTTTCATTATTACTCAATGATGTTGCCGATGTGGCTTCCAATTTCTATATTTTGGATATGAATCATTTCCATGTTCAAATTGAAATTTAATTTAAATCAAAGGGAAAAATTCAGTGGGGTGTTTGTGACCCCTCCTCAGGGACCCTCTTTGATCAAAATGAAATATCTTTACCCAAGAAGTCAGTCTCTTGTTCAAATTTTAATTTAAAATTTAATTTAAAGAAATGGGAAAGAAAATTTCAGTGTGTGTGTGTGGGGGGGTATGTCCCACAGAGACTCCCTTTGATCAAAATGATCTTGCCGATGTGACCTCTATCTTCAGACTTTCTCCTTCTATATTTTTCATATATGTCGTTCCCTTGTTCAAAGTTATTTTTAATTTAAATCCAAAGGAAAAATATTTTCAATGGGGTGGTGCTATTATCTTGTTCAAATTTAAATTTAATTTATATCAACGGGGAAATAATCAGTGTCGCCCTTTGATCAAAATGAAATATATTTATCCAAGTACCCTGGTTACGCGGTTTCAGAATATGTGTTATGGTGGTATATCTTCAAAACCCAAGGAGAAGTTCGACAACAGGCAGAGGATACAACTTTATCTATATAGATTATTATTATTATTATTATTATTATTATTACTACTACTACTACTACTACTGAGCACAGACATTTTTACCATAACATTTTATTGACACGACACTAGTTTGTGACTATGAGTATAGCGAAGAAAACGGCGACTTACCTCGTCAAACCAAGCGACAGCGTGTCGTGTGTATTCTACGACGGAAAAAGTGGCGAAAAAGAAAACTACTTACCAAACAGAGGGGCACGTATTCCGCATAACATGCTGAAAATGGAATAATTGAATTAAAGAAAAAAATTCGGGCATTTTTGGTTTCGGCGTTTGTTAGTGCGCGAGTTATTTTTCTGACTGGTTACACGCATTGTGATTTGAAATAGTACCGGCGAATCGAGTTTTCAGCATTTCTTTCTGCCCACGATATTCGAGTCTGGACTTACAGTGATTCTTCTTTGTCTTGTGGAAGTAATCTGCGACAAATACTTCCTTTGCTTTCAGAACTCTTACAAGATATTTCGGCAGTATGACGGATAAGACATTTGACGTCAAGTTAATACCAGAGTTTGATGGATCAGTGGACGGACAAGCAGTTACTGAATGGATTGAGAAAGCAGAACTTGTTTGTGACCTGTGTGGGATTAAAAAGGTTGAACGTGTTCTTCCTCTGAGGTTGACGGGCGGAGCATTTTCTGTTTACCAACAGTTAAACTCGGAACAAAAATCTGATGTCAAGCAGATAAAACGAGCCTTGCGGATTGCCTTTGCGCCGGATCGTTTCTTGGCTTACGAACAGTTCGTGGAACGCCGACTGCGCCCGGACGAATCCGTCGACGTGTTCCTAGCCGACTTGAAGAAGCTAGCAGGTCTTTTTGGTGGGATATCCGAGCAAGAACTAGCATGTGCGTTCATAGCAGGGTTACCAGCGCACGTCAAGCAACTACTGCGCGCGTCTACCAGGATGGAAGACATGAATACAAACCAACTGTTGGACCGAGCTCGAGCCATAATGAAAAATCAAAATGCAACTGAGAAAATGGTTGCAGCTACCATTTTACTAGGCGGAGCTGATAAACCACCATATGTTAAACGTCGGGAGGGTATGCGATGCTATCGATGCTCTGGGTGGAGTCACTTTTCCAGGGACTGCCCGGTTCGACGGGAAGACGCCCGCCAGCCACTCAGGTCACGTGCAACAATGCGTTGCTTCCGGTGTCGAGAGATAGGCCACATTGCTTCATCGTGTCCGGGAAAAAACATCAGCGCCGGTCTCTTCCCTAAGCGAGTTATGAATGAGGCGCTACCTGTCTTGGGTATTTACGTGGACGGAATTAAGAGAATGGCACTGGTGGACACTGGCTGCTCACAGACACTCGTGAGTAAGTCAGCCTGTCAATCCTGGCGGGAGACGGAGGTTGACGTACTCACCGTAAACCGAAATACTCTCAAATGTTGCGGAGTTGGAAGTATCAAGCTTGACGTGGATAACGCAAACCCCCTTAAGATCGAAGCCTTGGTAGTGGATGGAGAGCTATTGGGTTTCGACTTGCTGCTCGGGTTTGACGCCATTAAAAATTTGGGCGGAATCCAAATAACAGAGAGTGGCGATATACGGTTTCCCAAGCGTGGAATAGTCTGTTGTGCCGCCATTAAAATAGAAGAACCTGATTTCTGTGCCGAATTCGACCCAAGCCAAAAGATATGGATCGCATCATGGAAGTGGTCTAATGGTCGATCACCGGAGAGTTTGCGAAATCGGATGCCCGAGTACCCAATACCAAAGGGAGTCAAGAAGGAATACGACCAAGAGCTGCAGACCTGTCTTGATAACGGTTGGTTGCAGCCTTATCCTGAAAAGGAACTCGGTCCTCCAAAAGGTTTAATTCCGTTGATGGCGGTGGTGCAGAAAAACAAAAATAAAGTGCGGCCAGTATTAGACTATCGAGAGCTGAATGAGTGTCTCGACGCACACACAGCCAATGCTGACGTGTGCGCACAGAAACTGAGGGAGTGGCGTAAAAAAAGGACCGGAAGTCGCTATCCTTGACCTACGGCAGGCTTATTTGCAAGTACATATCCATAAGTCATTGTGGCCCTTTCAAACTGTAATCTTCAAGGGACAAAGATATTGCTTGACCCGAATGGATTTCGGGTTGAATGTTGCACCAGCCATAATGAAGGCCATTGTGGACGCCGCGTTAGCAAAAGACGAGTCAGTTCGACGGGCAACCTCATCATATATTGATGATATTTATGTTGACGAGAGCATGATTTCAGCAACTCGCGTGAAAGAGCACTTGGCTACGTTTGGTTTGACCTGTAAGGATCCGGAGCGGTTACGGGACGGCACACGTGTGTTGGGTTTGCACGTCGCAGAAGATAACAACACGCTTAAGTGGACACGTGAAAATGGCATTCCATCAGTTCCTGAGGTCCTGACACGACATAACATCTTCTCGTGGTGTGGAAAACTGGTGGGTCACGTTCCTGTATGTGGGTGGCTTCGAGTTGCGGCATCATTTGTAAAACGCAGGACAGTATCGATCACGTCTGGTTGGGACGACGAAGTGACAGATGCCCCCATTAAGAACATGATTGAGGACATAGCGGAAAGAATACGCCAGAACAACCCTGCACACGGTAAGTGGTGCACAAGCGGACATGCTTATGAGGTATGGGTCGATGCAAGTTCTCTCGCCACAGGGGTTTCGTTGGAGGTTAACGGAAGCGTTGTAGAAGACGCATGTTGGCTGCGACCTGTGAAGGACGCCCAACATATCAATTTATCAGAATTGGATGCTATTCTGAAGGGCGTCAATTTAGCATTACAGCGCAACGGAGCTACACCTCTTCACGGACTCCGCGTGTGTGCACCGGTGAGTATCAAACATGCTCACTGGCAAAGCCAGAATACGAACTAAGGCGGCAAGTGAGATGCTGATCCGGAGGCGTTTGAGTACTCTTGAAAAGCTGATTCAAGAGTATAACTTATTGATCACGATACGATTAGTAACGTCGAGTGAGAATCTAGCGGATAAGTTCACCAGAGTACCGCAACGATGGTATGATATGATAAAGAAGGAAACCGAACCAATACGCCCGATATGCGCTTCCATGGTGAACGAAACCTCTCCTGATCAGATACGTGCCATACATTGCCAGAGTGGACACCCTGGCGTCAGGCGGACGCTATATTTTGTAAGACGAGTCTACCCTACGACATCCAAGGCGACTGTCAAGGCAGTGGTCAGAAAATGTAAAGAATGCCAGTCAATTGACCCAGCCTCAAGTCGTTGGCCTCGTCGCAACCTAAGTGTGACTGAAATCTGGACCCGCTTAGGAATGGACATTACACATTACGGTGGGCAACACTACCTTACGTTAATAGATTGTGGCCCTAGTAGATTTGCGATATGGCGACGCCAGCTTCAACAAGACTCAAGAAGCGTCATTCGGCAGTTAGAAAGTATTTTTTTGAACGAGACCCACCATCAGAAATCCTGACCGACAATGATAAGTCCTTTAAAGATTTCCTGGATGACTGGGGAGTCCAACTTCGTTTTCGCTGCGCCTATGTTCCTGAAGGAAACGTTATAGTGGAAAGATCTCATCGGAGCGAATTGCAGCAAGAAAGCAATGTTCGATAACGGAGGCGGTATACTGGCATAATATCACGCCGAAGGATGATATATCGTCGACTAGTGCGCCTGCCAATATGATTCACCGTTACCAACTGAAAGTGAAAGGAATTACTACAACATTACCACCTGATCATTGTAGGCATCACAATATATACAAAGTTGGGAACAGAGTATGGGTGAAAGCTCCCCATGGCCGGTGTACCTCCAAGTATCAAGTGGGTCGCGTGACGGACATTGTATGTCCACAAACCGTACTAGTTGACGGGATGCCACGGCATGTAAAAGATATTCGCCTTTTCATTGATTCTGATACATCGCCGAGCGAATCCAATGATGATTCATCGTCTGACAGTGAGCAGATAATTGAGATCTGCGAATCCGATGCTTCCACAGACACAGAACTTCTGGAAACTCGAGATACGTCTGATGACTCCTCAGGAGACGACTCTCCGACACGCGTAATGGAAATAGTGCCATTACGTCGAAGCACCAGGATAAAGAGACCTGCTCCAGGTTGTTCGATTTGTGATAGTGAGATCAAGGGGGTGGGGTATAGCGAAGAAAGCGGCGACTTACCTCGTCAAACCAAGCGATCTAATAATATAGATTATTATTATTATTATTATTATTATTATTATTACTACTACTACTACTGAGCACAGTCATTTTTACCATAACATTTTATTGACACGACACTAGTTTGTGACTATGAGTAAGCAGGGCATCTTTTGTAACTAAAAACAAATCCCGGCATATTTTAGTTACTATTGTGAAATGAGATGATTATTTTAACTAGTAAAAAATGATAAGTATTATTCGACTACAACAATATGACACATTTTTGTAACTGTAACAAAAGAAAGACTGTTTTGTAAGTATAACAAAATAAGGGCAGATAAGACTGTAAGAAAATTAGGACACCTTCTGTGTCTATAACAAAAGGGATCCACTAAACAATCAATCTGATAGAATAGTAAAATTTACAAGGACGAAACTTAAAGAAATCTGAATATGAAGTCATCAGGACAACATTCTTTATTTATCTGCTATTTACATGAGCTCTTTCATAAAATTCAAAGAATAAGCAATATTATCAGTTCTGATCTGGCAGTTCGGTTTCAGTCACTTTCCCACAAGCTTAGCGCTGCGTCTTTTCTATGGTAGACGTTTTTTTTTTTTTTTTTTTTTTTAAATTTAGGTCCATTGCTGGACTGGCGTCGAGATCTCATAAATTTACAGTTGAGCTAGCTGGTTGTAACCGTAAGTTCAATGCTAACAGTCTCTTCTCTCGCACTTCTCTCTGTGGAACTACATTCTGGCTCCATGATTCCCACCTAACTTTAATCTATAAAAATTTAAATGCAATTTCAATCGCTATCTAATATCGTCCTAAAATTATTCTTGACTGAATTCCTGTTTTATTAAGCAAACTGGTGGCCCGCCTTGACAATGGAGATGATTATTAAAAAAAGTTTGTATATCTTTTCACATCTTTTTGATGTCGGATAAAAATGTGATCCTTGGTACAAAAAATAATAATAATAGTAATAATGATAATAATGATGATAATGATAATAATAGTAATAACAAAAAAGACAAAATTTATTAAGAGCTACAAAAACAGGAAATCATGGAGAGGCATGATCGCCAGCGTTCTGAAGAAGCACGGTACAAATATTAATAATAATATTAATCATAATAATAAAAGTAATAATTTATAGGAGAGATTACAAGACAAAATGTATTAAGCGCTGCAAAAGAAAGGAAATTGTGGAGATCTGCGATCGCCAGCGTCCAGCAGAGGCACGGCACAAATAATAATAATAATAATTAAAGGGATTCCTGGAAGTCCATGCCTCAAAGAGATACAAAAAATTGTTCTGACAAGTACAGCTCACACTTTATGAAGAGCTTTATCTATGTAATTTTTTTTTCTTTGTCAGTGGAAAGTGTCATGATGCCATTTCTAACCTTAGGTCCCTGGGCGGGACCCGGAAAGAAATGTGTAAACGCCAGAAATCAAAGAAAATAAAATGATAATAATAATAATAATCAGAAGATTAAAATTTTTGTTAGAAAAATGTATGACTGATAATATTTTTACTATGGAAATGTATTGCTGTTATTTTTCTATAAAAAAAAAAGTTATACTTTCATAGTGTTTGAACCCTAGTTTGGGTGTTAACTATTTGTCCATAGCTTGGACCCTATCAGGTGCTACCACCCAAGGTCAGAGAGAACCTGTGAGTAACAGCAATTAAGAGGTGGTACCATGCTCAACAAAACTTCTCGATCAGAGCCCTTGCTGACGTAAGTAGTTTATCGTCTTAACCAGGACGGCTGTCTCTCGTGACATCCATATCAATTATATGACAGGTTTTCACGTTACTAATTGTAAGAAATTAATATTTTTATAAATCTGAAATTATTTATAATTACTATACAGGTCATATTTAATGGGTATACGTTTTTAAATAGATCTTCCACCATTTTAAACACTCAGCATTAATATCTACCGGCCTAGAGATAGAAAGTCATATAAAATAATCATTAATTCAAATGTATTACATTTTTGCTAGGAAAACTCCCTCATGCCAGATGTGCTTTACCACAAAACTACTTAACACTTTCAGTGGGACACACACAAAGAGAAGATGCATAAGTGCCGTTTTATCTCAATCTCAGGTGTTTCATGTTTTATTGTTGGTAGAGAAAGCATTTAAAGTCGAATCTTCTAAGCCATATCATTTGACTGAAAGGGAACAAACGAATAAATAAATAATTAAATGAAGGTGAGCTTTTAGGGTCAAGTGAAAACAAATCCGGACATTGAGGATTTTCGGCACCTGATCAATATTAAGAGCCACTGTCGTGGTTGAAGTCATTTCTGATCCCCGCTAGGTAAGCGACATAATGTCGCTCGGATATTTCTTCCCGTTTGTGTTGCCAGCCATGCTTCGTAGTATTAAGATTTGCAGAGAGTTCGTAGAAAGACGTGTCAATGGGAAGCGCCGACCTTTTAGTCAGACATAATAGAAGTTTTACCGAGATTTACGTGTCTACCTACCCATCCAAGCAGAGCAAGCGTAACCCTGACTAAACGCCTAACGATCTATTGAAAACACAATAGGAGCCCTCATTTTTCGCCTTTTTTTTTTCTTCTTTTATTCCCTCGTGAATGTGCAGCGGTACTTTCCCAGCTTTTGCTGTACAGCGAAGTAAACGAGAAGATGCATCGTGGGGTAGACATTGACCGCTCGATATGAAGTTTGGAGAGAGCACTGATGTATATATATACTCTGAGACAATATTGCAATAAAGCAAACTCTTTCACACTCTCTCACTCTCACTCTCTCTCTCACACTCTTTCTCTCTCAGTCTCTCTCTGTCTCTTTCTCTCACTCTCCCTCGTGAATGTGCAGCGGTACTTTCCCAGCTTTTGCTGTACAGCGAAGTAAACGAGAAGATGCATCGTGGGGTAGACATTGACCGCTCGATATGAAGTTTGGAGAGAGCACTGATGTATATATATACTCTGAGACAATATTGCAATAAAGCAAACTCTTTCACACTCTCTCACTCTCACTCTCTCTCTCACACTCTTTCTCTCTCAGTCTCTCTCTGTCTCTTTCTCTCACTCTCTCTAACTCTCTCACTCTCTCTCACACTATCCTTCACTCTCTCTCTCACACACACATACTCTCTCTCTCACACACACATACTCTCTCTCTCTCTCTCTCTCTCTCTCTGCTAGCATCTATACTTACAAACTCGTTAAGTATATTTCTGGCTGTTTATTTTACGTTGTATATATCGCATGTCCTGAGTTCAAATTCACTTTGAAAAGGCATGAATGTCTTACTCGTCCCCCTGTTATGGGTTAAATATTAGGATAATAATGGCTCTCTAGCTTTGTGCAGCAATCCGTCTACTGGAAAGAAAATTATGAATTCTAATCAGGGGAGGGGAGAAGCCTGCAGAAATGACTGTTTTTCACAAGAAGTCATAGCAATTCTCAGATAAAAATGAAAACGTATCTGTGGAGAGCCATGCTCGCTTGCACCCTGAAGGGATATAGTATTAATGATCCCCTACGAGTGCAAGGTTCTTTATAAGCTAAATAGCTATACTATTTAATTGAAATGTGTATTTATTGGTGGGGGGAGCCGTTTGTTCTAAAATGAGCGCTTCCTACGGTTTCTATTATTGATTTCAATTCATCTTCTAAGTAGCAATTGTGTGATCTTTGTAAACGCCAATTCATCTGCAATGATCTTTGATTGTTTTACCTGGATTCATACCGAAGCTTTTTATGGCCATTTTTTTTTCGTTCTAACATTTGTAGCCTTTCGCAGTGTTTTCTGCAGTCACTGGCGATCATAAGAGGGGCTGATAATGCAATGGACATCAAAACGGAAAGTAAAGTAGTTAATTTCAAATTCCATGCGATCATCTTTGAACAAATGTAAAGAATGATCTGCTTTCTTTAACTGCCAGCTGGTGGCTAAATATTAGGTTGGTGCAAAAATAATGACGTAATAATGTCGTTTTTTGACGTTGAAAAATACGTCAAAAAACGACATTATTACGTCATTATTTTTGCACCAACCTAATAGCAGTTTACATTGTTTTTTCTGGCCTAAATAAATCTGAGAACAAAACTGTTTTTTTTTTAAGCATTTCATCCCAAGCAAGGTAGGAAGCCACTAGCACGCAAGTTACAGAGGATTTGGAGCGAGAGCTGATAGGAGTGATAGAGGAAAGGATGTGGAGAAGGATAGTGGATAGATCAAGGCAACTGGAGATGTCGATTGACATTACATTTGAATAGCTGGAGATTATAGCTATCAGGGAAACAGGAATAGGGAAGGGAGTTTCACAGGTGCGAGATATAAAGCTATTGGAGTAGAAGAGAACAGTTTAAACAGTGAAAGGGTGAGAGCGGCATGCCAGACTCGTAGGACGTTTGAATTCATGAAGTCTGGGAACCAGCGCAAGGAGCTCATCGGAGCAGTTACCATGAAAGTATTTATAAAAAAGACAGAGAGAGGCTAAGATACGTCTTTGAGAGAGCGACTGCAGAGTTATTGGCAACGGGAAACCACTGCCCCATCTTTTCCAGGAAGACATATCAATTCATAGATAATAAAGAAAAATAATCTATGGAGAGTCATAATCACCTTCTAAAGTGATATCGCTTTAACAAACATTCCTGCCGATTTTTAAATTCCCTGGTCCCTTTCACATTATCATGTGACCCAGAAATCTTATTTGGCCTTTTCTTTGCAATATAGAAAAATATACCATTTAATTTTACTTTGTATATTTTGGTTTTTAAGTTCCCTTTGAAATGTGTCCTGGGTATAATGATATACTACATCCAGCAGCAAGGGATCTTGATCGGAGTCGTTAAGAACCACTTTTTTCTTGCTGTTGTTCCCAAGTCCACCTTGACAAGGGTGGTAGCACCCCCAGCTATGTGCAAATAGTGAACCCTTAAACTGGGGTCAAAACATGAAAATATAAAAATACATTTAAAAAAATTACCAGCAATACATTTTCATAGTAAAAAAAATAAAACTTAACCAGCAATACATTATTAGGAATCTCCCAATAAAATAAAATTTTGGCAGTAAATGACTCATCAGGAGGTATTATGCCGTTACAGTGTAACCCGGATATAAGAGAGTTGTCGGGACCGCGGAAGAAGTCTCTTATATCCGGGTTTCTCTTATATCCGGGTTTTGTTAATTTGGTTTAGGTGAGTATGGCTCTAATTTGGGACCAGAGAAAATCGCTCTTATATCCGGGTTTCTCTTATATCCGGGTTACACTGTATATAAAAAGAAAACAAACGAAACAAAGTTTACCAAGGTATAATCTATGAATATACTGAAATAATAATAATAATAATAATAATAATAATAATAATAATAACCACAATTGACCAATAAGAAACAATTGACCATCTTGTATCAGGTTTCACGATACTGGCGCCCACAGAATATAAAACCCGGCATGACTGAGCGGGACAGTATCTGCATTGAAAAATATGCAACTTTTATGGAAAGGAAACTAATAAATTGTTATGAACTCCATCTAGACTTGCTTACATACCGAGGACCTGCAAAGAATTTATGGGACTTTACAGTACACACACAGAGAACAATCCCACATCTAGGACTACTCTTAATATATGTTACATCTGTTTAGTCGCAATCTGTGATCTAAATGCTGAGTTGGTTACCAATTTCAGTGCAAGAATTGTTTCACATAATAACTGAGCAATTTAATTGGTGAATAAAGCAAAAGTTTCTTTATAAAAGCCATAAAGAATCAAATCAACAACATGGAAATAATTTTCATATTGATTCATTATGTTAATTATACAAGTTATGTCTGTAAATTTCGCAATTCGTCCTGGGTATGATGATAAACTACACCCAACAACACCTCTGATCAGGAGGTCTTAAGGAGCGTGGCGCCACCTCTTCATTGCTGTCGAGAGGTCAGGCTATATGACAGTTCCGTATAGGATACAGGTTCTATGAAAATTTCTCGAACATTCAGGCCGGTAAATGTTATTTAATACTGTTTATTATAAACAGAGTATTTACTTAAATAATTGTATCTATAAAAAGAATGTTAAACATAAAAAATATCTTTATATAGATAGCACTTTTTTGTCAACAATGCCTAAGCAGGTAATTTGTATCAGCCATATCTATATAGTTCTTTTTTTCTAACAGCCATATTTATACAGTACCTTTTTATCAGCCGACACTGTACGGTTTATTTTATCACCCATATTCATAGAGTTTTTTGTCCTCCAAATGATTACAGTTTTATTTTATGTTCTATAATCCTACGTGCCTTTTTCTACCAGTCATAGCCATACAGTTTTCATTTTATCAGCTACAACAATATCAGCCATATTTTTACACGAAAATAGAGGACATTTTTGTCTGCCATTCCAGCTTTTTTCTTAGCTATAGCCTATAAAAACAATTGTTTAGATATGCATAATAATAAAGATATTTTTTAAAAAACTGTATCGATAAATTATTTATTCTATATCAACAGAAATCTATACTTCCTAAATTAATATGCAGATATTTTTTCTTCGTTGGATAAAATGAATCGTTTGCAAAAGACATTTCTGAATCGTTCTTAGGTAGAAATTTGCAAATGTCGCCTTTTCGAAAAGTTGAACTCTCAACACATCCAACATAAAATACGACTGCACATCTCTATTTGGAATGCAACGATGCATCCGAAACTTTTCTTATATATTAAACTTTTGTTTACATTTAGACTTTGCTTATTGATTAGGTTCCGTCGTTATTTTTTCTTGTGAATTTATCAAAAGATATGCTCTGTGAAATATCGTTTTCTCGTGCTTTTTATGTTTAACACTAAGATACAATTCTGTCGTTTGTGGCAAGTGGGGATGTCGGTCGGTTCGTGTGTGGGCTTCAGTGGTCGACAATACCTTTGTGACCGATCTATTGATCAAATGATAGCGCACCAAGCCCTCAAAGAACACATGACACGCGGTCGCTTCGTGTGTTTTTGAAAGATCAATGCGATTGATACACGCAGATCATTGGCATGACACAATGTCGGCATCGATAAAAACAAAGGTGGTAAAGAAGACACGATGACAAAAAGATTAGATAAGAATGTGGAAGAATGCGATTGGTTGGATGGAGAGGGAATGGATGTGGGTATGGAATTAATTAACGTGATCACGCGGAGCGGGTACGGTGATGCGACTAAAGATACGATAAGTTTGGGTAGGTGAAATGGTGAACAGATTCTGTAGGAAAGGTCGGGGGTAAAGCTGGACTGCGCTGATGATGGCGGGTGTATTTTGACGGTGAACAGGCGGGAAAAAACGACTCGAATGAGGCGGGTGGCGAACAAAAATGTAAGCAAATTGCATAAAGAGAAAAAGAGGCGAGATAAAGAGTGAGTTGTGGTAGATAGTCGTGTGATTGAGGATTTTTTGAATTAACGATCGTTTTAAAGGAGAGATAGGGTGCGGTCGGAAGTGAAGATTTAAAATGATTTATCTGAAAAAAATTAAGCGTCGAAGTTAAAGAATTAAAGAACCTTAATTCCTAAGATCTTTTATAGACGGAAGGCTTTGAAAGATTTACAAAAAAACATCTAAAGTAAAAACTTAAAAATGTAAAGAGAATATTTGGGGAGTGAACGGAAAAGAGCGAGATTCAGTACTTGTGAAGTAAACGTATGATAATATCGTGAAGGTCGAACGTTTTAAATCAAAGACCAGATCGTATTAAAGGAACAGAGAGTGGAAAGCAGGGTCAAATAAAATACACTTAATATTAAAGAGGTATAGAACAGAATGCTAAAGAATAAAGAAAAACCAGGGACATTTCAGAACACGGCTCTCCCAACATCTTATCCTTTTCAGCTCCAAGCAAATCTTGTCACTTTAATAACATTCCCAGGAACCATTTTCCCCTTAAGCCAGGTCGATTTTTAAACAATGGCATTTCACTCAGTTTGAAAGTTAGCTTTTGAAATGATAAATAGGGACACAAAATATTTTCCCAAATCGTTACTGTTTTTTTTTTTTTTTTTTAGTTTTTTTTTTGTTTTTTTTTTTTTTTTTTTTTGAGGAATCATGTTTAAAGATTAAGTTTAGGTTCAAAATCGTTGGGTTTTCATTCCGGTGAAGCGACACAACCTTATAAAATTTATAATTTAATAAGGCATTACTAATTTTATATGCAGAAGTTGCGTTGAACAAGCAAATTATTACTAATTCATTAGTTCATCAAATAAGGCCTTCATTTACTTCAGAGGGAAAAGGTACTCAATATTTTCTCTATGTTATGATATAAGATGCCATCCAGTGCAGTAGGTTTGGTGTGATTTTAATAAAGAGAGCAAATTTAAAATATTTTGTCTTATAATTTGTGTCCAATCGTATTATGGCGTTATATACACTTTTATACATTTGTGTTTTTATTAATTATGTTCTAACAAATGACCTAAAAAGGATGTAACAAATCTTATTCATTGGGTAGCCGTTTTTTATATTTCATACTTTTTGCACAGTTTTTACTTATATAATACAGCAAAAATTTTATATTTCATTCACTGTGATTCTGGATTGAATATATTTCCCAATCAATTTTTCTAATATATAAGACATCAACTTTATTTGGATTTATTCAGGAAATAGTAATACTTTGAAGTCAATTTGTAAGCAAAAACCTGCAGATATTAAGTATTTATTGATATTTTTTCGATCGATATTTAAAACTAAAAGCTCAAAAGATGATAAAAGCTAATCTATTTCTTGGTGACCTAACTTAATACATAAAACCTCAGCTTTCGCATTGTGTGCAATGTTGATTTTCCAAATAGAATGAAAAATCACCCTACCCTATTCCCCCAGCCTTTTACACAAACTCTCCAGGTAGGTTTCGCACATTTTCCCTCTACCTCTCCATACTTCAAAATGTCCTACGAATGTCAAATTCTCCTATTTCCTCATTATGTGTTCCAGTAATGTCAAATGTGTAATGGAAAGCGGTTTGCAATGGGAAATTAGTGAGTTCGAATTTTGGGGGTAGGTATGGATCCATGTCCTCCTTCAGATTTATGTTACAATGTAGGACTTGTTTCTGGCACGTGATCTGAAGTTATCACCTTCGAGTGTGGACACCCGGTGGGGTATCCTAGGTACGACAATAAACTACATCCAACATAAAGGCATCTGATCAGGAAGTTTTGAAGAGCGTGGTACCACCTCTTCATTTCTAGTATTCCCGGGTCCACCTTGACGCAGGTCCTAGATATGGGAAAATAGTTAGCTCCCAAAATAGAGTCAAAATGTGTAGAAATTGGTTTTAATATCAGCAATACATTATTACCAACAATACGTTTTTTGAGAAAAAATCTTACCAACAATACATTTTTAAACAAGAATATTACCAGCAATAAAAATCTTGTCGGGCTTAAAAATCCGTTGAGGTTGATATACCGTAAAAGAAAACAAAGCAAACCCGTGTGGTCATTTCTAAAGAACAAAAAAAGGATTCGTAAAACAATAAAACTATCACCATAAGACCGATATTTAGTAAGCATTAAATCAACTGTATTTGACTTCAACCTGACGTAAAGATAACACAAAAACAACGTATAGACAGATAATTCAAATGCTATCAAACGTGAAAATGACGTAAACATTATATCCATTACAATAATGCACAAAGAAAGAAAAAAAGATTGCAAAATAAATTACAAACCGACTTACGACCAGATCGATTTTCTACATATCGCTCGTAGCCTATTATGGTCGTAAGTCTACGATAGCCTGTATATATGTATATCTTTACAAGATCGTCAGTTATTTGTTTTAATTCTAATGATGTATCTTAGAAGTTAAGACAGTATTTAATAAGTCGCTCTGGTTCCTTGCCAGATGACGCAGTGATGACAGGAGACACACGGAAAGAATATTACAGGGACTTGTACAGAAGAAAATGAGTGAAATTGTGAATCCTTTCCTAAACATGAATTGCAAGAAGACAGAATGCATGGTTGTCAAAAAAAAAAATAACAGGTCAACATGCAAATTAAAAACTGGAGATAACGAAATCAAACATGCACAAAAAAATTTAAATATCTGGTAAATATTTTAACAGAAAAATGGAAAGTGCATTGGGTTAATGAAAGATACCTTCCAAAAAGCTAAGTAAAGTATTAAGAAACAGAAATGTTTTTAAAAGTACTGAAATGACAGTGAATGCAGAACAATCAACCGCGCAGGAACTACAGAAATGCGGTCCTACAGAAGGATGATGAGAATGCCATAGAGTGATCATGTGTACAGCGATGAAGATCTAGAGACAATGAGAACGAAAAGGACACCTCTAATAATGATGATGTTGCAGCTGAAATTTCTGGTGCCCATAATGAGGAAAGACGATTTGGAAAATTTGATACTCACGCGAGAGGTAAATAAGACGGAGAAAAAGAAAGCATAACGTAGCTAAGCGAGTAAATTGATAGAGGAACAAGGTCTAGGACAGATAACAAAAAACACAAATATTTTATGAGCTACAAAAGACATACAGAATATCCGAGACTGAAGTCCGAAGCCTTATTAGGAGAGCAACAAATGTGATCGAACGCCTAAATAAAATATTACGTAACTGAAACATTTCTTTACAAACAAAGTAAAGAATACTGAACAGACTTTTTGTATAATAGATCCTATTTCGCCGTGAATAGCTGAACAGTCTCTTTCTGGATCAAGCATAGATGTGGTTTTACCTGTACTCCTTCGGCAAATATACACTTTCTTCGTTTGTTACTACGTGGAGGTTACTTCGTTTGTTAGATAGATCTAACTAAAAAGAACAACCAGAGATAGATAGATAGATAGATAGATAGATAGATAGATAGATAGATAGATAGATAGAAAATAAACACCCTGAAATAAACAGTAAATGAACACCCTTAAAAAGATAGATAAATAGAAAATGAACAGCCTGAAATATATAGAAAATGAACACCCTTAAAAAGATAGATAAATAGAAAATGAACAGCCTTAGATAGATAGATAGTAAATGAACAGCCTAAGATAGATAGATAGATAGATAGATAGATAGATAGATAGATAGATAGATAGATAGATAGATAGATAGATAAGAATAACAGAGTGAGTTAGTTTGTTAAGTTTACGTGAAAGATTTAACTATTTTGTTGTTCGCATATCTTTAGCCAAATCTCTTGGTATCCTTCATCTTCCTAACATAATTTCTTCCAGAACAAATCAATTTTCATATTTATCATCCTATTTAATTTTTTATGAAACGTCTTTTCAAGCATCCTTAAAGCCAATCATCATCTGTGTTCTTGCCGATGTTTAATATTTCCCTTTTTTTATTTTGTCTGGGATCAACGCTTTCGAAATTTCAGTATTGCTGTTCTCTTCACTGGTTAGATTAGCAATTTTTTTAACATTTCAGATTATATATTATTCAAGTGACAATGTTTATAAATCTAATATTAAAAACTGAACTAATATCGATAAATATATTATTATACACATTTATTAAAATATGACAAACAAGACTACAATTGCATAATAATATGCCACATTCATATAATATAAACATAATTTTCCATGTTATATTTTTCATATAGATATATCTTTAGAAAATGTACAAAAATGTTGGCTAATCCCTATTTTATTGCAAAAATATTGGCTTGGTTTATAAAATCTGACAATGTGCGGGTAGACAGAAAATGAATAGATAGATAGATAGATAGATAGATAGATAGATAGATGATGAAATTACTGAAACAGGTAGATAATTAATGAACAGCCTGAGAGAGATAGATAAATAGATAGGTAGGTAGATAGTTATATAATGAACAGACTGAGATAGATAGATAGATAGATAGATAGATAGATAGATAGATAGATAGATAGATAATGAACAAACTGACATAGGTAGATATATAAGGAAAATTGAGATAAATACTGAACAGATTTAGATAGATAGATAGATAGATAGATAGATAGATAGATAGATAGATAGATAGATAATGAAATTACTGAAACAGGTAGATAATTAATGAACAGCCTGAGAGAGAGATAAATAGATAGGTAGGTAGATAGATATATAATGAACAGACTGAGATAGATAGATAGATAGATAGATAGATAGATAGATAGATAGATAGATAGATAGATGATGAAATTACTGAAACAGGTAGATAATTAATGAACAGCCTGAGAGAGAGAGAGAGAGAGATAAATAGATAGGTAGGTAGATAGATATATAATGAACAGACTGAGATAGATAGATAGATAGATAGATAGATAGATAGATAGATAGATAGATAGATAGATAGATAGATAGATAGATAATGAAATTACTGAAACAGGTAGATAATTAATGAACAGCCTAAGAGAGATAGATAAATAGATAGGTAGGTAGATAGATATATAATGAACAGACTGAGATAGATAGATAGATAGATAGATAGATAGATAGATAGATAGATAGATAGATAGATAGATAGATAGATAATGAAATTACTGAAACAGGTAGATAATTAATGAACAGCCTGAGAGAGAGAGATAAATAGATAGGTAGGTAGATAGATATATAATGAACAGACTGAGATAGATAGATAGATAGATAGATAGATAGATAGATAGATAGATAGATAGATAGATAGATAGATAGATAATGAAATTACTGAAACAGGTAGATAATTAATGAACAGCCTGAGAGAGAGAGATAAATAGATAGGTAGGTAGATAGATATATAATGAACAGACTGAGATAGATAGATAGATAGATAGATAGATAGATAGATAGATAGATTGATTGATTGATTGGAGAGTAAATAATATGAAAATGATAGATTGTTGACAGTTAAATTGTAATATTGATTCTACACAGATTTATCATGGCAGAGGTCGTTGGTGCCATTTTGAAAAAGAAAATCTAAAACAGAATGATAAGGAAATTAAATCATCGATCAATATTTTTAAGAAAAGAATGGTGAAAAAAAAGTGCATTTATGATGCAGCCAGCAGGCTCGACAGATTGCAAATTGCGAATGCAGAGACATTGCCAGTAAACAAGTTTCCCTATCGTGTCAAATAATTCATTTGTTTTGAAGGAAATTCCAGTATTGAAAGAATCTTCATCCTTTTGAAGTTTATTAGAAGAAAAATTAATTTGCGAAAAAAAATAGATTCAAGAGAAATAATTTAGTTTGGTATAAACCTAAATGAATAGTAGCCTAATATGTTGGGGACTTGTAGATTTCTGTATAGAATAAAGATATAAAATTTTAGAATGATAGGTGAGAGAAATGACAGACAAGAAAATAGAAGCCATAGTTAAAATGGCTACCAGACAATATAGGCGACCACATCACCCTTGATATCTGGCCACCTAACTCCCCAGAATGCAACCCCCTAATGTGTTATGTGTGGGGTTCAATTGAACAAAAACTCCTTGTAACATCAAAGATAAACTGAATGCAAGGATTATAGCAGCATTTTTCAACTTAAACAAGACGACCGTCCGGGAGAGTTTGTTGTGGGGTGTGCACGAAGTGAAATATATCGAAGGTAAATTTAGGTAAGATGAAGATAATGCGTGCATATAATGTCAGTATTCCACAACATATAGATTACACAAACAATTTAAGGACAATTTGCATGGCAAGAAATTACTAAACACAGTTGTTAGAGAATCTCACAATAAAGATTTTTTTATGACAACAATAAATACATATGTAATGACAATTAAAATATGTGTTGTTGTAATAACTAAGATAATCTTATAAAGACTATTTATGCAGAAATGTGGTTAAGAAATCTTGATGCTTTTTGATTATCAGAAAAATTAAAATAATTTTGTTTCTGCAAAGAAAGATGTCAAATGTGTTCGTTTATTTATCAGTCAGTGTACGTGCGTAATTTAGAAGTAAGGATAAATGCTGTCAAGAGTTGCTTGCCTTTAACTGATAGGCTAAATTGGTGAAGTGTACAGTTACTTTCTTTAGTATCGAAAAAGTTCACTTTTTAAGTCAATTGTAGATGTTGATTAAACACACGGACAATACTTGATGAATGCTTTGTTGAGTTTGTTGAGATTTCAATGTGGTGTGTGAGTCAGTGAATTGACACGCGTAGTGTTTGGTAGCATCTCATGAAACTCGATGACTGCCTGCATTGTGTCAAGCGGTTATTTTTATAGACGTTTGTGTAGCAAAATCGGCTCCAGAGAGCTCAGCGGGAAATAGGATTTGCCTGGAACTTTGCTACAATTTGATGTTTATTAACCAATAGAAGGGTTGAATTTGCAGAAACGAAATGATGATTGGTCAAAGGCTTTTTAGAGAAGAATACATCTTCCTGAAAGGGGTGAAAGGCTAATGTGGAAGATTCTACAATTTATTCCAAAAGTTATCTGGAGGTCGTGGTTGATCCCAATGGCGATTTTATTGAGTAAATTTACTCTTCAGTATTTCAAGATATTTTTGTGTAGTTTTGGTAAATATATCTGTTAAAATGTGATGTCAGTGTTATTTTCATTTCAGCGTAATTTAGACGATAATTTATCAATCGCACCCTATATATATATTGCACATTGTGTTTAACACCCAGAAGCAACAGCCTGTTTCATACTTTAGGTCATGTGTGCTGATTTTGGGCCTCAGTATTTACCTATGTTGGCCAATGTTGCATTATTATTATTATTATTATTATTATTATTATTATTATTATTATTTTCTTTGATTTCTGGCGTTTACATATTTCTTTCCGGGTCCCGCCCAGGGATCTAAGTTTATAAATGGCACCATGACACTTTCCACCAAAAAAAACAATTACATAGATAAAGGCCATCGTAATGTACTTGTCAGAACAATTTTTTGTATCTCTTTGAGGCATGAACTTCCATGAATCCCTTCAGTTAGTCTACTGGAATCTTTTTCTAACCAGTCCTAGGACTCCAACTACAACAGGGATTGTTGATGTTCCCATGTGCCACATTTTTAAGATTTCTATTTCAAGGTCTAATTATTATTATTATTATTATTATTATTATTATTATTTTCTTTGATTTCTGGTGTGTACACATTTCTTTCCGGGTCCTGTCTAGAGACCTAAGGTCAGAAATGGCATCGTGACATTTTCCACTTTTCAATAAAAAAAATAAATCACACATATTTTACATAGATAAAGCCCTTCGTAAAGTGTGGGTTTTACTTGTGAGAAAAGTTTTTTTTGTATTTCTTTTAGACACGGGCTACCAGGGAACCATCCCTTTCCAATAAATCCGAGGGCTCCAACTACAACAGGAATTGTTGATGTTCTCATGTGCCACATTTTTGAGATTTCGATTTCAAGGTCCTTGTATTTTGATAGCTTTTTGAAGATCTTCAAATAAACATTGCAATCTGCAGTGACTGCTATAAAAATAAGGAGGCAATGTTTGGGTTTACGGTTTCTAATAACAAGGACTGAGCGATTAGCTTTGATTGTTCTGTCATTGCACATTGTGTAGTCGCATAAAATTGTCAAATGTTCTATCACCATAACGGGGTCTGGATGGTGTTCATAAAAATTTCTTTCAGTTTCTTTCCCGTAGAAGTTGCAGATTTTCCACTGCAGATACTGGCTCACTCTGTCATGTCGGGTTTTATATTCAGTGGTGCCAATACTTTGCAAACTGATGCAAGATGATCAGTTGTTTGTTATCATTATTATTATTGTTGTTGTTGTTGTATTATTCTAAAGGTTATAGGGTGGGCGATGTACTATGTTTCAAATTATTCTAGGGGTTACTGAGTATAAATAATTGTGGGCCAAATGCAGTTCTTTGACCATTTATAGGATTGTTTGTTAACTTTTTACTCATTATTTACTATTATTTACATTGTTATTTATTGTCCATTGTTATTATTAGGCACACTTGTTTATTTGTCTGTTATTTAATTTTCTCCACTGTTTTTAAATACGTGAGCCTATGCGAAAACTTATTTTGCCCAATATAAAAAGGACTGGCTCCGGAAAAGAAAAGAAAAGACCAAAGCAAAGTTTTACGAGACGATGTGTAAATTTATTTTGAACATTGGAAAAGAGAGTGGATTATAAACTGAGAAAAAGTAACGAGCCGATGTGAAATGGGTTTTTGGAAATTGAAACAAGGAGAGAGAAAGATAAAGCAGAAGGAAGCAGGATACAGAAAAGCCAGAGTTCCGCGCGCCTGCATAACGTCGGAGTTAAATTACATGCTGATACATTATCAGACTAATGAGAGCAAGCCAATTTTAAAGAACTCTATTCAACTGTAAACCTAAGTACGTTAAAATTAAACTTAAATCATTCATGTTGAATAGAACCGTATAGCTTTTATGTGAAAAACGAATTCTCTCAATTTGTTTTAAACATTTTGGAATATTACTTAAGGATTGATGATTTAATAAATTTTCACTTCTTGACAATTCATCGAAACTACGAAGTTTAAATATTTCATTCTTTTTTCTAGAAACAAGCTACTGACAACTTCAAATGTGTAAATGTGTAAATAAATTCCTTATCTTGTTTCGTTAAATATAACACGTGTCTTTCGTCATTATTATCCTTCAATATTTTCGCTTAATTGTTTGAATTATTTATTGATTTGGATTATTTTATTTTAGCAATTTATTTATTTTTATTTGTTTATTTTCCTTTATATTTTAGTAAAACGCGCATGACCAGAAAATTACGTTTAAGTATTAGACAAACTGTCACGGATGGGCGTTAAACTAAATGTCCACCTTTTATATTCAGATACGCTACATCCATGATACTAAGCATTTTAACCCATAAATATATCACACCTTATATATATATATATATATATATATATATATATATATATATATATATATATATATATATATATATGTCATTATAAAAGTGAACATTAAAGTCAACACCTGGGGGCGAGGTTTCATGCTAGACGCAATCAGGCCTGACGATTACGTCTAGCATGAAACAGCCTGTAGCCTCTAAGTGCTGACTTCAATGTTCACTTTTATATTTACACACGCTCTTTTTCTGATACTGAGCACTTTATCCCATAAATATAGCACACCTTAAGAGAATATTTCTTCATATATATGTCATTATATACATATATACATCTTTATATATATATATATATATATATATATATATATATATATATATATGAAAAGAAGTACATATATATATATGTAATGAAATATATATATATATATATATATATATATATATATATATGTAATGAAATATATATATATATATGTAATGAAATACATATATATATATATATATATATATATATATATATATATATATGTAATGAAATATATATATATATATATATATATATATATGATTGAATTTCTCTGTATCCTTGGAAACAAAAAAGTATGTGCGTTTAAAACTCAGTAAATTTAAAATTAAGTTATTCCAAAATTCGCTTGAAGATGAAACAGAACTAATGCTTTTGATTTACTCAGATAATTCAATTCGAAGTTTTTAGCTTCTGTTTTTGAAACATGGTAATACCTGTGTAGTGAAGGGACCATATTTTTAAATCAGTTAGTTTATAATATTTATGCTCTGTTTTGTAAAAATAAAAATATCAACAACGGATTATATATATACATATATATATATATACCTATCTCATCCTTATATATATATATATATATATATACATTAATTGATTCATCGAGCCTGATAGAAACCTCAGGAAGCACTGGACGGCCTTTTCGTCCTATATTTGGGACTCATCAGCAGTGCGCATCCACTACCGAGGGAATCGAAACCCGGACAGTTAGGTTGGCAATCGAACACCATACCAACTGCTCCGCCGGGCCTCGGTGACGAAGAGATTGCAAATCAGACTCTAAGAAGTATATATATAATCCATATATATATATATATATATATATATATATATATATATATATATATATATATATATATATATATATATATATATATATATATATATATATATATATATATATATATATATATATATATATATATATATATATATATATTAAAAAATTAAAATCTTCAGACACAATGGTTTGTAAATTTATATTCTTTCGTTTTTTATTATTATTTCATTTAGATTCCTCACGGGATCATTCTAAGGAGAATGTAAATCCCAATTATCACCTGAGCGAATGGACTTTGAAAGATTCGGTATTCGTCACGCACGCACACACACACACAAACACACACACATATATATATATATATATATATATATATATATATATATATATATATATATATATATATATATATATATATGACGAATACCGAATCTTCTGTTCTATCTAAACTCTATAATAAATGCCGTTCTGCTTTTTGCTTTCTTGCTTGTTGGAAATCCTTTTCTGTAATTCCTAATCCTTGAGAACGCAGCTGGAGCCTCTGATCTTTTTAAATATCGCACTATTAGCTTGCTATGTCTTTTACCAAAATACTAGAACTCCTAATCAACTCTCAATTCGTTAAACATCTCACATCGCATGGTCGGCTTTCATAAGCATTATGGCTATCCCTTCGCTTGGTCAACTCCTGATCTATTGAAGATTATCGCTGAAAGAATCTATCAAGATTTAGATAAGAGTGGTGCCTTAGACATCTCGCAAGCATTTAAGAGGATTTAACTGGTCGTCTTCAGAAGGTGAAAAGTTATGGTATTTCTGGTAAAAGTTTTGAACAGATTCAGCCACTACTTAATTTGCATAATGAAAGTTGTCCTGAACGGCCTCTTTTCTAGATGTTTTTTTCGGGTTGCTGTAGCTGACCCCAGAGTTATATACTAGGATCTACCTTGTTCTAAATTTCCATTATTGACCTTCCTGATGTCATCAGTTCTCAACTCAGCATATTTGTTGATGGCACAAACGTTTACTCCTGACAGCGAAACTCAAAATTGACCTACAATCTGTTGTTAATTGAGGCAAGGAATAGCCTGTTAATTTTAACGCCCCCAAAACAAAACTGCTCTCAATTAATCGTCTGAGGGACTCCTTTCCTGCCTCTCATCACCATGGCTGAGGATAACCTCCGGGATAGTTATATCTTTACGCCCATTGGGATAAACGTTCTCTGCTGGCATGCAGTGTAAAGATTTTATTGAATCAATTCCTAGATTTATTATATTATATGTTAATATATGTTAATATCTTTAATATATAAATAGAATAATAAATGTTAAAAAATGTTAATATATATATAGGAAAAATATATTCCCTTAGAACCCGTGTAAACGGGTTCAGGGTCTGTCTACCTCCCTGGACGAAACTCTTTTCTTCATCTTATATTCTTTCACATTCAGTAACCCCTTATATCTTAGTGGCTTTATTGCCTTACTTGGAGAGAAATGATTAAAGAAAATACTAAGATTTCCTATGAACACGCGAATGTTTTATAATTGCTAAATAATTTTATTCAGCGGAAATGCATGGTCAATTGTACAGTAAAATATATGCTAAATATTCTCGATATTAGACATTACCTTTGTGTGTGTATGTTAATGACTTCCTTGAACACACGCACACACACACACACATATATATATATATATATATATATATATATATATATATATATATATGTGTGTGTGTGTGTGTATATATATGCATATGTATGTGTTCAAGGGGTCATTAACACACGCAAAAAGAGAATGTCTAATATCCAGAATATTTAACATGGAAAAACATAAGAAAAATTAATTCCTTCCTGATGAAGGTCGCGAGACCGGAAACCCGTATAGAAAAATAATGGAAAATAAGGCATGATATATTTTTTTTAAAAATCCACCTGACAACGAAAAATGTTTTCGGTTTATCACTTCTTTTTATATACACACTTTTTCTCTCGTTGAAACTACTACAATATCTTCCCTTTATTTGTATATGATATAGTTTTAAAACTAGATCAATTTGATAAAGAGATAAATAGATTTTATTTTTAAGCATTCAACCCAAAGCAAGGCAGGAAGCCCCTAGCATGACAAGGGTTTCAGAGTAGGAGCGTGACAGTAGAGGAGTGATAAAGAAAAGGATGAAGAGACGGTTAGGAGATAGATCAGGGCATCTGGAGACGTCGATTGATGTTACATTTGAATAGTTAGAGATTATAGTTATTAGGAAAACAAGAAAAGGGGAGGGAGTTCCACAGGCGAGAAGTGTAAGACATAAAGCTATTCGAGTAGAAGAAACGGCTACATTTAAAAGTGACAGTGAAAGGGTGAGAGCGAGATGCCAGCCAAGTTGAACGCTTA
The DNA here is from genome assembly GCA_963932145.1 of Acanthosepion lycidas. NCBI lineage: Eukaryota > Metazoa > Mollusca > Cephalopoda > Sepiida > Sepiidae > Acanthosepion > Acanthosepion lycidas. The sequence continues at coordinate 19,243,640 of OZ010581.1, read as the reverse complement.
AATTTATGAAGTCTGGAAACCAGCGAAAGCAGCTCATCGGAGAAAGTATTTGAAAAAAAGACAGAGGGAGGCAACGTCATTTCTTTGAGAGAGCGGCTGCAGACGAGATGCCAGATCAGGGCCAGTTACATTGCATAACCGTTTTTGGATTTTATCAAGGACCTTGAGACATTTAGAAGGGGCTCCAGACCATATATGGTAGCAATATTCCATACAGGGGCGAATGGTTGATTTGTAGATTTGAAGGATCGACTCCGGCGAGTAAAATTTTCTGGCGCGGCACAGGGAGCCAACTTTCCTAGCGGTGGACGAACCTATTGACTCAACGTATTCGTTCCATCTCAGGTCAGCGGACAATGTGAGACCGAGCAATCGCAAAGAAGTACTCTCGTAAAGTTGAGCGTCAGAAATTCTAATGTGGCGGGGGAGCAGGGCTGGTTCTCCCTGGTGAGTGATAGAGAGCAGCTTTGTTTGTGAGGCATTAAAGTTAACCACCCAATACCTGCCCCAGTCCACAACCGATTGGAGTTACTTTTCAAGACAAACGACCAGGTTAGTTTTGTCGGTGACACTAGATTTGGTTTTGAGCCAGGAGTAAATAGTAGTGTCGACCGCATAAATGGCTACTTGGGGACCTATGACATCAGGAAGATTGTCACTGAAGATAAGAAACAGAGTAGGGCCTAGGATAGAGCCTTGGGCAACACCTGCATTCGTGGGATAGGGGCTGGAGGAGAATCCGTTGAGATCGACTTTCAAGATACTGTTCGACAGGAATGATTGTATTAAGTCGAACAATCGACCTCTAACTCCATAACCCTGAAGGTTGCGAGGAAGGCCGGCATGCCAAACCCTATCAAACGATTAAAGACAATCAGAAAATTAGTTAAGAAATAGGAAATAGAAGAATCTCTTTCACTCCCCCCTCTCTCTCTCTCTCTCTCTCTCTCTATATATATATATATATATATATATATATATATATATATATATATATATAAGGGCTGTAACAGCAAAATTGTTCAAGTTATGTGTACTGCATAATTTGCCATCCAGAAAATGTTTACAGGAAACGTTTAGGTATCTTGATAACATTTGTCGTAAATATCACGGATAAAATCCCTTTGAGTTATTCAGATAAAAAGAGAACAGGTTAAAGTCGTTTTGTGTCAGCCCCACTGACTTACCAAATGAGCAAAAAGAACATTTAGGGCTTCAGTAATGGTACCAATATTCACACACTGGCTTCCCCCTTCAAATTCCATCCAAGAGAACGGTGAATAAGTGAAAAGTAGACAGGGAAATTAGATCACAAAAGATCACAAAAGGAAGAGGCATCATTATTTCAAATAGAGATCAACTGGAAAAGATCCAACTCAATTCATAAGACGTTTTCTATGTGAGAGAGGAATGTAAGCGATGACAGCAGTCCAAGGAGCGGTGAAAAAAGCCTTAAAATGAAATCGTACGTGAAACCTGTGAGGCAAATTTTACTGCGGAACAGAAACTTAGAATGTTGGAGAGGGTGAAGATCATTTTGAATATGTTAGAAAATTACCCTAGAACATATATATATATATATATATATATATATATATATATATATATATATATATATATATTTGTTTGAATAAAAACAGACCACTTTAAGTTTCCATGTAATAAGTTATTTCACCACAACCCCTTTAACAGGGTTATGGATCATCAGACTTTACTTCCAAAGGTTGAAATGAAAAATGAAAAGAAATTCACACGTTTTTGATGGACCTCATCAAGCATATGTAAAATTAACGAATTGAGGAAGTAAGGTGGGAGAGAAGATAAGATATGAGTGGGTTAGGTGTACCATTTCAATTCCTTATTCTTAACCCCACTGTCTGTCGGCTAGACGTTGCTTAAGCCTAACGCGTCTTGTCTCTAGATATAGATGGGTAAGGGATGAAGACCGATATTAAAGGAAGAAGCTACAGCAACTTTAATAAATTACATTCCGCGAGGACAGGTGTCATGCAAATTCTTAGACGCTGTTAATTCGCGTTACTTTAAAGGGCATATTTGGGAGGTTAAGGTTTGATGTAACTCTAAATGTCTAAACAATCTACGAAGAATTTAATTTGAAGTTCGTTGGAGTTTTGGGTATTTTCTATGAAACAGTCGATTGGAAAAACTCATAGACAGTACATTGAAAGAGTAATCCATTTTATATTTCGTAATCTTTTTTTTCTAAACTTTTGTCTTATTAATTGTTAAGTTGACATCTATTCGTTTGATTTTTGTTCATTAAATAAACTCGTTTTTAGGTACCCAATTATCAACGGTTATTCCAATTTAAATAATTTTATCATCAATAATGGTTTAGTATATTTCAATTTGAATTAAATTACCAATTTAAACTTTACCTCCGTGCTATTTAAAACTCACCTCCAATTGGAGAATATTAGAGGAGAGATTTGGATAAAATGTCACTAGGAGAAAATTAGGTTCTTCTTTTACAATCTCTTATATATCCATACTCATATACACTTCTACACATGTCCTAAACCCCTATCTATATCCACATACCTATGTCTCACTATATACCTATGAGTTCTTATATACACACACATCCACATCAAAAACTATATGTATATTCCCATATTTACACATATACACCTGCAGAGAAACACATACCCACATATTTACATACATATCTCCACATACACTTATACTTACGTATATACATATATACACATAAAATCGCCTGCTTATCCATATACATCCATGTACATACGCACATATACATTTACACACATATATGTATACACATATACACATACACACACACATACCTATGTATACACACATACATATATCTACACACACATACATGCTTATACAAACATAATATGCAGCCTATCTACATACACATATGCGTTAATCTGCACGTACACATATATACACACGTACACGTCTCTATCCTCATGTCCACCCATACACCCACTTATGCCTGCATTCGAAAACTATATCAGTAGTTAATTACATTATGGATACCCAAATCGTATAATTATCCATATTTTTACACATATATCATCCTCTCTCTCATATCTATGGCAAAACATATAGGTACCCATCTAATTGTACACCTCCACACTCACATAAAAAAACATGGTGTGCCTCTTTTTCCATATAAAAACATATACATGTACATATCAACAGGTGCATCAGTGTTCAAGTACATTACCATAGTTGTATACATATATTCATGTGTTGGCGCTTATGCGTGCATAGTAATCTTTCTAAAAACAAGGGGAACAAAAATCATTCAATATTGTTCTTCCTATATAATTATTTCTCAATGTATTTGCTTAGGTTTAGGTTGTTTTTGTGCCTGCATTTAAAAACTAGTTCATTGTGTCTATTTAGTAATATGTCTGGATCTTTAGGTTTGATTATGAAGATTTTCTCCTTTATGCATAAAAAACTTCAGAGACAGATGCAACATCTGTCTCTGAAGTTTTTTTGAGTTCTGGCTCTTGATATTATTTTCCACTTTATTTGTGGGGTTAGGCCACTCTCCAACAAATCCTAATAATGTTTTGATAGTGCCGTTTGGTTCTTTTTACACTTATTTTTGAAGGACTGGCGATGGTTGTATAGTCGGTTTTTCCAATTTCCCGCCGATATTCCTAAGTATATCTTTTTCTCCTCAACCTTTTCTTTGGAGAAAATTGTTGCTTCATATATTGTGTTCTCTGCCATGCATATTCCTTCAACTGCGCACTCTGATCCTGTACTGCAGTTGCATGTTGATTTTTCCATTCGGGTTGTATCCTGATTTTGTCTTAGATTATCATGAAGGTCTCCCAAGATTTTACTATTGTGTGAGCTAAAATTTCTTTCCATATTATCCATGCAAGAATAGCTAATCTTTAGATTCATCTTGTTGAATATCTTTTTTAGAGATGCATTTTTGCTAAAGTGTTTTTCTATCAGTTTTATGAATTATTTACCTATGTTAATATTGGAGAGGTTAAAAAAAGGTGGGTTGAACCATATAATAGTCCTTTTCCTATTTTTGGGTTTAGTGGGATTTTTTTATTTACTGACTTACCTATGTAATTTAGTGTCTGTTTAAAGTTACTTTTTAATAGGGCTTTATTGTATTCCGATTTATTCTGGTTAAAATGGTTTTACTGGAGGAGAGTTTATTTATTCTTGAATTTACTGTATTTGGAATTTGTTTAATTATTGATTTCGGGTGATTGGAGTGGATACTTATATATATGGGTGATTGGTTTTCCTTTTGGAAGGGTTTATGAGTGTTATTTTTCAGATTGAATGTAACGTCTAGGAAGTTTACTATTTTTAAGTTGGAAGAAATTTGAAGGCCCTAATTATTTTATTTTGTAGTTGGGATGTTAACGAACCATTGGTATCAGGTACAGCAACTAACCCGTCATCTCTGTATAGTCCTATATTTTGAGGGTCAAGGAATCTACTTAGGATATCTAAAATGTATATACCTATTAGGTCAGCTATTTGAGCTGAATCAAATGATCCCATTGGGATATCGAAGTTGTCTCTGTCTTTTTAATCCAAGTAGTGTTGTTAAGTTTTAGTATGGACTGTCTAGAGTCCATTATGATTTTTATTTCTTCGTCAGTAATGTCAGTGTGGTTTTTGGCAAAAATTAAACTATTTTCTAATAATCATTTAGAGACTGAGGGGTAGAAATCGATAATATCAAATTGTATGAAAGTAGTTTTATTTTTATGCTTTATTTTTCGGAACCAGTTAAACGTGTCCGATGAATCTTTCCAAAGGTTTAACGGGTATTTTGTTAATATAGATGCGTTTACTCTTTTTAGGATGTTTTTAGAAATTATTCCTAACTCTGATTTGGAGGGATTTATTAGTCTGGACTGTAGATTATTCTGAAAGTTAGGTTTATGGTCTTTAAAAAGTAGGTAGGCGTCTTTTACATGAGTTGTACCCATTCTATCAGCAATATTATATTTAAATGCTAATTTCGCAGTTTCTTTGTGTATGGAGGATAAGTGTTTAGAATTGTTGTCTTTCTTATAAGAACCAGAAACTTTATTCTGAATCAGATGGTTGTATTCCGAGGAATTAATTTTGTAGATATTTTTAGATTTGTCAGCGCTGATCCATAGTTTTTTTTTATATTTGTAACGTCTTGTTTAAGTTTGGATTGGAATGGGTTGCATTTCCTCTGGAAGGATATTTTCTTGATTAACTCAATTAAATCTTGTTCAAAAGGTTCTAATAACTTATTGTTTGGTAGAGTGTTTTGAGATTTAAAGTAAAAGGCTTCATTAAGCTTAGTGGGTTTGTTATGGGGATTAAGATGGAAGTGAATCTTCCACCTCATTCTTTTGATGACGTCAATGATTTTTTTCCGTCAAAGACATGGTGAAGGAGTCAATAGTAGGGTGAGGAATGTTGTTGAGTGAGTAGTCCAGTGTAAATTTATCCATTTTAGGTTGGAAGTTTGGATCCTTATGGTAATCCGATGGGAGGTAATCCAACCGAGAGCTCAACTTATTTTATAAGGAGCTAATATATAGTTTATGCAAAACTAGGTAATCCGCATGGGTAGACCCAAGGAGGATGATATCGAAAGAGCTCAATGTAAAATTCAGAGCAGATATGTTTGAATAAAAACAGACCACTTTAAGGTTCCATGTAATAAGTTATTTTAAATAATAACCCCTGTTAAAGGGGTTGTGGTGAAATAACTTATTACATAGAACCTTAAAGTGGTCTGTTTTTATTCAAACATATCTGCTCTGAATATTACATTGATCTCTCAGGATATCATCTTCCTTGGGTCTACCCATGCGGATTACCTAGTTTTGCATAAACTATATATATATATATATATGTATATATATGGAAATAATTACAATCTTTCATGACGTTCCGATCTTTAGTTATGACAAGTAATGATGAACCTGTCGTTTTCGTTTATGATCGATTTCATCAAAATTCTTGTCTTTATACTTTATAATACATTATTATTCGTCAAAGTCCAGTCTAATTTTGTTATAAAAACGTCGATGAATTCCAGTAAGATATTTCTAAGATACAAACGTTCAAATCTTAATGGAACAAATAGAGAATTTTGCTTTTATATGATTTGGACATTTTCGCGGTTACAGCCGATATAAATATATATATATATATATATATATATATATATATATATATATATATAGATAGATAGATAGATAGATAGATATAAGCAAAAGCAATGTTTCAAGGTATACTACATTTATGAATTAAAGTCCACAAGATGTGGACTGAAGTTTGCATTTAAGCATGGAACACACTGTTTCCGCTGGATGAAATCAGCGTGTAAATATATATATATATATATATATATATATATATATATATATATATATATATATATATATATATATATAAACTGATTATGTGTGTATGTGTGTGTGTGTGTGTGTGTGTTCGCGAACTACTCGAGAACCATAAGATATATTTCCACCAAATTTGGAATATAGATTGTACTCGATACTGAATGTCTCTGGGAAAAAAATTAGTCATTTTTCAAAAATCAATAACCGATAATCGATAAATATAATGTTTAAATGGGAATTTCTATTAGTTTGGTTGTTTTTAACCTTTCAGACTTGAAGACTAAGCCCTAAGGCCGATTTTAATGAAACATGTTAATTCTATGAAACTTAATGTCACACTTCTTATACGCTATATTGATTTTCGTTTCTCTCAATATTGGGACCCCAGGGTACCCCAAAAGGACCCAAAAAAATTCAAATTGCTTCGATTTTGATGAAATTTTGAATGTTGGTTACGCTCTAACAATGAGATTGTCAGAATTTTTTTAAATGCATGAAGGGGCCCCCAGGATGACCCTATAAACTCCTTGATGCTTCAGTTGCTCTTCAAATGTATTTTGTAGCAGTATTCTCCAATTTCAACGAAAATGTCAGTATATATTCAGATTATATCGAGAAACTGAAGTAGTCACTTGGAATTCAATGAAAATCAACACAAGGCAACCCACAAGTTAGGAGACTAGCAGGGAACCCCGAAATCTTCAATTAAGTCTACATTCTTGGCCATAAAGTCGATTAAATAGAAAACTTAAAACTTGTGCTTGATTATTTCAATTATTACTAGTCTTAAACCTGTCCTTTGGCTTGAGATTTGGGACCCCTAGGGTGAACCAAAGGGACCCCCAAATTTTCAAATTGCTTCGACTTCGACGGAATTTTACATGCATGTTACAATCTTAAAATGAATCAGAAATGATTATCAGATTTTGAAAACTACATAAGGGGCCCCCATGATTAGAGATGAACACCTTGCTGCCCTATTAGTCTTTCAATTGTAGTGGTTAGCAGCATTCCGATGAAAATGCGCACATAATTTGTGTTTAGATCAAGCAACTTAACATCAAAACTGACGCCCCATGTGTCATAAATGCATTATGAAAAATATCAGTTTTCCCATGGATTTCCCGTTTTGGTACTGAAATAGTTTAGTTTGCATTAACCTGACGGCAAAAATTATATCCTTCCCTAAGAAAAAAAGAATAAGTGCAAACGAAGGTGTCCACCGATGAGAGATGTGCACGTAGGTACAAGACGCGTGTGCGAGATCGATCGAGGGGTGTAGTGTGTACAATTGATTTTGCTCCGCATGCAATGATCGATTATGTAGTGCGTACTATCTATTTTGCTTCACGTGTATTCTTCATTAATGCTATGTAATTAAATAAATACAAAAAAATCTCATTTGCATCAAAGTTGTCATCCAGTAAAAAGGTAGGCTGCCTTCATGCATGTATATTTTGTATTTTTGATAATTTAAATTTAAATTTGTGGAAATCATATTATTAAAATGTTTAAGCGTAAATGCCAATTTTTAATTATGTAATTATCATCTTCTAATCAGCGTTAAAATAAGCTTACTAACTCATATATTTGTAAACTTGAATTCTAAAATTTTGAGAGTTTTATTCTGAAAAATGCACTTATAATAATGTAAAAGCCCTCTTTCTATTCATTTATAATTATGCTAAACTTAGCGTGTACGTTTTAACGTTCATAGTGAGTAGGTTTCTAGCTGCACGTTAATTTTTTATTTTTCTCACTAGAACGTTTTTTTGGTAGTCTATTTTTAGATAAATCCTAACTTTACGAGCTTGCTTATAATTGTTTACCACGTTCCCGTGGTCTCCCTTATAAACTTGAATTTAATTTATTGTGGCTATATTTCTATTAATGTGTATAATATTCTTGCTTTTTAGTTGATTACTTCATTGTTATTCAAAAGGCTTAGCCAAACCCCTTCAACTACAGCCTGGCAGTAATGCCAAGAAAGCGAAATCCTTCACTTGGATGTGCTACTACTACAGCTAAATGATGAAAGCACGGTGAAGAAATGCTTTGCAACAAGAAACTCAAATTAGACTGACACAAAATGCTATTCGTACTGTTAATACAAGGTCATCAGAAACTAATGAGCAACGGTTAACTAGACGAGGAATGAACGCTGCCAGAACTTCTGTTACTCGAGCTGTCGAAACTGAGGGGCAAAGAATAATTCTATACAGTCTTTGTGAACGTTGGTTTTCAGCCTTGGCACGGCTGCTAGAAGAAGTCGTTGTTGAATTTCTTCTCCTTCCAATGCATGTTGTTCATTCGACCTAGTTTGTGAGAAAGCTGTCAACAAAGCATTTCTCCTCAACAATTTTCAAATATCGATTGGGATTAATGCACTCTTCATTTGTGAACAAATGTTTTTGTATCTTCTGTGCTTCTGTAAAAAACCATCTAGATAAGAGGCACTGAAGAAAAATCTTCTTTATCTTAACTTTACAGATTGGATGAGGTTCGTGACTTTTTTTCAATAAACCCACGCAACGCCAGGTAATACTACTATTATATATATATATATATATATATATATATATATATATATATATATATATATATATATATTAATATACATATTATATGCGTGTGTGTATGTAGTTTCCCGTCGTTATTCGACTTATGCCGGTGCAGCAGGTCAGAATCGCTTAATCAGACAACTCATCGCTATCATTTGATTATTGTGGTGATATCCTGTGCAGAACATACCAGACTTGATATCTGAATAGATAGATAGATAGATAGATAGATATTCAGAGGACAATTAGACAGATAGATAGACACATAGTCATCCAGAACACAATTAGACGGATAGACAGACATTAGGAGCACAATTAGATAGATAGATAGATAGATAGATAGATAGATATTCAGAGCACAATTAGATAGCGATAGATAGATAGATAGATAGATAGATAGATAGATAGATAGATAGATAGATAGATAGATAGATAGATAGATGTTTGTATTGGTATTCTCGAATTCAATTATAAATAATAATGTAAATATGTATTGCAATTGGCAAGAATTATTTTCTCCCTTTTTCGCTGCCGTTCAAATCTAATTAGAAAAGCTGTAAGGAAACAATTTATTACCGTGACTTCATTGCACACGTGACTGGCCGTTTTTCTGCTCTCAGCATGCTTGCCTGACCTTTAACCCAAAACAGGATAATTAATTCCTCTTTATTCTCGATACTGTTTCGTTTTTATAATTACGTCATCAAATTAAATTCCCACATGTTTTCTTTTTTTCTTTTCGTTTATTTTTAAATGATTTTCGTCACATCAACGAGAATCACATTCTTCAGAAAATATTTGCTGCCGGTTCCACGAATCAGTGATAGGAATTTATGGAGAATTTCGAAGAATGTTAAGTTGTGAAATAAAACTGAAATAGTTCTCTATATTGCACAAATAGATTCATGTCATTGAGTAAAAATAGTTTTATATTGATCTATTCAATTGTGAATTCTATTTTATAATACACACACACACAAACACATATGTATGAATATATATATATAAATTCTCGTTAGTGGATGCGCACTGCTGATGAGTCCCAAATATAGAACGAAACGCCAGTCCAGTGGTTTCTGCATTCTGTTGAGGTTTTCTCTAGACTCGATGAATTACTTAATTATCTCAAATCCTCCTAAATTCTATCATTTGTATATCCTTGTTTGAACCGGCTTCTAATGCTCTGGATGGAGCGGCTTGATGATGGTAGCCGTGCCTCTCGGAGGCACAGTTCTATGGGTAAAGGTACTTGGATGAGTTCCACCACGGAATATGTAAACGAGCGGGGCGCAATATCAAGTCTAGTTCGCTACCTCTGCGGCACCGAGGCCCGTTAGTACAATTGGTATGGAGTTTGCCTGTCAATGTAGCTGTCTGGGTTTCAATTCGCGATAGTGGATGCGCACTGCTGATGAGTCTCAGATGTAAGACAAAAAGGTCGGCCATATTTTTCTGCATTCTTTTGAGGTTTCTTCTAGAATCTCTGAATTACTTTTATTTATATATATATATGTCATATAGTTGATTGATATTATATTCATCATATATGGTGGTGTAAACAGATTGTTCTAATTCCACGTGCCATGCCTTTTTGGGACATTTCAGTTTCAGTTAATTACCTTTAGTAACACAACACTCCAAATTTTTCTTCGACCCTGCTGAGGCCAGTTATTGAAATCACTACTCTTTGGGACAATTGACTGGATTACTTCAACGAACGCTAATATATATATATATATATATATATATATATATATATATATATATATATATATAGATAGATAGATAGATAAGATAAGATAAGATAAGATAATATAATCCTAAGCAGCCAGGCAAACCTATCTACGTTTCACCTAAACGGATCTTTCGAGTAAAGCCGGCTAGGTAGGTTTGCCTGCTTCCTTAGGATTATCTTAGGTTTTGCTCTACTTTACTGTATTGAGCACTTTAAGTAGTTGTCTTTTTACTCGTTTACTTTGGACTTGGAGCATAAACACTGGACGATTGTTTTTACCTTGTTTTAATGTTATTGGCCCTTTCATTTTTTTATTCCTCATTTTTCCTCGGGTACCGATTTGTTCTACTGTAAGTTGAGCTATCCGAGTTTATTTTTCCAAACGAGTACCACCATTTACACACACACACACACACACATATATATATATATATATATATATATATATATATATATATATATATATATATATATATATAATCATTTCACTCCAAGCTGGGCGATAATACCACTAAGACGCAAAGGGTTACTGCGAAAGAAAGTGAATGTGAAGAGTTTAGGAAAATAAACCCGAAATCCCAGCCTAAACAGAAAACAGAATGCTCCTATTGCTCCTATTGCTACTTCCATGGTATCAACGGTAAATCCTAAATGTCTTTCCAATGTATATTAACCTTAAAAAAAAAAAAAAACGAAAATAAATGAAATCTCTAGTCGGCAAAGGAAGCTTAGAGCTTTTTATTAGCGCTGATATTGCAAAAAAGAAATATATTGTAATTGAAATTGTAAATTTGCATTGAAATCGTCTGGTGAATCAAACTAACTACATTAACACCAAATTTTTTCTTTAGGCCAAATCTGTGTTGCGATATCAAACTGGGTCATAATTTCTTCAAACAGCATTCGAACGTCCTGGGTATGACGATAAACTGCATCCGCGTCCTGGGTATGACGGTAAACTACATCCGCGTCCTGGGTATGACGGTAAACTACATCCGCGTCCTGGGTATGGCGATAAACTGCATCCAACAGCAAGGTCTCAGATAATGTTTTCAGAAAAATAATGTTGCCAGCTCTAAGTTTTTGAAACAACAATGTTGCCAGCTCTAAGTTTTTGAAACAATAATGTTGCCAGCTCTAAGTTTTTTTGTAAAGTAGTGTTGCCAGCTCTAAGTTTTTTTGTAACGTAGTGTTGCCAGCTATACGTTTTTTTGTAAAAAAAAGTAGTGTTGCCAGCTATACGTTTTTTTGTAAAAAAAAATAATGTTGCCAGCTATACGTTTTTTTTGTAAAAAGAAAAATAATGATGCCAGCTATGCGTTTTTTTTTCTAAAAGAAGAATAATGTTGCCAGCTATGCGTTTTTTTTGTAAAAGAAATGTTGCCAGCTATACGTTTTTTTGTAAAGGAATGTTGTCAGCTATACGTTTTTTTTAAAGGAATAATGTTGCCAGCTATACGTTTTTTTTTAAACAATAATGTTGCCAGCTATACTTTTTTATTCCATACAAAATAGGCATTTAAAATTCATATAAACTGGATTTGGCATTAAATAACCAACAGTGGTTGATATGCCATAAAACCCAAACAAACAAACAAACAAACAAAGAAATCAAACAGCATTCGAGTATTAATCTGGGGTCTCTAAATCTCCGATGAACATATGTGGCTTGTCCGCTTATAAATGTACAATACCCCACACTTTTCGAAAACTTAGCCAAAAGCTGTAAGCCAGTGGCCACTAAATATCTAAAATATTATCTTGAGTAGAAACGTTTATTCAGACAGAAATAATAAGAATGCTAAGAAAAGAAATAGTCGAAGAAAGCAGATCATAATGAAGGGCACAAATATTAATAACATCTTCTGATAATAATAAAAAAATGATGGTCATAGACTACTCCCAAACTATAAATATAGGGCATGCATCCCTCTTGGATGCATGCCCTATATTGACTAGATGAAAAACGAGATCGCCAAATCTATATCTATAAAAGGCAAGATGTGTGTGTGTGTGTGTGTGTGTAACGAATGAACGGCCGCAATTTTAGACGGATTTGCACCAAAATTTACATGCACATGCTACAAGTTAGGGGGAAGGCCAAGACCGACTTTGCATTTCCCAACTCCCATCGATAGTGGAAATAATCGATTTTTTCATGCTTCTACAGCAATTTTCATGTAGTTTGCGGCTATTTTCTACTGGCCAGAGTGAGAGCCTATAGCTGGCTGCCACGAATAGGCAGGAAGATTCTATTGGCCAGCATGAGAGCCAACAGCTGACTGAAACGAATGTTAATTAGCATGCAAAAAATCGATAGCAGCATTCGTCACAAGTGGGAAAAATTTAAATCTGCATGGCACTTTGGTCCAGTTGGCTCATTCGCTTGCTTAAACTCAACGTTGATTCTGATTCCGCAGAACTGGGTTGGGTGTGAAAAAGTATTTGTTGTTAACATTCATTTTTTCATTCGGTTTTTCCAGTTACGAGTCCTTTGTTAAAGCTGATCGTTTTGTGTCCATTTTGTTTAGTTCTTTTTTTCGTAACAGATTTAATTTTTAGTATAGAGCTTTATAAAATTCGCAATGTGAGATAGGCAAGAAGTAAGGCATGTAGCAACACCAGAACGGCAAAGGGTACTTCTTTAAAGGCAAGGAAGGGCAAAAAATATTTTAAGTCAAGTGATAGCGACTGCTGTATTAGTCGTACGATTTTTGAATCAAGCACGGGCAACGCCGGAACATGCTGCTAGTACAGAATATTTGTCAAGTTATACCTAAGGAGTGCTTAACATCAAGTAGCTATAGACCCTAAAGATAATCCTTATACTGTTTGGGAAGCATGCGAACGAATAGAATAATTATTGGAGAAAAACTACATAGCACCTTTGTGTACATAGATAATGTGCGGTCATGTCTGGGCCGACGACAAGCGCAACTTAAAACGGTTTGTGGCGTGTGTCAAGAAATATAAACTTATACGCAACCAGGAAAGCAGTACTTATGGGTTGACAACCATCAGACAATTTGGGTATATTGTGGGTAAACAAATCATGAAGCTGAACAGCTAAAACCACTGTTAAAACTGCCTATTTTCCAACACCATAGCCACCTTGCGACCTTGTTCTCTCATGATTCTCAATGAAAAAAATATAATCTCTTATGAAAATTACCAAATTTCCTTTATGTTCTTCTGCCGTTAAAGCCTTTGACGGGTTAAAAAGATATATTGCCAACTCAGCCATCACTTCGGTGAATTCTCACATTCCCCTAGAAGTAAGTACCGATGCTTCCAACCACGCCATACCTGCCGTTTTAAGACAATCCAGGCGCCCTGTAGCGTTTTTCCCCCAGAACATTGTCAAAATCTGAGTGCAGATATTCGTCTGTCGAAAAGGCAGCTTATGCCATATTCGGGGCGCTAAAAAATTGCGACATTTCTTAATTGATCACTGTTGTAAATTAATCACTGAACAAAAGTCAGTCTCTTTTATGTTTAATCCCAAGACGTTAAGCAAAATAAAAAAATGAAAATATCGCGAGATGGAAGGTAGAGTCTATATTTCTGAGATGAGGCATTATGTACATTATTTACATTATTCGGACTATTGTCATCATCTTTGTCGCCATATTTATTACAACGTTTTGGCCGTTGTACGCTCTGGCCTTCTTCGGGTGGTTGGAATGTCGAACTGAACCCTTTATTTCGCTCACTGGGGTAGACTGTTCTAGTTCCACGTGACATGTTTAATTGATGTCAGTTATCAGTTATCTCCTGTTAATATTCCCGCTGAAAGTTCTCCACTGACTTAACCTCAAGGGCACATGGTATAGTGGATAAAGTCATTACTTAACTGACATCCATCCAGGCGTTTTCTATCGATCGGGAAAGGAAAATGCATTGACGGACGCGCTGTCAAGAGTGTGTGGATCAATAAATAGCAGCAAAGATCTACAAAAAGTTCATAACGATCTCTCTCATCAAGGCATCAGGAGGATAATGTATGTAGTTCGAAGCCGGAATTTGCCTTCTGAGGACGTGAAACCAGATGGTTGAGAGATTAGCGCTCGAATAAAACCAAGGTTCTAGAAACCAAAAGTGAAACCCTAGTAAAAGATACACACCCATTTGATAGGATAAGCTTGAACTTTAATCTATTAGTAGTGCGCAACTACTACCGAGAATTGAAACCGGACCTTCATACCCACTGGACCACCGGGTCTCGTAGAGGAAGAGGTAACAAGTCAGATTCGATATAGCGTCAGCTCTTCAAAAATTACGTCGTGTGACTCAGGGAGTTTACTTATACCAACGGACTGTGCCCCAATAAGTTACTCAAAATGCTATGAAAGTGTAAAAATAGATTTTAATACCAGAAATACTTTTAAAATAAATTAGTATCAGCAATAAATATTTGAAAAAAGAAAATATTACCAGAAATTAAAATGTTTTCAGCATTAAATAACATATTAATGTTAATATGCCACAAAACAAACCACACCAAACTATACGTTTTTAAACAGAAATATTGCCAGCTATATATTGTTTTAAAAAAATGTAAATTTTGTCGGCATTAAATAACCCATTGTGGTTGATATGCCGTAAAACAAAACAAACCAGAAATAATATAAAATGAAACAGATATACAATGTACTGTATTTTCATATGGAAAATATTAAACTGAAACAAACAAGAAGTCTGGCCAAATTCGATAAACTTCAACTCGAAAAAAACTCATTTTTTCTCTCTTTTCGTGCCAAATAAATAACTTTTGCTTTTTATTCTAATTTTTCAAGGAAAAACACAAATAAGCTTCAACACGTCGAAATAAAAACGCGTCTACTATGCTTGACAATATATTTTCCATCTAACCGTCGTTTTTTTCTTTTTTTTTTTCTTTTCGTATGACTGACAATTTGACGCTAAAA
>OZ010581.1:19135539-19225539 GCA_963932145.1 Acanthosepion lycidas | reverse complement strand
TCTGTTTTGTTACGTTCATTTATGCACAAATACCCTTGAGAAATGTATGAATCGCTCTCTTCTCCTCCGCTCTATGGGTTAAATAGTAGGAAAAACTGACTTCTATATTCTTGTTTGGCAAACAGTCTACCACAAAAATAAGTGTCAAACTACTGCGGGAAAATCTTCTGCCTCATCAGTGTTGAATTGAAAGAGTATTGTATCACGCATGATACTGAATTTTCCTTAACCAGATATTGAACTCACACTCTCAAGGACACATAGCACAGTGGATAGATCCAGTGACAGGAACCAAAGAGTGTGAGTTCAATACCTGGTTAAGACAGTAGAGAACTTGGAGAAGGGAATTAACAGGAGATAATTGATAACTGACATCCATTAGACATGGCACGTGGAACTAGGGCAGTTTACCCTAGCGAGCGAAATAAAGGTTTCAGTTCAACATTCCAACCACCTAAAGAAGGCCAGAGCGTACAACGGCCGAAACATTGTGATAAATATGGCAACAAAGATGAGGACAATAGTCCGAATAATGTAAATAGTGAACTACTGTACTGTATGATTTGCTCAGTCCTCATATTCCAGGCTTGACAGAATTCAAAATCGTTTATACAGTCTTGTGGAGTAAGACATGTTTTCCAATCTTCGATCTCTTTTCCACTGGACCAAAGCCGGAAAGGTGATCACTGCTCTGTCGTTATTTCCAAGGCAAAATTTTTTAATTAGTTTCGATTTCTTAATTCCAACATTTCCGAAATTTTCTGCTAAGAAATTCCCTGCCATTTTCAACGGAGTTGAATAACACTTTATTCCTGAGGGCCCCATTAATTTCCATTCAGACAGTTCGCTAAAAATTTAAATTTTTGGAATAGATTCCAGAATAATTTCCTCCCTGAGCACTTCAATCTTGACTTCCTCAGGTCGGATCAATGGTTATTTTTCTTCCTTATCATCAAAATCCTCACTCGCAACGATATACTCTTCCTGGGGTCGGAAACCTTTTGGAGAAAGTGGCCAGACAGCTATACAGTTTCTCAGAGGAGAGTTATGATATCAAATGTACTATATTAAATTTTCTCGACCTCAGGCCACTCCGTCCAGAAGGCTGCATTGGTCTGGTGATTTAAAGAAAAAAAAAAACAACGAAGTTAATATTATATTATTTAAATCAGGTTTCTTATTTTACTGCAAAAATAACAGGATAAAATCTAACACAATCAACAACAAAAAACGCAGATTTATAGTTAAGGAGGCTGGGAGTTGCCGACGCCTGTTCTACTCCATTCATATTTCTCACCTCATTCATCTTTACAATTAACCGTCTCTTTTTATTGACTCCAGAGCATTTTATTGGAAGAAAATATAAAAAAAATGTCCGTTCCTAGGAGATTCAACGCAAAACTCTTGATAGATTTCTGCCTAAGTTTCAAGTTGATTAATTCTAAATTATTACCAAATTATGATACAAAATGATGACTTTAAATTTAATTACGCAAGCGATGAAGAAGAAAAAATCAGTACAAACATTCACAACGCTAAGCTGCGCGGACGTATCAAAAGTGAAGATATCATATGCACTCATAAAAAAGCTATTTCTGTTTGGCATTTCATTTTAAGAGAGATACATTATGAGGTAATAACTGTAAAAATATTAAATTATGGCTCGTTAATTTATTAGCTGAGAAAAATTATGTCATTACATAGCTTAGAAAACACTGTACAATTTTTGGTATTCACCAAACTTTTCATCGGGAATAATTGAATAACGAAAACCCTATTGCATCGCAAAAGAGATCACATGACGCTACGTTCAAACACAACATGGCGTATTTGAAATTAAAAGTATTGCCAGAAAAGAAAAACAAAAACCTTAGTAGAAACGTGTCAGTTTGTTTCCTGGTTAGAATTAGATTTCCGGTTCCTGCTACTTCCGTTCTAGATTTCTAACACATCCGCCTTAACTTTGAAATTTTTTCCCAATTTATTTGTTTTTTTTTCTTTTTTTTTCTTTTTTTTTTCGGGTTTTTTTTTCCCGCTCAGTCAGTGTAGATCGGTTTGCCTATCAGGTTCACGTTACTCCTCGGTTTTTGACCAAGAGTAGCGGCTTATCCTTTGTTTCCTGCTTAGGATTGGGTTTCCTGTCCTTCCTAAATTCCACATAAACTCTATACGTCTAACATCTCCGCTTGAAACCTTAAATATATTTATTATTTATTTATTTTTCAGTCAATAGGAGCAGACATGTTCACCTATCGTCCAGTTCATATTAATCTCCAGCCATTTGAACATGAGTTAATGTTTACGCCCTACTTCCCGCTTAGTACTGGGTTTCCGGAGCCTTTTGAAGTCTTTTCCTTCTCTTTTATTACTTAGAAGTGTCTTAGAGGCACCATCGCCTTGCTTGGAGGAAATTGATTATAAAGAAAAGGAAAAAGATATGCATCTTGTTTCCAGGAGTCTAATCGAATTAACGTGACTAAATTAATATGTTCCAAAACCAAAATTTAAAAGCCAAGCATAAGATGTACCTTTTTAAATATGCTTTGAAAGTATTCGAACATTGAATTAAATGTTCTTTCATGCCTAACCACTACCTAGCTATTCTTTACGGGTGGAATACCAGACGGTTTGAGGAGTAAAATCACGTACGTCTGAAACGTCAGTAGGGCGAAAGAGGTGTTATATTTTAGGGTGTAATTTTCAGGGCTGAGTTTGTTAAACTTTAGTGTGCATTTTATAGTTTATTTAAAAATTCTTCATTTAATTTTGTGTTTTTTAATACTTTAATCAATATATAATTAGTGTCTGGCTGTTTCTCTATCTACGCTGAATGATTTGGCAGGATAAAAATGGATGAATTCCAATAATACTGCGTATACTTCGCCACCTGCATATTTTAAGTTAAATATTTACAGATAGTACAAAATTAATACTTTGCGTATACTTGTGTAGAAAATTAAAATTCTTCTACTGTAGGAGAATTAAGGAGGAAAAAAGTATTTGCATAAAAATTTGGCATGCATTGTATCTGATTCTAAATGTATTTTTAACTGTTACAGAGTTCGTGAAAGAATATTTTTTCTTCATTCAATGAAATTGTTTCGCAGCTTTCCATGGAGACACTTGGAAAATATCCATTGATCTATCGATAGATGTAGATATTTCCACAGTGATATATAACTAAGTAAAATGTAAAATCACTTTTCATCGGCAAGGTCACCTTCATCACTACAAATTGATAGTTGCATATATATATATATATATATATATATATATATATATATATATATATATATATATATATATATATATATATGTATGTATGTATATGTGTCTGTCTATAAATACATATATATTTATATATATATATATATATATATATATATATATATATATATATTTATATATATGTATGTATGTATATGTGTCTGTCTATAAATACATATATATATATATATATATATATATATATATATATATATATATATATATTAAGACATTTTGCTCTGTTTCTAATAAACACTATTAAACAACATTTCACGGCCTGAATGTCCGAGACATTTTCATAGAAAATATTCGTCCTCCAACAGGAATCGAACCTGTATCCTATAACGTGTAAGGTCATTGTTTTTTACATTTCGATACGCCATGAGCAGATATGAATGTACGTGAGAGAATCATGGAAGATTGCAGTTTAAATGACAGTAAAATCTACACTACGAACCGAAGGCTCGTCTGTGGCCCAATCAGTTGAGGCACGTTAGGTTATATGACGGTTCCGTATAGGATGCAGGTTCGATCTCTGTAGGGGAACGAAAATTTCTATGAAAGTTTCTCGGACATTCGGGTAGGTAAACTTTGTTTATACTATTTATTATAAACAGAGCATTTACTTAAATATTTATATATATATAAAAAGAATGTATAAACATAAAAATGTCTTAAAATAATTGTCGGACTTAGCCCATTTCATCATGTGATATATATATACAGTCACATATATATGTATAATTTAAAAAAATAGTGTTTTTAATTACTGGAACTTTATTCCATCTATATCACCCTTGTATTCACACACACACACACACACATATATATATATATATATATATATATATATATATATATATATATATATATATATATATATATATATATATATATATATATATATATATATATATATATATATATATCCGAATACAAAGTTGATATAGATGGAATATTCGGATATATATATATTCGAATACAAGGTTGGTATAGATGGAATCAGAAAAGACTATTTTTTTTTAATGTTCTCAATACAGAATAGAGCGAATAATATTTACTTACAAATTATAACATGTTATGTCATTACAAAAACAAACATTTTGTTTCAACACTTCTGGTGTCTCGTCAAGCGATAGTGATGCAAGTTGAATAAAGAGCTTTTTAAAAGTTCAAAAACCAACCACTACCCCCCCCTGAGGGAAATATTTTTACGTAAGATGTAATGGCCAATCAAATTACAAGTATATGACGATTCAAATAACGCGACGACGGACCGTATTAATTAATGCTTTAAAATAATTATTAGATTTTATAGGAAATTATAATAATTAATTCATCTCCAATGCCTCATAATTAATAAAGTTACTCTAAATATAACCATGCATCATGTTTAGAAAGAAAGAAAATTAGCCAAAGGTAAACGGAAAAAATATGTCTGAATTTTCATGAATTGTTCCTAGCGGTAGTAAGAGGTAAAATATATGGCTACTGAGTCAGTTACATTGACAGGGTCGTGATGATAGGGTTTAGTGGACAAGGGAGAAAGGTTTATTTGGGACTAGACATACAGACATCACATCATAATAGACAAATACATAAATGTAACTGAATGTATGAAGAACTTGGTAATGCGCATGCGTAATCCTAAGGAGAATGAAATCCTGAGAGCTCAATTTATCCATTCTCCCCCCCCATTTCAATATATCACATCCGTTGAGTTAACCATCTAAATAGGTCATGGTCTAGTCACTCCTCCTCCCCCAATACTAAGTATGCTTGAGAGAGATATTAAATTAATCCCTCCCTATACTCGACCATGCCTCTTTAACTATCCTTTTTACACTCTCTGTTAAATTACAAAAACTTATACTACCCATCAATTTTAATTAAATTTTTTTGTTTCATTTCATTTTTGGAAGTGCTATCTGATGATCCGGCGTCCTTTGAAAGGGCTCTGGTGAAATAAATTATTATAATGGTACCTTAAAGTGGGCTGTTTTTACCTTTAATATATATATATATATATATATATATATATATATATATATATATTAGGTTGGTGCAAAAATAATTACGTAATAATGTTGTTTTTGACGTATTTTTTAAAGTCAAAAAACGACATTATTACCTCATTATTTTTGCACCAACCTAATATATATATATATATATATACACATATATTCACATATATATATAAATACATATACAAAATGCAGAAGCACAGACACAACCATATATATATATATATATATATATATATATATATATATATTCAGATTTGTCCTTCTCCTAGACCAGTTGACATCCAAGGCTATAGAACCTAGTCTGTGCTGCTATTTACCCATAGCTGGAGGGAGAAGAAGACGATTCACACCTTTCCCAAGGGTATTAGCACGTATGTGAATGTAATGGATTCTTTTGGAATTCGAACTCGGCTCTCCGATTCCTCAATCCAAGCCGCTATCTTTGTATTTGGCCCTTCCAAAAGTGCAGAGTGCAGTGTGTCCTGCACGAAACCTTCACCACTATAATCAAACCTCATGTGCTGTTGCCGGGCTGTCGGTTTCCTAGGAACTGATCTGCTTGACCCTAATACATCGAATTCGACGGAAGAGCCGAGAATGTGTGTGTATATGTGTGTGTGTATATATATGTGTATATATATATATATGTCTGCTATTCCGCGACTATTATCGTCGTATAGCAAATTTTCTGACTCAACGGATATCCTTCCGTGTATTGATGTTAAAAATTGAAAGAAATGTGATATAGACGTTAAAATTTATTTTATTTAATTTACCAAGTACATTCGATCTTTTCAATATATATACAGGGTGTTTCAAAAAGAATACGCCAAAATCATCACGTGATGTGTCAATAACGAAAACAATTACAAACCTCTAGCATGAACACATGTGTTGTATATTATTCAAGTTTCATTTCATGTTTTATAAGTGCTCAATGTGGCCACCACCGCCAGCGTGGACAACATCAAGCGGATATGACAATTCCTCCCAAACGCGCCTCAGCATGTCACTGTCCACCGTTTTGATTACAGCTGTTATTCGATCTTTCAAGTCATCAATACTTGCTGGAAGTGCTGGAACATAAACTTGGTCTTTAACATAGCCCCACAAGAAAAAGTCACACACAGTGAGGTGCGGGGATCTGGCAGGCCAAGCACAGAGAGCAAGGTCTTTAGCACCTCTCCTCCCAATCCATCGCTGAGGCACGTTTTCATTCAGATGAGCTCTAACCCCGAGATGCCAATGGGGTGGTGCTGCATCTTGCTGAAAAATGAAATCATGCGAATCTGCCTGCACCGTGACAATGGCGTTTGTTTTCTGCTGAGGAGTCGTGATTTTGATTGATCTTCCCACAATTCAGCTGAACCGGAAGTTATACTAACGACAGCGGTGAAACTGAGACCCAATCAAGTTTTGATAACTACTCTATCAAATAACTACTGATTGAGTCCACTACAATGCTATAGACCTGAAAAAACAGCGCAATGATTTTGGCGTATTCTTTTTGAAACACCATATATATATATATATATATATATATATATATATATATATATATATGAGAAAATTTTATTAGAAAATTTCTCACTTAGAAAATTTTAAAGAAAATAGAAAATTTGTCACTTAGTTGATTTATGTTATATTCAGCATCCCGACTCCAGAGTTTCGTAGACGATCTTTGTGTAATCGTTCGGTCCACTCAACAGAAGTCATCAGCAATCATCTTTAATACAAAAAGTTCTTGCTTTTCTTTCATACTTGTCCAAAGACCGACAGCATTTCTGGCTTCACAAGATTGTTGG
Source organism: Acanthosepion lycidas (assembly GCA_963932145.1). NCBI lineage: Eukaryota > Metazoa > Mollusca > Cephalopoda > Sepiida > Sepiidae > Acanthosepion > Acanthosepion lycidas. Next base: position 19,218,440 of record OZ010581.1, on the reverse strand, counting down.
CATCACCATTGCGTTATTTTATCTCTCTCTCTCTCTCTATATATATATATATATATATATATAGATAGATAGATAGATAGATAGTCTCTGTGTGTTTGTAAAAATTGATTATATCTAATGAACGTTATAGAACAATGGTGAGTATATATTCATCATTAAGTTAATAACACTGTAATCTAAAATGATTTGTGAAAACAAATTCATTTCCTCCTCCAGGATGACTTCTATGGTTCACTCAAATGTAATAATCAGCCACTCGTTTTAATATAATTATAAGCGCATTGCTGCAATCAAGCTGTTTTATTTCCAAAAAGCGTTATATTTTTTTTTTCTAAAATGGCTTTGAATGTAGCTTTCTCTTGCCATTAAACGTCTCATTGTCTGTCTTCTATGTAACAATAATTCCCTCATTTTAGCTAGACTTTCACTGTCGTCATTCTATTTGTCTTGTGGGGCTTGTTTCAGTATTTAACTTTGCAGTTTCGATTCGTTCTTATTTAAAAGCGTTCATATTGTTTCTCTTCGCTTCGCACTCAAAGAAACGTTTCATTTTATTTTTGTATTTCTATTATTTAAAGATTCGTTTCTTTCTTTCTTTTTTTTTTCTTTTCCGGTTCTTCTTTCAAATCTTTTATCTATAACCACACCTCCTTTTCATGAACACCATTTTTCATTCTATTTTTACTTCAACGATTTCTAGAGCTCAAAGTCCGCCGCCGCTGTGATATTTTCTTCTTCTTCTTCTTCTTCTTCTTCTTATCCTCCTCCTCCTTCTTCTTCTTCTTCTTCTTCTTCTTCTTCGTCTTCTTCTTCTCTTCCTTTTCCTTCTCCTCATTTTTCTTCTCTTCTTTTTCTCCTACTCCTTCGTCTTCTTCTTTTTCTTCTTCTTCTTATCCTCCTCCTCCTTCTTCTTCTTCTTCTTCTTCTTCTTCGTCTTCTTCTTCTCTTCCTTTTCCTTCTCCTCATTTTTCTTCTCTTCTTTTTCTCCTACTCCTTCGTCGTCTTCTTTTTCTTCTTCTTCTTATCCTCCTCCTCCTTCTTCTTCTTCTTCTTCTCTTCCTTTTCCTTCTCCTCATTTTTCTTCTCTTCTTTTTCTCCTACTCCTTCGTCTTCTTCTTTTTCTTCTTCTTCTTATCCTCCTCCTCCTCCTTCTTCTTCTTCTTCTTCGTCTTCTTCTTCTCTTCCTTTTCCTTCTCCTCATTTTTCTTCTCTTCTTTTTCTCCTACTCCTTCGTCTTCTTCTTTTTCTTCTTCTTCTTATCCTCCTCCTCCTTCTTCTTCTTCTTCTTCTTCTTCTTCGTCTTCTTCTTCTCTTCCTTTTCCTTCTCCTCATTTTTCTTCTCTTCTTTTTCTCCTACTCCTTCGTCGTCTTCTTTTTCTTCTTCTTCTTATCCTCCTCCTCCTCCTTCTTCTTCTTCTTCTTCTTCTCTTCCTTTTCCTTCTCCTCATTTTTCTTCTCTTCTTTTTCTCCTACTCCTTCGTCTTCTTCTTTTTCTTCTTCTTCTTATCCTCCTCCTTCTTCTTCTTCTTCTTCTTCTTCTTCTTCTTCTTCTTCGTCTTCTTCTTCTCTTCCTTTTCCTTCTCCTTATTTTTCTTCTCTTCTTTTTCTCCTACTCCTTCGTCGTCTTCTTTTTCTTCTTCTTCTTATCCTCCTCCTCCTCCTTCTTCTTCTTCTTCTTCTTCTTCTTCTTCTTCTTCGTCTTCTTCTTCTCTTCCTTTTCCTTCTCCTCATTTTTCTTCTCTTCTTTTTCTCCTACTCCTTCGTCTTCTTCTTTTTCTTCTTCTTCTTATCCTCCTCCTCCTTCTTCTTCTTCTTCTTCTTCTTCTTCTTCTTCTCTTCCTTTTTCTTCTCCTCATTTTTCTTCTCTTCTTTTTCTCCTACTCCTTCGTCTTCTTCTTTTTCTTCTTCTTCTTATCCTCCTCCTCCTCCTCCTCCTTCTTCTTCTTCTTCTTCATTTTCTTCGCCCTCGTCCTTCTACTTCCTCTTCTTCTTACCGTATCTCCTCAGACGATTGACGATCATTGCTCTCCGCAACTTCCTATCCTTTGTAGCGCTTAGAAATATTTGTCTTTTCCACATCCATTCCACTCCTTGTTCTGCCATCCAATAACACGAGCTCTTGGGGTAGATTTCAGTTTCGATCTGCCCGTTTTGCCATCAATATGTAGTGTCATCCCAGAATAGAAATTGCACTCAGTAGCACACCAGATCATCATGGTTAACAATCAAGTTTAATTCCGCGATTACCACCCGGCCGTCGACTATAGAATCCTTTTGCCTCACAGCTGACATGCAAGCGTAGGATTGAGCTGCATGACAGAGATACCTATATAGACACCAATCCCAGAGAACAAAGTCAATCAGACAGCGTAGACGAGAATAGCCTTGCACAGACACACATAAACAGACACAAGTCTGCCGGGATTAACGTTGCTTAACGTCGATGATCGTACTGGGATTAGTGTTTCAATATAATGTGGCCATATGTTGTAATAACTCTTTACAGATGAACAAAATATTAGTCTTATTAAGTCTTTATTAATAGCTATCTCTGTTTCATTGCAAATATCTCCTGGGAGTATCAGATTCTCTAAGCCGCCTTTCCTCATTATGTATCCATGAAATTTGAACTCTCTCTTTCTGACTTTATGTATAAACTAGCAGGCTTCGCCCACTTTCTATCTGTTAATTTTTTTAGGAAATTTAGTTGTTTTTCTATGGGATTAATGTTCGCTATTTATGAAATGTTGAAGGGGCTGTGAACGTTCAATATATTGGTTCAAAGAATATGACTGTAAAAACAGAAGAAATTAATGGGTCGCGTGTGGGGGTAGGCTTGTTATAGTTAAGGTAAGTTTTACCAATAGATGCCAACTTGTGGAAAGACAATATTCCTAAACAACTATTTTTGATATGATAATCAAAACAACCCTCGAATAAAAGAACAGTAATGAAGAACAATAGCAGCCGTGGATGGATAGCGGTTCGGATTGATGAATCGGAGAAACGAGTTCGAATTCCAGTCGAACCCATTGCATTCACTTACGTGCTAATTCTTCTTCTCCCACTCCCCGCCCCAGCTATAGGGAGGAGAAGAAGATTCTATAGCCTTAGATAGCATCTGGTCTACCGCAGAAAGAAATGGCAAACTACTACGGGAAAAACCTGCCACGTCAGTCATGTATCGAAAGGTACATGATCGCCTAAGCGTGTACCCCGCATGGTACATAACTGACTGAATGAAGAACGGTTAATTAATGAAATATATTTTTTGTAAAATCAAATATGCAAATTAGTTAACCTTGAAACGTGATATCATCTAGAAGTAGATAATATATAATACAGATATAATACTGAGAGGTGCCCAGACCTGGGAAACAGCTGTCCGAGAGCGTGCCCTCCCATTGCACCAGAGGGAGGGATCGGTGTTCACACTGAGGGCAGCGCAATCGACGGTTGCGGCGGCTGAAGGAATTTTTTGTTCCTTTCCCGGGTGTACGCGCACGTGTCTCCACCTAAATATAGACCTTGTATCACATCGCGTCCAAGTGGAGGGACAGAGTAAATACTGTGTAAATTACTCTTTTGAGTAGTTACACGTCAACATATCATCTCTCAGTTGCATTTCTGTCTTTGAACAGAGTGTTCTCAGGGGCTTCTCTGTCAAATATCAGATGGGCAACTGAGGAAAATAATACTGACAGGTGCCCAGCCCTGGGGAACATCTGCCCGAGGCTGCGCCCTCCCATTGCACTAGAGGGAGGGATCGGTGCCCGCACCGTAGCCAGCGCTACCGAAGGTTGCTGGGGCTAAGAAAATTTTTTGTTCCTGTCCCGGGCGTACGCACTCGGGGTCCCACCTTAAATTAGACATTGTGTCAAATCTCGCCCTACTGGGAGACAGAGTAAATACCGTCTGTAAATTACACTTTCGAGTAGTTTCTAACACATCTATTTATCATCTCTCAGTGGCGTCGCCGTCTTTGGGCAGATTTCACTCAGGAGCGACTCTGTCAAAGGACAGATTTGCAACTGACGAAAATTATACTGAGATGTGCCGACCCTGGGGAACAGCTGCCCAAGGCCGGGCCTTCTCATCGCACTAGAAAAATCGGTGCACGCACCGAGACCAGCACAAACGACTGTTGCGGGAAATTGGGGATTTTTGTTTCTATCCAGGGTGTAAGCGATCGAGCTCCCCACAGTAAACCGACCTTGTGTCACAACCTGACCTGTGGCGGGGGGGGGGTTCGTTGTTGAGTAAATACAAATTATTCTTTTGAGTAATTTCTAACATATTACTTATCATCTCTCAGTTGCGTCTCTGTCTTTGAGCAGAGTGCACTCAGGGGCTACTCTTTCTAAGGACAAAGTTGCAAGTGACGAAAATTATACTGGGAGGTGTCCAGCCCTGGGGAACAGCTGCTCGAGGCCGCGTCCTCTCATGTTACCAGAGAGAGGGATCGGTTCTCGCACCAAGGACAGGACAGCCGACGGTTTCGAGGGTTTGTGGGCAGTTTTTGTTCCTTGCCCCGGTGTTCGCGCTCAGGTCCCCACCTTAAAAAAGACCTTCTCTCACATCTCGTCTCAGTTGAGAGACAGAGTAAATACCGTGTGTAAATTACTATAAAGTAGAGCTGAGGACTTTTTACCCCAGAATTCATGGGGAAATTGAGCTCCAATTTCGCTATTTATTCATATAGATGTTCTTTTTTTATTCTCCTTAAAACTTTCTTCTGTAGAACCACATTTCAGTTACTTGAAGGTTCTCTCTCATATTCAGAATTTACTCCCTTTTAGAATTAATATTGCGTAATACTTCAGTACTTTTTCTTTGTTTCTACCGAATTTATTGTCTATATCTATAGGCATTATGATTATTTATATTATTCAGAATGTTATCCGCATCTTCATTGCCATATTCACAACGTTTCGGCCGTAGTGCGCTCCGACTTCTTCAGGTGATCGGATTTCTAAGATGATGTATTATGATCACTTGATTATTTACATTATTTGAACTGTTATCCGCATCTTAATTGCCATATTCACAACGTTTCGGCCGTTGTAGGCTCAAGCCTTCTTCAGGTGATTAGATCTCTGAGATGAGGTATTATGATTACTTGCATTATTTACATTATTCAGACTGTTATCCGCATCTTCAATGCCATATTCACAACGTTTCGACCGTTGTGCGCTCCGCCTTCTTCAGGTGATTGGATTTCTGAGATGATGTATTATGATCACTTGCATTATTTACATTATCTGAACTGTTATCCGCATCTTCACTGCCATATTCACAAGGTTTCGACCCTTGTACGCTCCGTCTTTCTTCAGGTGATTGGAATTTCAAAACGGACCCTTATCCAGAAGAGGCATGACACGTTGAACTACAACAATTCAACACGGTGAACGAAATAAAGGGTTCGGTTCCAAATTCCAATCACCTGACGAAGGCCGGTGTATACAACGGCCGAAATAATTCAAAACAACGGTTGTGAATATGGCATTGAAAATGAGGATAATGCTAACGAAATTATTCTGTTTCTTTACTTAGGTTCATGAAGGCATGTTTCTCTATTCCAATATCCCTCTTTTTAAGCATTTAATAGCTTTCTAATGCTCCTTACAATGTTCTTTTGTCTCATATTTGTTTAATATTTTTGTAGTTTATAATTAATTGTTATCTTTTTTTTTTAAATTAAGAATTTTTCTGCATATTTTACGTTGACTGTCGCTGCTTTTTTTTTTTTTTTTGCAGTTAGATTATTCTTTCTTTCTTTTATTCAATCATTTCGAGTTTGAAATTATTTTTCTCAGTTTCAATTCAAGAATCAATCATGTTCTCTCTGTGATTTCTAAGATCTATCGGCGATTATTTTCCCCCGCTTTTTAATCCTCTTTATTTCGGATTCCTAACACCTTTATTCCCGTCCATTTTGAAACACTTCTTCAGGCAATTGTGCTTTTTATTTATTTCTACCTTTTTTTTTTACGCTCCCACCATTCTTACCAACCTTTCTTCTTTTCCGGAAAATTATATTCCTCATTCACTGACATAAAAACCCCTTCAACCATCTTTTACCTCATTCCTTCATATCCTATTTTTCTTTATTATATCATTCAGTTAACAATTTTTTTATCTTTGTTATTAATACAACACTTCGACATTTCTAAACTGCATTTGGCGGCCATTTTTAGAATTAAATACTTTATTCACTTTTTTCTACGATTTAACTTTTCCAGTTTCGCTTACCAGACCACCCCACAATTCAATGATTGTGTGTTAGGATGTCATATTAGTAATAGGAACGAACAAGCATAATCAATATGAAAAGTTCTTAAAGTGTTTATGTATTCTATTGCTATAAACTTGTTTTAGAATTATTGAGAAAAAAATGAACAATGTAATTCGTTGATCCTTGATTCTCTAAAGCAACGTTTTTCAATTTGCCCACAACTAGAATTTTTTTCAACTGGTTTGCGTTTGTTAAAATCTTCAGTGTTTATCATTGTTGAGGTTATCCATAACATTTTTGTCGAGATTTAAAAACCCTAATTTGCGTTCAATTTTGCAAACCAATCAATCAAATTTGAATAAAATGATTTGTTAGGAAAAATACTTTGACAAAAACTACTTGAAGGTTTAATAATTCCTTTAATTTAAATTAATTTTATAGGAAATAATAAGAATTTTTAAGAATTTATTTTCCTTTCTAACAGCAAGGAAGAAAATTGTTATGATTTCTTACTCTTGAGTATGCAACATGCGTAAATATTTTTTTCTAGAATCAAATTCCAACTTTCTGAAGCATTTGGCCCTGTGATTTGTTTGTAGTTCTAGCAAACGCAGATCGAACTGAAAACTGATTCTTTTATGTAAAACCTATAAGAAAGACATGCAAATTAAAATATTGCATTTTTTTAAATAAATATTGGTTATTTTAATCATTAAATTGCTCTTAAAATAATGCATTGTTTTATGTTAAATATTTTTTAAATAGGGTATTGTGCATGTTAAATGAGAAAATTTTAATTTTTCTAAAAATTATTGAACATTTATTCTAAGCTACACACCCTAGTAAAACCAATTGTACTTTGTACTCCGTTCCCTGTTTGCTCTTCGCCCCACAATTTGGTTTTGTCGATCAATGTATGGCTATTTTAGAGGGTTTGACGGTTGGATGGGTGGACGGACTAACAGAAATCACGGAGTTTTATATATATATATATATATATATATATATATATATATATATATATATATATATATATATATTACCTTAAATACTTACTGAATCTACTGAGACGTGTGTGTAGAAAAATAAATCTGTCCACTCTAATTCTGAATCAAATAAAGTCACTATCCTAAATTCTTTAATGTATACTATACAAAGTCCATAATGACAGTGTGTCAATTAGAATTTGGAACATTAATTACCTATGTCATAGCAGTCCAGTGTCTATAATGTGAAGAGTGTATATTTTTCGGCTAAACTCTCAATGCATACATTCTACGATACCACTCTACGTCGTCGCCTCTTCCACCCGTCCTGCTCCACCGTCGTCTTCGATGGTTCGATACGCAACTCAACGCCCGGAAGGAGAACTAATCCGCTATGTACTTCTCCCTCCTTCTCTTCCTGACTGGCGAAAACGTGTCGGTGTGCAGCTGAAGACGTGGGATAGCACAATAAAGGATGACCTAGCAGTACAATCGGGTCCACAAGTAGTTGGTCTTCGACGATGGAATCGCGATTGGCTCGCCATTTCGTGTGACCTGGCTCAGGATCGGCGAGCGTGGGCATTGATGGTCCGTGATGCTGTACTTGCTCGGGAGGAAGCTGTTTCAACCCGACCAGGGTAAAAACCGATACTAGTCATGTCAAAGTCAATGCATACATTTGATTATGCCAGTGGAAGCCGCACATCTGGGTTCACGTGGAGATGAACTTCCTATTTCGTCTCTCATATTATTTATTTAGATATTTCTCCTCAATAGGGGAGTAGAACTGTTTTCCTATCACCTGGATCACATTCCTCTCCAGCCTTTTGAACAGGAGTAGAGGGTTTATCCCTTGTTTCCTGTTTAAGATTGGGTTTCTGCTCTCCTCTAATGTCTGCTTCAATTCTTGACTTCTAAGGTTTCCGCTTGAACATTTTATTCACTAATTAATTTCCTTCTCTCCCAATAGGAGTAACTGCATTCGCCTATCATAGTGTCCACAATCTTTCCCGGTATTTTGAGCAGGACTAGAGGTTTACGACATGTTCCTTTTTGAGGTTGGGTATCTGGTTCCTGAAAATTTTTTTCATTCTGCTTTATTCCCAGTAGCCTTATTGCGCATTTGCGACATTATCTCCTTGAACTGAATTTTAGAAATAGCATGTTGTTGAAAAGTCTATATCATATAAGGATTTGTACATATTTATGGGTACCTAACAACTTTTGTATTTTGAAGGTACACAAATTGAATTTGTATCATAATTCCCTTCATTCATTCTTCTTACAAATATTAAAAAGGTTTCGGAAATAAATGTCGGTTTTTATTCACGATCAATTTGTTATTATTTTTTTTAACGTTTATTTTATATTAATAAGTATACACATTATCCCTCACCGAGAGCACTATTCATCTGAGTCTTGGCAATTAAGGCAATTTTCAGGTAATGAGTATAGAATTTAAAAAATAATATCTGGTTATCGCAATGTTATGTATTGTACTGGGATTACAGTTTTTTTTTTAATTTTAAGGGATAATATGTGCATTATATATATATATATATATATATATATATATATATATATATATATATATATATATATATATATAGACATTATAACTAACACACAAAAAAGAGAATGTCTCATATAGAGAATATTTACCATCGAAAGAAAAAATCAATTATTTTTAATAATATGTGTAAATCTCCACTCTTTGCGACCAGAAACTCGCGTAGCAAAATTATGGAAAATAAAGCATAATATTTTTTTTTTTTAAATCCACATTACAACCCCAAAAGTTTGCGGCTTCTCTCTTCTTTTTAATATTCACACTTTTCTCTCGTTGGAACTACTATAACCTCTTCTTTACATATATATATATATATATAATTATATATATATATATATATATATATATATATATATATATATATATATATATATATAAAATCTGATGACATTTTTAATTTGTTAATCCGACATATTTTTATTACTAAAACGTTATATTTAGTAAATACTTCTATTTGAGTAGGCGGTCCGTTTATTTATTAAACAGTATATTTCCTTTCGTCCACCTGACTGAATAATCAAGAAAGCTTATTCGACGAAAATATACACTCTCCTTTCTTTAGAAATAAAAGTATTAGGTTGGTGCAAAAATAATGTCGGTTTCTGACATTAAAAATACGTCAAAAACCGACATTATTTTTGCACCAACCTAATATTATAAAAAATGACTTAAATGAATTCTAACAGTATCGCGTGTGGAAATATTGTTTTTATTGTTGTGTTGCCACACAACAATAATACTTGACGTAATTTTCAATTGACAATGCCGTTTTTCAAAATTCTACTTGCTAAATACATTTCGTTTTGTTGTTAGTTACGTTTATTCATTTCGTTTTTAAACCTATACATTTGTCTTTTTCTACAGGTCAACTCTGAGAATTATATATATATATATATATATATATATATATATATATATATATATATATATATATATATATATATATGGTTGGATAGATGTGTATTAGCTCTATCTCTGATATTGAGTGCTTTCTAATAAGTACCGCGCATATAATATATAAATAATTATATATATATATATATATATTCATTTATATTTATATACAGACACTTTTCACACATATATATATATATATATATTATATATATATATATATATATACAAACACATGCACTCACATTAGTGGATACTCATATTTGAGTAGGTCCATCATTTATTTTTGTGAGGCAGCCTGTATATATTGAAATCTTGTTAAAGAAATATCTGTCAAATTTATAAATAAAAAAATGATTTATACACCCTGAAACATGCTAATATCTTGGTAGCGAATTTTAGGATCTCTCGGTTTTCTTTGAATTGAATTTGATAAAAATTTCCCAAGCTGGTTTGCACAATATGGCAAGACCATTATTAGGCTTTCATTACATTATGTAACGTTCTTTGATTTTTATTTCAGATTCGTCAGCTTTTAGGTGAACCACACTAACAGCTTTTGATTGAAAATAGCCTATCTATACCTTCTTTGAAGAAAACGAAGGATACTGATACTATATATATATATATATATATATATATATATATATATATATATATATATATGTGTGGGGGGGGGTGAACGTTCGCTTTCTGAATATGAGACCCGGATTCCAATCTTGCCGTGGTCGATTTTCAAGAAGGCGACTTCCTGATGTTATTAGCCTGGATCGAGGTCGAACCCACCGTGCGGCATCTTTGGAAACTGGCTGAAAATCCCAAGCCTTATGAGTGAAATTGGGTAGACGAAACTCTTGTGGGCCATCGAAAGCTGTGTTAGCACAAACGAACAGGTCATTGTGGCTGAGGGATTGACCGTTCTGGCCCTGTTCAAATTATTGATCCCGCTAGATAAAACGCTATCTCTGAGAAACTCTAAGGTCTGCTCAGCATAGTTGCAGTATGGCTCTGTTCTGTGGGTGTTGATCAAACACAAATGTGCTTGAACGAGCGTTTGCAATAGGGATTGGCTAACCGCCCTAGTCGACGGGTATCCTCGAATACGAGTACCTAGCTATTATCATATATATATATATATATATATATATATATATATATATATATATAATGAAATGGACAAAGTTCGACAATTATTTTAAGACATTTTTATGTTTATACATTCTTTTTATGGATACAAATATTTAAGTAAATGCCCTGTTTATAATAAACAGTATCAATAACATTTACAGGCCTGTCTTAAAATAATTGTCGGACTTTGTCAATTTCATAATGTGTGACGTCATTTGTTTACATCCGGATACGCATTGAGCAGATATTAATGAACGTGAGAGAATCATGGAAGATTGTAGTTTAAAAGCAGTAAAATCGACCTTGCTAACCGAACGCTCCTATGTGGCCCAATCGGTTAAGGCACGTCTGGCTATATGACGTTTCCGTATAGGATACAGCTTCGATTCATGTCGGAAGACGAATATTTTCTATGAAAATTTCTGAGACATTCAAGCCGGTAAATGTTGTTTATTATAAACAGAGCATTTACTTAAATATTTGTATCTATAAAAAGAATGTATAAACATAAAAATGTCTTAATATATATATATATATATATATATATATATATATATATATATATATATATATATATCTTATATTACATTGATTAAATGAATCGTAGAACCATTATTGTAATACTGGTAATAGTAGTATAATACTTAATTTTGCAATCGCCTCGTATTTGTGGGCAGAATAAATGACTAAATTTAGGGCATATAATCAATTTTTTTGCCTTCAATAGAAAAGGAGATACGCAGGTAAAATGTATACGAAGGACCATAAACACCTCACCTTTATATGAAATAGGGTTCTGAACAGAATGGAAAAAAAGGATTTCAGACAGCTGAAGATGTGGCAGTTCTGGTTGAGCTCTCTAGTAGGAAAGGTTGATATGTTCTTCTGCTATGAATCCCTGGATGTTTATGGCTTCATAAAGGTAATCCCAGGAGAAAACAAGATTAGAATCTGTTCCATGATTTACACATGTGTGAGTATCGCTGTGTGTTTTTCACTGCTTTCACGGAATTATCATGACTTTACCTTGTTTCCTGATATCGGGAGTGTAGATAAGAATAATGAGAATTCACTATCAAATAAATTTAAAGAAATAAATAAAATAAGAGAGGGAATAATTAATTTTCTTCATTTAATCTTTTAACTCGGTCTTTTTTGAGGGATGATTTATTTCCAGCCATTATTCCTTCTTACAGATTTTTTCTTCCTTCATTTCATTAAAATCCTCTCAAGTTTTCCATACTTCAAAACTGCGTTGATTTTTATTCATACGCTAAAGACCCAGTAATTTCGTATCAATTGATTTTTTTTCATACTTAATTTGACAATGATAAATGCGTATTGATTTTTAATCGTTATAATTACCATTCCTTTATTGTCGACGTCTTCGGTTTCATCAATTCTTTCATCTTCCCTATTAGTTAGCCCCCTATTTGAAAAATTTGAGCTAAGACATCAAGGAAGCCATTTCAATTGACGTTTCTCTGGTGCTTGATGTCTCTGTGTGTGTATGCCTGATTAAAGCAACAATTTTGATTTATAACACTTGTCGTCCGTTAATTTCTAACCAATTAGATTCGGTATTTTTTAAGCTAATTTTATTTTTGTATAATTTGTAACCTCTGCGCATGACAAAAAAAAAGTTTTATTTGACCACCTTCTTCATTCGTTAAGTTCACTGAATTCTGAGGTGAATACTTTTCATTAATCGTTTTTTACTAGTTTTTTTTTTTTTTCATCTTATTGTCGATTTCCGTCCCACCGTTATGGGCCGACCAAAATCTACGAACGTTAAGGTAAGCAGTATGAAATAAGAACAAAAAAATAACTTCTGAGAAGCTTTGAATTTCTGTCCCATATATTGTCAACTTGATTTCCATGGATGACACATTAAAGAATTCGGAAATGAAAGACTGTCACGAATCTTGGCACCAATATGCAGATAAAAATGCTTCAGTATCTGCCTATATTTCTGAGATGAGGTATTATGTACACTACTTGCATTATTCGGACTTATTTTCCTCATTTTTGTCGCCATATTTATTACAACGTTTCGGCCCTTCAGTATCTGCCTATATTTCTGAGATGAGGTATTATGTACACTACTTGCATTATTCGGACTTATTTTCCTCATGTTTGTCGCCATATTTATTACAACGTTTCAGCCCTTCAGTATCTGTCTATATTTCTGAGATGAGGTATTATGTACACTATTTGCATTATTCAGACTTATTTTCCTCATGTTTGTCGCCATATTTATTACAACGTTTCGGCCCTTCAGTATCTGTCTATATTTCTGAGATGAGGTATTATGTACACTATTTGCATTATTCGGACTTATTTTCCTCATGTTTGTCGCCATATTTATTACAACGTTTCGGCCCTTCAGTATCTGTCTATATTTCTGAGATGAGGTATTATGTACACTATTTGCATTATTCGGACTTATTTTCCTCATGTTTGTCGCCATATTTATTACAACGTTTCGGCCCTTCAGTATCTGTCTATACTTCTGAGATGAGGTATTATGTACACTACTTGCATTATTCGGACTTATTTTCCTCATGTTTATCGCCATATTTATTACAACGTTTCGGCCCTTCAGTATCTGTCTATATTTCTGAGATGAGGTATTATGTACACTATTTGCATTATTCGGACTTATTTTCCTCATGTTTGTCGCCATATTTATTACAACGTTTCGGCCCTTCAGTATCTGTCTATATTTCTGAGATGAGGTATTATGTACACTACTTGCATTATTCGGACTTATTTTCCTCATGTTTGTCGCCATATTTATTACAACGTTTCGGCCCTTCAGTATCTGTCTATATTTCTGAGATGAGGTATTATGTACACTACTTGCATTATTCGGACTTATTTTCCTCATGTTTGTCGCCATATTTATTACAACGTTTCGGCCCTTCTGTATCTGTCTATATTTCTGAGATGAGGTATTATGTACGCTATTTGCATTATTCGGACTTATTTTCCTCATGTTTGTCGCCATATTTATTACAAAGTTTCGGCCCTTCAGTATCTGTCTATATTTCTGAGATGAGGTATTATGTACACTATTTGCATTATTCGGACTTATTTTCCTCATGTTTGTCGCCATATTTATTACAACGTTTCGGCCCTTCAGTATCTGTCTATATTTCTAAGATGAGGTATTATGTACAATATTTACGTTATTCGGGCTACTGTTCTCATCTTTGTTGCCATATTTGTCACAACATTTCGGCCGTTGTATGCTCCGGCCTTCTTTATGTGGTTGGAATGTCGAATTGGACCCTTTATTTTGCTCGCTGGGGTAGACTGTTCTAGTTCCACGTGCCATTTCTAATGGATGTCAGTTATGAATTATCTCCTGTTAATTCCCATCTCTAAGTTCTTAACCAGGTATTGAACTCACACGCTTTGGATCCTGTCACTCGATCTAACCAACGACTTTATCCACTGTACAATGTGTCCTTGAGTAAATCTGTGTATCAATTTCTGGGACTTATAAACTTAATGTCTTCAGCAACCATTTTTAGTACTCATATTACAATTTCTGCTGTTATCATTGCATGTTCTTTTTACCAGAGCTCATATTGCTTATTATTGCTTTTCTCCGGCACTCCTTATTACTAGTTCCCATATTGTATTCATTCCTATGCTTGGTCGGCTCAGAATACTTTTTTAGCATAGCATATGTGCTGATTCCTTAAGTTTACGAATTTTCCAATAATGTTCTTTGTCTATGATATCAACCTGATTCCACAGAGGGCGGTGATCTCCGTTTTCTCTCTATATGTCGTCAACCACGCCTGATTTTTCCACTTCCCCTCGTGTTACAGTTTTCTGGTGTTCTTGATACCTTACATTAAGGGGAGCGTCTTGACTCCTCTTAATATTTCTTTCCGCAGTTTCTTCTTCATTCTAAAGCAGGTGTTCAATAATAGTTTAGCAAATTATTATTTTTAGAGAGAATGGTATCTCTACTCGGACTTCCTGAGTTTGACGTTTGAAGTCAGATGGAAGGCAAAATAAGGAAATCGATTTTGATTGGCTGAGTCAGCGGGAGTATTATAGAAAGAGAAAGGGTTTTCGGAGAGCTAGTTCTTTCACATCAAGGAATGTAGATGTGATAGCTTTTGTGTCTGAAAAGGCTCCCCAGTGAGAAAGAGCGACCCCACTGGATAGTAAGAAGTTGTCTACGTCGACGATAATAAAATTGTTAATTTAAAATTCCCTTTGTTGAAGTTCTTTTATCTCTGGACTAGAGGTTACCGGCCGCAAAAGAAGATTCAAATTTTATTATCGAATTGATACCGTCGCCCAACACTTCCCCAGAACGAGATTTGGTGGCTATACAACACAGGCATGTTACCCTTTTTCAAGAAGTGATCAATATAAGATATAGGAGAGTATGATTATACATGCCAACAATATGACGCAATTTAAAAAGTATGTTTTTTTTTCCATAACTCTACAGCAATGCTTATAGTTTCAAAAAGAGATGATTAGAATTGAAATAAAACCTAAACATATAATGAACGTGAATTCATACATTTGTACATTTGTTTGTGTAGAGAATTTACAACAAAAAATAATATACATATTATTACATACCCACTATATATTTATTAGATTCTTTATTTAAAAAAATAATGTTATATTTACAACATTCTAGAAGCTATTAAAATTAAAAGTAATGCTATTTACTACTTTACATAAATATAAAACAATTTTATTTATAAGTGTATTAGAATATATACATTATCTAAATATAATAAGGAAATCCATATTATTTGCCATTTTATAAAGTTTAGGAGAATTAAAATTAACCGATGTAATTATTAACTGGAATGGTTGAGCACTCTAGAAGGATAGGATTATATGTTCTTCTGCTATGAATTCTTGGATGATCATGGCTTCATAAAGATGAACCCCAGGGGAAAAGCAAATTAGAATCTGTTCTCTCATTTACACATGTGTGAGTATTTCTGTGTGTTTTTCACTGCTTTCACAACCATTCCAATAAATAAATAGTGGTTATTATTTTTGTCGCCAATTCTCAAGAGCTTAGAAAATGTAATAAATGCACTTTAATATGTTTAGGCCTTAAAACAATAGACATTGTAGAAGAGTGAAGGTTGTTAAAAAGCGGTGTCAGGGGAAAAAACACTTTTTGACCCTAGGTCTTATTGTGGGCACGTTTGTTCATATTTGCCGAGATAAGGAATGCAATAAGATATGGGTAAATAAAGACAAACGTTCTCGCTGCTAGACGTTGAATCAAAAGCCATTTTAACTGCAGAAGATCAAATGGATCTCCCTCAGAAATGGCGAAAGGTTTGTTTGTTTTTTTTTTCATTTATTTACTAGGAAGTATTTTCAAAAATGAAAAAAAAGAAGTGTTGGAATGTATTTATTTCAATATACAACAAAGAAAAGTATATTACTTCTTCAGATAAATAAAAATTATTATTAAAGTTTACTCTTTCTAAAACAGAATGCTTACACGTATGACCATCCTTAGTAAAAATCGCCAGTGGTTTAAAATGTTGGAAATGTTACCATTAACGATCGTTACTTTAGTAATGCCAACGAATAATCGTTGTCAAGTTCGTAATGATTGTTGTAGTAGAGACTTTGTAATCAAAGATTACATCTATAGTATCGCTGTTGAACTGTGCTGATTGTCAGACGCCATAGAATAACACTCGCACTAATAGAACATGCTCGATATTACTCACTCGAATAATAATCCGTATAGTGATCTGAATAGATAAAGAGTACAGTGAATAGAGTAGAGAATAGCGGTCTATATGGTATAGAGGATAGACTAGAAATAGACATCCGAATAGTAATAGAGGATAGAATAGAAATAGCGATCGTTAGTTGTCAGCTACTTCCTGTATATATATATATATATATATATATATATATATATATATGCGTGTGTGTGTGTCTTTCCTCTATGGTTACGTGACACACTTAATTTAATAATGGGATCGCCTGTGTTTTCTCACTGGCGATCTATGTTCAAACACAAGTACCAGCATAGACACTTTATTCCTTATATCAGTTACAAAATTCAAGAAATATTGTCTTTAATCTTTGTTAAATCAGGTCGTTATGTATGAGAAAATGTGCGTGAACAATTAAAACCATAACGAAACAAAACAATTTTTAATGAAAGTTATTTTACTCTTTAAATTAAGCGTGTGATTCAGAATGTCAAACGAGGTGCATGCGTCTTGCGGGCCGCAGTTCGCCAATGAATGTTCTAAACATTTCCGTTTCTTTTTTTTTCCTTGGATTTTACAACAATAGTTTTCAGTGAAACGATTTTTGAATTTATTCCCATTTTTTGGTAGACTTTCTGTTGTAGAGATTATAAATAGTGTTTATCACAATGTTCTTTTTCTCACACAAAATAAAAACAGTTTCCAACAGGATTTGAACTCTGTATGAATCACGCCAATATAAACTCCCGCACTTCCTGCTGTCTCCGTTCTTCCTTAGTTGCTAACGTCGCTAGCTTTGTTAAGTATTATCAACCTTACACGTCATCCAACATTCCTTTACCTCTTTAACTGTGTTTCTCAAATAATTACCAATTTGGGATTGACGGCGAATACTATTGTGGATCCATCTATGTAAGATGTGCACCGTTGCCAAGAAGGGACAATTCTTAACTAGCATGGTAACTTTTGTCACTTTGCTTCCAAAGACTACGTTGGGAATCAGGGTTGCAACAAGAACTTCTTCAATAAATTGCACAACTCTAATATATTTGTTGAATATAAAAAGAGAAAAATAAACTGGTGAATAAAACGTCCCTATCATTTAATGAAGGAATAAACTCTCTGCTTCCCAGATTGGGATTGGAGAAATTTAGTCTCAAACGCTAAATTAATGACAAGCCAGTCGAATCTCACGAAATTCTTCTGTCATGCGTGTATCAATGTTTTCGTCCCAGCAACGGGAATTGCGAGTGTGTTATTTAGCTGTAGTCCGATGCAATCTCAGGTAACTCCGATCCAACTTTGTCCTAGTCGGGCCCAATTCTCCGTGCGTCTCCCGGGAATCTTTATATTGATATATCTAATTTCTCCACATCGACAGTCTTAATTTTAGGAGGGCTGTTAAAATCCACACGGCAATCAATTTGTCTTTAGAATTGTCTTTGTCTTTATTTCTGTAAAGATAGAGGTGTTTTGGGGCGGGTAACATCAACATAAACAAAATCCCAAACTTGCGAATAAGAAAATCTAGATGCTTCCTTCGGTTCAATGAATTCAGGCGTATCTGCGTTTCTTTGTCTAGAATAATTTGGGATACTCTTTTTGTAACAATACACACGTTTTTGACAGATAGCATAAATGTAAACAAATACCCCAATTTAATTTCTCAGAGCAAAAAACTTCCGACTGCACATTTATCCTGTCTTCTTATCGACGGAAATTGGATAGAACAGGGAGCCTAGGTTTTAGTCAATCTTACTGAATCTTAGTTAATTTTGAGTTCGATTCTCATTGGAACCCTTCTTAAATTCATTTTACCGTTTTAAAAAATAATTAAAATTAAAACGTTTTTTTTAACCATTCAACTTATTCTTCTGAAAATTTTAATAATTATTATCTATTTAGTAGTGAACTCAAATCACCATCCTGCAATTTCATGCAATTAAACGTTTAAACAGGGTCAGTGATTTGTAACCATATTACATCGAAGCTCAGTACTCTTTTCTTTGTTTCTAATTACATTTTCCTATACTTTTAAAATTTTGTGAAGTTCGTCTTTTGTTGCTACGTATTTCAGTTCCCAAGTTTCCGTCGTTTATAACTTTACAACTCAAATCCATTCAGAAATATCTAAACTGTCAGCTGTTTACCTCTGCGATCTTTTTTCAGATCAATCGTTAAAAAATCCGTCTTCGAAACTTGTGTACCGTTGTTACAGGATCTCAAGCAAAGAACTCTATCAGATACCAGAAATCACATCATTTGAGGGCATTCAACAGCAGTATCAACTGAAATGAATATCACATATAACACGAAGATAAAATAAAGACATAATCAGGATATTGATATTTCCAGACTAATGTAAATAAAAGATTAGGGAGTAAACCCTTATCAATGCTAGGAAGAGTGAAAACAGGTACTAGGCTCGTGAACAATTTTTTCTGAGAAATTGTTAGAAGAGAAAGATTTTATAAATTTTAACCGACCTTCTTCAGTTGGTTGGAATGTCGAACTGGACCCTTTATTTCGCTCACTGGGGTAGACTGTTCTAGTTCCACGTGCCATGTCTAATGGATGTCAGTTGTCAGTCATCAGTTATCTCCTGTTAATTCCCCTCTCCAAGTTCTTCACTGCCTTAACCGGGTATTAAACTCTTTGGGTTCTGTCACTGGATCTAACCAACGCCTTTATCCACTGTGCCATGTGTCCTTGAAGATAAAGGCGTTGATTAGATCCAGTGACAGGACCCAAAGAGTGTGAGTTCAATACCCGGTAGTGGCAGTGAAGAAGTTGGCGAGGGGAATTAATAGGAGATAACTGACAACTGACATCCATTAAACATGGCACATGGATCTAGAACAGTCTGCACCAGTGAGCGAAATAAATGGTTCAGTTGGACATTCCAACCACCTGAAGAAGGCCATTGCATACAACGGCCAAAATATTGTAATAAATATGGCGACAAAGATGAGGACAATATTCCGAATAATGTAAATAGTGTACATAATACCTCATCTCAGAAATATAGACAGATACTGAATTTCAACCGATTTTGCTCAAGCAATGTTTGAATAAGGAAATGTCTAATATTTTCATTATCTTTTCTAGAGAATTTAATACCTGTATCTGTGTGAATGTTATGTCTCTATTATGTAATTCACACACTGGTTTGTCTATTTTGCAGATAACCATACTTTCTGTCTTTTCACACTTAATTGTTTCTGCTTTCTCTATGTTTTCCATAACTGTTATCTTTTATACAAGGTAGTAAGGAAAATGATCTTATTTAGAAATCTTTTTTTCAAAAGGAATACGTCATAAAACACACACATATAGATTGCGATACTGTGGAAATAGAAACCAACACTGCAGGTCATTCAGAGTTCACACTTCAGTGAGTTCTTCTGCATTAGTATTTGAAATACTTAATATTGTAAGACATAACGTCGCGAAAGGTTTGACTTTAAACTTTGTCGAAGCAGACGCTTCCCCTCACTAAGTTAGTTAAGTCATCGTGTATCGATCACTAAGTTTATGGCGGCAAATAAAGATTAGTATAATCCATTGACAATCCATAGAACGTTTAAGACGGCAGTTAAAGATTAGTTTAATCTATACGTAATCCATACAACGTTAAGATGGCAATTAAATATTAGTTAAAAACTATAATATATTTCAATTTCACATTTGCTTAGTTGGCAGTTATATCGATCTCGAAAGATGACAATACACACACTATCTATCTATCTATCTATCTATCTATCTATCTATCTATCTGTTTGATAGATAGATTGATAGATAGATAAGGCAGGATGTTTGTGTGTGTAACGAATGTACGGCCGCAATTTTCGACGGATTTACACCAAAATTTACATGCACATGCTCCAAGTTAGCGGGAAGCCCAAGACCGACGTTGCATTTCCCAGCTACCATCGATAATGGAAATAATCGATTTTTTCAAGTTTCTACGGCAGTTTTCATGTAGTTTGCGGCCATTTTCTACTGGCCAGAGTGAGAGCCTATAGCTGGCCGCCAAGAATAGGCCTGGAAGATTCTATTAGCCAGCATGAGAGCCAACAGCTGACAGACACGAATGTTAACTAGCATGCCAGCATGGAAAAAAATCGATAGCTGCATTTGTCACAAGTGGGAAAAATTTAATTCTGCATGGCACTTTACTCTAATTGGCTCGTTCGCTTACTTAATCTCAACGTTGATTCTGATTCCGCAGAACTGGGATGGATGTGAAAAAGTATTTGTTGTTAACATTCTTTTTTCATTCGGTTCTTCCAGTTACAAGTCCTTTTTATAGCTGATCGTTTTATGGTCATTTTGTTTGGTTCTTTTTTCGTAACAGATTTAATATTTAGTATAGAGCTTAGAAAAAATTCGGAATGTGAGATAGGCAAGATGTAAGGCATGTAGCAACATCAGCACGGCAAAGGGCACTCCTTTAAAAGCAAGGAAGGGCAAAAATATTTTAAGTCAAGTGATAGCGATTGCTGTATGAGTCGTACGATTTTTGAATCAAGCACGGGCAACGCCGGGCCATGCTGATAGTATATATATAAAGGGAAGAGGTTATAGTAGTTCCAACGAGAGAAAAGTGTGTATATTAACAAGAAGAGAGACATCGCAAACGTTTTTGGTTGTAATGTGGATTTTTTTTTAAATATATCTTATGCTTTATTTTCCATTATAGCGTTAAATATGTAACGCCGTTCTCGTAACAAGAAAAGGATGGGAATGATCTTCATATTTTTCAGATCGTCTGTGCTGTCAAAAAAGTCCAAATTCCCTCACACATATACATCTACAGGCGGGTACACATATACATTGGTTGGATCCACCACAACCAATATCCATACGACTAAATATTTTAGCTCCTTCACAGATATTGAGCACTTTCCACAAAATACGACGCATATATATATATATATATATATATATATATATATAAAGTGATTTTCCAAGCGTAGCTTAGATGTGGCACAAGGCCGAAAGTAGGGGAAAATTGCTAGCCATTACACCACCTCGAGGTGCCCAGTACATATATATATATATCGATTATTGGTGTAGTTTTAATTTATAATTACATGAATCATTCAGACAAAACTCAAATATAGAGGTTAATGATTTGAATACATCTTCGCAAACAATTTCAATAAGATACACTACCCCCGAACCTGTATATGAATGATATGATCCCTGTTTATAAATTCCAGTTTCATAAGGTCTTTTTTAGTTTTTACAAGCTTTCGTTTGTTCCTACAGACATCCTCAGGTATGGAAATAGATTTGTTCTTGCTTTTACTTCTCGGTAATTAAAAAATTTTAAATTCAAACTCAGCGTTCCAAAGCAATAAAACATTTCTCATAGCATTTTTTCGGATTACATCTCTATTTTCGTTGTCCTCTTATTACCGAGAAGTAAAAACAAGAACAAATCTATATTTGTGTTTTGTATGAAGGATTCATGTGATTATATATATATATATATATATATATATATATATATATATATATATATATATATATATATATAGAGAGAGAGAGAGAGAGAGAGAGAGAGAGAGAGGCGTGTGGCCGAGTAGTTAGAACCGAGTTCGAATCTAACTTCCGGATTTGTCCGGAAGGAATGGGGATGATCCCAGCGCGTGGCAGCTTTGGAAAGTGCCTGAAAACCATACTTTAGGTTGATCC
The DNA here is from genome assembly GCA_963932145.1 of Acanthosepion lycidas. NCBI lineage: Eukaryota > Metazoa > Mollusca > Cephalopoda > Sepiida > Sepiidae > Acanthosepion > Acanthosepion lycidas. Next base: position 19,196,186 of record OZ010581.1, on the reverse strand, counting down.
AAACCGTATGATTAAAATTAGGTCGGCGGAACAATTGGTGGACGTCGATAGCTGTGCTAGCACGAAGTCACAAATAATCGTGACCGAGGATTTGAGTATGAAGGCGTTGTTCAGATTGTTGATCATGCTAGATAACACGCCCTCTCCGAGAAACTGAAATTCTGCTTAACATAATTTAAGTATAAACCACAGGTTGGCTCTATGGGTGCTGAACACACACTAATGTCTCTGAGCGAGAGTCTACAATAGGGATTGTCTAGCCTCCCTAGTAGATACGTATCCTAGAATACGAGTGGCCAGCTATTATTATATATTATTATTATATATATGCAGGTATATGCATCTTAGGTTATTATACACACACACACACACACACACACACACACACATATATATATATATATATATATATATATATATATATATATATATATATATATATATTCCGATTTATTTTTGAATTTGTAGGTCTGATGAATTGGATCGTGATTATGATTCCAATGTAATAAATTATAAGTATGGAATATATGTTTGAGCCTTTTATATTATATTCTTGCTCAGTCCTGGACATTGAGCTCTACCTGGATTCTATCCTCTTGGAAATTTATATATATATATATATATATATATATATATATATATATATATATATATATATTGACCACTAATATTATCAATATATATATATATATATATATATATATATATATATATATATATATATATATATATATGAATGTATGTAATCCAGTCACTTGTCCCAAAGAGTAGTGATTTCAATAACTGGCCTCAGCAGGAGCGAAGAAAAATTTGGAGTGTTGTGTTACTAAAGGTAATTAACTGAAACTGAAATATCCAAAAAAAGGCATGGCACGTGGAACTAGAAGAATCTGTCTACAATCACCAACTCACCCCACCCCCATGGATTAATAAAGGGATCTATTTGAAATTCCTACATATATTTCCTGAAGAATGCCGGAGCGTATAACGGACTTATTGTCGTAAATATGGCAATAAAGCCGAGGACAACAGCCCGAACAAATAGTGTAGGTGAATCACTAAGCAGCGTCTCTGCACACAGCCACTGTTTTCATGTCTATCAATGGTCAGTAATCTACACTGAATGTCATTAGTTTCTGGCTTTTGAGGAACTCAGTGACACACATCAGTTTCATGTGAAAAGCTATTTTAACAGACTGACAAACTGACAGTAATTTAAAATTGGTTGCAGCTATTTAGAAACAACCGTCGTATCCCACAGATTACCCAACTCAAGGCAAGTGAATAGGCAAATTTTAATTCTATTGTACTTACAAAATATCAAAACTCCAATCATTGGCGTGATTTTGTGACAGCACCAGTAAACAAGTAATAAGATATAATCATATAAAGATTTATTCAACAGAAGAAAATTGCCCTTCAGTTTCTCTTTTTCTTTCTTTTTTTCTTCTTTATCAATTCAACATATTGACTAGATTTAATTGGCGTCTAAAAAAACTAAATATGTGGCTTCCTTTGTTTGTGGGTTTGACAGCCGATTATTCTTCTTCATTTCCCTCCGGATTTCAGATGAGATCTATTTCATTTTAATTCAAACCTTCCTTCAATAATTTGCTTGCACATTGATCCATCAATCACTTTCTAAATCTTATTTAATATTGACCTCTGATCATGGATTTTATTTTTAAATGTTACTTTCTCCAATACAAGTGACGGCTAAATTATAACTCGATAAAATGGAATGGTGGATAAATCATCTACACAAGCACGAGCAAAACGAACGCCTTCATGTAGAAATCTCTTAGATGAAAGTGTATTATCTTTTCCTGTAAGCATTTTATCTAATACGATTTTCTCATGAAAGCAAACATGAAATCCCATTGGAATTCTATCGTATACCTGTTTCCAATGAAAGCACACATGGAATGTCTAGGATGAAAGCGATGTATTTGTTCACATTGATCTGGGATCAAATCGAAATATGTTTATATTACTCGGAAACTTTGTTGCCATATTTATCAAACGTTTAGGCCGATGTACGCTCCGGCCTCGTTCAGGTGGTTAGAATGTCAATCTGAACCCCTTATTTCGCTCGCTGGGGTAGATTGTTCTAGTTCCACGTCTAATTGATGTCAGTTATCTCCTATTAATTCACTTCACCACTGCCTCAACCAGGTATTGAACTCACAACTCTTTAGATGATGTCCATGGATCTACCAACGCCTTTATCCACTGTGTCATATGTATATGAATTTCTGGGACTTATAAACTTAATGTCTTCAGCAACCATTTTCACCAGTACTCATACTGCATTTTTTGCTGTTAGCATTGCATATTTTTACCGAATAATGTAAATAGTGTACATAATACCTCATCTCAGAAATAAAGAGAGATACTGAAATATGTTCGCGTTATTTTATCGATTACGCCCGTTAAGTGACAACAGACCTTTAAATCTTGATTGTTCATCTACCAAAAAGTTGGCCAATTTTTTTATAATTATTATCCACAGGTTATTTAGCTTAATTTCCAATAATATATCATAAATTATGAACCCAATGTTAAATACCGTATCTTCTTTTTTTTGTGTCGTGTCCATTCAGGACGTAAGCAATCATGGCTCTCCACTTCCCTCTATCCTTTGTGCCTCTCAATAGGTCTTTCTGCCGCCTCCAATAGACAACATTTTGTCATTTACTTGCTCAAGCCTGTATGCCATGTGTTGCTTTCCCTTGTCTATCTTTCCTTCTGTTCGACCTGTGAGTACCTGTCCCAAGAACTTCAGCTGCCTCTTTGTGATGTTAAGTATAAGCCTCCTCTTTGTTTGCATTTTCTTCATCGTTGCTCATACGCTCGGTCCATGATATTCACAGCGTCTTTCTGTAGAACCACATCTCTGTCGGCTCGAGTCTCTTCTTCATCTTTGAGAAGACCGTCCAACATTCGTTGCCGTAAAGGAGGATAGATATCACGTAAAAGCTCACTCCTCTTTATTTGTTAACAAAGAAACCACATATGCCAAAAACCATACACACGCAGTTAAACATATACCAGGACATAGGGCTATGAGCGAGGAAGGTTAAAACGACAAAGTGAACAGTTTTTTTTTTATTCTTTTAGATCTCATTAAGTAAATTACATACTGTTTCCATGTGAGTTTTAGATTCTCCATGCCCTCTTTTCTCATTATATGTCCCAGGAGTTTCTTTCTAATTCAGACACTCACTAAAAAATGACTGACTCTTGAATTACAATTAATGCCAATAGTTTTTAAAAAATTACCTTGCGATATGGAAATATGCTGGAATAAATTCCTTCAGAAGCAGGTGAAAAGTTTGCACCACAAAAACAGTGTTTCCTCCATGTCCGCTTTTACCAGGACCCACTGCAACATAACTATTATGTTTGTCTCGTCAGCTACGAACAGTCAGACCTCAGACTTGAAACCCCCTGTGAAATCATCGTCCATGAAAACAATATTATATGGAATTATTGTTCTAGTGACGCAGATGTAGGTTAAAATAGTCTCCCTAGCCATAATTATGATCGTAAAAGCTTCAAGAATATTATAGGATGAGACAATTATAAAAATGAATTATATTATAGGCTATAGTATTGAGACAATTATATTATAGGTACGTAGGCAACAGACCATTATCTTGTAGACATAAAACAGAATTATATTATTGGCGTGTTTATGAATCCTGTATTTTATAAGCATGTGAAAATGAATCATTTCTATTATAGGCCCGTTAACAAGGATAGTATAGACACATAAATTGGAATCGATTATATTATAGGCATCATGATCGCGCCTCCCGTAACCCATGAGCGTCGGAGGGGCTTCACATGTACTGCAGCCGCAGTAGAAGTGGCGTGTCTTGGGCAAGATAGCCTAACGGAATCTCCTATCCTCTCCCTCTGAATTTCTCCTAGACCGGTTGCCACCCAAGGCTATAGAAGACAGTCTGCCTTACTATTTACTCAAAGCTGGAGGAAGAAAAGTTGTATTAATTCCTTTCCCAAGGGTAGTAGCATGTAAGGGAAATGTAATGAACTCGACTGGAATTCGAACTCGGCTCTCCAATCGCCACTTCCGCAATCCATTAATCTACCTTGATTATAGATATATAAGCATTAAATAATGTTAAAGTCTTAATTTATAAACTAAGAAACAAACTATAATAACTTGCATTATTTATAGTGTTCGGACGATTATCCTCATTTTCATTGCCATTCACAACGTTTCACAATGTTATCCTCATCTTCATGGCCATATTAACGATTCGGCCGTTGTAAGCTCCGGCCTTCTTCAGGTGATTAGAATGTCGAACCGAACCCTTTATTTCGACCACCGATGGAAATTGTTCTATTTTCACGTGCCATGCCTCTTCAGGATGTATCATTTATTTCCTTTTGACTCAACTCTCAAGGTTTTTGCTTTACCACTGCTGTGGCCTGGATTGAGCTCACAACTCTTTGCGTCTAGTCCCTTTGACTCAACTCTCAAAGTTTTTGGTTCGCCACTGCTGCGGCCTGGTGTTGAACTCAAAACTCTTTGCGTCTAGTCCCTATGATGCAACTCTCAAAGTTTTTGGTTCACCACTGCTGGGGCCTGGTATTGAACTAAAAACTCTTTAGGTTTTAATCACTGGATCTAACCAACATCTTTATCCACTGAAACACAGTTCGAAATTCCGATCACCTGAAGAAGGCCGGAGCGTACAACGGCCGAAACGTTGTGAATATGGCAATGACGATGAGGATAAGAGTCCGAATATTGTAAATAATGCAAGTAAATTTTCCGATTTCAACGCTTTTCATAAAGCTTTGTGTAAATGAAACTTGTGTCGTGTTTCTACTTCATTTGACTAAACAGCCATACATCGTTCGTGTCATGACGTTGCGTTGGCCTGGGGTGGCGAATGACAAGATGAAAAATAAATGCAAACGAAAACTGCGCTGTGTGTGTGTGTGTGTGTGTGTGTGTGTGTGTGTGTGGCTGGGTGTGTGTGTCCGCGTGTGTGTGTGTGTGTGTGTGTGTGTGTGTGGCTGGGTGTGTGTGTCCGCGCGCGCGTGTGTGTGTGTGTGGCTGGGTGTGTGTGTCCGCGTGTGTGTGTGTGTGGCTGGGTGTGTGTGTCCGCGTGTGTGTGTGTGTGTGTGTGTGTGTGGCTGGGTGTGTGTGTCCGCGTGTGTGTGTGTGTGTGTGTGTGTGTGTGTGTGTGTGTGTGTGTGTGGCTGGGTGTGTGTGTCCGCGTGTGTGTGTGTGTGTGGCTGGGTGTGAGTGTCCGCGTGTGTGTGTGTGTGTGTGTGTGTGTGGCTGGGTGTGTGTGTCCGCGTGTGTGTAAGTGTGTTAAGAACGATAAACAGCAGTAAATTCAAAAGGCAAAAAAAAAAAAAACAGATAGAAATATGGGATCATGAATCAATGTCGATTTTTATGCAACATAACAATACGACATCGCTGAGAAAAGAAAAGAAAAGATTTATTCTTTGAATAACGTTTTTAGACTAAAGGGCGCTACTTATCCATCTTAGGTATGGAACTATTTACTTTCGATTTTGCTTCCCCTAATTTTACTCCGTCAACTTCACAGCTCGTAAGTAAATTCAAACATATGTCTGCTTAAAGTCATACGCAATCTTCAGGCCTTAATGTTTGTGATGAGAAAGCTATATAAATTAATATTTTGTAAAATCAACAAATTAGATGGGCTCAAATTAAGCGGATACATTATTAGAAAATATCTTATTAATCAACTTTAGAACTTTATCAATAATATAGCATATCCCTACTGAGTTGTTACCAAATTGAAATAAAATTTAATTAATTTATAAGTTACGTAGAAAAGCTAAATTAAACACCATCTGAAACATATATTAAATTATTAATCTGCAAAATTTCTGCTCTTAACTCATTACCTTCCATGAGCCCCATTAAGGGATCTGTTAAAATTAAACTCACTACATGATATTTTTTGTATTTTCATTGAATTGCTTACAATTGCATTTGCAGAGGAATATTTTACAACACAGCCTTTAAAGTTTCTATTATGAACCGTAAGAAGACATTTTATGTCGTAATTTTACATTTCACGAGTAGAAAAATAATGACTATTTTGAAAAGTATTTTTTTATTATTCCTGTTCAATATTATTTTTTATGTTTTATACACATATATATTTGATGTTCTACTTTCTATAAAAACGACAATGGTAACTACTGAAATTAAACATAAGGAATAAATAAACTCCTAAGGCACCTGTCTGGGCCAAAAATGCGCATTAAAAATATTGGCAGTTAATGAGTTAAGAACGTATAGTTATTAAGCTATTAGAAATAACACATCTTAACACAAAGCCGAGTATTTTTGTATTAGAAACTAGCGTTCATTTTTGGCTTACGAGTATGTCCGCGCGCATTTTGTGACCACGACTACGTTCGCGCGTATATTGTGACCACGACTACGTTCGCGCGTATATTGTGACCACGACTACGTTCGTGCGCATTTTGTGACCACGACTACGTTCGTGCGCATTTTGTGACCACGCCTACGTTCGCGCGTATTTTGTGACCACGACTACGTTCGCGCGTATTTTGTGACCACGACTTCGTTCGCGCGTATTTTGTGACCACAACTACGTTCGCGCACATTTTGTGACCACGACTACGTTCGCGCGTATTTTGTGACCACGACTACGTTCGCGTGCATTTTGTGACCACCACTACGTTCGTGCGCATTTTGTGACCACGACTACGTTCGCGGGTATATTGTGACCACGACTACGTTCGCGCGTATATTGTGACCACGACTACGTTCGTGCGCATTTTGTGACCACGACTACGGCCGCACGCTTGTTTATAAATAACGAACGACATATTAATTAATCGGCGCGCTTGATAGTACGGGCAGAAGTCGGATGTAACAGTCCGAAGCAACTTAATAAAAAGAGATTACAACAAAGTTTCATATGTCTAATCTACATCTTGTTATACAAATAAGAAGCTTATCTAGAAATAGAAAATAATTTATACACCTGAACAATTTTTGGAATATAACAATTTTGGATTTACACTTTACTTGCTTTCTTTCCTTTTTCTTTGTTACAATTTGAATACTTTCACTAGACAAAAATTTCATCAACTCAACCTTCCACAATGTCAGAATCGGATAATAATAATTTGATCTCTGTCGAAACTAGAAAGTTAAGACCGGGCAGCTCCTGTTGAAATATTACAATACTCCCTTTTAGGCTTGATCTGGTTCTTGTAAATGTAGGGTTTGAACGTGATAAATCTCATTAGTCATACAAACGCTGATTTTTTAATTTAACTATATCTATTTTGATATTAGATCTTCTTTATCTTATTTATGCGAAGTATTCGCTCAGCATATAAGTGATCATGGCTCTCCACAACTTTCTTTCTTTTGTAGCTCTTAAGCTTTGTCTTTCTGTTATATCTCCTAAGCCCTGTTTCGCCATTCTTTTATTCAAGCTCATTGAGTATGTAAAGGTGACCCTGCATTCACCTCCGGTGGGCAACCCTGAGGCCACATTATCTTGCCAACTTCTCTCTGACAACGTCACAGTCGATAACCGTCTCCTTCTTCAGGCCTTCTCATTCTTACTACCGTAATTACACATCATGATAACTAAGGACGATCCAAAAAGAAAACCTAAACCAGCCCTTAGAAAATCACTTCAACCCTTTAAAACATCATTTTTCTAACATCCGGGGCATTAGAACCAATTTCTGCAGTGTGGAATCTTTTCTCATTGCGAACTGCCTGGATATACTGTCTCTCTGTGACAGCAACTTTGACTCGTATATCCCCTCCTCTGACCTCTAGATCCCCGGGTACCTTCGTCTCCTTAAAAAAGGCTCTCAAACCCACATGCATTGCCTTGGAGTTTACGTCAAGGACCGTCTCCCCTTGTATGGAGTACTGCTGGCATATATGGTCTGGATCCTCTTCTTTTTGTCTCAAGGTCATTGATAAAATCCAGAAACGAATATGCAATGTAACTGGCCCTGATATGACATCTTGTCTGCAGTCGCTCTCTCACAGACATGCCGTTGCCTCCCTCTGTCTTTTTTACAAATACTTTCACGGTAACAGCTCCGATGAGCTGCTTTCTCTGATTCCCAGACTGCATGAATTTAAGCGTTCAACTAGGCTGGCATCTGGCTGTCACTATTTCACTGTTGAAACTGCTAAATGTAGCTGTCTCTTCTACTCCAATAGCTTAATGTCTCGCACTTCTCGCCTGTGGAACTCCCTTCCCTTTTCCCGTTTGCCTGATAGCTATAATCCCCAACTGTTCAAATGTAATGTCAATCGACGTCTCCAGATGCCGTGATCTATCCCCTAATCCTTCTCTTCATCCTTTTATTCTATCACTCATATTTGCTCTTGATCCAACTCTCTGTAACCCGTTGCGTGCTAGTGGCTTCCAGCCTTGTCTGTGGTGCAACGCTTAAAAAAATGCGGTGTTTCCTCTGCCCCTCTTGTCATCTATCTGTCCTGCGGGTATAAGAGTTTCAAAGCCCCCCTACCTCATTGTGTACCTGAGAAGTATCAGTTATCTCTTTCTGATGTTAAATATAAGTTTTCTTTTTGTTTCCATTTTTTCGTTGCTCACATGTTCGGTCCACTTTATCCGATGCAGCCTTCCCTGGAACCACATTTCTGTTGCTTCAGGTCCATCTTCGAGGGGATCGTCCAACATCCACTCCCATACAGGACAGATACCACGTATTAGTTTTCCCTGTTTCTAGCAACATTTGTTATTTCTTAGTACTTTGCTTAGCTTTTGGTATACATACTTGGTTATCTAAATACGCTTCGGATTTCAGTGTCACACATTCAGACCTTTCCACGTACTTCAGTTCTGTCACTTCTGTACAAATATTCTGTGTTCCAAGCAAGTTACAGCCCAGATCCTGATTTTCAAGGCGTACAATTTATGCCTTTCTCTTATTAGTATGTATTATGCGAAATTCACAGATAAGTTATTTATAGCATTTTATCTGAATTTGCGACTTGTAATTTTTTAGATTTACTGTGATCTCTACATATGACACTAGTTTTAAATGAAAAAATTCCCTATAAATCTTTTCAAATATTTTTAATATTTCCGTTAGAAATGTGTTGCTATATACGATTTTTTGTCTTATCAAGATGTTGCTGAGATAAAACTCTTAGTTGGCAGGACAATGATACAAAAAATATTTTTTTCATTTATTCCTATACCCGCCTTTTTTTTTTCTCTTGAGAGGTTTTGATAAGGGAAAGGAAGAAAAATAAATAAAATGAAGCGTATAGAAGCGAAGTTCACACACATAGACACGTGCAGACGCTTGAAAAGAAATAGACTTAGTGGTAAGCTGTACAAGTATCTGAAGTCACTTCGTAAGGAACGGAGAGACACGAAAAAAAAATCTTTTTTTTAAATATCGGGGTACTGATGTGACTAAAATAATATTTAACTTCTTGTGGGATATGAGGGTTGTCTAGACCGAGTTTGTTGTGATCACTTTCGGGAAATACCCTTGGCATTGGGTTGGGCGTTTTCGGATACATGCGACCCCTTGTCACGCCTGCATCTCAGGCACAGCGGAGCCGGTCACATGAATATGAACTGGGCAGCCAGGAAGTCGTCAATCGTCAGGAGGTATGAGGTCAATCCTGCACGAAAATACCCTGAAGGACGCCGATTGAAAATTCAACTCCGACACTATCCGTAGTAGGACAGTCCTCTAAAAATTGCCACTCGAACCTGAATAGGCTTTTTAATCTGAGAAACAGTTTTCAAGTCAAGCCTGTTTTATCATTAATCTCCTAGGTTTCTCAAATTAATAATACGAAAACAATTGGTCGCCAAACAATGTGAAATCTATAAGACGGTTTCAAATTCCAGCCTTGATCTATGCTGCTTATTTGCGTATAAATGCTCTTTAGAAAGGCAAGAATTCATCTAATCTACTGCCAGCTATGGGTTAAATAGAAGTGAAGATTTAACCATAACAGTTTAGTGGAAGGAATGCTCAATAACCGTCGAGAAAGTAAAAACAGTTCAGTATCTTTCTTAAGAACTCAGAGCAATTTACAGATAATGAATTCAAAGGAACTTGTCATAAGCTCATCCTGGGTAAGAAGATAAACTACATCCGGCAGCAAGGCCTCTGAACATGAGGTTTTGCGGAGCGTGGAATCACCTCTTAATTGCTCTTGTTCCCAGGTCTACCCTCACCGGAGCTGGTAGCATCTGTCAGGGTCCTATCTATGCGCTAATAGCTAATCCCCCAAAAGCAGTCAAAACACTATGAAAATATAAAAGTAGGTTTTAATACCAGCAATACTTGTTGGGGGGGGGGGGTTATTACCACAATACATTATTACCAGCAGTACATTTTTGAAAATAGAAAAAAAATATTCCCAATCTTTGGAAAAACTATATTGCTCATTATATTACTAACATAAATTCATTGCAAATAATTTTAATATAAAACACCCATTGCCAATTGGTGTCCTGGGTAAGACAATAGACTTCATCCGACAGCAAAGCCACGGACAGGAGCTTTTGGGGAACCACTTCTTACTTGCTGGTTTTCTCAGGTCTACCATGACCTAGGGTGGTAGAACCTGTTATGGGTCCCAGATATGGGTAAATAGTTAACCCCCAAAATGGTGTCAAAACATATGAATGTATAAAAATAGGTTTTAATGCCAGTAATACATTTTTGTAAAAAATTATTACAAGTAATATTCTTTGAAGAAAAAATTATTACCAACAAGACATTATTACTATCAACACATTTTTGAAAAAAAAATTTACCAGCAATGTATTTTTGGGGAAAAATATTACCCAAATAAATTTTTTGAAAAAAGTATTAACAGTAATAAAAATCTTCTCACCATTAGATAACCCATTATATGCCGTAAAACAAACCAAACCAAACATGTCGAGAGTTATGTTAGACGACATGCCGAAGAGAGACGGAATAAATAAAGAGAAAGAGTAACATGGAAAGACACAGTAAAGAACATGAAGAGGAAAAATAAAGAATTTTGAAGGCAAGAGAACGACCCGAAGTGAAGTAGGCGTAGTATTGATGTAGTCAACCATTTTGAAAATGAAAATATGAAATAGTCAAAAGAAGGCAGTTCGTCACGAAAGAAAAAGACCGCCACAAGTTTGATGACATCGGGTGTTTCTCTAATTAATACATTTATTAGGTTGGTGCAAAATAATGTCGTTTTTAACGTATTTTTAACGTCAAAAAACGACATTATTTTTGCACCTACCTAATAAATTTTTCATATAAGATGGGGGTACTGAAAAGTTATTTTATTGGCTAAGGAGAATGAATGAAAACCATGAAACATAATACTAACCGCTGTCTCAAGAAAAAAAAAAGTGTTTCCTAAGCCAGAAGTTGTTAAGGGATGCAGAACTAATTTCAACTCGGAATTAATTTCAACTCGGAATTAATTTCAACTCGGAACTATAGTAATTTGTAATAGACTTAACTATTTACGAACATTAAATCTGTGAAATTTTGGTACACAGACTTAAATTTCAATAAATCTGTTAAGTTTTCAAACGAAATTAAAATTTAATTCATTGATTTTATTGATTGAAGCAATTGGGTGACAGGGTGGAGTGGTCTAATTCCATTCGAATCCGTTACATTCACTTACATGCTAATACCATTCGCAAAGGTACGAATCCTTTTCTTCTCCCCCAGCAATGGGTAAATAGCAGGACAGACCTTGGATGGCAACTGGTCTACCGCAGAAAGAAATTCCAAATTACTGCTGGATAAATCTACCTCGTCAGTCATGTATAGCCTAAGCGTGTATCACGCATGACATGTAACTGATTGACTGAATCTACTGTTCTTTTATTATAAAAACAATTGGCAATTAATGTTTTATATTAAAAACATTGAACAAAGAACATTGCATCTTTATTGCATCAAATTTAAATGAATAAAAGTAAATAAAAAGTATCACTTTATTCATCAGTAACAAAAAATATTTGTAGAAAATGATGAATTGCGAATTATCTTATTTACTAAGGATTTTTAATAATAAATTAAAAATTAACACCAACTCATTGGATTTTGTTTAGGAATTCACGGAAATTGATGACTTTGATTTTAAATCAAGTTGAAATTAGTTCTGAGTTGAAATTAATTCCTAGTTGAAATTAGTTCTGTCACTCTGTGTTAAGTGTCTGCCCACTCTTCAAATATGAAAATGTTTTGAAGCTATCATAAACAAGGAAGCCATTAAACACAAACTCCTGAAACATAAAGAATATTTGTTTTTCCTCTTTTTGGTCCATTGCCAGATTGCCCTAGATATGTTGATGGTCTTTGATAGGGTGTGGCACAGAGGATTGTTACACAATCGAAACAGCTGGGGGTTCATCTTAGGTATCAATTATATCCTGTCTGGTAGGTGTATGAGGGCATTGTTAATGACCATTCCTCTAAGGCACATGCAATCAATGTTATCTCATTTCTTCTCAAAGATACGCGCTTTCTCCTTTTTACCAGCGATCTACACCCAAACTCCCTCAGAACTTTGTTAAATATAAACGCAGATAATACCACAGTGCATGGGAACACCCCCAAAATCTTGATGATCCCTGCCTGTCAGCTGACCTCTCCTCATACCTAACATTCACAGCTCAATGGTGAAAAACTCACTGATATCATTCAATACATCAAAAAAATACATATATATATATATATATATATATATATATATATACACGTAACTTTTCATCAGCACCGAACAGACTCTTATGTTTCACCACTGGCTATATGTTCAAAGAACCTCATTTCTTCGACCGCCTACTAGGGTTAAATCTCACTCCAGATCTCAAATAGAACGTGTATATTCGTGCCATCGTAAAAGAAGCTGAAAAGATGGTTGGTGCATTTTATCGACCCAGAGAATACATAACCCCAGCTGTTATGTTGCGTCTTTATAAGCGTCAAATCTGAGCTGGTACCGCCGAATCCAACCTCGAAAGCATTCAAAAGCGCGTACGCAGTCTTATGAATTATTCTTCACGCGACAACTCTTATCGTGTAGACGAAACGTCACCAGCTTTTCACTATTATATCGCTATTACTATTGCAGGTGTTTGGATGCCTTACATTCCTGAGTCCCACCAGGTATGATTACCCACCATCCCATGTTCACGGAGAAACAAAGCCATCTCCATTCTCTTCGTGTTCCTTTGATAAATAGCAAGTTCTAATCAACTTCTTCCCCAGAACGTTACTTTGTGAAAAAAATCCTGCGGGGATGCTTCCCTGACAGCTACGGTCTCTTTGTCAAGGGTCAATCGATATCTATACTACTCGTCCGATTAATACTCTTTACATCCCCCCATTACAATCTCCCTCGGTAATCCTCTGCCTTGAGTGGTTCTTGCATTGGGTGAACTATCAGTAAATAAAAAAAGACGTATTCAGCTAGCACTTTCTCAAACTAACCTCAAAGATTTCAAAAGATACTTTTAGACAATCCAAAAGAATTATTATGCTTCTTCATTGAAACACTAAGTTATTGAAGAGGTCCAGGTCAAGAATCTTTTAATACATCCTCGTAATCAGTTTCGTAGTACTTGCTTTGATTCCCTGAAAACTAGCAATAACTCCCTTTATTATTCCCAGTGGATTTCTATAATAAACGCGTTAAATCTGCGTTTTATCTTCATGCAAATAATGCTCTTATCCTGTTAAAATCAATTCCTTAATCCCCCAAAACCAAAATTCATTTTCATCTTGATTCCCAAAGTAATTCTATTTTAAAATCATAACCTATGAGTTTTGAGTTATACATATAGTACCCCATTCTATCAGTAAAGACTGAATTGATTCCTGAGCAATGACGATCTCTTTCTTATTGATTTCTAATAATAGCAAGGGATCGATATTATACATGTAATGTATTTCTTCTTTAAGTAAGATTTGCATGACCACTAGTAATATCTTACTTCCTGAAGTTCAGCCTATTTTTATTATAAAAACAATTGCCAATGAATGTTCTATATTAAAACCATTTGCAATGACTTTATGACTTTATAATGAGCAATATATTTTATAGTAGACATATTTGCAAAGTGTTTTCTTTTAAAATAATTAACATGTTTTTATAAGAAAATTATTCCCAATTCCTGAGCTACATTAATAGCAATTCATTTTACTCTTGTCTTATTAGCAAATCCAAAAGTTTGAACAAAGTAAATCTGGTAGCTGCTTTTGAATATGACCAAGAATTAAGTCAAGGAATTGCTTCCAAATTTTAACACCCCAAAACATAACTGATATCATTTTATCGCCATAAAAAATGTATACTGCTTTCCATCAGCACAGCTGATGCTAACCTTCTGGGGAACAAATTATTACGCCTTCCTGGGTTTATGCCTTCCACTGACATCAAGTGAAAGGATTATATTGAATCGATTTCTAAATTTACTGCTAAGAAAGTTCGTTCGCCATATCGTGCCAGACAATTTGTTTTGTCTGAATCAATATTGCACATTCATTCGTCTGTCATTCGTCCTTTCCTTGAATATTTGCTGCAATATGTCGTTTGAATTCAGGCTTTTTCTTCTACTCCACTGGTTGCCACCAAAAGCCCAATTTGTCTTGCTATTTATTTATAGTTCAGGGGAAGAAATGATTCATACCCTTTCCCAAGGATAATAGCACGGAAGTGAATGTAATGAACTCGACTGGAATTCGAACTCGGCTTTCCGATTTATCAATGCTAGTCACTATCCATTGCTGCACTATGTCTTGCGTATCCAAATTTAAAATACACTCGCTGGTAAAATTTGGTTGGAAGTGCATGTTTGTTCTATCTTCATGCTTCTGCAAATACACAACATTCTATATCTCAACAAAGAGGAATCTAGGGAATTCATATAAAACATATTTATTGTGATTGGCCGATCAGATCTAGCCACTGCGTTTGAGATATTCGAATCAAATTTCCAATTATTCAATTTCCTTAAAAATGTCAATTATTCAAAATTAATTTAAACTTTGCAAAACGCTCCGTAACTCTGGTCAAATAAGAAACTAATAGAAACTCATTTTCACAATAATTTATAAACAAAAACAGTTTTAAAAAATGTTAAACAAAAAAAAAGATTTCCTTCAAAACTTCACGACATTAAGTATCAACAAATTTGTATTCAATTTGTGAGAGCTATATATATATATATATATATATATATATATATATATATATATATATATATATATATATATATATATATATATATATACCTCTTAATCACTCTGTACCAAATATATAGGGGAATATCAAAAATAGACACTATAATAAGCATTGTTTGAGGAAAGTAACTGTTTCTTTTGTTTTTTTAATCATAAAACCCCATGCAAGACAGTGAACCCACTATGATACAATGGGTTAATGAACAAAAAAATAAAAGAAAGAAAATAAAAAAAACATTAGGGAGTGAAAAAAATAGAAGATTATTCAAGACAGTAGGAGAACGACTGGCATTGTATATAATTTTTTGAACTATTAAATTTGGCTGGAAATCACGTGTCCAAAACTAAGTTCCCCAAGAGAGAAGTGCGAGAAAAGAGACTGTTACTATACAGCATAGGGTTATAGCTAGCCAATTTAACTGTGAATGGATGAGACCTTGCCACCAAACTACACGGTTATTTGATTTGGTTTATTTTACGTCATATAAACCTCAAGATTTTTATTGCTGCTAATTTTTTTTCTTTTTTTTTGAAAATGTGTTGCTAGTAATTGTTTTTCTTGAAAAATCTATTGCTGGTAATAATCCATTTATTCAAAATTTATTGCCGGTAATAATCTTTTACAAGAATGCATTACCGATATTATAACCTATTTTTACACTTTCGCAGTGTAAAATCGGAAAACACAAAAAAGGATGAAAGTTCTAGGCGAAACCGTGTTAATAAATTCAAGGATTAAGTATATATCTAGTGAGACATGTGGAATAAAGAATGTTTTTTTCTACCAGGACTCAAGAAATGATGAAGTAGGGTGAAGAATATATCGATGAAAACGGGTTCTAAAGAAACAATGTTTAAGAAAGTAATCTTTTTTTTTTAATCATAACGCCCCATGCAAGACAGAGAACCCACTATGAAACAATGGGTTAATGATTGTAGAAGAACGGGGAAAAAAGAAGAAAAAGAAAATAGAGAAACAATATGGAGTGAAAAAAAAAAGATTAATCAAAACAGTAGACAGTTACTAGCATTGTATATTTTTTTAATATTAAAGTAACTGGAAATCACGTCCCCAAAACTGCCACTGACGAGAAATACGACAAAAGAAACTCAGCATAAATGATAGGCTTATAGCTAGGCAATTGAACTGTGAATTTATGAGACCTTGCCGCCAATCAACACCGTGGTTTGGTTTGGTTTGTTTTACGGCATATCAACCTCAGTAGGTTATTTGATGCCGACAAAATTTTTATTGCTGGTAATAATATTAGGTTGGTGCAAAAATAATGTCGTTTTCTCACATAGTAACATATGTGAGAAAACGACATTATTTTTGCACCAACCTAATATTTTCAAAAATTATTGCTTATATATTTTTGTTCAAAAACGTATTTCAGGTAATAATTCTTTTCTTCAAAAATTTATTGCTAGTAATATTTTTTACGAAATTGTATTGGTGGTATTATAAACAATTTTTACAATTTCATACTGATTTGACCTTAGTTTTGCTATTAAGTATTTGCCCATAACAAGGGCTACCACCCAGGATTAAGGTGGACTTGGGGACAACAGCAATTAAGAGGTGTTTCCACGCTTCACAAAACATCCTGAGCAGAGGCCTTGCTTTCAGATGTAGTTTATCGTCTTACACAGGACGCACAATCAGCAGAGTTTGGGGAAACATTTTTTATTGGAATAAAACTTTTTCAACTTACTCTTATCGTCCTTGAGCGCTTTTCCATTTGTCAGCCATAGAATGCACACCTAGTCTTCGATTGTGGATCTACTGCCCTAGCAATTCGTCATTGGAAACAGATTTCATTTGTATATTATTTACATAATTCGGACTATGGTTCCAATCTTCGTCGCCATATTTATTGAAACGTTTCGGCCGTTGTACGCTAGGCCTTTCTTCAGGTGGTTGTAATGTCGAATTGATCTCTTTGCTTCGCTCACTGGGGTAGATTGTTCTAGTTCCACGTGTCATGTTTTTTTGTATTTTCTTTTGTTTTTTTTTTATGGATGCAGTTGTCAGATTTTATAAATTTCAACCGACCTTCTTCAGGTGATTGGAATGTCGAACTGGACGCTTTATTTCGCTCACT
This sequence comes from Acanthosepion lycidas, assembly GCA_963932145.1. Classification (NCBI taxonomy): domain Eukaryota; kingdom Metazoa; phylum Mollusca; class Cephalopoda; order Sepiida; family Sepiidae; genus Acanthosepion; species Acanthosepion lycidas. The sequence goes on along the minus strand of OZ010581.1, from coordinate 19,178,808 downwards.
GGGATAGACTGTTCTAGTTCCACGTGCCATGTTTAATGGATGTCAGTTATCAGTTATCTGCGTTAACCGGGTATTAAACTCATACTCTTTGGGTCCTGTCACTGGATCTAACTAACGCCCTTATCCACTGCGCCATGTGTCCTTTAGGACAACCGTGTATGAATTTCTGGGCTGTTATCATTACATGTTCTTACCAGAGCTCATATTCCAATTTTTGTTGTTATTATCGCTTTTCTCTCGCACTCCTTATTACTGGTTCCCATATTGTATTCATTTCTATGCTTGGTCGGCTCAGGAGATTTTTTGGCCTAGCATATGTGCTGATTCCTTAAGTTTACAAATTTTCCAATAGTGTTCTTTGTCTATGATTTCAACCTGATCCTACAGAGGTCGGTGAAGTCCCTTCTCTCCCCGTATGTGGCCAGCCACGCCTGATTTTTTCTACTTCCCCTCGTGTTACAGATTTCTGGTGTTCTTGAAGCCTTACCTTAAGGGGGCGACCTGTTTCCCCTTTATATTTCTTTCCGTAGCTGGATGTAGGCGTTACTTAGATCCAGTGACAGGACCCAAAGAGTGTGAGTTCAATACCCGGTTAAGGCAGTGTACAACATGGGAAGATGAATTAACAGGGGATAACTGACAAGTGACATCCCTAAAAAAAAAACAAGCCACGTGGAACTAGAACTGTTTCTCCCAGTGAGTGAAATAAAGGTTTCAGTTCGACATTCCAACCAACTGAAGAAGGCCGAAGCGTACAACGGCCGAAATATTGTTAGAAATATGGCGACAAAGATGAGGACAATAGTCTGAATAATGTAATTAATCTACATAATACATTATCTTAGAAATATAGACAGATACTTAATGCTGCCAGTGTTTACTGCCAAGTCTTAGCGACCAGTGCTCCAAACACTCACTGTTTGACGGTTCGTTGCAAACAAAAAATTAAATAAAGGATGATTCGATCTAGAATCTGTGTAGAGGAGGATAAAAAATGCTGTAGTGATTAGTTAGACATTTGAGAGCTCTGGTGCCTTATGAAATGGAAAAGTAAAATTAGGTGTGTTTATTTACTTTTAACAATGTCTGAAAGAAATATACTGAAGAGGCGTTTTTCGATGGAAATATATGGATTGGTCCATTTCAATGGGAATCGAATGCCTAATAATTATAGATAATTCAAAATACATTGTTTGGGTAAATATTTCTCTAATTTAAATTCGTATTCATTGTCAAGAATAAGCTACAAGGTCACACCTACATCTATACCTGATTATTTGCTGCAGCTGACTAAGAGATGTTTGCAGGGATAGAGCATACAACGGCCGAAGCGTTGTAACAAATATGGCGACAAAGATGAGGACAATAGTCCGAATAATGTAAATAAATTTTCAGTAGGGTATACTTAATGTATTCTATCAGATTCGTTTGTAATTAATCGTTTGGGCTGAACACAACAGCTATTGCAAGGGAGGTTTAACCGATCACAACATATTCTCTTGGCTGCTTCTGCTGTTTTCATTCATAGGTTAAATTTGGCATCATAGACAGGGTTCCGATAATCAACTTTTAGACTGGCATGTTCATTTAACTCGTTACAACTATAGGTATACTCTTCTAAAGGTCATCTTGAAGTAAATGCTATATTCAGGAAATATGGTAGAAATTTAAAAAGAAAATATAACATAGAAAACCACACAAAACTCTTTCTTTTTTAATCATCTGAAAATAATATTTCATGGTGTTAAATAATCTGAACTCGATAGATAGATACGAAGTGGTGTCGAGATGTTCGTCGACAGGGCTCATAGATAAGTTCACAGTTGTCTTTTTAGCAAATGTTCTGTATCATAAAGCAACATACGACTGTCTTTGGAATGAAAGAAAACAACTTATATTCGACATGTTAGCAAAACTGTTTGGAAAAAGCTTGATTTGAGGATCACGGTAATAAATAGTCTCGAACTTTCATCAAAGTTTAATGTTGGCACTTTGCTCGAATTTACTAGACAAATTAAAAACAGCTCCACTACATTACAACGTTACAAAACCTCCTGTAATAAGTCGAACAGGATTAGAGAGCTAGACGACGCCTATGGACAGACTGACTTAGTAGGCTGGGTACCAATGAGAATTTACTGCGCGCGCATATACGTTAACCAGTACAATCGAAGCACACACAGCTCTAAAACTTTGCGATATCACCTTGTGCCTAAGTTCATTAATGCAAACTAAGTAGATAGATAGATAGATAGATAGATAGATAGATAGATAGATAGATAGATAGATAGATAGATTTATTTTTGAGGTGTATGTTTTTGATTCATTTAAAAGATCAGCGGTATTTTTTATATCCGATGAACTAATTGTACCAAGATAATGTACAGATTGATATAGATAGATAGATAGATAGTTAGATAGATAGATAGATAGTGTACAGATTGAGACACTGTATAGATAGATAGATAGATAGATAGATAGATAGATAGATAGATAGATAGATAATGTACAGATTGAGAAAGTGTATAGATTGAGATAGACAGACAGATAGTGAACAGATAGATAGATAAATAGTGTACAGATTGAGACAGTGGATAGATAGATAGATAGATAGATAGATAGATAGATAGATAGATAGATAGATAGATAGATATCTTATTTTGGCTTTCTCTGCAGTAGGAAAAAACTGGAGGTTACAATATTCTTAAAATTATGAAAGATTGATCCGTACAAATGTTAACACATTAATTCTTTTCTTTCTCAACAATCTAAATGGTACAAAAGTATGCAGAAAGAGGTGTTATATTTTATTTCTTTAACGGTAGGTCTTTTACCGGATTCTTCGATTTGATACCCTCAAGTACATGGAAACGTTCGCTGCCAAAAATGCCCAGTCAGGTTTAATATCTTCGGCACATTTTAATGCAACTTGTAAATATATAAAAAAAAGAAGAATCAAAAGAGATTTTTTATTGTTTAAATGTGAACAGTCACTCTCCTTCAGTTGACAATCAGACGCGCTCAGGGGAGATTCTATATTGTGCATTTCCGGAGTATATGCATAAATCTTTGTTTGAAACTTAAATATTCGTCCGAAACTATTCGAATCAGTATGAAAACTTTCTGGAAATGATTAATAATGTTGGTACCGACGCTTAAAATTATAACGGGAAGAAGACCACATAAACAAAATAGTAGGTTAGTGCAAAAATAATGACGTAATAATGTCGTTTTTGACGTATTTTTTAACGTCAAAAAACGACATTATTACGTCATTATTTTTGCACCAACCTAATACTTTAAGCGGAAGCGAATGAAGCCTTAGCGAGAAGCACCCTTCTCCAAATCTCGTGGACTCTACATAGCTTCATTATTTTAGTCATATCAACTCCTTATAGGTCATTTAATGCAGAAATTTAATTTTCTTTGGGGCATTAGTAATTTCTTTAAAAAATAATGTATTGCTGGCAGTGTTTTTTTTTTTTTTTGTCATGTTTTTTTTTTTAAATATTGCTGGTATTTTTTTACAAATAAAAATATATTGCTGATATTTTTATCATGAAAAATATATCTTTACATAGTGTTTAGAACCCCATATTGGGTGTTCACTATTTGCTCATAGCTGCGACCCTAACAGGTGCTGACACCCCAGAGCAGGGTAAGCCTGGAGGCAACAGCAATTAAACCGCCTAATCAGATGTATTGCTATGGGAGGTAGTTTAACGTCACTGTACAACGAACAGTACTAAATAACAGAAATGCCATCATTTGAGGACATTCAACAACTTCCAAAACAAGAGCAACAACGAAAAGTCGAAGAGAAATTAATGACGTAATCACGATACTGACGTTCTACACGACTTCAAACAAAACGTTAGGAAAGAAGTTCCATCAATACTTGAAAGAGCAATAACAATTTCAGAAGGCTATTTTTCTGAAAATAATTATTTTATTAAAAGTATTTTATAGATGGTGGTACTGGTTTCTCGGAAAATGAGAGATTGTCGATTGACAGCACCCAGAATAAGCAGAAGATATTTTAAATCTGTGGAGTATCCAGCCATTTTTTGATAATATTTTGATAACTTATTTTTCTCTTTTTATGTTTTTTTTTTTATTTATTTTTTTGTCATCTATTCATTTATTTGAGAAATATTTTTATTTCATCACTGATCGGAACTAGAACTTTCTCCAGTCAGAATCAATAGTTGCACACTCATCGAGGCCGCATGCTTAGAATGTCTACTGGGATTCAAGATTACTCCAGATCTCAAGTGCAAAATATACTCGATTTCTAGAACACGTGATCGATCTCAAGTGGAACACGTAATCGATGTAAAGTCGAACACATAATCGATCTGAAGTGGAAAACATACCCGATTTCAAGTGGTACTCATATCGATTTCAAGTGAAGCAAATCAGATCTCAGGTGGAATAAATATTCGATATGACGTGTAACAAGCACTAAATCTCAAGTGGTACGCATACTCGATCTCAAGTGGCACACATACTCGATCTCAAGTGGAACAAATACTCGATCTCAAATGAAACAAATACTCGATCTCAAGTGAAACAAATACTCGATCTCAAATGAAACAAATACTCGATCTCAAGTGAAACAATTACTCGATCTCAAATGAAACAAATACTTGATCTCAAGTGGAACCATTATTCGATATGACGTCCAACAAGTACTAAATCAAAAGTGGTACACATACTCCATCTCAAGTTGAACAGATACTTGATCTCAAGTGAAACAAATATTCGATATGACGTGCAACATGTACTAAATCTCAAATGGTACACATACTCCATCTCAAGTGGAAGAAATACTCGATCTCAACTGGAACGCATGGTCAATATATCGATGAAGATGCTGTGAAAATGATCGGCTTTTTTGTGCCGCCCCAGAAGGGACTTGAAACCTTCTGATATGCTTCATTTTTGTAATAGTCAGTTTAGACTAAAAATTGCTGCGATGTCTATGCTGGGGCTGCCCAATCTTCACTTTCCAGCCTTAATACAGTTCAAAGCAGTTTACGTAGAATTTGGGGGAGGGATGACATTTTCCACCCTACAGCCTCTTTCTCCACAGTGGCATTGTTGCAAGACAACCTCTATTCTATTGCGATATACATGACAAATATACAAATGGGCTGCACTCTTTAGTTGCACCAGTTCTATTTACTACATCCACGAAGAAAAAACACCTACATTTACTGTGGATTCAGGAGGAACTTCTGATCTTGCAGCTTTTGCTGAATAGTATTAACTTGAGAAACACTACACACTTAATTAGGTATGTCCACTAATTCGGTTTATACAAGGTTTTAAATGAATATTTAAAAATGAAAAAGCTTCCTTGAAGCTTTCATATGAGATTTAATTGAAAGCTAAAGAATTTAAAATTTACTGTTTCAAGTAAGCAAAATACTGTATTGTGTATTTCAAACAGAAATCATATTGATCACAATCGATTATTTTAAAATGATAATATCATGTACGGACTCGCATACTTAGAACAATTAGGACGTTTAAACACAAACAATCGAAATTCTTTATAAAATTATTCGGGGTCGTGAAATTGTAATAAATGTTACAATGTATGATTAATAAATATACTTTTACTAGACAAAAATATTTCCTAAATATTAAACCATTGAAACTGAATTTTAATATATTTGAAAACTTTATAAATTATTCAATTTAAAATTGTAAAACAAATAAAACCAAATCATGTAAAAAATTATTTGTCATCGAAATTTTCTTCAGACAATATATATTATTCATAAAATCAATTAAAACTTCTCTAATTAAATACTGTCTTAATTTTAAAGCGTTTTTTATTTTTCAATTCAAAACAGATTTTCGGTAAGAAGAAGTTCGATTTTATAAAACAAATTCAGTGATTTAAATTCTTCAAAAACTTCTGCTTTTAACTAATATAGTCACTAAAAATTATTACGTTGAATTTCTCAAGTTTTCATAACATTAAGTAAGGGGGGTGAAACACATGTAAAAAATGTTTTTACCAAGATCTTATATTAGAACAATTTCGAAAATAATTTCAATCATTTGTAAATAAGTCATGAAAATTTTATTAAAATCCGACAATTATTTGAATGTCTGTCACCGCAAAAAAAGAGGCTAAACTTTGCTCTGCTAAAAGTTCGTACAGCTGCTGACGCAAGAAAAATAAGGTTTTAATCAAAATTTCGAATGCTCTAAAAAGAAGTAAAAAAAATAATTAAATATTAAAAAAATACTTTTATCCTTCGTCTTAATAATAACATAATGATTTTGACGATAAAGTAAATTTTCATTACGTGTGGACCAATTTTTTCATCACGATATGCTGAGTTTTTAGCGATCTCGTGCAGTTACGTATTTTTAATCATTTCCAGTCAAGCGTTCTCATCGTGTAAAAATGCTTCCACATTATCTTATGTTCGTATGTGTACCTCGGCGTGGTGTAATGGTTGGCAAGCTTGTCTCACTAGATCAATTACGACTGAAAAGTGAGTTCGATCCTCACTAGCTGTCCCATACATTCGGCTTTGTGTCACATCTAAGCTATGCTTAGAAAGTAACTAACTTACATTCATATCACACATCTCATTGACAAACCCTCTAGTATGTGTGGCCATTGTTCGCTGGATTTTTTAACTTTATTTTTAAAAGAACACACACATATTTTAGCTTCTCTAGATTACAGACTAGATAGCCTGCAATTTCTGCTTTTTACCAAATCGGAAAGGAAGGAAAATGGGCATTGCTAAAGAAAGCAATGAAGGAAAGCGTGAAGAAAGGACTAAGCATCAAGGCGCATCGTTATAGCGAAATATGTCTTCCAAAAGCTAATCAAAGTAATAAGAAATAGGAAAATTTTATTAGAAACGAAGATTACTGAGTTGTTTTATGCCACTGGGGACTTAACAATCGCCTCGCAAATAAAGAAAAATCTTGACGCAACAGAATGTAACTCTACAGAAGGATACTGAGAAAAACCATGTATTGAATCTGTAAACAGTGATGATTTTTTTAAAGAAAATTGAAACAAAAAGGAAATTTGTACTTAAGATCAGAGACAATTGAAATATCTAGGGCAAATTATGAAGAAAGGGGGCTTGATAAATTTTACACTCACAAAACTTACTGAAGGCAAGAACGACAAAAGAAAACAACGCATAAGTTTTAGGAGAGAGAACAAAAAGACAACATTTACTAAGAGCAACAAAGGATAGAAAACTGTGGTGATCCATTATCGCCAACATCCTGAAGAGACACAGTACATAGAATAATAATAATAATAATAATAATAATAATAATAATAATGATAAAATTGTTATTAATGACCACAAACAAAAACGGTGCCTCCTTATTGATATGGCAGTCCTTACTGACTGCAATGTATCTTTGAAGATATTCAAAAAGCTGTCAAAATACATGGACCTAGAAATAGAAATCTCGAAAATGTGGCATATGGGAACATCAACAATCCCTGTTGTAGTTGGAGCCCAGTGACTGGTTGGAAAAGATTGCAGTAGAGTAATTGAAGGGATTCCTGGAAGTCCATGCCTCAAAGAGATACAAAAAATTGTTCTGACAAGTACAGCCCACACTTTACGAAGGGCTTTATCTATGTAATTTTTTTTTTTTTTTTTGTCAGTGGAAAGTGTCATGATGCCATTTCTAACTTTAGGTCCCTGGGTAGGAACCGGAAAGAAATGTGTAAACGCCAGAAATCAAAGAAATAAAAATAATAATAATAATAATAATAATAATAATAATAATAATTATTATTATTATTATTATTATTATTATTATTATTATTATTATCATCATCATTATTATTCAAACGTGGAATTTACAGACTATTTTGTAAAGCAAATCGGACGTTAGGAGACTTGCATGAGATCTCAAGGGGAATATTTTAAATATGGTTATAGCGCTATTGCCCTAGGTAGGCTACATTTCCGACCATATCAAAAAGCTGTATAAGTTCGAGACTGACTTCGGAAATACAAGCTCGGTAAAAGCAAAATAAAATATGTTATTACACGCGGTTTCATGCATTTTTGGCTGCTACCACTTGTATACACTCATACATTTCACACGGCCATTGATATATTATCGGAGCTCCCCTGTCAACTATAAATCTTTTTTTTTTTTAAATCTAGATAAATCCGGCATAAATTTGGGTGATATAACTGTTTCCACTGGCGTATCGTCAGAGGAAGTTGAGATCGTTAATAAAGGATTCGTTCGAGTTGTTTCGATCTATATCTAAAATGTTTTATTCCTTAAAGATTATGATTTCAACCGAAAATTGTCCGCGTTTTAAGCACGCACGAAAAGAAAAGAGAAAACAGTTTAATAATGTCGTACGAGTTAGGGAACGTGAAGACATTACTAAAAACATCTACTGCAGAAATATAAAGTATCAATATGGAATGTCTACATTTCTCAGCAGCATTTCTTAGTTATCAATATTTATCAGATAGAATGAATGCTTCAAATCTATACAGATTTATATGGTTCACACACACACATACGTACACACACACACACACACACACACACACACACATATATATATATATATATATATATATATATATATATATATATATAAAGTACAGTGTATCTCTAAGCGTGTGTGTGTGTCCAAGTAACTCCGCCGCGCCCACTGGTCCGGTTTCAATGATCCATAGCTCATTCAGAAGCCCTGGAAATGTAATGCACAAGGAACGATTTTCGTTGACTTCAGATTCAGGGTTGCCAGATTGTGCGAGGTTAAAAATATATATATTAATATATCATACTAGCCATTATCGTTTCTTTGATGCTTCAAGGTGATTAACTATTATTTTCCGGTTATATCCAAAATTGCAGTGCAGGTTTTATTATAAATAGCTTAAAATCGCCCTATCGGACGGCATTTAAAGCTAGCTCCTGTGGAGGACTCTGGGTTTGGCCATCATTACAATAGGCAGCGAGAAATAGATGCGATAGGAATCAATAAACTACAGAACTAAGAACTCAAAATTCATCACTGCATTTAAGTACGGAAGTAATGTTTAAGCTTACCTTTTAAAATGATCAACGATAAGTCTTCTGCTGCCACTTAATTTAAAGACGATTTGATGTATATAAATCCTTATTTTCCGTACAAACAGTTATTTTTATTTCATGGATGACAGAACAGCGGACAATTTATGAGATAAAATTAATATACTGTAAAGATGGGAAAATAGAAATTAGAATTTGTTATACATTCAACATTAATATAACTAATTAAGTAAAACCTATATTATGGAATCTATATAAATAAATGCGAAATAAGAGTTCAATTCTCCTACGACTTCTGAGATTAGAAAATCCCAAAGCTCTATTCTATAGTGGTTTGGTATTTACTCGACAGCCCACGAAGTCGCGTTGTAACACAAGGCCGGTTTAATATAGGGAACCCGGGTGTACGCGCCGGGTTTAGGAAGAAAAATTTTCCGAGCCCCCGCAACCGTTGTTTGCGCTGGCCTCGGTGTGTACCGATCCCTCTTTCTGGTACAATGAGATCTCCCAGGGTTGGCGTTTCTCAGTATAATTTTCCTCAGTCGCCACTGTCCTTTGACGGAACCTCCCCTGAGACGCAACTCAGGCATGATAAATAAACGTGTTCAAATTACTTTATAGTAATCTGGTATTTACTCAACCCACCAAGATGTCGCGTTGTGAGATAAGGTCGGTTTAATGTGGAAGTCTGAGCGCGTACACGCAGTGGAGGAACACAAATTGCCCGCAGCCGTCGGTTGGAGCTGGCCTCGGTGCGAGTACCGATCCCTCTCTCTGATGCAATGATATGGCCCGGTCTTGGACAGCTGTTCTCCGGAGCTGGGCACCTTTCTATAATTTTCCTCAGTTTCGACTCTATCCTTTGCCGGGGTCGCCCCTGATGGATGTTAAATAAATGTTTTACAATCTATTTATTGTATTTACTCACACTACGCGCACGAGGTCAGGCTGTGACACAAGGTCGGCTTAATGTGGGAGCCCGAGCGCGTACACTCGGGCTAGGAACACAAATTCCTGATACCCCGCAATCGTCGGTTGTGTTAGCCTCGGTGCGAGTACCGATCTCTCACTTTGGTACAATGAGATAACGCGGCCACGGGCAGCAGTTCCCCAAGGCTGGGCACCTCTCAGTATAATTTGCCTCAATTGCGACTCTCTCCTTTGATGGAGCTGCCCCTTTATCGTTAAACGAAAAAAGAAAACCATAATATTGATACATATTTTTTTATGTATCAATATTGTGTTTTTCTTTCTTCGTTTAATGATAATGTTATTAAGCTTATCAGACGATATGAAAAGAATTTACATAAAATAAATAGACAACATTTGTCTATATTATTTAATAAAACATGTATCAATATATATATATATATATATATATATAATTATTTATTTAAAAATATGATTCCAACACGCTACATAAGAGTTCTCATGTTTCAAAACAAGATCCGAAAACTTTAATATAATTATTTGAATTAAATTCAATTAAAGTAAGCTCTGTTCCATCTGTGAATGTAACTGTATACTGATACAAATTATTAACACCCTACACCCCTTTTTATTTAAACAATCGCTCTAGGAGTCACCATGGAAATTTTGATTTCAATAATGAATATGCTATTAACACACGTAAATTTCAGAAATAAGTTGTTCCAAAAAAAATTTCGTTTGAAGACAAAATGACAGATCACGACCAATAACATGAGCAGAGTCTTCTTTATATTCTATCAAGAATCTCCAAATACGTAGCAGAAGCAGCATTGAACCAATTTTCCTAACAGCAGACCTAGAAACATATTCAATATAATCTTTCCACTTCCTGTTAGCGGAAAAGGTTAGCCCGAGATGGCACAACGAGTCACTCACTTGGAGGTTAGCATCAGCCATGGCGATGAAAGGCAGAAAGAGATTTCTCAGACAATTAAAAGAGAGCAGTTTAGGAGGCGTTAAAATTAACAAGTCATTCCTTGCTCCAGTTAACAACAGATTATAGGCCATTTTTGAGATTAGCTGTTTATGTGACTTTATTACCGATCATACCTAGTATTAAGACAGTTGTGTCGTCAGTTGAAAGCTGATGAATATAATTACACTGTGAGGTTTGTCTAAATGATATTAGTAATATTAACGGTTTCCTTATAAGGAAATATCGTCATTCATTGACCAAGCATTTAGACTTGTTGTCTGTAAAGCTGGAAAAAATGGCTTACCTCCCGAACGAAAACCGTTTCGGTCATGCCTCGCATGCAAAATATTCCTAGAAAAATGGCGAGTATATTTAAAAAAGGTAGACCACGGAGTCGGATAGTCTTTCGCGAGAATCTCCATCAACCGATGCAAAAGTGAATTGTCACTCAATCTATAAAAAGTGCTTAAAGAACAACCAACGAATAGTTCCTCTTCTATGCGATTTCTCTCACAATGCTTCGATCAATCCGTGGTATGCTTTTCAGGAATTTTCCAGTGTTGCAACCTTCCCAGTCCTATAACAGCACCCTGACAAATCGAGCATGCGCAGATTTGAACCCAGGCCAAATGATCAGAAACAGAACTTTGAAACGACCCAGACACGCACCCATTATTGCATTACTGCTCTGTGAATTCGTATTGAGTTCTCGACATTTTTCAATTATTTTAGCTATTTAGCTTATCCTTTTATATATATATATATATATATATATATATATATATATATATATATATATAAACAAAAGGACGAAAAATAGCTATAACTGCTATATAACGATAAAAAAATAAAACAAAATAAAAAATAAAATAAAAATAAAAAATAAATAAATGTATACTACGTTACTTAAAAACCGAAAACCGAAAAGAGAAAATATACAAGTAAAATAAATTGACCTAAATTCATCCAAGTAAATAAATAAACTAACCAATCCCGATAAAGTTACCGTTGGAAAAAACAAATAAAGATAATCAACCCAAATAAACATGAATTAAAAAACTGTTTCTGCCAAAATAATAGTTAGAATAAACTACAACAACCAACCCCAAAACCGAACAAATAGCTTTAATTAAATTCTCAAACCAAAACAAAACTATTAAATAAGTGATATAAACAAATCTTTACTACGTTAATAAAAAAACACCGTTTAAAAAATAAGTAAATAAATAAATAAAATAAGAAAAAAAAATAAAAACAAGCAAAATAATTTAACCCAAATAAATGAATAAACGACTTCCGGTAAAATAACCGCCATAATAGACTACCCACAATGCACCTCTGACCCGTATATGTATAAATAGCCGAGAAAAATAACAGCATACGTGGCCTGACGATTGCATATAGCATGAAACAGACTGTCGCCTCTAAGTGTTGACTTTTATGTTCACTTTTATATTGACACACTCTCTATTTCTGATACTGAGCACTTTATCCCATAAATATAGCGCACCTTAAGACTATATTTCTTCATATATATATATATATATATATATATATATATATATATATATATATATATATATATATATATATAAATATATATATATATATATACATATACATATAAATATATATATGTGTGTGTGTGTGTGTTCATAAAGCGTGATAGAGATGAAGAAAACGAAAGAGAGAAAGAAAAAAGAAATAGTTTGAATAACGATGTTAGAAATACGAAGGAAATTCATTTGAGCCTCGCAAATATCATCGATTTCAATGAATGCGATTTTATGAGAAGTTTAAGCGGCGAGGTTCAGTCTTCGAAATCTGACGAAGAAATCCAGAAAAAGAATATATCTAAGAATTACAGAATGGTCGGAATGCTTGGGTGTCATAAAATACGGAAAGTTCGATTACATATTCAGTGAGAAATAAAAATCGTTTTGTAAAGGCTAGCGAAGAATTTCTTTGAATAACCATGGAATTGGAACAGTTTCACATATCTTATGAGAATAGCTACTAATTGCGTTAGGATGTGAGTCACCGAGTCTTCCAAAGTCGTGTAGTTTATAGTTTATGCGACGTGAGGACGAAGAAATCGTTTTCAAATACTGTGTGTGACAGAAGACTACAATTTTTTCAGCTAGAGAGTTTCATTTTTGATTTTATGGTGTTAAGAAGGGGTAAAGCCAGAAAAACATTCAGACAAGACACACCACTGATATATATATATATATATATATATATATATATATATATATATATATATATATATATATATATATATATATATGTGTGTGTGTGTGTGTGTGTGTGTGTGTGTGTATACAGACGCGCGCACACACACACACACATATATATGTATGTTTAAATAATTTTTTTTGTAGTACAAGTTTATTTCTGGGGTATAAAAAATATAAACGTGTAAATTTAATTGATATCAGTGATAATTAATGGAGGGGGAAAATATATGAATTTCAAGAAAGCTAGAGTCCAATAACATTCCGACCCAGTAAGCATTCCCTTCTGTTTACAAAAGGAAGGCCTACGGGATCTGATATAGAAGGACTCTAGAACCTTGAGGTGATAGGAGGAGTGGGACACAGATAAAATCAAAAAACGGTCCACACTAAAATCAAAAAACACAATTCCTGCTATTTATTACATGCTCTGCAATAGAAGAGCCAAAACTATTGGGTAGTTGGCTCTTCCTGGCAACCGGATTCAAAATCCTGGGAGGTAAGTTTTGATTTATTCTCAGATTCAAACGTTGAAACTTCCTCCCTATGTTATGGAGTCCACAACTACTCTTATATTTATAAATCACTGAATTAGCATGATGTAGGTAACACATATTATATATATATATATATATATATATATATATATATATATATATATATATATATATATATATATATATGTAGAAACTCACACCAATCAAGTTAAATATGTTAGTTCTATCACTGATATTGAGCGCTTTCCAATAAGTACCGCGCATACATAATATATAAATAATATTTATCAAAAATTGCATATATATATATATATATATCGCACATTGTGTGTTGGTGCAAATAAATCAGTGCATGATGTAATATATAATAGTTATTATGTATATATCAATACATATACATATTATTCCTCGCCAGTAGCACGAGTCGGAGTTTCATGCACAACGCAATCTTCAGGTACAGAATGTAGACTGACTTTTACGTAATTTAAATTTTAATAAATATATCTATTTAATGTAACGGGGATTACAGTTTTCAATAAGGCATAAATTACATCTGTCGCGTTTCCCATTAAAAGATATGGTTTATGCTATAATATTCCATGTAATAATGGGCGTATTACCATCATTCTTTTATTGCCAGAAATGTTTGTAGGGAGCAGTAGTGTTCATGTATATTACATTGCCTAAATTCATTCGATGGTGAGAGAAACGTAATTTCCAAGGATTCTCATGGAAACAATATAAAATTTGACCGTTACCGGAATGTATGCTAGCTCGGTATACAATATTATCAGTCATTCATTGACCGTTTAAGGGACAGATTGTATTTTTTTCTGAAGTTTCATTTATTTATTGTTTTAATTAACGTTGTCTTTGTTGGAAATATATTTATTTAATATAATGTTTTGTTGGGATATTCATTTTTCGATGTTATTAAAGCAGCTATAAATGATCTTTACGTTATTTTTGTCAAAAATATTCCTTAGTAATTTTGAGTGATTAAAGTCCTTCTGAACTAAATTTAGGGAAACTATTTAAATATCAGTTTTGACATTACGATCAAAAGGGGGATTAAACATATAATATTATTATGTCCCTGATTTACTTTCTTTTTTTTTTTTTTTTTTTGAAAAATTCTAAATTTTACTTTATGGTTGCTTTGTTAATGTTTTTATATATTTAATTTTATTATTATTATTATTATTATTATTATTATTATTATTATTATTATTTTACTATTATTATTATTATTTTATTATTATTATTATTATTATTATTTTATTATTATTATTTTATTATTATTATTTTTTATTATTATTTTATTATTATTATTATTATTATTATCATTATTATTATTATTATTTTATTATTATTATTATTATTATTATTATTATTATTATTATTATTATTATTATCATCAAATATTTCCTTATTGCCTTAGGTAGTAGATAATCTGACTGACTTATGTAAATTAACTGAAATTTCATGTTGGAGGTCGGAATCTTTACTGACGTATCTATGGTTCTATAGATCATTGGTATATGGTTTGTAATAAGCAGTATTCCAGTCTAAGGTCACATCGAGAAAGTTGATCACTTTCGCATTGGTTGTAGTGGTAATACTTAGTTTGTGATCTTTGAAAAATATTAACAGCTCCGTTCTCAATCGATCTATATTTCTTGAACTTGTTTTACGGAGGCCAATTGCACCGTCATCTCTGTAATGTGTAGTTAATGTCGAAAATAAATCTTACTCGCCACAGTAACAACATTCCGACAATTTTGTGTGCCTTTCCAGAATCCTATGCTCCCATAACAATGTTAAATTATGTAGTATTTCTTTTGGTCCACAGATAACCATTATGGAAAATATAAGTTTTTTGCCTGCCTTACGATTTTAATTTCGTGATCTCTAATATCCGCCAGGAAACGAAAGTATCCGGCCTTCCCATTATGCAGGAGGTATTTCTGGGAAGCAGAGTCTTTAAGCTCCCCGTCCAAGAATGTGCTTCTGAAGTCTCTTCCTGGGTTAAAGCAGGAATCGACGCTTTCATCCCATCAAGAAAATATAGGGTCAAGTCACGCTCCTCCCCCTGGTTCTCGGCCGCCATCGCCCATAAGAACCACTACTTCCACCTATTCCGTAGCGACATGTCTGACTGCAATAGACGTCTCTTTGCCTCCGCCCGTAACGAATGTAAGCGTGTGCTCAACGATGCTAAGTCACTATTTGCGGCTCGGATGAAGGAACGTATTGCATCTCGCAAATTTGGCTCCAAAGATTATTGGCGTCTCTGCAAGAGCGTATTGAACAATTGCAACCCCTCTATACCTTCTTTATTCGACCAGTTCGAAGTCCTGACCTCCTCTACCGACAAGGCTGAATGCTTTGCTCGGAAATTTTTATTCAACTCGACGCTCGACTCTTCCGGTGTACCCATACCCGACTTTCCTATCAGAACTGTGACCATATTGAGTGGGTTAAACATAACCCCATCTTTGGTACTGGGCGTTATCTCCAGTTTAGACCCCAACAAGGCTAGTGGTGGAGACGGGATACCAGCCATTGATTTGAAGAAATGCGCGCCTGAACTGGCGCCCACCCTTTCTAAACTATACAACTACTGCCTCAAGGAATCTTGTTTTCCTGACTGATGGAAGTCCTCTTCGATCGTTCCTGTCTTCAAGAACTCCGGCGACCCCTCTGACCCTTCCAACTACCTTCCTATCAGTCTCCTTCCCTTCTTCGGCAAAGTCTTTGAAGCCCTAATCAATACCGGGGTGGTTAACCACCTCACATCCCATAATCTGCTTTCAGACAAGCAATATGGTTTCCGCTTTGCCCGATCTACAGCCGATGTGCTTACGGCCATCACTGAAACAGTCTACCGACCTCTTCAAAATAACGGGGAAGCCCGAGCCGTGGCACTAGACATCTCCAAAGCATTTGATAGGGTTTGGCATGCCGGCCTTCTTCGCAGGCTCCAGGGTTATGGCATTACGGGTCGATTATATATCCTAATACGATCATTCATGTCAAACCGTAAATTGAAGGTCGTTCTCAATGGATTCTCCTCCAGTTCCTATCCCACGAACGCAGGTGTTCTTCAAGGCTCCATCCTAGGCCCCACTCTATTCCTTATCTACATAAATGACCTTCCTGACGCAATAACTTCCCAAGTTGGCATCTACGTGGATGACACCACAATTTATTCCTGCCTCAAAAACAAATCTAGTCTCGGTGACAAAACTCGCCTGGCCGTACGTCTCGAAAAGGACATCCAAACGATTGTGAACTGGGGCATGAATTGGCTGGTCAACTTCAACGCTTCCAAGACAAAACTGCCCTCTATTAATCACCACAGAGATCCTTCCCTTCCCTCCATTAGAATGTCTGGCGCGCAACTTCTCGAGAGAAACTCTCTGCGGCTTCTCGGTCTCACGTTGACTGCTGACCTGAGATGGAATAAATACATTGAATCAATTGCCTCGTCCACTGTAGGGAAAGTTGGCTCCCTCAGCCGCGCCAGGAAGTTTTTCTCCCCGGAGTCGATCCTCCAGATCTACAAATCGACAATTCGTCCTTGCATAGAGTATTGCTGCCATATATGGTCTGGTGCCCCTTCTGTTTGCCTCGAGGTTCTTGATAGGCTCCAGAGGCGGATATGCAATGTAGTTGGCCCTGCCCTGGCGTCTCGTCTACATTTACTTTCTTACAGACGCGCCGTCGCCTCTCTCTGTCTGTTCTACAAATACTTTCATGGAAATTGCTCCGAGGAGCTGCATTCGCTGGTTCCCAGACGTCATGAGTTCCAGCGCCTGGCATCCCGCTCTCACCCCTTCACTGTCGAAACTCTTAACTGTAGCCGTCTCTTCTACTCTAATAGCTTCATGTCTCGCACCTCTCGGCTATGGGACGCCCTTCCCTTTTCATGTTTCCCTGTGAGCTATAATCTCCAGCTATTCAAGTGTAATGTCAATCGACATCTCCAGTTGCCTTGATCTATCCACTACCCTCATCCTTTCTTCTATCACTCCTATCTGATCTTGCTCTAAATTTTCTGTAACCCCTTGCGTCCTAGTGGCTTCCCGCCTTGCTTGGGGTGAAATGCTTAAAAAAAAAAATATCGGCCACAAACTAAAAATCTACATATTCTATTAAAGGAACATTCCTAGATAATAGCTAATAGTATTAGCCGAGAACGATCAGATATATACCGCATTTGGATAGTTTTGCACACTTTATGTCTAGAAAAGAAAATACTTGCATGAACGAAATAAAAGTTGAATAAAAAGGTTATTTGCAGTATTTTGTTTCAGTCGTCTTCAATAAATTTACATAAAAGAAGGATTGCTGCCCAAATTCACAATTATATATATATATATATATATATATATATATATATATATATGTGTGTGTGTGTGTGTGTGTGTGTCGCACGCAAAAGTATCGTTTGTATTAAAAATAGACATTTTTTTCTTCTGACGAAGCGACGGTGGAAAGCTACCTTAATATTTCTATTTTTAATCAAGACGACACTTATGATTCCGACTTTTTAATTAATAAAATGTTCACTGTTTTAAGAATATTACTTAGATGGCGTGGCACTAAAAATCTTTTCAAATATATATACTAGTAATAATCTTATAAGTATAAGAAATTATACTCGTCCGGAAAACCTTCGGTGCCTTGATTTGCAAATGATCAACCCAATACCAAAGGGAAAAAAGAAAAAACAAAGGACATGAACGTCAGCCGAAAATAATCGTCTAGCATTCAAGTCCAGAGTCAAAAAAGAAAAAAACGATACGAGTAAGTAAAATAACTAAATAAAGTGCCCAATACGTTTAAGTAGAGCTGACCTAATTAAACCTAGAGAGCTAGACAAACCTACCAAGGCTTCACCTAAGCGGATCGTCAGGGAAGCCAGCCTTTGCTGACGATCCGCTTAGGTGAAACGTTGGTAGCTTTGTCTGGCTCTCTAGGTTTAACTATATACATATATATATATATATATATATATATATATATATATATATATATATATATATATATATATATATAAAAGTGAACATTGAAGTCAACATCCAGAGGTGACAGGCTCTTTCGTGCTAGACGCAAGTGCTGACTTGAATGTTCACATTATATTTATATTTACATACGCTCTATCTATTGAGCACTTTATCCCATAAATATAGAACACCTTAAAGCTATATCTTTTTACATATATATATATATATATATATATATATATATATATATATATATATATATATATATATATATGTATGTATGTATGTATGTATGTATGTATGTATGTATATTTGATAACGATATATGCATTTTTATATATCAAGAACAATTTCAGGGAAAGATATATGACAAAGTGGCAAATGTTCTCGTGTGACGCGTTTTGTCGTTCATGGCACTGAGTTTTTCTTCCGTTGATGCGACTACACATGCGCAGGAACGAAACATTCTGGGAATCTTAAATGTAAAAGTATATATTTTTTAAATGTTTTCGGTATATAGTATAGCCGATTTTATTTGTTACTGCGCCCATCACTTTTGTTATTAAATATCCCACACTGTGATATCAGAAGATCTGTTAAAAATACTGAAACGTTGTAAGAACCTTGACGCAAATTTAATGTGGATATTCTAGCAATTAAAGCACTTTCGAAACATTTTTGTCAAAGAGAATTATTTTTTTTTTTAATTAGAACAGCATTTTTATATTGAAACTGTGGTTACTTTTTACGTCAAAATTCTAATTACGATTGTCATATCCTGAAGATGTTATTAGGTTGGTGCAAAAATAATGTCGGTTTTTGACGTTAAAAATAAGTCAAAAACCGACATTATTTTTGCACCAACCTAATAACAACATCTCTTGTTTATTTAAGTTTTAATATTACAATAATGAATTGTTTATTTAGAAAAGCTCGGTTTGTATATTTTTATTAATGGCAGAGAGAATTAACAGAACCATGTGTAACTGATTCATTCATAAAAAAAAGATTCCATCTGGTCTCCATCAATTTCAGATCGCACATCTCGCGGATGATTAGTTCTCTATTACTTACGCTGAAGTTTCGATGTCGTCTCTCTCCTAGGATTTACACGTTTCTACAGAACTTGAATAATGGTCAGGGTTTCGAAAATGGCCACATCATCAAGGCCCTAATGTAAATAATTCTTCCCTCAGAAATCTGCAATTAGATTTCAAGGATATCTGTTATTTTTTCTCGTGTGTTGGTGGAAAGTGTCAAATGATAATAGCGATTCCGTTGACTCACACTTCGCTTTTGCTTTTTAAGAAATAAGAATCTTTGAGGTGACTGACAAAATGATTCTACATATAAAAGAGTAACATTTCTGGAAATGTGCTTATATTTTCCTTTCGTGAGATAGATAAAACAGACAGAGATGGAGCGATATGGAAGAACTGAGAATATATGAACAGATTCAGATAGATAGATAGATAGATAGATAGATAGATAGATAGATAGATAGATAGATAGATATTGAAGCAACCAAGATAGAGATAGAGACAAGGAAGATAGATAATGAAGAAGCATAGATAGATAGATAGACAGAGAGAGAGAGCGAGATACAGATAGATAGATAGATAGATAGATAGATAGATAGATAGATAGATAGATAGATAGATAGATATGAGTTCCTTATAGTAAATCAACCCTATAGAAAGGTTTATAGAAACCATAGTTCGTGTAGAGAAGAATAGGATTCATACCTTTCCCAAGGGTGTTAGCACATAAGAGAATGTTATGGATTCGACAGGAATTCGAATTCGACTCTTCTATTCCTCAATTCGAACCGCTATCCATTACTCCATGGTTCCTCCTTCAGTCAGTCATACGAGATACACGCTTAAACTTTCATGTATCTTTCGATACTATTTCGATAACAGGCATTTTTCTAAAAAAGAAAAAAACATAAGCAAAATTAGAGGTACGTATACGCACAGCTACAAAAAAAATCTTTATAAAACTGCCATTTCATAGGTCGATTTCAGTTGCGAAATGACTACTCAACACAAACATACGACAATTTGACACTAACATTCGGCGATTGCGACCCCATAAGAATGTCAAATACAATCATATGTACCTAACAATACTTACAAATGTAAAATAAAATAAAAATTATCAAAAAACTAAAGTAGAATGGTATTATTCTATGTTTAAAACCATTTTGGTGAAAAACTACATACAGATCCGACAGATTGCACATTATATCGAACAAAAACAAGTTAATGGGTCTGCTCAGTAGGCACTATAAACGTATTTCCGTTTCCTTTTAGAATCGTGATGATCGAAAACTTTGATAAATATCTTCAATTACAGCTTGAATAAGAGTAGGAAACGCTGACTATAACAAAATTGGAGAGGTACATTTTATAGGGTTTGATTAGCAAGCAAGGGGTGCGTATTATGCGTGAGTAAAAGGATTCTCCCCACACTTTCAGCACAATTTTAAGGATGCGTATTATGAATGAAGGCGTATTATGTATAGGGAATTATAGTAATTCATATCTCGAATATGTTTGCCAGCGTTTTACACGCTGACCTTCACTAAGCTTAAAGACGCATATTTAACGTTATCTAGTCATCCATAACAAAATGAGGAATTAAAGTCATTTGAATGGCCACACTTCTAGATCATATCACATAAATGTGAAGTCCCCCAGAGCTTTGAACTTACATTGCTTTCTCAACTAATTATTTATTTTACACGCCTATTTACTCATGTCTTAATAGTAATGCCGACAGGTCCTACAAAGTAAAACTGGTAGCGTCTCTAAAAAATGACCCCCAATTTGGGACAAAAAACGGCTTGTGAATTCACACGCCTCAAAAACAAAACTGCTATATTTTAATCAACATAGATACCATTTTTGCTTTGCATCATAAGACAGTTGCTAACCTCAAAGACAGCAACCCATTGCGCCTTCTTAGTCTCAAGATTTCCACTAAAGTGGAAGGATTATATTGAATCAATAACTGTCAAGATCCGCCTTGGTTACATCAGCCCAAGTGGCCTTGCGCTATTCTGACTGTTTGGCTTTTGAGAGCGTGTAGATCTTTGTTTATTCCGCCGTTGAGGTCTTCGGGGGTTGGTCGCTTTCAGTCTGCAACCACATCACCCCTTATATCTGGCCACCTAACTCCCCAAACTGAAATTCTTCTGATTATTATATATGGGGTGCAGTTGAGCGAGAGCCCAACAAAACGCCTTGTAATATCAAAGAGGAACTGAAGCCAAGCATTATGGTAACATTCACCAACTTAAACAAGGAAACCGTCCATAAGAGTTCAAGTCGTCTGGAGGCCGTTGTCGACTTTATTGAATAAATTTACTCTTTAGTATTTCAAGATATTTTTTGTGTCATTTTTGGTAAATATATCTGTTAAAATGAGATGTCATTTTCATATTTTGCGTTACTTAGACGACAATTTATCCATCGCAAGATGTATTTTTGCGAATTATAAGCGTTTTTTTTTTGTTTTTTTTTTTACTTTAAAGAAAATGAAACTTACATTTTTGAATTATCAAATTTGAAATGTTTTAAATAATTGTCTTTTAATTGTATTTTTTAAAAAAATTTTCTTTTAATCTTTATTTATCTTGTAAAACCAAAGTGAACATGCAAGACAATATAAAGAAAAAAATTAAGAACTAAATGGAGTATCTATAATATGTTTGAATGGAGTATTTGAAAACTCTGCAGTAGGTTTGGTATGATTTGGTTTGGTTTGGTTTGGTTTGGTTTACAGCATATCAACCTCAATGGGTCATTTAATGCCGACAACTTTTTTTCTGGTAATATTTTTGTTTTGTCAAAAATCTATTTCTGTTAATATTTTGTCCTCAAAAATCTCTAGCTAGCAATATTATTTTTCCAAAAATCTATAGCTAGCAATATTATTTTTTCCAAAAATCTATAGCTAGCAATATTATTTTTTCCAAAAATCTATAGCTAGCAATATTATTTTTCCAAAAATTTATAGCTAGCAATATTATTTTTCCAAAAATCTCTAGCTAGCAATATTATTTTAAAAAATGTATTGCTGCCAATAGTTTTTTTTTTTTTTCTTGAAACAATTATTTCTGGTAATAAATTTCACAGAGTATTTCTGGTATTGAAACCTATTTTTACACTTTCATAAGGCTTTTTACTTCAGTTTGGGTCTGAACTATTTTCCCATAGATGGGACCCTAACAGGTGCTACTACTCCGCGTCAGGGTGGACCTGGGACTTAAGAGGTGGTTCCACGCTCCTCAAAACCTCCTGATCAGTGGCCTTGCTGCTGGACTTAGTTTATCGTCTTACCCTGGACGCGGATGTAGTTTATCGTTATACCCAGGACGGTCTGCAGTAGGAATGCAATGTCAATGCATGGCAGTGAAAACAGAAGGTTTTCTAATATAATATATATATTAAAGACATTTTTATGTTTAATGTTCTTTTTATAGATACAAGTATTTAAGTAAATGCTCTGTTTATAATAAACAGTATTAAATAACATTTACCGGCCTGAATGTCCGAGAAATTTTCATAATTGTCGAACTTTGTCCATTTCTTAATGTATACTATATATACTATATAAAATGTTTTCTAATATACTATATATATATACTAAAGGTTTATATATAATAAAGGTTTTCTAATATACTATATATACTATATAAAATACTAATTCCTTTGTTTTAAATATTTTCTGTTGTTTTTCTAGTTTGTAGATGAAAATGTAAATATTTTAGATTTGCTAAAATTTCCTTTACTAGCTGAGTACCCGGCCAACGGACAGGATGAGTAAGTTCTTATAGAAGTTGCTTTGATTAAAAATAATAATAATAATTCAGCAGATAATTCCAAATATTAAAACAATATTTTTCTTTAATTAAATAAGAAAAACTTCGCTTCATTTACACATTTTTCTCTTCAATCTAGAACAAAATTAAAATTTCGTATATTTAAATAATTCTTTAATGTCTTTATTAATAATAAATGAAAACAATATTTGTATTAATAAAATAAACATATTTTTTTTTCACTTGCTTAAATAAATCGGCACAATTTTAAGAAAATCTATTTACACAAATTATTTTGATACTTTTTATAATTACGGCCATGTGACGTTAAAACAACAGTTCCCGCCCAATCATTTT
Source organism: Acanthosepion lycidas (assembly GCA_963932145.1). Classification (NCBI taxonomy): domain Eukaryota; kingdom Metazoa; phylum Mollusca; class Cephalopoda; order Sepiida; family Sepiidae; genus Acanthosepion; species Acanthosepion lycidas. Next base: position 19,154,899 of record OZ010581.1, on the reverse strand, counting down.
GAGCTTGATAAGTGACCGCTTGCAAATACAAGGTGCTATACGCTTGGATATGCGAATGATGTGATGGATAACGGCGGAGAATAAGAAATCAGAGAACGGAGTTTTAATTCCAGTCCAGTTCGTTGCATACATTTACGCGCAAATAACCATCGGAAAGGCATGAACCCATCTCTTCTCACTCTATCCATCTGTTAAATAGCACGTCAGACTTGAACCTATACCCTTGGTTGGCAACCAGTTCAATTTAGAAAATAATGGCAACCTACTGCCAAATCACTCATTAATCGAAAAGAGACATGATCGCCTAAGTGTTCATCATCCATGCTCTATTGAAGGAAGGATAATGCCGTGTTCTTTTCCGGCTTCGATCGACTAATTTGTAGTAACGAGAAATGGCAGACATCAACAATGGTTACTCCGAATGCTCTGGTAATATGATAATAACTAATATTGCCGGGCCTAAAATTATAGAACTCTATAGAAATTTTTTTTTAAATTTAATTATTAACTTTATGTTTGCTTTTTTACAAAAACATTTCTATTTTACATTTATTTTACGTTCTCTTTAATTAATCTTTTTTTTTTAGCTAAGTTACTACTCAAGTTTAACAAAGCAGATATAAATTATTTCTCGGCGAAAGCAATGAATGTAAAAATATATCGACAGGAATAGTAATTATATAGACCAAGTTTTAACATTTGTATTAATGCAAGATATTTTATTCAACTGATGTATGGTAGGAACAAATGGATATAATTTAGCCTTTTGATTGTGGAGTATCTATGGTCAAATGCAAAATAAGTAAAAAAAATACAAACTGCCCAACAAACAGAATTGACAAAATTTACAATAAGCAATAACAAAAAAAAAAAAAGAAACGGAGAATAAATAAAATAAAGCAAAGCAAACAATATTTGTAAGACTAATCAACAGTAATAAGGTGAAGCAACAGTAATAAGGCAAAGCAACAGTAATAAGGCAAAAAGTTCACAAACTAAGAATTAACACAAAAAAGTACGTTCGTTCAAGAGAACGTAGCATTATGACTTAAAGACAAGACAGATCGGGAATGAGTCAGATGAAACCACGAATCGGCATATTTTATAGGCTAGGAAAAATCCCAGCATACAAGTGTGTGCTTCTGCCTATAAAAGGAGAAGGGAAAGTATTTTGCGTTAATTCCAAGGATTGTAAATTTACAAAAGTTAATATACATTCCCAAGGACAGGAATCAACATCTATTAACTAATAACTTTTAACGATGTTTAACTTATAGCTTATTATATTCCTTGACCATTGTAAGATTTTAAAAGCATGTATTTGTGTACATTCTAGATCCCGATTTCTGCTTTACTATTATTGTCTTCTGTGTACGTTTTCTTTACGAAGAAAGTTGAAATCTAATCACCTTTGCTCGCCATTGGTCCGAAGTGTCATTACTCTTCGTCTTATCTTCGACAGCAACAAGAATGCCATCTTCTTTAGGTCAAATTTCCGCTCGCAATTTAAAATTTCTTACGTGTGAACTTTCAGGCAGAGTCTGGTTAAATTAATGCAGTGTTGTCCGAACCTTTTTAAGAAAGCTTTTCAATTTCTCAACCTTGACAAAGAATCCATTAAATTCGTTTCTCCTGTGTCGATCGAATTTCCTCTCTGAAATCTAGCGTATTGATTGTTTTATTATAATTGCTTGTATCCGAACGGTTACCACTTCTCTAACCGTCCTCTTGTCCACAGTATCTCTTTATCATTCTTTTGTGTCTTCTATTCACTTATAGCTATGCCGTGTGTAAGTGGACAGCAAATTAGTGTCACGTTCCAATTACTAAGACCAGTTCATATACAACGAACAATAAGTTTTTGACTGCTAGAGGCAAGACGTGAAACACGTTTACAAGTGTAAATCCATCCAGTTCAATGTTTTACTGAAAAATCAAAATAGAAACTAAATCAGCCGTTTGCTTAAGTCAACATGAAATGTAGTCACAATTAAGGAGCTTCTCACAAAACGCTGTATTATCGTCTAGACTTTTAACGTGTTATGGGCACATCGTTTTCGGTCAAGGTTAATAATAGGGGAAGCAGCTTTTTATTTTCACAAACTCGTTCATTCGTTTTTTTTTTCTCCAAATTTCCGTAATGAGAAGTTGTCATTATTCATATTATTTACATTATTGTCCCATATTTTCTTGTAATTGAATTAAACCCGGTGTAAGGCAGTCGAAGCATCGAGACACAAAGAGTTGCTGAGTGTGAAAGAGTTACAAGCAGGAGCATTGCTAAGAAGCGAGAATATAGAAAGAGTAATCAGAAAGCGATTGAAATTGCATTTAAATTTTAGAATATTAAAATAAGGTGGGAAGCATGGTGTCAGAAGTGAGTTTCACAATCGAGAATTTCAAGAGAAGAAACTATTAACATAGAATTTACGGTTCTATCTTGCCAGCTCAACTGTAAATTGATGAGACCCCGATGCCAGTCTAGAACTGCGCTTAAACTCATAGAGTTTAAATACTTGGACACATAATGAGGAAGCTTATTTTACTATATTGTGCGAATGGATGACGGAACGGGGCGGGAGAGTTAGAAAATGAACAGAAACTGCTACAGGCCACAATGAGTTATAGAAAGACCAAATTGCCGATGTCTTGAAGGGCACGAGGGAAAATATATATGGCTGGGACTAGTAAAAGTTTAACTTTGGTGATTAGAAATGTTTGAGTTTCTATTGTTTAAGATTTCTTGAGGAGAATATGGGAGAATAAAATAACTAAGGCCATATTTATCTCCAACAGACAGATACTAATTATTTATCTACAATAGACAGATACTAAATACTATGGTAAATGTGCTATAGGGTTGAAAATAATTCATCACCTACAACGCAGAACTCTATCGAGACAGGCAAGTGATGATTGGGCCGTTCAAGTCGATATATGACAGCAACATTCCATTTTTGTTCGAACCTGACTCTTGTAAAGATAGGTATTTGGTTAAGCAAATGAGACAAGTAGATATAAGTAACCGTATAAGCGCGTACCTGCGTGTATACGCTGGTAATCTAATAAATAATTACCAAATTTAGCCAAGAGGTGTAGACATAATAGTGCTCAGTGTGTTTAGACAGAGCCAAGAAATACATATTAATAAATATACATATACCTACGTTTTATGTGTGACTTAAATTTCGTTGGTTTCCCAACTCTTCGGGTACAAGATATAGCTTAATGTTTATTTAAAAATGTATACAGATGCTCATGGGATGGACGCTGATTTATAGTTCAAATAAAAATAGTACAAAAACATTGCTAAAGCAATACTAGTGTTTAAGTGCAAAAAATGAGGTGTAGGCATGAGCCAATAATAAAAAAAGAGAAAAAAATGGAATTGAAGTACGCATAAAATTAAAAATTTGAACAATGGACGGTGTTCGTAAAATTCGTCTGACTGGTTAAAGGGAGGTAATCAGTATATAACGTAAAATAAAAGCGAGCGGAAAATTAAAATTTGAAATTAAATCTAGACCAAAAGTGTTATCCAGGATTACAATATTTTAAGAGACGCATCTTTTTATTCATACAAGTAGACATAAGCTCATTCCGTTTATTGAGTAGAGTTTAATTTTTCTGGCTTTAAATAACATGTAAACTGTTGAAAGACCAAAAACGGTTGATAAGCCGTAAAATAAAAAAAACAACCGTTTACAGCCTATCAACCATTTGCAGGTTATTTAAATCTAGAAAGAATTTTCAGATTGTAAGACATTTTTGGAAAAAAATAATAATTTACTGATACAAGTTCAACTAATTAACCCTTATCTGGGAGGGGAAAAGATGGATTTATACTTTCCCCAAAGGTATTTGCTCGTAAGTGAATATAATGAACGCATCTGGAATTGGAACACGGCTCTTAGATTGCTAATTCCAAGCCGTTATACACCATATGCATATACAAGCTTACATTGTCTGGTATTCCTAAGCTGTTACCTAACTAAATACTGACTATAGTTGACGTTGCATAACTTTGGTGATCGTACGGGAACTGCTGCTTCAAAGGAAGGTAGTCGGACATCCTTGTATAGAGATGGCATAGTAGGAGAACTGATAAACTTACTGTAGTGTCAAAACAGCCGTGCATTTTTGTCCCTGCATCTTTAGCGACGAGTCACATAAATTTGGTTTGGGATGGGCTTGAGTCCCAATAATTGTTCAAGGAAAGTAGCCCCCCTTGAGAGAACAACCATTCATCATGGCAGGTGAACATTAATATCGTTCACTTAGCACAAATTACTTTTGATAAAACGTTTTCACCAGTAAAATAGCAAAGCGGACTTTTCGCTTTAGCCTTGCTAGAGAAATCTGTAAAGAAGAGGGTTAATTCTAACAGTGAAGAGGAACTGTCGCCGTCGCCCTAGACATACCCACTGTTTTTACTTTGCTATGTTTTAGAATATATCGCGTGCGATGGATCGCGAATCCTGTGACCCATCGGGGTCGTAGGGGCACCACACATACGGTAACCACAGTAGAAGTGGTGTTTCTTGAGTAAGATAGCCTGACGGATCACAACACTCTCCAGGCCGTTTTTTGAATTCAGTGTTTCCTTCTCCTAGACCTGTTGTCTCTCAAACCCATCTGTCCTGCTATTTACCCATAGATGATGGGAGAAGAAAAAGATTCATGCCTTTTCCAAGTGTATAAGCACGTAAGTGAATGCAATGAATCCGATCAGGAATTCGAACTCGGCTTTCCGAATTTTCAATGAAAGCCAATAATTATTACTCCACGGTCCTTCCCCAGAATATATATCTCCGGCAATTTACATCAGACCTTCGAAGCCGTAAGGTACACCAACAGATTTAGCTAGGTATCTCACGTGCCGAGAGACCACATCTTTACATCCTGATTCTTACGTCCTTGGGAAAAATAATTGTAATACATGGGGTTATATAAACAGCCAACCACCCCGATGATAAAGGGATGAGACAGCTCTGACACTTTAAAGGTGGAGTATCTGCGATCCCCATATTGGGCGAGGGCACGGGCACCATAATTCAAATTATTTGAAACCCTGTTTGTAAAGTAAAGGAAATATTATTAAAAGCAAAGAAGTTGGCATGGATCAAGGAAGTTAAGAAGCGTTGATCACACATTGAACTGGTGACTATCTTGCAACCCAATATACAAATCAAGAGAAAGAAGAGACAGATTAAGAATCCACCTTTCTTAGCATTTACTTCTTTTTTTTAAAAAAAAGTGCTCGATACATCGTAGAGCAAAATATTATTATAATATATTTATTATAATATTTTATATTGCTCCATAAAAATTGCTATGTTTCGGAATTTAAAATTGCTACTCATTAGGCGATGTTGGGTAACTTATAATGAAAATGATTTACTTGGGAAAACAGAAAACAATTCGGCAGCAAATTTGAGAGTTAAAAAAAATTGAAAAACCAAGATTTAAAAATTAAGAAATACATTTGTGGGTATGTCTTGATTAACCAATCAAAAGGCGGAATAAATCTAACCTAGTTAGGGGTAAGTGGGCTATTAATACATGTCTACATAAGTTGGTATATTTGACACATGCAGCACAGACGACACCCGGTTATGTATCTAAAAATACAATGAAATAGACAGAGTTATATTAACAAAAGATTGATTTTAAGGAATTTCAAGACGTTTTTAGATATTTTAAACCAACATACTGTAAATTATGTGAGGCCATTTGTTAAACGAGGAAACGTTTATTGAGAGAAAAGAATGTAGCTGGAATTTTTATTTGATCACCGAATTTAAGAAGGGTTAAACTCATTCAGCCTTAGATAGGTGAATACATAGAAGAAAATTATTCTGCAACCAAGCCGATGCCATCTGTCAAAGAAAGAATATTTTGCTAAGGAAAGAAGCTTCTTTTTTATCCACTTGGAGAGATCGATAGGGAATTAGTCTTTTGCAATTGCAATGGTTTCCTTCCCGACACATCTAAACAGTCACTGCAATTTTATGCTTCAAGAAGCGGCACTGAATAAATCAATTTTCTCATACTTACGCACCGATTTTTATATCGATTTGCAACCCTATAAATATGAGTAAATACACATATACCACACTGTGTGATAATCAATAACCCTGCCAATACTGGATACAACTAAAGCGAATCTTGGTAATTGTATTACAAATAATCGAAGCCTTTCTTTAGTTTTCATTCTTGTTCTTGTTTGATATTTGTCACTACGCTGACGACATGTTGATCAAATTTCAAATCTTAATTTTTTCATTCAAAATTTATTAGAAAATATACTCAGAAAATATACTTCTTCTTCCTAAAAACAACACCCTGTCTTGGCCACATGTAGGAAATTCAGTAAAACCAATAATACCTGATCTATACCTTCGAATAGCCTATGTAGAGACTTGATTAGTTGCCGTTTTCTGGGAGAACTTATATAAAGCACGTCCTAAGGCTAGTAGTAAATTTACTCTGGGTGTGGTATACTTCCCTGGCACTTGTGCCTCGGTCCTGTGCTGGGGAGTATCACGGCTAAGACTAGCTTGGACCGGCTCAGGTCTGGACCAGCTATGACAAGCCAAGGCCAGCTATGACTAGCTTAGACCAGCTCTGACCAGCTTGGACAAGCTATGACCAGCTTTGACGAGCTCTGACCAATTTGGACAAGCTATGACCAGCTAAGACCAGCTTGGGCCAGCTGCCCGAGTCAAAACACTCGGGTCCCCACGTTAAAAACTGACCTTGTGTCACAACCTGACTAAGTGCGGGGGGTCAAGTAAATTTTCCTGGGAAATGTCAGTGGGTATCCCCCAGACGAGGCTCTGCCGAAAGCCATGGTCTCGTATCGGTGAAACTGACTCCGTTTTTACGTGGTCTATAGGGAATCTCTGCCCGAGCCTACGTGCTCAGATTCCCCACTTTAAAACTCGGCCTTGTGCCATATATTGCAGCCTGGGTCAGCGGGTAAATAATTTTACTGTGAGTGCGGACCGAATACTGATCATATTCGGTCGGGTCGCCCATCGAAGAAGTCTGTTGTTTATTTAGACCCGAAACTTCTAGTGACATGGGAACAACAACCCTGACGACGCACCTAGATTCGGCACTGAAAGGCGTAATTTTAACAGTTTAAACGGAAAAAGAAACTACTATAGACTTCAAGGTGCAGCAGATTTCAACCTATGTTCTTTTTCTGTTACCCAGGGATTTTTGCGAGACAGAAAAAAAGACATCACGAGATAGATCTCCATTTCAATTTCATTCAAACTGCACGTTCCCATGAATATTTTAATGCAATGACAAACCGTTTATTTGTTTATTTTTTTTTTCTGTGCAAAATTAAAATATATTTAAAGGATAATTCTGCTTCTTACCTCATGATTTTCGAAAAATTCAAAATAACATCCCAATCATTGGATGCTTTAAGATTTAAAGAATTATGGATGATTTTATTATTCATCCTAGGGAAGGCGTTGTCCAGACTGATTTTAAGGGTGACTTTTTTAAAATCCAATGACTTTCTTCTTTCATTTTTAACAATCAAGCAAGACGATAGAGTCACTAAGACGCAAAGGGTTATTCATCCCAGGGTAAGGATTGAGTGGAAGGACAATTTATAATTCCAAGACTTGTCTCTCTTCTGTTTTTTTTTTTAAGAATCAATTAATGCGAACACCCACAAAGACACAACGAGTTATATATCCCAGGATAGGGGTTGTCCAGATTGAGTGGAAAGGGAGTTTAATAACCCAATGCCTTTTTTCTCTTTTTTTTAAAGCAAAGTGAAAACCCACTAAGAGGCTAAGGGTTATTGGTCTGAGGGTATGTGTTGCCCAGGTGGAGGGGAAACGAAATTAGTAACCAAAACATTTTCTTTTCTTTTTTTAACAAACAAACAAAAATATAAAGCCACTAAGACGCAAAGGTTTGTTCATCCCAGGGTAGGGGCTGTTCAGATTGAGGGATAGAGAAATTTAATAATTCAATGCCATTTTTTTCTTTTTTAACAATTCAAGAAAATCGATAAAGCCATAAGAGGAAACAGGGTTATTCATCCCAGGGTAGGGGTTGTTAAGATTGAGTGGAAGGGAAATTTATTAATACAACGCCAGTTTTTTTTTTGTTTTTTTTTTTTATCACCCAAGCAGAGCGATAAAGCCACTAAGACGCAAAGGGTTATTCATCCCATGGTAGGCATTGTTCAGAATGAGTGGAAGGGAAATTTATTAGTACAGCGCCATTTCTTTTTCTTTTTTAACACTCAAGCAGTGCGATAAAGCCACTAAGACGCAAAGGGTTATTCATCCCAGGGTAGGGGTTGTTCAGATTGAGTGGAAGGGAAATTTATTAATACAACGCCATTTTTTTTTCTTTTTTAGCACCGAAACAAAGCGATAAATCCACTAAGAAGCAACGTTAAGGAGACCCCCCCCCCAAAAAAAAAAACCTGGATTAAATTTATGAATATGGTACTTGAGAGGAAAGGTAAAAGTCGGAAGGATGTTTCACGGTTTGCCAATATAGTACTGCACTTAAATTCATTAGATCGAGTTACCGAAGAGGAGAGCTTATTAGAATCCTGACTGTGAAAATATTTATAGAAATGATCCAAAGGCGGTGGGAATTCAAACACAGTCAACTTGTTTGTATGTTTGTAGGCACGTGCTTAGGTTTACATTAAATGGATCAAGTATATGTATGACACTTACGTACAGCACAGATATACATATACGTGTAACACCTTCGATTCTCTTGCTTCACATCTTTAAATTTTCATCCGTTTCTTCTTGGGCAACGTTTTTGTCAAATTGTTTTTTGGCTTGACATTGGGCGCATAATATCTGAAACATATTCTCTTAGTAGTATTTGAATAACGCCAGGAAATAATAGAGATTTGAACCGAATTTAATTTCTGTTATCAAACTTTGCTCTAATATGTACATGGTTCACCTTAAAACTAAGTTTTTTTTAAATAAGTGTCACTTCAGAATGTCAAAATATTACAGTATATCAGAAAGTTGACTTCAAAAGAAACTAGACACCTATTACCGAAACTTGCCACGAAGGTTATCATTAAGAGCACCAAAATAATCAGCCAAGAGAACTCATAAGATGTAATACATGCTGTGGGATTAATCCAACTTATCTACGCGGGGACTTTTCCCAAAGCTCGCTAGGGAACACCTTATAAAGCCGTTTAAAAGTAAAGAGCACAAATCATCTCTCTTACTCTCTCTCTCTCGCTCTCGCTCTCTCGCACACACACCTTTGGCCAATTGAAGTCATACTGACATTATGTTTCTCGTTTCCTCTCTGGAGGACATTTTAGTACCCGGGCGTACCATGTATCACATAGAAGAGACAATACCCTCTCTTGTTAGGTAAAACAAAACGTCATTCGACTACAATATCTGAAAGAAACTAGACTCCCATTAAAGAAGAGCGACTCATTGGTCTTTCTCGGGATAATGTTTTCTGCTGACTTGATGTAGAAAAATTATATTGGATCAATTACTAGGTCTGAGTCTGAAAAACCTGGTTCTCTGTGACATGCTAGACAATATTTCTCGCCAGAATCTACGTTACACATTTATAACTTCGTTGACTGAATATTGCTGTCACATCTGTCTTATTACATATGCTATATATTTAGTGATTCTTGCTTAAATCTAAAGCCGAATGTGCAATATTATTGCTCCTGACCTGTGATCTCGGCTTCAGTTAATTTTTCACTGTCTTAAGGTAGCTTCCTTGAACTATTTTCATGGTAATTGTAATGGTAATAAATTTCCTCTTTGGTGTACATCGCTTTACGAAAGTTACAGTTAAAATATCTAAATGTAACCATAAGTTCTATGCTAACAGTTTCAACTCCTGAACTTATCTTATTTGTCACTTACGTTTGGTCGCATGCTTTCCAGTCAACGTTAATTTAAAAAATATAAACTCAGTGTCAATTGTTGTCGCCTGTCTTTTTAATTCCTCTCCTTTTATTATTCTCCTGCCTTAATAATGATTTTTGTCGTTGTTTTTTCTCATATTCTTTCACACTTAAAATCCCTTGCGTCTTAGTGGCTTTATTGCTTTGCTTGGGGAAAATTATGAAATAAACCTAAATCCATACAAGGAAACGTATTGTTATTCACTTTCTCACTTATAATAGATGACTAGTATTTTTTATTAATTGATTCTTCTTTTCTTTTCGGAACTACTTTACACCAAGTTCCGTATATATATATATATATATATATATATATATATATATATATATATATATATATATAAAATCCATCTATATGTTCACACAATCGTGCCCTCATGTTTGTCTATTATGACAGTAAGGCAATGTCTATTTGACCCAAGAACTTAAGGTTAAATACACATTACCCAATTGTTCAATAAGATACTTCTTTAAAATGATTTCCAGTTCGACCAGGTTGCACAGATTTTTCCTTTGCAAGTCTTATACAAATCTAAAGTCATTGCTCTATCATTTCACTTTTTTTTTCTTCCATGTGACGTTTCTCTTCAAGGAAAAGGGTTATTCATCCTAAGGTAGAAGTTGTTCAGGTTGAGAGGAAGGGAAATTTATTAATACGACGCCATTTCCTGTCTTTTTTTAACAGTCAAGCAAAGCAATAAAGCCACTAAGACGAAAAATGTCATTCATCTCAGGGTAGCGGTTGTTCAGATTGAGTGAAAAGAAAAGTTATTAATACAACCCATTTCTTTTCTTTTTTAACACTCAAGAAATGTGATAAAGCCACTAAGAGGCAAAGGGTTACTGAGATCGAAAGAAACTGAGCAAATTTTAATGAGGAGAAAGAACAAAAATAAAACCTGGATCAAAGTTTTGAAGATGGAACTTAAGAGGAAAGGAAGAAGTCGGAAGAATATTTCACGGACATTGCAAGTCTTATACAAAGCTAGAGTGATTGCTCTATCATTTCACGTTTTCTTCTTCCGTGTGTCGTTTCCATTCAAAACGTTGACAATTATCGTTCTCCCCAACGTCCTATCCTTTGTAACTCTCAATAAGTTTTGTCTTCTCAATGCAATTTAAACAATCCTCGTTAAGTAGGCTAATCGTTGCATGAATATGTCCTATGAGGGAAATGCTAGAAATGTCTACTGTTTCTGTAAGGCACCTGATTGTTGTGTTACCATAAAAATGTTCTTTTTTTTGTCCAATCGGCTGTTTGATTAGTGAGATTAATAGGTGCTTTGCTATGCAAATATCTTCTTGGACTGTTAATTAGCTACTAATCCACGTATTACAATTACTGTTCAACCAATGTCAAAATCGATCTGTAAATATGATCAACTTCCTTACTATATTCGTTCTCTAAGTGACAAGTTTAAATGTCATTGTGTAATACAGGTTAGTGGAAGATATTAAGAGTATTCTAGAGGTTTTATTTTAAAATTAAAATATATGGCACTCGAAGTTTCAAGATGCACAACTTAGCCGACCTCATTCAGTTTTCTGCCGCTTGTAGAGAATTGTCAGATCTTTACAGTTGTATATATCTGTAAGTTTTGGTTCATCATTTATTGCACGAGATGTTTTTATTTAATAGATTCAGACATTTAATAGTCAAATTTCGAATCAGTAAATGTAGAGTTTAGCAAATAAAGAAATAGTTCTTTCTTTTTCTAAGATGCACATAACGCGTGCCAAATTTGAAAAGAAGTTCACTTGATCAATTCTCAATTGGCACTTGAATTTGAAAATCGTTCTACGCAAACCAAAGAAAAGATTTTATCATCTGCGTATTCATAAGTGTTGTTTTCCTTTTATATATCGCCTCATTTTCTTTTTCTCTGAATACTTTTTGGGGGATAATTTTGCAGGTTTTGGTTTATTCTTTGCATTCTTTCAACGGGTGTCAGATCAGTTTATCTGCCATTCTTTCTAGTTTACACTTATTTTGCTCACGGTGGTTCCTTCAGTAAATGGTATACCGATTTTTAGACAACCCTCCTGCAAAAGAATACTTCTTAGTAGGCGATACTGTTCCCACACACACATTCAATCATCTTTGTTTATAGTGGCAGTAGTGTAATGTCTATTTGACCCAAGAACGTAAGGTCCAATACACATTACCCAATTGTTCAATAAGATACTTCTTTAAAATGATTTCCAGTTCGACCAGGTTACACAGATATTTCCTTTGCAAGTCTTATACAAATCTAAAGTCATTGCTCTATCATTTCCCTTTTTTTTTCTTCCATATGTCGTTTCTCTTCAAGGAAAAAGGGTTATTCATCCTAAGGTAGAAGTTGTTCAGGTTGAGAGGAAGGGAAATTTATTAATACGACGCCATTTTCTGTCTTTTTTTAACAGTCAAGCAAAACGATAAAGCCACTAAGACGAAAAATGTCATTCATCTCAGGGTAGCGGTTGTTCAGATTGAGTGAAAAGAAAATTTATTAATACAATCCATATTTTTTTTTCTTTTTTAGCAGTCAAGAAAAGTGATAAAGCCTCTAAGAGGCAAAGGGTTACTGAGATCGAAAGAAACTGAGCAAATTTTAATGAGGAGAAAGAACAAAAATAAAACCTGGATCAAAGTTTTGAAGATGGAACTTAAGAGGAAAGGAAGAAGTCGGGAAAATGTTTTACGGACATTGCAAGTCTTATACAAAGCTAGAGTCATTGCTCTATCATTTCACGTTTTCTTTATCCGTGTGTCGTTTCTCTTCAAGGTTATTCATCCCAGGGTAACGGTTGTTCAGATTGTGTAGAAGGGAAATTTATTAATACAACGTCATTTTGGCTGACAATGATTGTTCTCCCCAACCTCGTATCCTTTGTAGCTCTCAATAAGTTTTGTCTTCTCAATACAATTTAAACAATCCTCGTTAAGTAGGCTAATCGTTGCATGAATATGTCCTATGAGGGAAATGCTAGAAATACCAACTGTCTCTGTAAGCCACCTGATAGTGGTGTTGTATGAAAATGTTCTTTTTCATTGTTCAATCGGTTGTTTGATTAGTGATGTTAATAGTAGGTTTGCTAAGCAAATATTTTCTTGTACTGTTAATTGTCTACTAATACACGTATTACATGTACTGTTCAACCAATGTAAACATCGATCTGTAAATACGATCAACTTCCTTACTATATTCGTTTTCTAAGTGACAAGTTTAAATGTCAGTGCGTAATACAGGTTAGTGGAAGACATTAAGAGTATTCAGAAGATTTATGTTAAAATTTAAATACAGTAGAATCCCAGGCAACCGGAATAATAAGGACTTCCGGATATGAGGAATTGATTACAAAGTCCGGATATGAGGGGTTATATTTAGATTAAAATAAAAGAACTGAAATCAGGTTTAACATTTATTTTCAATGTTTTATAGTAAACAAAATAAGTAAATGGTGAGTGAAATATAACGGAATTAATTTTAAGAAAAAAGAAATAAGTTATGCAATGTTAACTAAAATTCATTAAATTAAGTGTGCGACGTATGCAAAACAAATAATGTAACGAGGATTTCTTTAATCGCTGTTACATAATGATTCTTCTCTTCTAATGCCATTCTCCACTTTTTCCGCATTTCGTTTTCCATTTGTTCTTGAAATTTCAACTTTTAACTCTGCGTGTGTTATTCCAATCGTGATAGCTGAATGTTGATTTTCTTTCCATAAAACTGACAACCTATTCAGCAGCTTTTTCACTTTCAATCCAGGTTTTTTTTTTATTTCCGTATTCATTGTAACAGTGTGAACGCTGGCGAATAGTTTCTTTGAAAGATTTTATATCATACAATGTTGGCTTTCCTGTGTTGAACTCAGCCTTTTATTACAATGAACTTTCACCAGCGTCTAGTCTGTTTAAATTTTCCACTTTTTGCGATAACTCCAAAATTGTTCTTTTCCTCTTATTCCCATCATCTTTTGCACAAATACAAGCCATTAGACTGAAATATGGATAAACAAAAACAGAAATTTCAAATCAGTTACATATCACCCAAATAGTTCAAATATACACATCAAAATCATGCCGGATATGCAGGATTCCGGATTTGAGGCTCTCCTGGTATGAGGAATTCCGGATATAAGAGATTCTATTGTATGTATAAAATCTATGGATATGTCAATTTAATTACTTTTCAGCTTGTTGAATTTTTCAACCGAATAACTTCACAACTGGTTCGTTGGACATGACATAATTTAAGCACACAGCTATAACTAAGAGTTGTATTCGATCCAGTACCAAGAAAACACAACCGTATAACAGGATGTAATATAAACGCATGACAGACGAGGCAGCGGGGAAGAATCTTTAACTCACTCTCAATATAAAGATCGAGAGTTTGAAAAAAAACCCGAAACACATAACATCGATTCAGACGACGTCAAATAATGAGATGAGATTATTAATTAATTCTTAATGTATGAATAATTTTGTATGCTTATCGGTGGTTAAAATATAGGGGGCTAGTGGACGTTATTTTATGAAATTGTCCGTTGCCAGCATATATCGACTTTGAATTGTTTAAGGATGAAATGAAAATACACAGGGCATGTATACAAAATAAATTATTTATCTAACAAAATATATAAATATAATGATGCAGTTACAGTTGGTCTTGATTCCAGAGTTCAAATGTAAATGCCCTGTCACATACGAGAGGGAGTCCGGGAGCATGTATGTATATATATATATATATATATATATATATATATATATATATATATATATATATATATTGATGTGGGGCCAAAGTCGGGACCACGGAAGGAAAACACGGAACATGGATTAGAGGTAAGAAATATATATTAAACAGAAAGGTTACAAAGATAGTGTAAGTGTAAGCGGAGCTTACTATGTGCTAGTGTCCAATATTGGTAGTCGTACGCGGCTGATACTACGGTATTAGAATACTCTCTCTCCTCCTCTTCTTCTTCTCTCTCTTATAGTGTTATATCGCATACTTTATATAGTCCTGGGAGAGTTTATGTTGTAGGTATGTTATGGTCTCACAACACCCCCCTTCCAAGAGTTTTCTTTTTTTTTCTCTTTTTGAAAAGGAGAAAAAAAAACATAAAACTGTTAATACTTTTTTCTCTTGGGATTTACGTCGAGCGGTTGAGTAAATTTCCTTTTCCTTCCTGAGCGTCGCACTTCAGGAGAGACTTGGGGCATGTCGAGATCGAGGTGATCGAAAATTACATCGATCGGCTCTTCACAGCTATTTTGTAGTGATTCCTCCGATTTCTTCAAACGGCATTTTCTGAGCTGGTTCCAATGGCGTTTGTGAGTGTTTTTCGGTCCTTGGACAATATAGACCAGTTCGCCAATTCTTTGTTTTATGGTGCCTACTTCCCAAAATGTTATGCTGTTTTTGTAAGTCTTGAAAAAAACTTTATCGCCAGGATTGAAATATTTCTTATGAGGCGATACGGTTTTTTTTAACTTTGCTTGCCGTGGAATAAGTTTGTCGAAGACAGACTTGTTTTTCCTTGCGAACATTGTTTCTGCAGGCGAGCTTCCCATAGGCGTGTTCGGATTAGGGGTTATCCGATACACCTGCAGAAACTGTTGCAATGCTCTATCTGTCGGTGTGCCTAGTGCCTTTTTTAAAGCCCTTTTATAGTGTCCGCGAAAAATTCGGCCTGGCCATTCGACCTAGGTTGGTACTGAGGCGTTGTAATGTGGTCCACCTGATATGACTTGCAGAAGTCTCTAAATTCACTTGATGTGAATTGAGTGCCATTATCTGTAACTAAACAATCTACCACGCCAAAACGCGCGAATAGCTCGTGTAGAAATCCGATCGTGCAGTTTGTGATTGGTCTTTTGCATTGTAGGACCTCAGGCCATTTTGAGTGGCTATCCACAACAATGAGGTAGTACATGTTGTCTATCGGCCCTGCAAAATCGACATGAATTCTTTGCCATGGATGGTCTGTGTTTGGCCATGTGTTGCACGTCGTGGTTGAAGCTTTTTCTGCAAGTGCGCATCCTTTGCATGATTCCATCATGTCTGGCCAATAAACATAGCAGCGCACGAGGCTTTTCGTACGGTTCTTCCCCGGATGTGCCATGTGAAAATCCCTGAGGGTTTTTCTTTGTAGGCTGTTTGGGATCACTACGCGGTCATTGTATAGTAGGACATCATCGCAGAGGGAGAAAACTTCTATCACATTGGGGTCTTTGTTGCAAATTTTGCTTTTTATAGATTGAATGAATTCATCCTCTTGAGACTCCCTTTTTATGTCGGCCAAAGTAACTGGGAGCTCTCTTATGGTACTCGCGATCATGTTTTTGATTTCACAATTTGTCCTTAGAGTAGCAATGATAGAATCTTCAAAGACTTCTGTATTTTTTGGAATGAGTCGCGATAAACTGTCTGCATGACAAATATTTTTGGATGTTAGGAACTCTATCTTGAAATTATAGTTTAAGAGAATCGTTCCCAACGAAGTAGCCTATTTGCAGTATAGACTGGCAGACCTTTTTTAGAACCAAAAATTGTAATTAGAGGTTTATGGTCTGTCTGCAGTATGAACCGTCTACAATGTAGATATCTGTGAAACTTTGTCACAGCGAATATTAACCCTAGAGCCTCTCTCTCTATTTGGGAATATTGTCTCTCAGCTGGAAGTAGAGATCTTGATGCGTGAGCCACAGCTTTTCGCGAACCATCTGGCAGTTTATGCAGAATGCAAGCACCAATGCCGTACGAGCTTGCATCCCTTGCGACTATGATGTCGAGACTAGAGTCGTAATGGGGTAGGGAGGGGTCCGAAGTAAAAGTTTTCTTGATCTTCTCGAATGCGTCTTGGCATTCCGGGGTCCATGACCATGGTTTGTCCTTTTTTAAGAGTTGGTTGACAGACCCTCTCAAATTTTGCATGTTCTTAATGAACCCTTGGTAAAAGTTAGCTAGGCCGAGGAAGCTGTAACGCTTGAACGTTATCTGGGGCCGGCATGTTTCTGATCCCTTTGGCTCTTTCTGGATCCGGCTGACGACCATCTTTATTTATGATGTGACCTAAGTATTTAATCTCTGATAAGAAAAAGTCACACTTTGCCTCCTTAACCTTAAATCTGTATTCTTTTATCTTTTCGAATACGTTTATTATATGGTTCCATTGCTCTGCCGTAGTTTTACTAGTAACCAGTATATTTTTTCTAAAACTTGAGTCGTAAATAGTACTTCGACTCTTGTGTTTTTTTTTTATGTAGACGCCGGGTGTTGCGTTTAAATCGCTAATGTAGTAATACCAGCTAAATTTCTCGTTCAACACTACTGTGGGAACGCGTGAGTTTCTGTGTATTTTTCGAGTACTCTGTTGCTATTGATATGTTGAGAACGAAATTCTCGAATCTTTCTGTCGCCACTGCTGTGGGACTGGTAAGTTATTGCGTTTTTCGACCTGAATGCGTTTCTCGAATATTTCGTCGACACAGATGTGGGACTGGTATGGTATTGAGGTTTCGGCGTAAGTTCGTTTCTCGAATTCTCTGTCGCCACTGATGTGGGGCCAAAGTCGGGACCACGGAAGGAAAACACGGAACACGGATTAGAGGTAAGAAAGATATATTAAACAAAAAGGTTACAAAGATAGTGTAAGTGTAAGGGGAGCTTACTATGCGCTAGTGTCCAATATTGGTAGTCGTACGCGGCTGATACTACGGTATTAGAATACTCTCTCTCCTCCTCTTCTTCTTCTCTCTCTTACAGTGTTATGTCGCATACTTTATATAGTCCTGGAAGAGTCTATGTTGTAGGTATGTTACGGTCTCACAATATATATATATATATATATATATATATATATATATATATATATGTATGTATGTATGTATCCATAGGTTTCTTAAAAGGTCGTCGGAAGAGATAGGTACTGAATGTACCTCAGTAGGATTGCGTGGGTTCCGCATGTGCTGTATTTAGCCTTTGTCATCATTAAGATGACCACATCATCAGAGAACGGATAAAATTAATTCATCGATTCTGATTTTGGTTGATTTTCCATCTCGTTATATAGATATCTATACCTCCACTTTGAAAGCACGGCTTCGCTTCTTATTGGCTCATGATTAGTGGCCTTAATTCTGGCTGAGAGCAGCCCTTATTTCTGATTCAAGGAATCATGTTTGAAGAAAAGACGGCGCAGCCTTTGTACTGAAGAACACAATCCCGACGGTCGGATTTGGTGGTCGTTGTGACACTATTTAGCGGTTGCGTGAAAATTAAAAGCGAGAAATAATTAAGGCGAGAAGAAGTTATCACGAAAGACATACTGAGCGATGTTATTTTTTTAACAGAGAAAAGTGGTAAAGATTTTATTTTCATTTGCGAAAGAAAAGGGAAGTATTTTTTTTTCGCAGAAGATAGGAAATTCGTAAGATCTCGGATCTGTCGGAATTAATTTATGCTATTACGTGACGAATAAAAGATAGCAATCTTCCCATGGCAATAATGAAAATTTTACATTGGTCAAGTGGCCTACAAAACAGAATGCTGGAAGATAATCGTAATCAGGTCAGGCACCGATCGAGAAAAGCATCAGCTGAGACCCCCCCAAAGAAAAGGGAAGGGGAAGGAATAAACCATTAACTATCTTTCGGAGATATCATTTGGTTTTGGGAAAAGACACCTGTTTTATGTTCAGACCTTGGCATGATAAAAGTTTGTTACCGGGACAGATTGTTGACGATAGAAGGCGTTGAGGTTACAAAGAGATTCACTTGACCATTCTGATGATAATCACTTGACGAAAATCTCGTTGATAAATTCCAGATGACATTCGATGAAGATAGAGATTAAGGACCACACTACGAGTCGTAGGGGCCCAGTCGGAGAAAAGAAAGAAAAGAAAAGGGAAGATGTGTTATCCTTTGAGCGATAATTGTGGCCTGAGGCCAGACTAGCCACACCCACGCTGCTGAGCGTTCATTGGCTGAATAGCGGCGTGCGCAATGGGCGAAGGTAAAAATATGAGAAGGAGGGGAGGCCTGTTGACGCCTCTGAGGGAATTGGTGTGTGATACCACTACGAGAAAGAAGGGAAAACAGTTGACGCCCTCTGAGGGGATTGGTGTGAGATACCAATATGAGAAAGGGAGAATTTGGGAGGACGATTCCCTTAAGAACCCCTCTAAGTAGAAAGTAATGGACTGCCAATAGAAAGTGATAAATTTTCCTGTCTGAAAACAAAGAAAATCCTTATTGTGGGTTGGAATTATCGAGGAACCCAAACCACGACAGGCCCACACCCGGTTTTGGTCGGCGTCGATATAAACAGAGTTGAAGTTGGAGAGTTCCGAGGAGACGCAGACGCAGACAGAGTTGAGCTGTGAGCTCTGAGACCAGCTGACTGA